>OX463239.1:17416367-18616367 GCA_949820135.1 Sylvilagus floridanus | reverse complement strand
TGCCACCCGCATGGGAGAACTGGAATTCTAGGCTCCTGGCTTCAGCCTGGCCAAACCTTGGCTGTGGTGGGAATTTGGGAAGTGAACCAGTGAATGGAAGGGCTTCTTGTGTCTGTCTGTCTCTCATAAATAATAAATAAACAAATCTGAAACCAACTTTGAATTTGCAGGTTCAAAATGTCTCTTTGCCTTATCCATTAGAACCAAAGAAACAAACCCTTAGGGATCCAGACCAAAACTAAGGTAAGGAAAGGGTTTTTTTCCCTTTGTCTCCCTAATATGACCACTCAGAGTGATCAGATGTAAAACAAGAAAATATACCTTACTTGCTATGGGTAAAAAGTGCCATTTTACACAGACCCCCAGCACATTTTGAAAGCAGAAAGTGACACAGAACCCTACTTAGCGAGGGAATATGACCAAGAGTCCTTCGGACAGCCAATGCAGTGGGTAAAGAAAAGCGAAAGAAATGGAAATTTTAGCCTTCAGCACACTGGTGCTATCCTCCTCCAGGCCACCAATATGCGTTATGATCAAAGGACAGGCAATTTAAATTTGTTGGGCAGAATTTTTTTCCCCCAGCCTATGGGCAAGGCTGTTTTATTTGCTTGACCCTCTCTAGTCCTAAAACTATTTATGGTCAGATATTACCAAACGTGTGAAGAGCCACAGATCAAAATTACATTTCTTTTAACCAACGGTAGGGGAAATAAGTTAATTTCATGCTATTTCTTGAGGTCAGATAACAAAATGCACATTTACCCAGGAACGAGAAATCCTAGGCTTTTCTTCCCAAAACTGTGAGTCCTGAAAGTGAAAGCCGCTGAACCCAGGAAGTCGGTGGAGCGCCGCTCTGGGAGAAGTCAGCGGGTCAGGCAGCGTCCAGAGCTCGGGGCCACTAACGGCTCCTGCACCGGGCCGTGAGACCTCCTGCACCCCAACGTTCTGCGGCTCACTGCTGGGCCACTCAAGACTGCTGTGACGGGACACGGCCTTGGGGGGTCTTCGCTCTCCCTTCTCCACTTTTTTTTTTTTTTTGATAGGCAGAGCAGACAGTGAGAGAGACAGAGAGAAAGGTCTTCCTTTGCCATTGGTTCACCCTTTAATGGCAGCTGCGGCCGGCGCATCATGCTGATCTGAAGCCAGGAGCCAGGTGCTTCTCCTGGTCTCCCATGGGGTGCAGGGCCCAAGCACTTGGGCCATCCTCCACTGCACTCCCGGGCCACAGCAGAGAGCTGGCCTGGAAGAGGGGCAACCGAGACAGAATCCGGCGCCCCGACCAGGACTAGAACCTGGGGTGCCGGCGCCGCAGGCGGAGGATTAGCCTAGTGAGCTGCGGCACCAGCCCCTTCTCCACATTTCAAACCTGGTTCCTTGCAAGAGAAAGGAGAGGGTGGGAAGGGGCAGGCAGGGGGCAGGGCTCAGAAGGCCTGTGACACTGAGAGGCACACAGACAACTGGGCTTGCCAGAGTGCTGCTGGGATGTGGAGGCATGAACCCAGGAGCTCGGGAGCTGGGTTTTGAAGTCAAAACCCTTTTCATAGTTAAGAAGGAAAAGGTTCAGAGAGTTGACTTGTCCAAGACTCACCATGAGTTGGTGGCCAGGGAGGACTAGAACACGTGACCGCACGTAGGTCAGTCCTCTACTAAATGATGTTGTTTTGAGTTCAGAAAGGCTAAAGTCCCTCTTTCCACAGTGTAACACTCTGATCAGACATAATCATGTAGACTGTGTCTGGTCTCTCTCATGGTTCCTTCATGTCTAAACCTCTGAACTGAATTTAAATTATAATTCTACTGGTGGGAATGTCAGTCAGTACAGCCATCATGGAAAACTGTACAGGGGTTCCTCAAAAAACTTAAAACCTGAGTATTTACCCAAAAAGTTTGAAATCAGTATCTTGAAGCAATACCTTACTTTGCAGCAGCACTTACAATGGTCAAGTTATGGATCAACCTGTGTTCATTTATAGATGAATGGATAATAAATGTGCTGGACCTTACACACAATGGACTACTATCCAATCTTCAAAATCAGAAACTCTGTCATGTTCATGAGTCGAACTGGATACAATTATGCTAAATGAAATATACTAGGCACAAAAAGACAAATACTGAGTGTTCTCACTTACATGCAGAATCTTAAACACTTACACTCATTGAAGAAGGCAGAATGATGGCTACCAGGTACTGAGGGTTGAAGGAATGGGATGATGATGGGCAAAGGGTTCAAAGCCTCAGTTATGGTGAATATAATTAATATTAGTCTACTGTACATTTCAAGATTGTCAAGAGAGCAAATTTCAAATTTTTTCACCATAAAAAGATAAGTATTTGAGATAATGGATGTGTTAATTAGCTTGATTTAATTATTCCACATTGCATTCATAAATCATAATCCTTTGAACTCCACAAATACATAATTTGTCAATTTATAATAAACAAATTTTTAAAAAATGATGACTATAATAAAATCCAACCTATGTCATAGTCCACCATCCAGGTAAACTTATTCCTCCTTGGGAATCCCAGTCAGCTTCCCATTCTTTGGTGGATCCCATTCCTGAAATAAACAACGTCTCACTTTTCCCTCTGAGTCCTGTCTTCCTAGCCCACTGCTACCAACCGGACCAAGAATCTTGCCCTTCAATTCACTGGATTCAAACCCTGGAGGTAAACAATCAGAAGACATGGTTTGTGAACTCAAGCAGTTTGCAACTATTCACCAGGTTAGTAGATGGGGACCAATTCATGATCAATAAAGCTCAACAGCCCAGGGGGGAGGCTGCAGCGAGCAGTGCCCTGCTTCCAAGGAAGCCAAGCGAGAAGCAGGTGGTGACTTGAGATCAGTGGTTCTCAATCCTTGCTGAGCATCAGAGTCCCCTGGCAGGCCTGGCGAACCCAGGCCTGTATTTCTTCCACAGTTCTATTCACAGATCAGATCCCATGATATTCTACGGATGCACTCACAAGTCCTACCAACAAGGCTTTTACTCAGAGATCGCCTGAGATGAATGGTTTGGGAGACACACATCCTCAGACACTTAAGCATCCAGCAAATATTGGGCATTGCCTAAAATAGTTTCTGACAACATGGTGCCTGGCGGATGTTCGGGGTGGGGGTGGGGGGGCGTGTTTGTGGCCACTGTGGTTCAGCCAGGTGAGATCGGACCACCTGCAGGGATAGGTCCGCTTTAGTTCTGGACACGTGGACAGTGCACGATCCCTATATGACCCTGTGCGTGGTCCACCCACGCCTGCATGACCTTTTCACTGATTGGCTCCCCTACTGCGCATGTCTTTTGTAAGCTTTATAAGCCTGTGCACTTCCTCAATAAAGTAGTTCCTGCTTCACAGGTGCTTGCTGCTGTGTGCTTGACCCGTTGACCTTACGTCTCCCATTCGCCTTGTTGGGGAGTGCTTGTATTGTCCCCTGCTGGTCAGGGGCCAGCCTCAGGCTTAAGACCCCAACAAGCAAAGGGTCCTTTAAGGGCTGAGGGATTGGTGGGCCTACAGCTAAGATGACCTGGAGAGAAATCTCTGGTCTTGTATCTCCGGAAGTCATACAGCTCACTCCTTGATTCCCACAAGCAGAAGTGACTTAATCTAGTGCCCCACCCAAGGTCCCATCCACAAACCCAGTCATCCACACAATCTATCTGATGCCAGATTCTGAGACAGAGCATCTGATGAATGGCTTCTTGAGGCTGGTACCGTGACCCTTGAGCTATGACCTTGGGCAGACCAGAGGATGATCTCAGCACATCTGTTCAGAAGTAACACACAGACTGAGAGAAGATGCCGTGAAAACATCATCAAGGGGTCAGCGCTGTGGCTCAGAGGGTAAAGCTGCCACCTTTTGGGCACTGGTTTGAGTCCCAGGTGCTCTCCTTCCAATCCAGGTCTCTGCTAATGCACCTGGGAAAGCAGTGGAAGATGGCCCATGCTCGGGCTCCTACACCGATGTGGAAGGCCTGGAAGAAGTTCCTGGCTCCCGGCTTAAGCCTGGCCCAGCCCCAGTCATTGAGGCTATTTGGGAAGTGAACCAATGAATGGAAGACCTCTGTCTCTCTGTCTCTGTCTCTCTCCCTCTCTGTGTAGCTCCACCTTTCAAATACATAAATAAACCTTAAAAAAAAAAATCCCCAAATGCCCAGCCCTCTTTCATGCTAAAGAGCTTTGGAAGGCCTTCCCTGTGGATAGGCTGTTGAGGGGGAAAAATTCTCACACATTTTACTTAACAAAGCAGTTTTCACATAGATTCTCATTTGAGTCTCACAATTCTGTGAGTGTTACATGATTCCCATTCCACAGATGAAAAGTGGAAATCCAAGCAGGTGTACTCAAGTCAAACAGCTGAGATTCAACCCCAGGCTGCACAAGCTCCATGCATGAGGCCACACTGCCTCTTGGAGGCCGGGGGCTGGATGTACGGCAGCAGCCCTGGGAACGGTTCTGAACAGAAGGCAGAACAACCAACAAAACTAATTAAAATGCTTCATGCCAAGCAAAGCAACAAGAGAACAGGACAAGGGGTAAGCTGTTTGGCCAGCAAACGAGGGAGAAGCAAACAAAAACAAGATAAAATGGGATTTTTAAAGACATTTACACAGTGATTTCACAATAATAGATTAAGACTTCTCTAAGGGCACATTTGAAGATTCCTACATCACTAGCCTGAAGGATTCTCACTCCCCACTCCCCACAGACAGGTTTTAATACTCCATCTTGCTAAAGTTTCGATTTGGGGGCTCTCCGGGACAAATCAGAAAGTAGAATTGCTTTGCTAAAGGTGGCCAATTTGGGATACCCGGTGATGCTGAGAACTCTCACTGCGACAGCTTTAAATATGTATTCATGAAGATTCGCATTTCTCATAAGCTTTCTCTTCCTGGCTTCTTATCTCGCCTGGGTCCTGGGTCACAGCCAGCCCTAGGCAAAACTGACAAATAGGAGTTTATTTTCAGCACCACCTCCCTATTCCTAATCTTCACTCCCCTAAGAACCCTGGGTACATCTCCCCACCTCCCTTCAGCCAAGGACTCTGCTTTCTTTCCTCTCCAATCAAAATTTGCCCTCCAGAAAGGATCTGACCAGATTTTTCACACTCTAGACCACAGGTTCCACATCTGACCTGTACATTCAAGTCACCTTTTATTTACTTCCTTATTTTAATGTATCAATGCCTGATCCCCACCCTAGACCGGCGGAATCAGAATCTCCGAGAGGAGTGCTGGCATGTGTACTGAAAAACAAGAAAAAAACTCGCCCCAGTGATTTGAACAGTGCAGCCAGGACTGCAAATCACTGTACATATGCTCGTGGAAAGGCTTATTGCATTACCCTCTCTCTCTGGAAATACTTGTATTTATTCCATAACAAAGCTTTAGTAGTGGGAATTTCAGGGTGGCCCTCAGATGGAGGCAGATAGAGGCAGACTGAAGTCATTGTCTGGGGAGGTGGGTATCCTGCGATTTTCATCTTCATTAGTGAGCTAAATGGAGCCAGGAATTACAGGGTGCTGCCTGCCTCTGGCTTAGGATCATGGCCTGCTGGTGGACCTCTCAGGCACACCACCCTTTGGTGCTCACGTTGGGCAGCACCCTGGGGTGGGGAACAGTTTTTTCTGCAAAGGGATATTTGGACATTCATAACATCATTGGTAGGCCATCCAAAATTAAAAACTTAGAGATTAGCTTGCTAAAGATTTAGTGAATTTCGAGTCCCTCCTTGTGGTTGCCTTGGCAGGACCAGATCCAATAATTTCATGGGCGTTAGATGGCCTGCAAGCCGGACAGCCCCCGGTCCTGAGAAACCCTGTAGTTAGGGCTATTTTTCCTCCATGCTGGCAACTCTGAGCACCCAGCTCAGGGAGTAAGGTGTCCTGATTTATTTAACCTAGCAGGTGCTTTAGAGGTGGTTCCTAACTCATTCGCAGAACAAATGGATTAAAGCTGCCCTTTTTCTGGACAGGCCTCATTATGGTGGCAAGGTGGTGAGATTGCCAAGAAATCAGGGTCTGGTTCTCAAGTTTTATGAGCTCTGACTCAGCCTGGTCAGTGTGTCTGAGGTGTCAAGACCTCATGAGATGGCTCATACTAACCCACTACACGAGTCGTAACCTTAACACAGTCACCTACATTGGGACCTCTGACGGCCTCATGGGTACTTCTGTTGGCTCACACCTTAGCTTAAATTAAGATCAGGTGCTTTCGTGGTGAGACTAAGGGCAGAGCAAAGATACGTATCCAGAAGGTGCCTCCACCAAATGCTTTCAGAGACCCCAGTGGGAACTTCTAGAAAACCAGAAATTTCTGTTTCAGCCATACTCACTTCTCCTGAAACAGTGAGTTAGACTTGGGAGTGGCAGAGGGATCAGTGGAAGAGGCAGCCTTTGATGAAGGGACGCTGCCAAGGAGAGTCAGTCACCCGAAGTCGGACGCAGTCTCTTTAACCCAGATGGTGGTCAACATTCTTCTGCACATTAGACTCATCTGCGAGCGGTCAGGAATGCTGACACTCCCCAGATCAGTCAGAATCCCCAGGTGGGGAAAGCCTATGGTATCAGTATGTGAGTTTCAAAAAACACCACAGAAATACGTTGCCAGCAAACTCAGATTATTTTTTTAGCCACACTCCTCACAACAAGAAGCCAGGTTTGTGAGCCCCTAACCATGTCTATGACAGGGTCAACATAACGAGATTCACCTCATCCATACCCCCTTTTCTCTCTGCCATCCATCTGATCCAGGAGGCTACAAAGTAAGGAACACGTACATTTACATGCTAGGCACTGAAGGGATTTTTACACTTTTGGTTCCTTAGTTCTGAACACGGGCTGCCCATCCTGATCCACAGAGCTGAGCTTCTTAAAAAACACATATGGTAACCACAGCCCCCCAGTCTTCTTAAGCTGAAACTCAGAGCCTGGGTGCTGGGACTCTGAAGCTTCTAAAAACTCCCCAAATGAACTGATTCAAATGAGGGCTGAGACCCACTGAGCCATGTGGATCACCCGGCACTTGTGATGTTTGGCACCCGACATAATGATATCACTCTGAGTACAGGGCCAGCTTACAGGGTGGGCCAATCAGACAAATGCCTGTAGCACCAACATAGTCGGCATTCTAAAAATACTACAGAAATGAGATGCCGGTGAACTCGGGTCTTTATACATGCATCCTAACGCAAAGTGCAAGACGTAACACAGTCCCATTTCTTCTGCAGTAGACGATCTTTAAAAGAGAAGTGAAGATAAAAGAAAGTGAAGTGCAGGGAGAGTGGAGAAGGGGAGAGGGAGGAGGGAGGGAAAAGGGGAAGAGAGCAGAGGGAGGAGAGGGGGAGGGAAGGGAAGCATCCTGGTCTTCGCTACTAAACACACGTTGTACCACTACTTGCAACATCCCTAATAGGTTAGATTTTTACTGCCACTTGTTTGGCTTGTTTCCAGGTGGACTGAATGATAAAATAAGGCCAACAGCACTGTCGTTTCTGGAGACTTGGTGCTACGTGCTTACTGCAACTTCTCCCATATTGGGAAAGCGCTTGTTCATTCATTCATTCAACACATTCTGCCCACTGCCAACAAGGGCAGTATTTGCTACTGCTAAGTACATAGGCTCTGGAACAAGACAGCATGAGCTTGAGTGCCCACCCTGTGAGCTATCGATTGTTTGCCTTTGGACAAGTGATTTACTGCTTCTAAGCTTCAGAGTTGCCTCCTCTGTAAAACAGAGATGATAATATTAAGATCATTGTGAGGAATTCATTCAAGCTCTGACCATAACGTCTGACTGTTATTGTTGTGATGTGTACTATGTGCTAGACACGTGCTGGGTGCTTGGTACTTTATCTCGTGAGCAAATTCATCCGTCCATTTGTTTATTCATCTCTTTAGTAAGTCAATCAGTCAACAAACTGGGTTTTTTCGGTTTTGTTTTTTCCTTTTAATGTTGTGCTAGGCTGTGGGAGCTCACAGGTGAGGGGGAGACAGACGACAAACACTGGAAACCGGAGGTGATGAGAGCAGTGCTGGCGGCGTGTGTGTATTGCCCTGGCATGGACCTTGGGATGGCAGTGAGGACAGGAACCAAAGCCTTTAGAGTACAGGAGACTTTTGGGCAGCATCTCAAAGAAATGACTGCAGCTGGTGATGTGCGCTGGGGAGGGGCACTCCAGGCAAAGCAAAAGCCCTGTGGCAATTTAGGTTTCTAAGATGGAAAGGTCTTAGCTGTTTGCAGGATTTGGCAGTCCAGTTGGTTGAGACTCAATTCTTGAATCTGTAGACTTAGATCCACCTACCATCCCTTCCAGAAACCCAAGGGGTAAGTGCTTAGCCCAGCAGTTAAGACACCAAGTTGGGGTGCCTGCATCCCATACTGGAGCGTGCATAACAGCTGGATTTGAGTTCTGGCTCTGCTCCCAATTCTGGCTTCCTGCCAATGCAGACGCTGGGAGGCAGCAGGTAATGGCCCAAGTAGCTGTGTTCCTGCCACCTTGTGGGAGAACTGGATTAGACTCCTGGCTCAGCACTTTGGCCTGGCCCAACCCAGGGCCATAGTGGACATTAGGGAAGTGAGCCAGAGGATGGAAGCACTTGCTCGATCGCTCGCTCTCTCCCCCTCCCTTCTCCACTCTCTGTCTCTGACTCACAAATAAATAAGTAAATAAATCTGTAAAAGAGAAATCCTCATTAAGATGTGACTAGAACTTAAGCAGTTCTTAAGAGTCAACTGAGCATTAACCAGGCTGGTGGAGGCTTCATCGTAGCAACCATTTACTGGCAAGCAACTGCGGGCCCACATGCAAAAAGGAAGCGAGCTTAGTAACTGTTCTGCCAGAGATATTCTGATAGGATTTTCCCATCACTTCACTTTACTACCTTTACATATCAACTGTATGACTGCAACAAAAATGGTTTTTTGAGATGTTAACAGAAAGAGATATTATCAACATTCATGTAGAATGTGCTCTAAACACAAAGTATCCTATTGTTGGGATGTTTTGTTTTGTTTTGTTTTGTTTGTTTTTTTGGAGAGAGACAGACATATCTTTCACTCACTGATTCACTCCTCAAATGCCCACAACAGCCAAGACTCGCCAGGCTGAAGCTGGGAGCCAAGAATATAATCCAGGAACCTGGTTACTTCCCGGAGTGGGGAGCATCCAGCCCTCAGGCCACATAAGCCCCACAAAACCATTTGGTCTGGACCTGCGAAGGCAATGGCAGGTAGAACTCAAAATTTAATAAATTGATAGCAGGTTAATTTTTAAGTTAATTGTTTTATATGGCCCATAAGTGAGGGTATAAATATCCCAATGGCTTTTGGCAGAAAAAAGTTTCTGTATCCCAGTACTACTGACACCAAAGGACTACATTAGCAGGAAGCTGGAGTCAGGAGTGGGAGCTGGGAATCAAATCCTAGCACTCTGATGTGGGACATATACATCCTAACCAGTGGACTAATTGCTAGGCCAAATGCCAGTCCCATCATTGTGGCTTTTAGAAGAAGAAAGCTCTGTTGATGCACATACAAAACAATGACCAAGGCTGAAGCACTTTGCATCTTGCTCACCCCCACTCTAGATGATATAAGGGGCCCTTTTTGATGGTGTGTGCCCATTCCCAGCAGCCTGGAAAGTATCCTATGGTCCTTAAATGTGGGTCCTTGCAACATCATATAATAGGGGAAACAGAAGAAAACTCACGGTGGTGGACATCTCTGAAAGTTGTTTTTAATTTTTCTGTATTTTCCTCATTTTCTGTGATGAATGTAATTTATTTGTTTTTTAAAGATCTATTTTATTTAGTTGAAATGCAGTTACAGAAAGAGAGAGGGAGAGACAGAGAGAGAGAAATCCTCCATCCTTGGGTTCACTCCCCAAATGGCCACAAAGGCCAGAGCTGGGTCAGGCCAAAGCTAGGAGCCAGGATCTTCATTTGGGTCTTCACGGGAGTGCGGGGCCCAAGGACTTGGGCCACTTTCCGCTGCTTTCAAGGAGTACTAGCAGGAAGTTGGACTGGAAATGGAGCAGGTGGTGACTTGACCCGTTCATTAAACCACAATGCTGGCCCCTGGATGTATTTTATTTCTTAAAATTTTTCCAAAAACTACATAATTTCAGGTGTCTTGAGAAAACAGGGTGAACACTAGATAACTTGGGTTTCACATATTAAGGGTCTTCAAAAAGTACATGGAGGCACAGGCATCGTGGCCAGCAGTTAAGCCTCGTATCAGAAGGGTGCCGGGTTTGAGTCCCGGGTGCTCTGCTTCTGCTTCATCTTCCTGCTAATGCAGGCCCTGTGAGGTAGCCAATGACGGCTCAAGTACTGGGGTCCCTGCCCACCTGCATGGCAGATTGAGATGGAGTTCCTGGCTCCTGGTTTCCACCTGGCCAGCTCCAACTGTGGGCACTTGGGGAGTGAATCAGCAGATGGACTCTATCTCACTATCTCTATCACAGTCTATCAGATTATCACAGTCTCTATCTTACTATCGCTCTTTCAAAAAAAATTTTTTTTAAATTTCAAAGTTCATGGAAAATGCATATTATAAAAAATCTATGCATCGAATTAAAAAAATTTTTGCACCAAAATAAATTTATCCTTTAACTCCATTTTCTCACAGACTTTTTTGAACTACCTCCAAATAGCTCTCTCTCACCTCTGGTGGGCTCATTTCACTTTATTGTTACCATGACAGAGGCAGCGACCTCAGTGTTGTTTAAGTGCCTCAAAGAAAATCACTCTTTTGTTATTGTTATAAAAAATTCATCTGTTAATTATCATGCCTGTGAACTTCCTTTTCTTAGTCACATCTTGGTTTGGAGCTTATGATTTAACTAGTAATAATTCAAAAATGTGTTTTAAATTAAATTGTCATCACAGCTCATAAGACAATAGACATAACAATGGCTGAGCACCGATCTAGTCCTCTGAAAACCCTTATAATACGAGCAAGAGGCTTGATCATAATTCACGAAAATTTCTCCAAAGCCCTTGTAACAAACTACACTAAGCCAGTAATGACAATATTTTCATCATCTATAATGATCAATAGTTAACATTATTGTGTTTTGATCATCAAATCAGTATTAATAGAATGCTTCTTTTCTTAAGAAATTAAATCACAGGGAAAAAACGTCATCTCCTGGTCATACTCTTAAACAGCAAGAAACGCTTTAATTGTAAATCTGCCTTTCAGAACCTTTAAATTTCAAAAGATGAGGCGGATGGATCCTGTGCATTTACTAATCTGTAAATAGAGAAGCAGGCCAAGAATCAATTCTGAAATGCGGCATCAATTGCACAGGCTTCCACTTAGTTTTAGTTGAATAAAAGCCCTACTAGATACGCAAATAACATCAAACTTGCGGGATTAAAGCGAAGCCCCTCATACTCTAAATCATGATTGTCAATCATCACCCAGGATTAAGGGATATATTTTTAAACCCTAAAAGCAAGCGCTTCCTTTTAACTTCTGCCTACTGCGCATTTTGGATTATGGCCCAGAAATAGTATTACTTGAAACAAGACTGCCTCCCTCCTACCATCTATGAGAAGTGCATTGTTACCATCTGCTGTTGCCTATTTCGAATAAACCTCAGCAAGGCACAGAGCTTAATGCCCAGAGCCCCTCAGCACACTGTGCGTGCGTTTAGAACGCAGCTTCACACTGAAGCAGAGCTGATTTTCAGTTTAGTCAGTGTTTTCTCCCTATTGCTATCCTCCCCACGAGAAAGCAGCAAATTAGTCTAGGGACTAAGACGGCCACAACACACTCATACTGGAGAGCGAACTTCTTTAAACTCCGCAGTGGCCAGTGAAGCTTCACTTGTGAACTCCCTAGGTTTATTCACGTGCATAATTTCCCCATTCGGTATTTGCATTACCCTCTCCATGCGTCCATATTACTTCCATCAGTAGAAAATATTCTTGGAAAAGGCATGTCTTCTTAGCAAATACAAACTAAAAGATGCCATCATCACAGGGCCTTGAAACACTCTCTATCTTATGTATAACAGGAAACCTTTCTAAGGAGTTACGACAAGGCTATCAAGAGATTGTGTGAATTTGTGTGGAAAAGATATTTGCATGTGCACGTGGTATGTAACATATCCACAAGAAACTGTTAACAGTTTCTTCATTTAGGGGTGGGGAACTGAGTCTGGAGGAGGAAAGATATTTAATGGTTTATATTATTTTGTGCTTAAGATGTAAATGAATTTGCATTTTAAATATATTAAACATTTTTAGTTATAATCAACAATGTGCTCATTTAAAATTGTACAAAAGAAAGTAAATACTCTTATATACTGATTATTCAAATTTTAAGTCACATTCCAGGACTAATCTTATCAAGAAATAACCTTTTAATAAGATTACTAAAACAAAGTGTTAATTCGTGAAAAGTTCAATGTTCTATTAAAACGTTAACAAAAGTGAATTACAACACAACAGGTTGCTTCATTGAATTCATTCATCCACTCCTGGCAAAGACATTCCAAATTTGAACTTAATTAATATTCCTTCTCCTGGTTTCCATAGTTTCTTTTTAAACATGAGTACCAGCACAAACTGGCAGTAAGTTTGCCCATATTCTCAATAATAACCCCCTCCGGCTGTCAATACAAAATTTTTTCCATACCCACAAGCACCTCCATTTTTATGTCTTTTGTTTAAAATAAATATGCTGGTTAACACTGCTTTGTTCTTTCTTATTTTGTGTATGCAGTTTGCATACTTAACTTTCTCCCTGCCTTCGGTTTACTCAATGCCCAACTGAATCTTGACTATCAAGAGTGGTGTCATCCTTCCTGGATCTAAGCAACAGCTTCTCATTCTACCTTCTCACAACCTCAACACCACAGTGGTCTACAAAACTGGAGCCTGACAAATAAAGGACCTGATAGGAACCTGGAACATATGGGATAGGGAACTGGGTGCTAAAGGTTCTATCCTAACACTGTAAAGAAAGGAATGCATTGTTAAGAAGCAACATCTCGGCCGGCTCAATAGGCGCCACGCTCAATAGGCTAATCCTCCGCCTTGCGGTGCCGGCACCCCAGGGTTCTAGTCCCGGTCAGGGGACCGAATTCTGTCCCGGTTGCCCCTCTTCCAGGCCAGCCCTCTGCTATG
Source organism: Sylvilagus floridanus (assembly GCA_949820135.1). Classification (NCBI taxonomy): domain Eukaryota; kingdom Metazoa; phylum Chordata; class Mammalia; order Lagomorpha; family Leporidae; genus Sylvilagus; species Sylvilagus floridanus. Next base: position 18,603,229 of record OX463239.1, on the reverse strand, counting down.
GCCCAGGAGTGCAGTGGAGGATGGCCCAAGTGCTTGGGCTCTGCACCCCATGGGAGACCAGGAGAAGCACCCGGCTCCTGCCTTTGGATCAGTGCGGTGTGCAGGCTGCGGTGGCCATTGGAGAATGAACCAACGACAAAGGAAGACCTTTCTCTCTGTCTCTCTCTCTCTCATTGTCCACTCTGCCTGTCAAAAAAAAAAAAAAAAAAAAAGAAGAAGAAGAAGAAGAAGAAGAAGCAACATCTCTAGGAGTAACATGAGAGCCCACTAAAGGGGCAGGTTTGGGCACAACCTGCACACACTGTCAAGAGGGGATGGAATCACAATCTCACACTAGCTTTCTATGCCCTCCCTCAGTCTCATCTCCTCTTGCATCCATAATGATGCTGTTGCACTTATTTTTCATCTGGCTTCTCCATCTCTGCCCACTGGCATATTCCACACTGCTGATGGAAAATATTTCTGCCCATTAAATGTGTCTGCTGTGGCTTACAATGAGATTTACAGCCTTGAGGGTAGACATTTAGCCTAACAGTTAAGATACCAGCCTTCCACACTGTAGTACCTCAGTTCATTCCTGGCTTTGGCTTCTGATTATGACATTCCTGCTAATGCAGACACAGGAGGCAGCAGCGATGATGCAAGGATTTGGTTCCTGCCGCCCATATGGGAGACCTGGATTATGTTCCCAGCTCCGGGCTCCTGTCCCAGCCTCACTCCAGCAGTTGCAGGCATTTTGGGAGTGAAACAGCAGATGGGAGCTATCTTTGTATGTCTAATGAATAAATTAAAAATGCAAAAACATTCACAGCTTTATTGATTTGCCATGAGATCCATTTCCTCTGGTTTGTATTGATCAGCCCGGACCATACAACATATCAGCTCCTGTGGTCTGCACTTGTGCCGCTCTTTGCATTCAATTTTGCCATCCATGTCAAAGGAACATTTGCAGACGCATCCACAAGGGCATGGGGTCAACAACCTGTCTGGGGACTTTGGCCTTGCTGACCACCATGGCTATCACAATAAGTAACTACTCAGGCAATTAGTCACCTGGTCAGGGCTGGCCTTGTCTTGCCCAAGCTACTCTATGAGACTCGCCGATCCCTGTTTCCCTCTAAAAGGTTTGCAGAGAATAAACTTACAAGTAAAGGTCAGGTAACAAGACAATGTGTTAAGCAACAATAGATTGTTTTGTTTATAGTTGTATATTTTCCCAAAACTCTTTCTCTCGTAATTATGTCAAAAGACGAAATGCCATTACGTTAAAAAAAAATGTATCTATTTGAGAGACAAAGAGACAGAGAAAGATAGAGATGTTTCCTGTGCTGGTTAACTCCCCAGATGTCTGTATCAGTGGAGCTGAAGCTGCGATGAGAACTGAATCCATGTCTCCCACGGAGGTGGGTACAGAACTGAGGCGCCCCAATATGGGACGCGGATCTCCTAATTGGCCTCTTAAATGTGAGGTCAAATACCTGCCCTGAATGCTGGTTTTTAATATTAAAATATTAAAATAAATCCAAATAGAATTCATTTAAATTCAAATAAGTTTAAAAATGTGCTGAACTTAAGTGAAAGAGTATATACATGATATAAAGAGAATTGAAAATGAATCTTGATGTGAAACAAGGGGAGAGGGAGTGGGAAAGGGGAGGGTTGCGGGTGGGGGGGAAGTTATGGGGGGGGAAGCCATTGTAATCTATAAGCTGTATTTTGGAAATTTATATTCTTTAAATAAAAGCGTTATAAAAAACAAAACAAAAAAAAAGAGTATATACATGAGTATACTCTCAATGAAGGACAGTCAACTAGATGGAAAGATATGCCAACTTCTTGGAAGAAAAGAATTTGGGCAGGCACTACGGCTCACTAGGCTAATCCTCCGCCTGCAGCGCCGGTACCCGGGGTTCTAGTCTGGGTTGGGCGCCGGACTCTGCCCCAGTTGCTCCTCTTCCAGTCCAGCTCTCTGCTGTGGCCCAGGAAGGCAGTGGAGGGTGGCGCAAGTACTTGGGCCCTGCACCTGCATGGGAGACCAGGAGGAAGCACCTGGCTCCTGGCTTCGGATCAGCACAGGGCCAGCCGAGGTGGCCATTTGGGGGGTGAACCAACAGAAGGAAGACCTTTCTCTCTGTCTCTCTCTCCCTCACTGTCTAACTCTGACTGTAAAAAAAAAAAAAAAAATTGAAACTATACAAGTGTCAATTCTCCTCACATATGCCAGTGTCATGCAGTTTCAGTTAGAAACTCAACACAACAGACATGCATATTGTCTATACACATGCACTATTGTCCCTGAGACTTCACTTTACAGAAGTTCAAAGATAAACTTACCAAGAGTTTTATGATGATGACAGCAGAGCATTAAACTCAATTCTGAGGGTGGGCCTTGGGCAACTGCACAGGTTGAACATGCATTGCCATCTATACCACATTAATTAAAACTGAAATTCTCACCAACTTTTTCTCTGTATCTAGTCTGCTTTTTTTCCTTAAAGCACCATGGACTTCCCAATGTAATACAGAATTTATTTATTCATTTTGTTGAATGTCCGGTTTTAGCTGCTAGAATCTAAGCTCATCAATGTCTGGGACTCTGTTCACTGGTTCACCCCATTTGCCTATAAACGCTCCCAGTACACAACAGCTGCTCAGTGTTGACTGAATTGAAGGAATAAGACAAACCCATGAATGCTGCTTCGACCTCTACCCTACAGTCATAAAACTCTATTTAAAGTAATTTTGTAGTGATTCTTCACTGGAAATGTGCCACACTGTCATCTAAACTTTGGGCATCCTCCCATGGAGGACAAGAGAGACATCAAGAGGCTCTCCACTCACAAATTTGTATGGCTGCTCATTTGCTTGTTTCTAAGTTAATTGGGCAGAGTACCCTAAAATGGGCCAATTTTCTTTTTATTACCCATCTTTGAAGCTGGACCAAGGATTGGGGTCTGGCAGGTCTATAAAGCAAACTCTGGCCCAGACTCTAGGGCTAGCCTTGTCCAATATTCAAGCAATGTTATTACCAACTAATCCATCTATTCTTCTCACTCACTCAGAATCACAAAAGAAGGGCTCACTTCCTGAGCTCTACATATTGGCTGGAGTACTTCAGAAAGTTTGTGGAAGGAGATCCAAGATGGCTGAATAGAGAAAAGACATGCTGATTTTGACCACAGGAAGACAACATGAAAAATGGAGTAACTATTCTCAGGAAACAGCTGGAGAGAAGTCCATGGTGGAAATTCTACAGAAAGAAGAGCTATGCCAGGGAGCAGTGTGGACAGTACACACAGCAGTGAGTGTGGACACCGCAGGCGACTCCTACAGCCGTGGGCTGGAGGAGACGCCATCTTCTTAGTGAGGTGAGGGGAGTCTGTGGCAGCCTGTCACTGGTGATGCTGACTGAGGGAGAACCTCAGATGTTGGGGGGGAGGTGGTGGTGGCATGGTGTCCACCTAACCCCTTGAAGGGAGAGCACATTGCTTTCTTCATTCCCATCCTCCAACAAGGGCACCCAGTGACTAGCAAGGAGGAAGCACCATCTTAGTGAGTAGCGGCTGCTGTGGCTTGTAGAGCATGTGCACACAACTAGGGAACTTTTATCAGAGGGATAAATCCACAGTCCCCACTGACTAAGTCTGGCCTGCAGAGTTGGCAGGGGTGGGGAGCCTTTGTAAGCCTGTGAGCTGCCCCCCCTCCCCTCATGCTATCATAGGGACAAAGACTCATAAAGCCAGCTGGAGCACAAATAGACAGCTGGCTCTGAGAATGCTTTGGCTCTCTCCATGGTTTGGGCAGGATTGCAGAGATGAGAGCGGATCCCTTGTTCCCCATGACTTGTGGGAACTCCGCATGCTACAGCTGTGGGAATCTTGTGACTGCATGATAGGGCACAGGGTGCCTGGCTCCAGAGGCTCAGAGCTCCCTGATTGCCTTGGGCTGGTCATTGCAGAGGGTTCTGTGCTCATACTGAGGACCACACAGATCCTTTATGGGGTTTATGTGCCTGCGTGGGTGGGGTGTGCAGCCACTGTGGGCTCACCCCAGGCATTGATCATACCCTCCCTCTGCTGACAATAAAGGAGATCTACCACGGCCAACTGGGGTGTCACCCTGGACTTTCATCCCACCCTTGAACTGGAGTTTCCAGGCCCCACCTTGCACACCCCTCTGGATAGCCACTGAAAGAGCAAACAATCCACTAAGCCATGCAGGCATATTTCAAAGATAAAAGCCATCAGAGGAGAAAAACCAACAGTGTTTCTACAAATGCCTAAAAATAAATGTAGAAACACAAGAACATGAAAAATGAAAGACAATATGATTCCCCCAAAAGCAACACAACACTTCAATATTAGAATGAAAAGACAAACAAGTTGATGAAATGCCTGAAAAGAAATTCAAAAGAATGATCATAAGATTACTCAAAAGCAATGAGAAGCAAATTCATGAGTTAAAGAATTCCATACATGACGTTGAAAAATTTTGCCAGAGATAGAGATACTGAAATCAAACTGAAATATGAGAAATGAAGAATTCAATATGCCAAATTACAAACACAGTGGAAAACCTAAAAACAGACTTGGTGAGGCAGAAAAAAGAATATCTGAGCTAGAAGACAAATCTTTGGAAATAGCTCAGATTTTAAAAACAGAAAAAAAAAATAGAAAAACCAAAAACACTGAGACTTATGGGATCTATCAAACAACCTAATGCACATGTCTTAGGAGTTTCTGAAGGTACGGAAAGACATAATGGATTAGAAGGCCTATTTAATGAAATAACAGCAGAAAACTTCCCTAGTTTGGAGACAGGTTAGGACACTCAAGTAAAAGAAGCACACAGAACTCCTGACAGATGACCATTAAAGATCTTCACCATCACACACCATAGTCAAATCTTCAACGGTAAAACATAAGGAAATGATTGTAAAATGGGCACAAGAGAAAGCCAGATTACCTTCAGAAGATCTCCAATTACAATAACAGCTGATTTCTCATCAGAAACCCTACAAATGAGGAGAGAACAGAGACATAGTCCAAGTGCTAAAAGAAAAAAACTATCAACCCAGAATACTGTACCCAGCCAAAAAAGCTCTTATTTACAAAGATGAAATAAAGACCTTCCAAAAGAAAAAGAAATGGAAAGAACTAGCCACCACTCCTCCAACCTTACAAATGACACTTAAGGATGGGCTACACACAGAAACAGAAAGACAGTCATCATTTTTTTAAAAAAAATTTTACTTATTTGAAAGAGTTACAAAGAGAGGTAGAGCCAGAGAGAGAAATGTCTTCCATCTGCTGGTTCACTCCCCAAATGGCCACAATGGCCAGAACTTAGCTGATCTGAAGCCAGGAGCCAGGAGGCTTCTTCTGGGTTTCCCATGTGGGTGCAGGGGCCCAAGCACCTGGGCCATCTTCTAATGCCTTCTCAGGCCATTGCAGAGAGTTGGATCAGAAGTGGAGCAGCCAGGACTTGAACTGGTACCCATATGGGATGCCAGTGCTGCAGGCTGGAGCTTTAAGCCACTGTACCACAGCACCAGTCCCAATATAGTCAATATTTTGAAAGAATGTGAAGGCAGAAAATCTAGTAAAAGTATAAAGGAAGTCCAATGTAATAGAAATGTTTATGAAAAAATGGCAGAACGAAGTCGTTACTTATCAATAATAACCTTGAATGCAAATGGCTGAAATTGTCCAATTAAAAGATACAGGCTGGCTGAAGGAATTAAAAAAACAAGACCCATCTATTTGCTTCCTACAAGAAACACACCTCACCAACAAAGACAGACACAGATTGAGGGTGAAAGGATGAAAAAACATATTCCATGCTAACAGAAAGTAAAAATGAACAGGAGTAGCCATCCTAACATCAGAAAATAGACTTTAGCACAACAACTATTATAAGAGACAGAGAAGGGTACTATGTAATGATAAAGAGATCGATTAAACAGGATGATGTGACTATAGTAAATGTATATGCACCTAATGCCAGGGTGCCTGGCTATTTAAAACAAATGTCAATGGATCTAAAGGGAGACATAGACTCCAATACATCATTTTCAACAGTGCATGGTACTTTCTATAGGATAGACCATATGTTAGGCCACAAAGCAAGTCTCAACAGATTAAAAAAAAAAAAAACCTGAAATCATACAATGTATCTTTTCTGACCACAATGGAATGAAGCTGGAAATTAATAACTTAAGACTCTAGAAAATATGCAAACACAAACACAAGGAAACTGAACAACAGGCTCCCTAATCAACAGTGGGTCACAGAAGAAATCAAAAGGGAAATTAAAAAATCATAGAAATGAAGAAACAACACAACTTATCAAACCTTGAGGGATGCAACAAAAGCGTTGTTAACAGGCAATGTTATAGCAATTAGTGCCTACATCAAGAAACTGGAGGGGCTGGAACTGTTGCACAGTGCATGGAGAGGCTGGCACTGTGGCACAGTGGATTAAAGCCCTGGCACTGGTTTGAGTCCCAGCTACTCCAGTTGTGATCCAGCACCCTGCTAATGGCTTGGGAAAGCAGAAGTCCTTGGGCCCCTTTACCCACACAGAAGACCTAGAAGAGGATCCTGGTTCCTGGCTTTGGATCGGCTCAGCTCTGGCATTGTGGCTACTTGGGAGTGAACAAGCAAATGGAAGACCTTTCTCTGTTTACTGCTCTTTTTAACTCTTTCAAATAAATAAATCTTTTTTTTAAATTTTTTTATTTTTTTTTATTTTTGACAGGCAGAGTGGACAGTGAGAGAGAGAGACAGACAGAAAGGTCTTCCTTTTGCCGTTGGTTCACCCTCCAATGGCCGCCGCGGACGGCGCGCTGCGGCCGGCGCACCGCACTCCTCCGATGGCAGGAGCCAGGAGCCAGGTGCTTTTCCTGGTCTCCCCATGGGGTGCAGGGCCCAAGCACCTGGGCCATCCTCCACTGCACTCCCGGGCCACAGCAGAGGGCTGGCCTGGAAGAGGGGCAACCGGGACAGAATCCGGCGCCCCGACCGGGACTAGAACCCGGTGTGCCGGCGCCGCAAGGCGGAGGATTAGCCTGTTGAGCCACGGCGCCGGCCCAAATAAATAAATCTTTAAAAAAATTGTGGAAAATGGAATTAAAAGATGAGTTTATTTTGCTACAAATTTCTTTTTAAATCCACGGATATGAAGTATGTCCAAAAAGTTCATGGAAATGCATAATATGAAAAACTGCATGAATTTCACATTTTTTTGCACCAAAATAATCTTGTCTTAATCCTACTCTTCCCACAAATTTCCTGAAGTACCCTCAAATTTCCAACCTCTGCTCATGCAATGAAAGGCCACAATGGTATTTAACTTGTTGCATATTTAAGTGTGAAAGTATGGTTTTTTCAAGTGTAGGAAAATATTTCTGAAGCTATGTCAATCAAAATCCATCACATGACTATTAATAGGGTTCAGCTCCAAGGGGCAGGATTAATGGCATTTTTCACTGTTTAAATTTTTTTGGTTTGTTTTGTGCTGTGATCTGCCTTTTGAAAAGTTATTGGACAGTTATAGTTTTCCAAAGGAGAAAAATTCATTATATTCTGAGAAGTGCCCTCTGGGAAAAATTATCCTGGATAGGCTCCTTTGTTATAAAAAAAAAAAAAAAAGGAATGCAACAGTTCAGTGGCTTAACTTGGAGGAATATGTGAATTCATAAAAAAAAAAAATCCAAATCCAGGTATTATAATGTGAGCATTTTTCAAGAAATGTAGCATGGCGCTTAACAGTGTAGGTGAGCATGTCTGCCCATCGTGGCTCTGCCTTACATTTCTCCATGTTTGAACTCCTGTATTCATAAAATGGTGATGATACTATTAGAATCTACTGCATAGTTTTTGTGTAGATTGAATGAATAAAATGGCATCTGGTTCAGGGTACATGCTCCAAGAGTGTGAGCTACATCATTAGTTCTGTGTAGTACCTAGATGTGCGGTTGGCTGTACTAGGCTCCTGAAGCACTAGAGAAGTGTTTTTACTATGTGTAGATTTAGATAGGACTCTCAGTGTTCTTATGTAAATGACATTAAAATGAACTAACTTGGGATTTGAGAAATCCACTCTTCTGTGACTTGACCTTTTAGTCCTAGTCAATTATTTTGAGGCAGAAAAATAAATGGCTCTTGGAATTAGGAGTCAGGATGTGGGGCAGAGAGAGCCCCTTTGAGTTTGGATTTGAGCACGAAAGTTCTTGGAGTTTTGTTGATGGGCGTTAAATTGGCCTCAACATCTGGAGCCTGATAGGAACTCCACAGGGTTCAACACTGAATTTGGGGCTCATGAACCTAAGAAAAATCAGCCAATGGCAGAGCAAATCACTTTGGAGCTGTTCTTTGGTTATCCCCCAAGCAGGCAGTAAAGCTTTATTAATCACCACAACTTTAGTTTGGAGGAAATTCAAGGTGCTGGATTGGAGTTGTTAGAACTCAGAATTTTTTTTTTTTTAAATTGACTTTGATAGTTCAAGCCAGTGAAGCAGAAGTATACTACCCTGTATATTTCTGGCTATACTACATTATATATATCTATAATGCTTGCAGTATCTAAAGCATATATACATTATTTTAGAAATGAGAAAAATATATTATATATACATGTTTTACAGTAACTACAATGATTGTACAGTAATTACAATAATTTTTTTATCCTTTGAGGTCACATGATGGTAATTATCCAACAAACAGATCAAGTCATGAGATGTATTCTTTTTTTTTTTTTTTTTGAGAGGCAGAGTGGACAGTGAGAGAGAGAGACAGAGAGAAAGGTCTTCCTTTGCCGTTGGTTCACCCCAGGAGATGTATTCTATCCGAAAATGTAAGAAAATGTGCCTCTGGATTCTATACTATTTTTAACAGCACTATTAATGAGTATAAATAAAAAAATTGTTTCCTTTGATTAATTTTCATAAAATAACTTTTTAATCAGAATGTAAATTAAATTCAGATATGCACAAACTGTAAATGTACTTTCAATGAATTATTGCAAAGTGAACACACTCATGATCAGGAAATAAACAGCATCCCAGAAGCCCTCCAAGACACTATATACTCTCCTTCTCTGCCAAGTGTGGAGTAGCGGGCATGTATAGGCAGAATAGCAATGCATCTATGTAGTTCAACTTGCTTCATATTCACCAACACAGAATTGTCAGGGCTTTTGAATGTTTGTTATTCCATGGGATATATATTGATACCTCATTGTGGTTTGACTTGCATTTCTAAATGCCCAGTGAGATTGAGCACCTTTTAATACATATATTGGGCACTGGGTATCTTTTGTGGATCCTCTTTCAATTATTTTTGCTTACTTTTCTTTTTAAAAAGATTTACTTTACTTAATTTGAAAGGCAGAATTGGGGGTGTGGGTGATAGAGAGATCTATCTGTTAGTTCACTCGCCAGTGGCTGGAGCCGGGTCAGACAGAAGCCAGAAGCCAAGAGCTTCATCTGGACCTCCCAGGTGGGTGCAGGGGCCCAAGGACTTGGGTCATCCCCCACTGCTTTCTCAGGCATACCAGGAGGGAGCTGGATCAAAAGTGGAGCAGCCAGAACTTGACCCAGTGCCCGTTTGTGATGCCAGCACTGCAGGTAGTGGCCTAACCCTTTATGGCACCTTTTCACCCATTTTTCTGTTGGATTATTTTCTTGATAATTTGTAGAAATTCTTCATATATTTTGGTCACAAATCTTTCATAACTATTGATGCTGAAAATATTTTTTCCTACTGTTTTGCCTTTCAGTGGCTTAACTTTAGGAATATTCCTGGAGGCATTTTCTCCATTCAGGTTATCTGACTTATTTATTTGAGAGGTAGAGTTACAGACAGAGGGAGAGACAGAGAGAAAAGTCTTCCATTCGCTGGCTCACTCCCCAAATGGCTGAAGCTGGGCTAATCGAAAGCCAGGAGCCAAGAGCTTCTTTCAGGTCTCCCAATAGGGTGCAGTGGACCAAGCACCTGGGCCATCTACTGCTTTCCCAGGCCATAGCAGAGAGCTGGATCGGAAGAGGAGCAGACAGGACACGAACCAGCACCCCATCACAGGTGGAGGTTTAGCCTGCTATGCCACAGCACCAACCCGTTTTAATTTAACTTCTACAGGGGCCGGTGCTGCGGCATAGCGGGTCAAGCTGCCACCTTCAAGTGCTGGCATCCCATATGGGCACCAATTCGAGTCTTGGCTGCTCCACTTCCAAACCAGCTCTTTGCTGTGGCCTGGGAAAGCAGTGGAAGATGGCCCAAGTCCTTGGGCCCCTGCAGTCACGTGGGAGACCTGGAAGAAGCTCCTGGCTCCTGGCACTGGCACAGCTCCGGCCATTGCAGCCATTTGGAGAGTGAACCAGAGAGGAAAACCTCTCTGCCTTTCAAACAAATAAGTAAATCTTTTAAAAAACTTTAACTTCTACAAACCAAACTTTTCAAAAATCTTCAAACTTATAATTTTCTCCAACCTGTTGGCCCAGATTTAGAGGTTCTTTTTGCCCGTACTTGCTCACTACTAATTCCAAAGTCCATTTACTTTCTGTCTTAGCACAATTAGAAAAGAGAACATTTTTCCCTTTTCAGATGAAAACCTCTGTCCAACCCACATGGTGATCTGATTCTCATAATTCAAAAGGCAGAATTCCAGAACAATTCTATCATAATAGATGTCTCAAAGCTCAGTTGAGTCCTCAAATAGAAGCACAAGTCCCTAATTTTAATGGATATAAGATGAATTCTTTCCATTACCCACAGATACATAAACCACCGTGAAAATACCTGCCAGTTATGCTATAAAAGCTTCACCTTTCACATCTGGGTACATAATTCACCTAGAATTTATTTTTGTTTATGGTAGTAAGTAGGGAGTCAAGATTCACTTTTTATATATATATAATATACTTTATTAAAAAAAAAGCCTCCCCCCACTTCTCTATGGTGCCAATTTTGTAATAAATCCTTTAGTGAAACAGTTTTGTAATAGTATCCATTAGTGAAATGGGCCTACTACTCTCCCTTACTTTTACTGTTCTACTTCTCAATCCTGTGTTAATATCATCTCCATCTTAATTACTGTAACTCTGCAAGAGGTGTTTAGAAAAGTTCTCCAACTTTTTCAAGAGTATCTTGGCTATTAAGAATCATTTCATTTCTATTGTAATTTTAGAACCAGCTTGTTAATTACTACAATAAACCTGGTACTTATAATGATTTCACTAAATGCATAGATCACTTTGTGGTCAACTGACTTGTAGACTTCTGATGCACGAGCACAGCCTTCCACTCCCTTTAGTTCACTCAACAATGGTTTACAGTCAGGCACAGATGTCTTGCTTATCTTTCATTCGCTTTATTCATTGGCAGTTGATGTTGTTGTAGTTAGAATTGTTTATTTTTAAATTATTCACTGCATGTGTAAAGAAATAGTTATTGATTTAGAGTCAGTCAGTGACACAGAGACCCTCACACTGGTGGTTCCCATCCCAAATGGCTGCAGCCAGAAAGCCCACCATGGTTTCCGTTGTGGATGGCAGGAATTCAAGTACTTAACCCATCATCTGCTGCTTTCAGGCTCATTAGCAGGGAGCTGGATTGGAAGTAGAGTATTTGGGAACCAAACCCATGCTCTGATATAGGATACAGACTTTTCAAGTGACAGTTCAACCCACTGTACCACAATGCTGACCCCCATTAGTTTTTTTACTCCTGAGTTATTTGGAATTGCACTGCTCTGCCTGGTGCTCTGGCTAGCACATAAAGCCACCACCTGCAACACCAGCATCCCAAATAACCACTGGTTCCAGCACCCACTGTTCCACTTCCAATTTGGATCCCTGCTAATGCACCTGGGAACCTGGGTCCCTGCCACCCACACGGAAGACTGGGAAGCAACTTCTGTCTCCTGCCTGGCTCAGCTCCAGTCTTGCAGTCATTTGAAGCGTAAACCAGATGGAAGATTTCTCTGTCTCTTTCTCTTTCAAATAAATAAATAAATCTTTGAGGGGAGTGGAGAAGGGAGATTTTTCTTATCACATCGAGAAATAAGATTATTGTCTAAAGGAGTTTACTGACCTTTTAGTTAAGTACTGGCACGCTTTAACCTGGTTATGTCAAATCTCCCAATACTGTGCTTTACGGGCCAGCATTGTGGTGCAGCAGGTGAAGCTGCTGTCTGCAAGGCCAGCATCCCACACGGGTGCAGTTCATGTCCACATGGCTCCTTTCCAATCCAGCTCCCTGCTAATCGCCTAGGAAAAACAGCCAAAGATGGCACAAGTGTTTTGGTCCCTGCTATCCATGTGGGCAATTTTTACTGCTTCTGAAAAACATGGAATTAAAAGTGATATAAAATTTTTATACAACCTGAACCAAGCTTTGCTGGAGAAACATCAATGTTCCTTTAGCATTCATAGACATCCCTTCTTAAGCCTGCCTTTCCTGACATACAAAGTCAGTGTCTGGGGGCCAGTGCTGTGGTACAGCAGGTTAAGCCTCCGCCAGAGATGCCAGCATCCCATATGGGCACCAGTTCAAGTCCCTGCTGTTCCACTTCTGATCTAGCTCCCTGCTAATCGCCTGGGAAGGCAGTGGAAGACGACCCGAGTGCTTGGGCCCCTGCACCAATGTGGGAGACTCTGAAGAAGCTCCTGGCTTAAGATCAGCCCAGCTCTGGCCATTGTGGCCACTTGGGGAATGAACCAGTGGATGGAACCTCTCTGTCTCTTCCTCTGTCTGTAACTCTGCCTCTCAAATAAATTTTTAAAAAAAGTCAGTATCTGTATTCATCAAGGATGCAAAGCTAGGAATTGGCATCATTTTTTATTTCTTCTCTTGCTTACCTTCCATATGCAATAAAGCCAACAACTGACAAGTTCTACTGTTTCAATATTGCAAATGTTCCCTGTATCCATCACCTCCTCTTCATTCCTGTGCTACCCCTAGTTCAGGCCTTCACCACAGAGGTTAACACAGTAGCTTGTCTTCTGCTTTCTTTTTCTCTTCTAGTCTACTGCATACATTCCTATTAGTTGCCTTCTTCTAAAACAATTGTTCATGCGATTCACCTACTTAATCCTCAGTGGCTTTCTTCTGTCATTTACATTTGTTGACAACATCATTAAAATTCTTTTTTAAAAAAAAATTTAAAGAGTTAGAGAGAGACACAGAGAGAGAGTCAGTCCTCCATTCCCATCAGCTGGTTTACTCCCCAAATGGCCATAATGGCTGGAGCTGAGCCAATTCAAAGCTAGGAGGCAGGAGCTTCTTCCAGGTCTCCCACATGGATACAGCGGTCCAAGCACTTGAGCCAACTTCTGCTGCTCTCCAGCTGCATTAGCAGGGAGCTGGATCAGAAGTGGAGCAGCCAGGATTCAAACCAGAGCCCATATGAGATGCTGGCACTGCAAGCCAGGGCTTAACCCGCTGCACAATGGAACCGGTCCCACATTTAAGATTCTTAATGGCCGGTGCCACAGCTCACTAGGCTAATCCTCCGCTTGCGGCGCCAGCACCCCGGGTTCTAGTCCCAGTCAGGGCACCAGATTCTGTCCTGGTTGCCCTTCTTCCAAGCCAGCTCTCTTCTGTGGCCCAGGAGTACAGTGGAGGATAGCCCAGGTCCTTGGGCCCTGCACCTGCATGAGAGACAAGGAGGAAGCACCTGGCTCCTGGCTTCGGATTGATGCAGTGCACCGGCCATGGCACCTATTTTTTGGGGTGAACCAACGGAAGGAAGACCTTTCTCTCTCTCTTTAACTCTGTCCAAAAAAAAAAAAAAAAAAAAAGATTCTTAATAAGCTAACCCCAAGCACTCCAGTTTTGCTTGCCTTTTGATGGATCACACACTCTGAACTCAACTCACATAGTGGTCTTCCCACTCAGTAAACATTACCAGTGACTCATGCCTTCACCGGTAAGTCACTATGGCCTAAAATGTCCTTTTCCCTGCCCCACTTCATGATGTGCTACTTGCCTTTTTAAAGTCCAGCAGGAATGTAACCTCCTTTGTGAAATCTCCCTAGAGGTAATAAAACAAAGTGGTTAAAACACCAGATTCTGTCCTGGTTGCCCCTCTTCCAGGCCAGCTCTCTGCTATGGCCCAGGAGTGCAGTGGAGGATGGCCCAAGTGCTTGGGCCCTGCACCCCATGGGAGACCAGGATAAGCACCTGGCTCCTGCCTTCGGATCAGCGTGGTGCGCTGACCGCAGCGTGCCGGCCGCGGTGGCCATTGGAGGGTGAACCAACGGCAAAGGAAGACCTTTATCTCTGTCTCTCTCTCGCTGTCCACTCGGCCTATCCCCCCCCCCCAAAAAAAAGCATGGGGCTATAGGTTTGAAATCTAATGTATTAGTTTCTAGATATGTAATTTTAAATTTTAAATTTAACTGCTCTGTGCTTCACTTGGATTCCCATTTCACATAAAGTTTATCTTAACATATACTATATACAGCCTAGTATAGGATCCTTTCTCACATGAAATCTTAACACATTTTTTAAAGGCCTATAAAAACAACTTGTATGACCATTTTTCCTTGAATTTTATTAGTAAAAATATTCTGTGGCTATCCAGAGCTTAATAGTCATATTTCCACACACTTCTCTGGTGTATACTCTATCATTAAATAGCAATTACAGTAGTAATATATAATAGAAAAACTTATGGTTTGCATTTCAAATTAATATCTTCAAAATTTAAGTTCAATGTCTTTGGCATAACACTTTACCCTCCTCAATTCAGCTTTATTAATTTGCTCACTACAGAAAAAAAAGCAAACTCTCACCAAAATATACTTGTTTCTGAGTGATAGAATTATTTTATTATTTAGAATTTTTAAATCTTTACATAACCACTCTCATTCCCTTGATTTGGACCTACAGCCAAAATTTTAGCAGTTGAGTGAGATGAAAATGCCATTCTCTGGAGTGTGGGAGAGGTAAGGCCAACGAACACTGATCCCAAGTCAACTGGGGAGAACATCTTGCAAAGGTTGGTGGGCACGGGTGTGTGAGCAGAGTCTCCCAGCACTATCCACTGAGAAAGAGTAGGGATAGCAATACCTCAGTCTTACAAAGCACATCTCATAAACAAATTTTGGCTTCTAATCACCATTTCCACTAAAACATGAAGGAACGGATGATTCCAGAGCAGGGGCAAGGCCAAGTACAAATGAATCTGGAAAATCCTTACACCCAGAATTAAGAAAGTACTTAAAAAACCTTAAATCTGTGTAATGGGACAAAGGAGTCAACATAAAGAGCGTCCCACTGACCAAATTGGGGATAAGCTGAAATTTTGTAAAGTAACATTTATAATTCATTGAACAGAAAACAATGAATCCATGCTAATATCAATAAATTGAAATCCTGATTAGGAGGGTATATATTTTTCACAAAACCTACAAAAGGAAAAATAGTAGTTTCACAATGGAGAAGCCTGATTTTTGGGACATTTTATAAAATAAATTGCCTATAGTTTATGAAACTGTCAAAGGTCACAAAAGTCAGACTAAGGAACTGTTCCAGAGTGAAAGACTAGAGATGCTACAACCTAAATCAACACATAATTTTGAACTGGATTTTTACATTAATAGGGCAATTTGTCAAACTTGAATGGGATCTAAGAATTAGGTTTAGCAATATATCATCCTTAACTTCTTAATTTTTATGGTTATTTTGCAGTTATACCAAAGAATTTTCTTTTTGGAAATATAAAAGTACTAGAGTGTAGTGCAGCAGCATGACAGCAACTTACTTTCGAGGATGAAAATTTTTATTTGTACACTATTTATAACCCTTCTGTAAGTTTCAGATTATTTAAATTTTTTTCTCTAAAAACCAGAATGCAGAAAACAAGCCAACAGATTTTTGTTCTTGAAGAGTTGATAAAGGAATTCAAAGTAACATATAATTCTAAAAATGTGAATTACAGTGATTTTTTTTCAAATTCTTGTGTCTACTGCTCACACACATGCTCTTCAAATTTGGCTCTGGTTTTGTCATTAAGTGCCCCCAGAAATTTTTCCCAAGCATGGCTTTCAGAATCTTACTTAAACATACACATGCACACACACACTTTATCAGGATAATGACATGTTCACAGGTGACATTCAGTAGAAAGAAGTTACAGGAGTTCTATTTCTGAAATCAAACAAATGAAAGTATTACTCTAAAAGAACTCCCTCTTGTGGCAAAAACTGAAGATACATTCTGCTGAATCCTAACAGAGATACTAAGCGTATTATTCCTTATACAGTATTTTCATAATTTCATGTAAATCCCTCATGATATCCTCTAAATAGCACACAGTATTTGCAAATAACATACTTAGAGGTAGTTTCACAGTTTTATTAGGCCAGTATTGTCCAAATTCTATTTGAATAATACTCTATACAGCAAAAAAGGTGCAGGTTTGATAAAACAGCCGTTAACAAAAGTCATGGCCAGAGTTCAAAGGAATCAAAATTACTCAGAGTATAAAGATTCAAATGATAGGCAGGCAAAGAGCAATAGCCTCATTCAAAGGCACCTGCCTATTTAAGATTACAGGGTATCAGGAAGGCTCCCACCTCTCAAAATTTGAAAATCCACCAGTGGAGATTAATTCCTTTGATTTGTTTTGATCCAGTCTTCACTTAGTTTATTAGTAAAAAGACACACTGGAAGGGACAAAATGTTTTTGCCTTTTTAAGATTGCAAATGATGAAAACAAGGAGAATCACTTAACTGAGCTATAAATGAAACTTAACTTCCTCACTCAATTTCTACTCCCATTCTTAACCTTCCATATTTTTTCCTGTTAAGTCACCAGACACTGATAATTTCATGTTTTAGTGACCTTTCCCTGATTATAATTTAAGTGGTTTTTGAAAGTAAACTTAATTCCAGTTTCACACTTTTAAATTAAAAGTAGCTCAGTTGGATACTGTCTCCTAAACACAGTAATATAAATATTAGTATCTTGGCTAAAATGAATTATTGACAATTGTAATACATGTTGCACAGTACATATTAATATAGAAAAATACATGTTATCAGCAGCATAATGTTGACTGTGTTCTAATCCATTCCACCTGCTCAAATATTAGTGCAAATAATTATATATTTGTAATGCATCACTGCTGCCTAGGGCAAATCTATGCCTTCTGAATAAATGACTTTCCTCTGAGGTTATTTGCAATTTGGAGTATGATGTGATATTTTCCTATTTAAATTGACTTTGTATGGTGAGGCAGACTGCAACCTTCTAAACCATTTAGAAAATGAGCAAGTGTATTTAATTACTTGTCTTCCTCCCTTACCACCCCCCCCCCAAGTAGATATTTAACACCAACAACTGAAGTTTAATGGTACCTACCAAATAATATTGATAAAAGACAGGGCCTATAAAAATATGAATTTTGCCAAGCCTAGGGTTATCAATCTTGCTGTTCCGGGTCACCCATTGAAATTCTTATTCTCTAATGTTTCAGTTTTCTTTCCCAGATACACTTGAAGAGTTGTTTCTCCTCTAAGTTTGGAAAGAGGAATGATTGATCAGCAGTAGAAATAAAAGGTAACTGACATAACATGCAATTTTGATTACATGGAAATACCTTCTGCTAATACACTAAATATATTTTGCCCTTCATTTTCATTCTAGCACTAGTCACTTAAAAATATCAATCCACTAAGCAGTTAACAGAATTGGTAAGCTAGTGACATTTAAAATCATCTGTTTTTAAACACACAAATACTTATTTCCTCATTCCCATATTATAAAATATGGTACTAAACACCCGGACTCTGGCTATTGTGAAAATTAGCAAGCAGAAATAGTAATATGATTTTATAAAATAATACTGAGAACTTTGTAATGAAAAGAATTCTACTAGATACAAACAATACACAACTGAAATTTCACAGCCATTCACCCAAGTTAAAAAAACAAATTTAAAAACACTGAACACATTAAAAAAAAAAAGAGAGATGAGTAAATTAGATATTGACCCTGTATACCAGTTGCATAATCTAAACACTACAATGAGAACCAAACACTGGATGAAAAGAAAGTTAGGTTAAGCAAAACAAATGAGCCTATCAAACTCAAGACCTACCTGAATGTTACATTAGCAGAACAATGTTTAGAACATAGAAGACACAGGTTTCAAACTGAGCATGTTACTAGCTGCAGACCATGACAGGTCTATTTACCTTTTTGTGCCTTATGTTTTCCATGTGTCAAACGGAAATAATATTTTCCAAATCCTAGTATTGGCTTAGAGCCAAGTAAGATAATATACGCAAAGGACTTACTATAGTGTATGGGATTTAAGTCATTAAGTACAGCTATCATTATCTTTATTATGCAATAAAATGTTTAAATTGATGACTGTTTTTACTTCAGATAGAATTATTTAGTCTAACAATATGAACTGGTGTTTTCTCCCAAAGTTCATTACAGAACAGATCTTGAGCAGAGAGATGTAGTACACAAACTGGAGGAAAGCACAAAGTGTTTGGTGTGTCAAATTCCCTATCAGCTTCTGGAAAACATCTCCTACTTCTGAGAGATCAGTGGGCAGTTTTTGGATAATAGGCAGGAAATTTCTGCCTTAAAATAGTGGTAATCTCCCTGAGGTGAGCTTGTATAGTGACCCACAAATTACACACTGAGTGAACCTCAGCCACTAGCATATAAACATGGCCACCTCATGGGGTTTCGTGACATTTCAAGAACCAACACCTCTTCATCTGGATTCTTGTACAAATTTAACCACAGGGCAGTGAACCCCAGGGAAGCAGTAAACTTTCCATTTGGTACTAATCTACTGGCTGAGAACTCGGTTACTTCACTGTGAGTCAGAAGGCCAGTCTTCGAAAGTGAAATATTTTGAAAAGGGAAAGAAAATGATGTAAAATAGAACATGAATCAATCCTCTTTAAATTACATTTTAACTTAACCAACTTTAAACTAACTTACTTTGGAAGCTCTTCTTAAAACAAGGAAGAGCCTAAAGACTTGCAACCATGGTATCTTCAAAATGAGTCCAAGAATTATCTTGGAATGGACAGATGGTCATCTAAAGAACCAGCTATTCTTGAACAACTTTTCATTAAGACTCTTTAACTACTCTGATTGACTATCATTTTCATGGAAGCCAGCCTTCCTTCTTAAACCAGATTCTGTATTTCATGTAACCTGAGTTTTAGAAAAACAATCTGCAGTGTTTCTGGGCATATCTTCAACATGTATTATCTAAATATTTAGAATACTGCAAAGATTCCCCTTATTTGAATGTTGCTTAAAGTTACCATTCTCCACTATCTCTACCTAAAATTTTACTACGTACATATAAAAGATATATTGACCATCTCTTTTGAGCCATAAATTTTGGAGAAAGTTTTGTGATGGCTATAAAAATGACAGCACTTTAAAAATGAGAACACAAAAATGCATATTGTTCATCCACACTTTTTTTTTCTTACAGAAAGACCATTTGTTCAGATTGAATTTCTAGTCTTGGTTATACAAGTATAGAGCAGCATTTTTCTACTAAAAAGGAAAGTGAGAAAATCTATGAAAAATAAGAAATATCTTAAAATTTTAAATAAAAAATCATTTATAAAATTCAGTATGGATGTTCTTAAAATGTAAAAATGTAGTGAAATAAAAAAACAACTGCAGGGAATTTATTTATTGAGCATTAATGTTAACACTTCTAAGTTAAATATTCACTTACGAGTTTTGTCACTATCCTGGTCAAAGGACATAATGGAAAATATTGCACAGAACTCAAGCATGGAAACAATAATTAACAAAATATCTAGCAACAAGTATATGCTTTACATTTAAAAAATTAGTCCAAACAAAATAATCTGAAACATATCTCTGATTCAGAAGTCTTAAAATGTTCTCTTGTATTTTATTTGAGGTTTTTTTTTTTGTCTTTGTTTCTGTTTTTTTATTTTTTATTTTTTTACAAATTGTCACTGTACAAAGAGTTCAAATGGCCTCTAAAACTACTGCCTTAAAACTGTTGGCTTTAAGTAACAGAGGTATAATTTGAATTCACATCAGAGCTTTCTAAAATGGCAACAGAGTACAGGCATATGATTTTCTCCAGTATCCAAAACGTGTTCTGGCTTTCTCTTGGCTGAGGAATACAAATCCAGACAGCTTCCTAATGCTGCCACAATGCCCAAACATGTTTTGACAAAAGTTGGCATACTTCATTTTCTTTGCTGACTTTGATAACACTGGGCTAAATAGAAAATGAAGTCGATGGTAACTTGAACAGCAGTTAGTTAGCTTTGGACATGGAAAGTTCGGTAAAAGATGACCATTCAGAATCAGGCTCTCAAAAGAAAAAGTTTTCCAAAATTAGGCCAAAAAAGCCTCCATTAAAGAAAAAATGCCAAGAATGAATTAAGTATTAAAGTTTATCTGTTCCTAGGCCTAGGAGACTATGAACAACACAAAGGAAACTGAAAAACTACATATAATTTAAAACGCATTTTTGCAGAAGTTTATAGGGTTGATAGAATGGCCTTTCTAAATTTTTAACTGATGTTTAAGATTTCGTATGCAATTTATTATGTCACCATAGGAAGCCAATTCAATTAACTATATCCAACTAGGAACAACTTCAGAAATGCCTTGAAAAAGGACAATGACAGAACCTGTAAATATGAAAAAGCTGTCTCCACATTCAGAGTATATAATCTTACCTACCAAATGCCAATTCTTAAAACAGAAGACTACTGTATGTTTAGACATCCCATCTTATTCAAGGTTAGCAGTAAAATAGAAATCTTAATAGAAGTACATTGTTGTGAAATATTGTCAATACTTCCCAAATGCACCGTTTATGCTATACCTCAGTTTTTTTTACTTCCCTTATAATATTAAAATAATGAATAAATATGGTCTTTTAGTTAAAGTCTTAAGTGGAAATGTAAAATAAGGTACTTTTATTAACTCTTTGCTAGAATTGGCTTAAAATCTATTTACCAAATAAGAAATAAACTTTTAAGTTTTACTCAGAAAGGAGATGAATTCTGATCCACTCCTAATGTCTACATAAAACATTTCATCATTTTAGTTTATAACATTTTTCTGGGAATATATTATTGTTGTACATCAGAAAAAAATCCAACTACATAAATTATTATCTAAATGTTAACCTTTTGACAAAAGCAAAAAATTCTTCTGAAAAATCTAGAATAATCTGTTAAACAATTACCAGTGTTGTTCATTAAAAACTTATGAATAATCAATGCAGTTTTGCTGTATTTCACCTGTTACCAAAGCAAAAATGAGATGGTAAAATTTCCCAATGGAACATGTCAAAGAACAAGAACTGGAACACTGGTAACATTTCACTTGCCTTCTGACACCACTTTCCAGGACAAAAACAGTGACATGAACTTTTACAGATTTTGAAATTTATAAATTCAAAAATGGTATTAAAAATTCAACTTAGGAGAAAAAAAGCAAAATATATCTAGTGGTATCCAAATTTCAAATAAAACCTCAACAGTAAGTATGGCTGATGTTTACTTCCAAAGTCATTTTTCCATAAAATGTTGGCTGTGTCATAAGCAATCGCCTGTGCTTTCTGTCAACCGAGGTCTGCTGAAGTACAACACATTCCCTTGGTCAACTCAACTTCAGCTGAAGTGTCGAGCTAGGCGGGCAGATCTATAGTCAGCGCGGAGTTGTACAAAGGAGTGAAGTATGTTCTTGTCCAGGTTAGCAAGTTGTTCTCCTGAGCAGACTTGCTTTAAATTATCTGGGGCAACTACCAGAAGATTGCAAAGTGCATGCAGAGTATCAAAAAGATGTAATACCATTGGAATCTGAATTGAGAAAAGGAAAAAAGTAACAATGAAACAATATCATTTGCCGTGTGATAATTCATTTGTAAATTCTTCTTATTTACATACTGTCAACCTGAACTTACTGCAGAAGGGAAAGTTAGCTAGATTAGTATTTTTTAAGCTCCTAAAGCGTTAAAATTCAGATTTCAGTAGTTACTTAAAATATATTCTCTTGAATAGTTTCACTGTCAATTTTCTTCAATAGTAACAGATACTTATATTTTGGTGGACTAGAAGCAGTTATTATTAATATATTATTTTTCCTAAATAATTCAAACTTCAGGGAAAAATTATTTCAGACATACACAAAGAACATTTTCCTATCTGTGACATATACAGCAGTAGCCACAGTGTCCTCAAGGTCATTATGTAATACGACCTTGCCTAAAATCAAGCACAAAGCAAAAGTGTGCTAAATATTGAAAATAAATGGAACATTTATTCAAGTTCAGTGTGTTAGATTCATATTATAATATCAACAAAAGTTATAAACTCTTCACTAATCACTATAAATCAGTAGAGATCATTAACAGTCTGACTTATGTTTCTGAGCCTATTTGTAAGTTTGATTTTTGGGTACACATACCTTGAAGTCTTTGGCACACTTTCTATATTCAGCTACATCACAAATTGCTAACATGCCACCCATACAACTGTAGGAATATTGTTGAAGATGTTCATAAATAAGTCGATGAAAACGTACTCCAAGTTCCATCAAAACTGTATCCACATTCTTTCCATCCATGGAATTTTTTATCTTTTCTACTTGTTTTCTTACATAAGCACAGACTTTTACACAGGCCTGTAAAAGTTTTCTATACTTATTATACAGAAATGTACATCAGCTTAGCTAAGGAGAAAATATTTTTGTTTCTTAATCTCTAAGTACAAAAAAAGAAAACTTTAAAGATATACCAATGAAAATGCTAACAAAGTATGATACTCTTATTAACAAATAGCGTTCACTCACATTAGTATACTGAATCAAAACATTGTTTTCATCCTCTGGCTTAAAATCTGTTTTCTTTTGTTCTGCAGCCAAGATATGCTTCATCTGTCCAATCATACAATTTAATGTCCTAGAGAATTGAGAATACAACACATTTGAACCACTTATTTGATATTTACTTTTATTTATGTCATTTATACTACATTAGAATTATTTAATTCCAAATCACCATAAAATATTTTGCTATAAACTTTAGATTTTAGAAAAAAAGTAATTCAAGGTGTTTACATAAAAAATTCTTGGTTTTACTACTCTCAAAACAAAAGGCAAAGACTCCTTGCTCAATACTTTAAGGAAATCTTAAAGATCTTAGAAATCTGTCACTAATTTATTTCCTTAACAACTAAGGATCCTCAAAGGCAAAACTACAAAGAGGTGGGAAGATTAAGAGCTACAAAACTTATAAGATCTGGAGGAGCAGGTGGAAGGAACATGAATCACAGTCTAAGATCCACTTGAGAAATGGGGCATAGATTTGAAGTAGCACTAATAGTGTGTTCAAGGACTGGAAGAAATGTATTGTTAAAATGTGCACAATACACAAAGTAATCTACAGATGCAATATATTCCAGTGCAAATTCCAGCAACATGTTTCTCAGATACGAAAAGACAATCTTAAAGTTCACACAAAACCACAAAAGATCCTGCATAGCCAACCAATCTTGGGCAAGTGTAACAAAAGCGGAAACATAACACTCCTGATTTCAAAATATATTATAAAGCTATAATACCTAAAACAGCACGGTACTAGCATTAAAAAGGTACACAGACCATTGGAACAAAATAAAAAGCATAGAAATAAATGCATGCATTTACAGCTGACTGATCGTCCAAGGGTGTCAAGAACACACAATGGAGGAGCAGTGCTGTGGCATAGAAGGTTAAGCTTCTGCCTGCAGTACTGGCATGCCATATGGCCACCGGTTCAAGTCCCAGCTGCTCCACTTATGATCCAGCTCCCTGTTAATGTGCCTGGGAAAGTAGCAGAAGACGGCCCAAGTTCTTGGGATCCTGCACCCACATAAGAGACCTGGAGCAGGTTCCCGGCTCCTGTCTTCAGCCTGGCCCAACCCTGGCTGTTGTGCCCATTTCGGGAGTGAACCAACGGATGGAAGATCTCTCTTACTCTCTCTCTCTCCGTTTCACTCTGTATCTCTGCCTTTCAAATAAATAAATCTTCAAAAAAAATAAAAAATAAAAAAATACAAAATGGGGAAAGGATAGCCTTTTCAATTACGGTCTTAAGAAAATCGGATATCCATATTGCAAATAATGATATCAGATCCCTTACCTTGCATGTATATAAAAAACTCAAAATGGATTACAGCCTCAAGAAAAGACTTTAAACCATAAAGCTACTAGAAGGAAACACAGGCACAGGGGCAAAGTTTCTTGACAATGATGTTGGCAATGTTTTTTGGATGTGATCCCAAAACCACAGGCAACAAAAGCAAAAACAGGTTAACTGAGACTGCATTAAACTAAAGAGTTTCTGCATGACAAAGAAAAAAACCAACACAGAGTGAAAAACATACAAAATGAAAGAAAATATTTACAAACTAGACATCACATAAAGAATTAATATCCAAAATATATAAATAATTCAATAGCAAAAGAACAAATAACACTGCTTATAAAAAGTACAAAACCTCTAAACAGACATTTCTCCAAAGACATACAAACGGCCAACAGGTATATGAAAAGGTGCTCAGTATCACTAGTCACCAGGGAAATACAAATCACAAACACAAAGAGGTTATCACCTCATACCTATAAGGACAGCTATTATCAAAAAAAGAAAAGACAAAAGAAAAAGTGCCGGTGAGGGTGTGGAGCAAAGGGAGTACCAGCACACTGTGGGTGAGAATTTTTCATCACTGATGAGACTCTTAACTAGTTAAAGCCATTATGGAAAACAGTATGGGGGTTCTAAAAATTGAAAGTAGAACTACTATACAATCCAGCAATACTTCTGTGCATATATCCAAAGAAAATGAAATAAACATCTCAAAGAGGTATATGTACTTTCATGTTCACTACATCATTATAAAGTCAAGATTCAGAAACCAGGGCTGGTGCTGTGGCATAGGAGTTTAAGCCTCAGTCTGTGGCACAGGCATCCCATGTGGGCTCTGTTTCATGTCCCAGCTGCTCCTCTTCCTATGCAGATCCCTGCTAATGGCCATGGAAAACAGTGGTTGATGACCCAAATCCTTGGGCCCCTGCACCCACGTGGGAGATTATGAGGAAGCTCCTGGCTCCTGGCTTTGGATTGGTGCAGCTCTGGCCACTGAGGCCAATTGGTGAGTGAACCAGAGGATGGAAGACCTTTCTCTCTCTCTACCTCTCTCCCTCTTAACTTTGTCTCTTAAATAAATCTTCCAAAAAAGAAAGAAAAGAGGCCAGCACCATGGCTCACTAGGCTAATCCGCCGCCTGTGGCGCTGTACCCTGGGTTCTAGTCCCGGTTGCTCCTCTTCCAGTCCAGCTCTCTGCTGTGGCCCGGGAAGGCAGTGGAGGATGGCCCAAGTGCTTGGGCCCTGCACCTGCATGGGAGACCAGGAAGAAGCACCTGGCTCCTGGCTTCGGATCAGCGCAGCACCAGCCGTAGCAGCTATTTGGGGGGTGAACCAACGGAAGGAAGACCTTTCTCTCTCTCTCTCTCTCTCACTAACTCTGCTTGTCAAAAAAAAAAAAAAAAAAAAAAAAGGAAATCTTTCCACTATGTTAACATGGATAAAACTGGAGGAACACTATGCTAAGTGGAATAAACCAGACACAGACAAATATTACGTGATCTCACTTATATATGGAATCTAAGAGTAGAACTCAGAAGTACAGAGTAGAATGGTGGGGGCCAAGGGCTGGGGAAAAGAAAACAGATGTTGATCAAAAGATAATTTAAGCTATACAGGAATAGTAAGTTTCAGAGATCTAAAGTATGGTGACTATAGTTAATAATACTGTACTGTACACTTGAAATTTGCTTAGATCTTTTTGTATTCTCAGCTTAAGAAAAAAAGATGAAAATATAAATCAGCTTTATTGTGGCAATCATCAAAATCTATACTTATATCAAAACATGTTGCATACCTTAAAGATCTATAATTTTATTGTCTTTTATAACTCAATAAAGTTGAATTTAAAAAGATTGTGACCAGTTTTTAGGACTGTTTTTAGCCTATTCTTCAGTAAACTAGCTTGACTAATTAATTTTATAACCTCTTATTTTTCCCAGTTTTACTCTTCTATTTTATTTCTTGTCACCTTATTATTATATACTAGTAGTTCTATGGCTTAGTGCAAAAACCAGTTGGGGGGTGAGTTGCCACTACTCTAAAGACTATACCATAAACAGGTAATTAATAGCAATTAACATTACAAAAGTTTTCTTGCAACCAGAAGTTACTTTTAGAGTATTAATACATTTATTTAGAATATTTCAAACATAATTTTGCAAATTCTCAATGAAAATATAATCCTTCATGTAATACATATTTAAAAAAAAAGTTTACATTTTATAACTGCGTGGTGTAGAAAAGGGAGGCTTACACCAAAACCGCTTTTAACTGAATTTGGTTTAAAAGTTAAAATGGGGGCTGGTGCTGTGGCATAGCGGGTTAAGCCACCGCCTGCAGTGCCAGCATCACATATGGGTGCCGATTCAAGTCCGACTGCTCCACTTCCAATCCAGCTCTCTGCTATGACCTAGGAAAGCAGTGGTTGATAGCCCAAGTGCTTGGGCCCCTACACCCGTGTGGGAAACCCAGAAGAAGCTCCTTGCTCCTGGTTTCGGATCAGCACAGCTCCAGCCACTGCAGCCAACTGAGAGTGAACCAGCAGATAGAAGACCTCTCTCTCTCTCTCTCTGCCTCTCCTCTCTGTGTAACTCTTTCAAATAAATAAATAAATAAATCTTTGGGAAAAAAAAAGTTAATCTGAGGAGCTGGCCCTCTGGTGTAGTGGGTAAAGCCGTCACTGGCACTGCTGGCATCCCATATGGGCACCAGTTCAAGTCCCTGCTGCTCCACTTCCAACCCAGCTCTGTGCTAATGCACCTGGAAAAGCAGCCGAGGATAGCCCAAGGCCTTGGGACCCTGCACCCATGTGGGAGACCTCAAAGAAGCAAGCTCCCGGCTCCTGACTTCAGATCTGCCCAGCTCTGCCTGCTATGGCCATCTAGGGAATAAACTAGTGGATGGAAGACCTCTCTCTGCCTCTCTGTACCTTTCAAATAAATAAATTTTTATAAAAAAAGAAGAAATCAATCTGAGGGGCAGGGCTTGTGGCACAACAGGTTAACTGCTGCCTGCAAAACAGAATCCCATATGGACACTGGTTCCAAGTCTGGCTGCTCCACTTCTGATCCAGCTCCTTCCTAATCAGCCTGGGAAAGCAGCGGAAGATTGTCCCTGTCCTTGGGCCTCTACACCAATGTGGGAGACCTGTATGAAGCTCCTGGCTTCGGGCTTCAGCATAACCCAGTCCCAGCTGTTGCGGCTATCTGGGGAGCAAACCAGGGGATGGAAGATCTCTGTGTATCTCCTCCCTCCCTCCCTCTCTCTCTCTCTCTCTCTCTCTCTCTTGCTCTCACTCTGTAACTATGCCTTTCAAATAAATAATATAAACCTGAAAAAAAAAGTTAATCTGAGCATAATGACTTCCAGAAATAAAAAGCGTGGCAACTCAAAAATATTGTAGTAAGGATAAAAGCAATATGCAAAGATAAAACCAAATGTCATATAGCAAAATGGTGAAAAAAAGATAGAGTTTTTTTTCTAAAACTGTTTCCATGTTATTAAGATAGTATTTTTACAATTAAAAAACAACTGCAAGAGAAAAAAACAAGCAACTTGCCTATCAATACCAGTATCCAATTTCATCTCCATTTGTTCAATTATTTCTTTTTTCTTCTGAAGGCATTCAGATAACTTAGGAGAAGAGCTATTATATATTGAAAGGGGAGAAAATCACATTAATGGCCTTATAACTTCTAAAAGTTTCTCATACACAAGTGTACCACACACATTTTAAATATATACACACACTCATTAATTTAGCTTATCCACTAGTCCAAGAACTTCATGTGTAGTAGTTAAAATAATGAATATTCATTACGCCAAACTCATCCTAATAATCACATGAAGAACAATTAATCCATTAGAAAAGAAGAAAGAGAAAGATTATTCAGATGTCTGAGGATACATCTAAAGATATAAACAGTTAAACTTTAAAATTTTGGAATTATTTGGTTTTCCTCTACAAATAAATACCTGGTATACCAGAAAAGTCAAGGGTATCACTATACTCTTAATAGATTAAGTAAATCACAGTAATTAAAATTTGGAGGCTAAAAGTTAATCGAGCTGAATTCCGCTTTCTTAAATTACAAAAACAAAAACAAAAACAAAAACAGAAATCTAACATTGCATTCTGAATGCTACCAAAAAGTCAAAACAAACCAAAAAACTAAGATAAAATAATGGGGATTCTTTATAATGTGGTGTTAACAGTTCTTCAAAAAAATTTCCTGTCAAAGTAAGACTCAGGAATCACAAGTGATTTTTGAGACTATTTCTGGACTAGTTCTGGTATGTCAGTGCTTACACCAAAATATTTACCATTTTATCTTTCATATGGCTATTTTCCTTCTTCAATACCGTTAAACAAGTTCATAAGCACGTTCATATATACACTACCTTATTTAATTCTCATATGCTTTAAAAGCCTACATAAATTGGTATCAAGATATAAAATAAACCAACTCTTCAAAATCTAATTAATCTCATAAATTTGGAATGTTTTTATGTCATTCCTAGTGAACAGTGCCTATTGAATCTTTTGAAGGACATCAAATTTGCTGAGCTTCACTAAATTGAATGTTTTCTTTCATTTCAGATTTCAGTTTTAGTTTATGACAGATGAAGTCTTTTCAAATACACCAAAACTAATAACACAGTAGGAAAAGAAAACAGAAATTAAAGAAGGAAAAGAACTTTTATTTATTTTATATCTCATCCCTTTTGTTGTCTTTATGAACATGTATTACTTTTAAAACTTCTAAAAATATATGTGGAACACTGTAAGATTCACCAAAATATAAATGAAAATCAGATATTTTGACTAACCTTATTAGTGGCATAAGGTGATCATTAAACTGCTTGTCAAAAAGATGAAAAATAGTATTGGCTTGTTGCACAACATCCAAAAAATACAGATTTGCATTCCTAGAATCTGAAGAAGGAATTCCTAAAATTGGAAGACATATATAGATTAGAATCAACTTTGAAAAAATCTATTTTAACAACAGAAAAAGAGTGTGGTTTTAAATATACATGAACAAAAGTTAACGGCTGTGTGAGGAAGCAATATTTTCCTGTGAACGTAAAAGGAAAATTAAACTATCTTAATAAAATCACCCAAAGTTATTTTTATGCATAATTTTCTCCCAATTACCAAGCCTTTGTAATAGCTTAAACTGAATACTAACTAAATTACTGCATAGAAAATACTTATGGGGGCCGGCACCGTGGCTCACTTGGCTAATTCTCCACCTTAAGCGCTGGCATCCCATATGGGCACTGGGTGCTAGTTCCGGCTGCTTCTCTTCCAGTCCAGCTCTCTGCTGTGGCCCGGGAAGGCAGTGGAGGATGGCCCAAGTGCTTGGGAGCCTGTACCCACATTGGAGACCAGGAGGAAGCACCTGGCTCCTGGCTTTGGATCAGCACAGCGCGCCAGCCATAGCAGCCATTTGGGGGGTGAACCAACGGAAGGAAGACCGGAAGACCTTTTTCTCTGTCTCTCTCTCTGTCTAACTCTAACTGTCAAATAAGAAAAAAAAAAAAAAAAAGAAAGAAAGAAAGAAAGAAAGAAAGAAAGAAAGAAAGAAAGAAAGAAAATTTATGAATATGAGCCTATAGGAAAATTTCCTAATAAATCTCTCCAAATTGAGAATTTTGCCATTAAACTAAAAATGCTAGGTCTCTATATTGGCTAATAACAAATATCTCATACCATGCAATTCAAATTCATGTTACTTTTGTATTCATTCTCTTTTTAAAGGTATAGCTTAATGACACTATTATCTCAATACAAATTACCACATTAACTCACTGTTGACAGCAAATGTTGAAATACTTGATGTCAAGGTTCTACTCTAAGTTTTAAAAAAGCATATGTCCATCATGACAGCAATAATGTGAAAATTATATAATAATAAACCACAGTTAAGCCAAAATGACCGAATTATGGCTAAATTTTGTTCCTGTTAGAAACTTTATGGAATGTCATTGCATACAGTCAATATAAGATTTTCTGGGCATCAATTTTGGACTTTCTAGATATTAGAGTACAACAGTGAATAAAACAGGTAAGATTTCTAACCAAAAAAACTTAATATGCTATACTGTCTCTACCTCACATTTTTTCCAAATATTCCATTCACCCTTTCATGTGCTGTTTTTTTTTTTTGTTTTTTTTTTTTTGACAGGCAGAGTGGACAGTGAGAGAGAGAGACAGAGAGAAAGGTCTTCCTTTGCTGTTCACCCTCCAATGGCCGCCGCACCGCACTGATCCGAAGGCAGGAGCCAGGTGCTTCTCCTGGTCTCCCGTGGGGTGCAAGGCCCAAGCACTCGGGCCATCGTCCACTGCACTCCTGGGCCACAGCAGAGAGCTGACCTGGAAGAGGGACAACCGGGACAGAATCCGGTGCCCTGACCAGGACTAGAACCCTGGAGTGCCGGCACCGCAAGGCGGAGGATTAGCCTAGTGAGACGCGGCCCCGGCCCATTCACCCTTTCACATTATCCTGGTCCCTGGTTCCTATGTTCTCCTCAGAGAGGCCTTCTCTCACCAACCTTTCAAAAAAAAAGCCTCTGCCCTTGAATTTTCCACCCTACTTCCCCATTACTATTGTCTATCCCTTACCCAGTTTTACTTCTCTTCAATGTACTTCCTAATCATTTAACCATCTTTTTCATTAAGAATGCAAACTCCATAGGTACAGGATTATGAATTCTGGTCAGTGAAGGCAGCCATTAACAGATATAAATATCAGAGGTAAGTACTATAAAAAAAACTAACTCAATGAGATCATGAGTAATTGGGATGAGAAAGGAATATTAATTTAACTAGGAGTATCAGCAATGGCCTCTCTGAAAAGGTGACAGCTTACTTGAGATCAGAAAATTGAAAAGTCAGCCATGAGAAAACACCCAGGCAGAGCCTAAGTAAAGAAAAAGGATAAAGGCCAGAATGATTGGAGCAGTGAAGGAAAATGTAACAGGAGATGCGGATGAATATATCGGAGGCCAGTTCAAAAGCCAGGCTTTTCTAAGAGTTTGATGATGTTTTCCCTCTAAGAACAGGAAGCCACTGAAGGGTTCCAACAAGGAAATGATAATTAAACTGGCTGTTACATGAAGTCAGAAACTTGGAAAAGCAACAATGGCCATGGGGTCACCAGTTACAAGAACAGTAAAGAAGAGGTTCAAACTAGGCAGCATCCATAGAAATGGACAGAACAGTAGTTGAATTATGCCTTTAGATATATTGACAGTATGTGTAGATACACTGATTCTCACCATTGATTCAAAAAAAAAATTAAGACAACCCCTGGGTTTGAGGCTTGAGCAACCAGTAAATAATAATGTCTTTTAATGACGTGGAAAAAAATGGGAAAGGAACCGGCTTAAGGAAAAGGTGAGTTTCACCTTGGATATGTTAAATTTGAGGCATTCACTTAACAGGTAGAGGGGTTAAGTGGGCAACTGAATTCATGTGATCAGAACATAGGAAGGAGGTCATTAATACACTACTACTGAGTAAGTTATTAGTAAAGAAATAAAAGAAAAAATTTAATATGAATCTACTCCTTTCCAAACCCTTTGACTATTTTCCTTTCTAAATCTCTTATTATGCAATTTCCCAACCAGAATTATTCTATTTCCACTCCTTGACATTTTATAACTTAGCTTTGTAATATATCCTGCCATATACTATGGTGACTTATGAAGCCTCTAATCCTACTTCGCTACATATAAGCAATACGAGAGAACAAAGCCATTGAATAGCTTTTAATACCTGATAGACTCTTGTATTACAGAAGCTTGAAATTCACTGCACTGAATTGAATGTGGTGAATATGTGTAAGTTATGTAAAACAAGATTACGCATATACTCTACCAGGTAGGATCAAAGAAATTTAACACAAAGTAAAATTTAAATATACTAACCGGCAAGTCCTGTTTCCAAAGCATAATCAATATGTTCAATACATAAAAATTCCACAAGAATGGTAAAAATTCTAAAGGCATTCCTTGGTAAATCAGAAGGATCAGAGAGCTTTAAAAACAAAAACCAAATAATATCATTCCTCAAGTTTACATTTTAAAACAGGCAACTGTTCTTTTGCAATCAATTTTATATAAGACATAGTATTTCAGGTATCAGAAAAAGTCACTGACCCTAACATCCCCTCCCAAACAATTATAATCCTCCACATTTGTCTGTAACTCTCATGACTTAGAAGAACATTTTTCAAACATTGATTGCAATCCATTAGTGGATCACTTTCATAAAACATACACATAAGCTCCCAAATATACACATACATTTAACATGTGTACACTGGGCTACCACATAAACTACATATCTTATTGTGGGTCACAACCAAAGAGGTTGGAAAGTCAATGACTAAATGTGGGCTCTTCTAGTAAAACTCATACATGATTATTTTGCTGGGGAGTGAAGTTGGGGAAATCTGTAGCAGTAGTATTAGAAAATACAACAAGCTCAAATCTCAGCTTTATCATATCCTGGTTAAGTTAATCTTTAAAATGCTATTTAATTCTACCAGTCCCCAATTTCTTCATTTGTAAGGTAGAAATAATAGTAACTACTTATATTCTAGCCTTGAGGTAAGAATAAAATATGAAAATTAATGTGAAATGTTTTTAGCACAGTTATTTGGCATATAGTAAAGCTCACAATGTTGCTGCTGTTACTGATAAACTAGTAAAAGAATGATTAGTAGCTACACTGAAAAAATGAAATTCTTCAAAAATTAGAAAATTACTCTGGCTTTTTTGAAACTGCTTTCTATATTACGCATAAGCTGATTTCAGCCTTTGTCAAATCTATTTGTACATTCATGCATACTCTCAGGATAATGCTTATCATCTGATATATAAAGCTGGGAGTTGATGAAAAACTCCATAACCCACTTTAAATCCTCACTGATTATAATTATTGATTTGATACCATTCAATTCCCTTCCTGGTTTCTTAATAACAACCCCATCAGCTACCCCTAATTAGTTTAACTCTGAATCCTTACTTTGTTCACTGCTGTTCCCTCCTCTGGTTTACAACTAAACATCCATGCATAATAGAAGGGGTAGATGGACAACTGGTAAGGACAGACTTGATCAACACAATTTTCTGGTTCTGACACTTAACAGAATACTCTGTCCAATAACAAAATATCAGGATATACATTAAGTATACACAAATCATCTACCAAGATGGACTATATTCTGGGCTAAAAAATGTCTCAATAAATTTAAAAAGATTCACATCATACAAAACATGTCCTTGGACCACCATGAATCAAACTGAAAACAGAATCTAACAAATCTCTAAATATTTAGAAACTTTGAAATCACCTGTTGGCCAAAATAAATCAGAAGAGAAATTAAAAAATATTTTTAAGTGAATGGAAGTAAAATACAGCAAATCAAAATTTGGGAGAAGAAGCTAAAACAGTAGCTACAAGGAAATTTAAGACTAACTTCTTGTATTTCCTATATTAGGGAAAAGAAAGGTCTTTAATCAGTGACCTCAGCTTCCATATTTAAAAACAAGAAACAAGGGCAAAGAAAGAAGAGGAAAAAGAGAATAAAAAGTAAAAGGCAATGAAAAACAAAACAGGAAAACAATAATGAAACAAAAAGTTGGCTCCTTGGGAAAAATCAATAATTTAATAAACTCTACAGATTGATCAGGAAAAAAATTACAGATATCAGGAGTGAAAAAGGTGACAGCTATACATATTCTACAGATATTAAAAAGAAAATAGAGTATCATGAATAACTTTATTCCAGTACAAGTTTCATGAAATATTCAAATCTTTAACTACCAAAGCTAACTTAAAAGGAAGTGAATAATCTGAATCTCTCTATATCTATTAAATAAACTGAATGTTTGTTTAAAAACTTTGCAAAGAAAATTGTAGCCCCAAATTACTTCATTGTTGAGTTCCATGAAACGTTTAAACAAACAAAAAATACACACAAAAAAATAAAGAAAATTAAAAATAAAAAGTTTATACCAGAAGACTGAAAGGTATATATGTGTGTGTGTAAATATTTCCCAACACATCCTATGAGGCCAGTATTAGCAAAATAGCAAAACTAGATAACAATAGTAAAGGAAAATAGGGGACGGTGCTGTGGTGTAATGGGTAAAGCCGCCTCCTGCCGTGCCAGCATCCCATATGGGCACTGGTTCAAGTCCTGGCTGCTCTACTTCCAATCCAGCTGTCTGCTATGGCCTGGGAAAGCAGTGGAAGATGGCCCAAATCCTTAGGCCACTGCACCCACGTAGAAGACCTGGAAGAAGCTCCTGGCTCCTGGCTTCAGATTGGCACAGCTCCTGCCATTGCGGCCAACTGGGGAGTGAACCAGTAGATGGAAGACACCCCCCCCCCTCTCTGCCTCTCCTTCTCTCTCTCTTTCAAATAAATAAATAAATCTTAAAAAAAAAAAAAAGGAAAATATATGCCAATATTCCTCGTGAACACAGAAACAAAAAACTCTCAACAAAAGTTTAGTAAACCTAATCCAATAAATAGGACAACAGCAAATAGATGACCAACAGTGTAACAAACATTTGAAAAAGTGATATAATTCACCAAAATATGAGAATAAAAAGAAAGCATTGCAAAAAATCTAATATCTAACCCTTATTTTAAAAAAAAAACAGCAAATGAAATAAAGAATTATCTCAATCTGGAGAAAAAAATCATTTATGAAAAGTCTGAAGTTAGCATCATGCTTTATGGTGAAACACTGAATGCTTTGCTCCTAAGATCAGGAACAATGCAAGGTATTCACTCTCATCCCTTCTATTCAACACTGTGTGGAGTCTGGACAGAATCATAAAGTGAAAGCAAAATAAAAGGCACATATATAGGAAAGGAATGTCACTTGTCTTCATGGGCAGACAATGTGATAGTGTCTGTGGAATTTGTAAGAAAAGTGATAATGGAATTATGATAGTGGAACCTACAAAAAAAGCTATTGAGTAGGTAAAGCCACAGCCTGCAGTGCCCGCATCCCATATGGGCACCGGTTCAAGTCCTGGCTGCTCCACTTCTGATCCAGCTCTGTGCTATGGCCTGGAAAAGCAGTAATAGATGGCCCAAGGACTTGGGCCCCTACACCCATGCAGAAAGACCAGAGGAAGCTCTTGGCTCCTGGCTTCGTACTGGCTCAGCTCCAGCCATTGTGGCCAACTGGGGAGTGAACCAGCGGATAGAAGACTCTCTCTCTCTGCCTCTCCTTCTCTGTGTAACTCTTTCAAATAAATAATCTTTAAAAAAAAAAAATGAAAGAAAGAAAGAAAGAAAAGCTATTGAGCTTAGGTTGTAGGTTTCAGAATCTAATTTCATTTCTCTCCATACATAACATCTAGTTTAGCCAGGACCATTTATTTCTGAGATCATCCTCTCTCCAATGTCAAAAATCAGTTGGCAGTATGTTTTGTGAAATAATTTCTGGGCTCTTTATCTTATTCCATTAATCTATGCGTCAGTCTTTATGCCAGTACCAAGCTGTTTTAATTCCTATAGCTTTGTAGTATGCTATGTATGTAGTATGCCGTCAGGTAGGGATGCTTCCAGTTTGATTCTTTTTGCTCAGGACTGCTTTGGTTGTTCTGGGTCTTTTGTGATTCCATATGAATTTTCAGTTTGTTTTTTTCAAGGGTCCAGTATCAACAAATATTTTTAAAAAGCACAGTATTTCTGTATATTAACAACTAAGTGAAACTATAAATTATGTAAGTTTTAGAAAGATCTATATTATAACAGCAGAAAAATGTCATTTTTCTCCAAACAGAACTGTATATTCAAGGCAATCTCAATCAAAATCTAGACTTTTTTTAAGAAACTGACAAGCCACTGTCAGATTTAATATGCAAATAAAATGTGACTTATACATGAGTGTGATTTATACACTATCTGATTGATTTATGATAAAGCAATTAAAGACAGCAGAGTACCAGCATAAAGATAAACAAAACAACAGAATAAAGCCAGAAACAGACCCACATAGAAATGGTCAACTGATTCACCACTGTGGTTCAAAACCAATTTGGAGGAAAAAGAAGTTTTGTGCATAAGCAATGGTGAAACAACCAGGTGGATACCTAATTGTAAAAAAAAAAAAAAAAAAAGAACTTTGATTCATAAACTGTATGACTTACAAAAGTCAACTCAAAACTGATCACAGCACCTGCACACAGCTTCTCTAGGGAACTGCCACGTTACTCCTCAAAGTAACTGCATCAGTTTTCACGCCTGCTGACAGTACCCGAACAATTTTATTGCTCTAGTTCCTTACCAATATTTGGTACTGTGAGACTTCTTAATTTATGCCAACCAAATGAAATGAGGTGGTATCTCTCCTACTTTAAGTTTCATTTCCCTAAAAATGAAATCGAATATCATTTGATGATTTATATTTTCTTTATTGTAAATTGCCTATGTGTATTCTTTGATTTGTTTTCTGTTGACTTACATTTCTATGTGTAATTTATATTGATCTATTATTCCTCAATATAAATAGGTTATACATAGCTACAAAAATAAAATTTTGGTACTGCCTCAACTCTCAATTTCATTACTTAGGGACTATGTATACATGTTTCAGAATGGAATGACAACCTTACAGGGCTGTTACAACCATTAAATGAGTTTACATATATACTTAAGGGGCTTATAATAGTGCCCAGAACACAGTCAGTTCCTCTTATTTCAAATAATCTTATGCTGGTATTATTAGTTACTATGACTTAACTGCTTATTTTGTTTACTTATGTGTTTGTTGGAGAAATACTAAATTTTAATGGAATCAAATTATCATTCTTTACCTTTGTTATCTATGTTCTTAAAATGTTCTCTTCTTGATATTCCAATTTTCTATGAAAAAGTTCTAACTGTCCCTTTCACATCATTTAATACTTTACAGAATAAAAATCTGATCTACTCAACTTTAATCTAAATTATGTTAAAATTTATTCCTAATTTTAAAAATAATTCTATCCTCCAAAACAAAAATCCTATCTTTTGATTATCAAAAAATTGCTGATCCTAAACAGACAGTAAATTTTGTTTTAGTATAAACAAGGTAAAATTTAAAATACCTAAGTATATACAAATAAAATAAATTTACAATCATTCTTACCCTATGACATCTTTCAAAGGCTTGTTTGGTTTCTTGTAAAAGATTAACCACCACTTCTTGGGATAGGAAAGTTTCCCCATGGGTATCAATACTTGGCCCCAGTGGTAAGTTGGTACGTTGTCTAATTCTCTCTTTCAAATCCTGAATACTAGAACATCAGATACAAAAATGAAAAAAGAACACTTTATTATACACAGATTTCTTTACTTCAAGTACTATCAAACTCAATACACAAGAACAACAGAAACAAAACAAGAATAAACAGCCAAGAGACCTAAGTCCTAATTCAATAACTACTTCATGAGGGAAGATCTGATCTCTAAACAAAAGAGATTAACTTGAAAAATTAGTGGATTTGGAGTCACAACTTCTAAAGGGTCTTACAATTCTGACTCAATAATCAAAAACTTATCTGGGGCTGGGGCCGCGGCTCACTAGGCTAATCCTCTGCCTGCGGTGCCTGCACTCTGGGTTCTAGTCCCGGCTGGGGAGCCGGTTCTGTCCTGGTTGCTCTTCTTCCAGTCCAGCTCTCTGCTGTGGCCCAGGAAGGCAGTGGAGGATGGCCCAAGTGCTTGAGCCCTGCACCTGCATGGGAGACCAGGAGGAAGCACCTGGCTCCTGGCTTCAGATCGGTGCAGCATGATAGCCGTGGTGACCATTTTGGGGGTGAACCAACGGAAGGAAGACCTTTCTCTCTCTGTCTCTCACTTCTAACTCTGCCTGTCAAAAAAAAAAATTATTTGTTTTTCTCAGGCAGTAAGTTACTCCAATAAATTAATATTCCAGATAATTAAACTATCCTGTTTAAAAATAAAACTTTAAAGTTTTAATATCTGAAAACATATTTAATCATCTAAACATACTACACATTTCTTTACTGTATTAAGCAGCACTTACAAATAATTATTTAGCTGTTCTTAATGATTGAGGGTAGACTGGAACACTTATTGCTTTAGAATGTTAAAATCTTTCTTGCTCCTAGAATACATATGTAGCTTCCAGCTACTATGAACTCATTTTTAAGAAATTCTTAGGATTGCTCTTTAGTTTTTCTCATCCTTTTCTTGCTATTGCCTTTCAGATGTTACTTCTTAGTTCTAATTACAACCTCCCTCTGATCACTATTTAATACACAATAAACTTGGAAACAAGAGACTGATTTGTGGGGCCTGTGTTGTAGCTTCTTCCAGGTCTCCCACATGAAGAAGCTACTAGTTTCGGATTGGCACAGCTCCGGCCACTGCGGCCAATTGGGGAGTGAACCAGCAGATGGAACACCTCTCTCTGCTTCTCCTTCTCTGTGTGTAACTTTGACTTTCTCCTTTTGTGTGTAACTTTGACTTTCAAACAAATAAATAAATCTTAAAAAAAAAAAAAAAGAGCATGATACATCTCACCCTACCCTCTCCATTCCTCCCTTTTTTTCAAATTTTTAAATTTGAATTTTGTTTACAATCACAAGCTTAATCCTCCACTAAACACGGAATTCAACAAGTTGTAGGTAGAAAAAGGATATGTATAGACAAGGGCTACAAACAATAATCAAATCTCAAAATGTCCATTTTGCTTAGAAACATCACTTTTTTTGTACTCTGTATATTAGTTACCACAAATCAGGGAAAACATATTTGTCTTTTGTGGATTGGCTTATTTCCTAAGCATAATCATTTCCAGTTGTATCCATTTTGTTGCAAAAGACAGGATTTAATTCATTTTTATGTCTCAGTAGTAGTCCATCATGTTTATAGACCACATTTTCTTTATCCAGTCATCAGTTGCTAGATATCTGGGTTGATGTCATATCTCAGCTACTCTGAACTGAACTGCTATAAATATGGGGGTACAGATATCTGATTTCATTTCCTTTGGGTTAATTCCAAGGAGCGGAATGGCTGGGTCATATCTTAAATCTACTTTCAGGTTTCTGAAGACTCTCCACACTGTCTTCCATAACAGTTGTACTAGTATACATTCCAACCAACAGAGTATTAGGGTACTTTTCCACCCGTATCCTTGCCAGTATTTGTTAACCTTTGATTTCTGGATGACAGTCATTCTAAGTGGGGTAAAGTGAAACCTCATCCTGCCTTTGATTTGCATTGTCCTGATGACCTGTGATCCTGAGCATCTTTTCTTGTGTCTGCTTGGCCATCTACATTTTATCCTTTGAAAAATGCCTGTTCATATCTTTAGGCCGATTCTTAACTGGATTGCTTGTTTTGTTGTTGACTTTCTTTAGCTCCTTATATACCTGGATATTAATCCTTTATCAGAGGTGAAACAGCAGATGGACGCTCACTCGCTCGCTCTCACTCTCTCTCTAGCTCTGCCTTTCAAATAACTAACTAACGAAATAAATATTTTTAAGAGACACTAATTTAGGT
This sequence comes from Sylvilagus floridanus, assembly GCA_949820135.1. Classification (NCBI taxonomy): domain Eukaryota; kingdom Metazoa; phylum Chordata; class Mammalia; order Lagomorpha; family Leporidae; genus Sylvilagus; species Sylvilagus floridanus. Next base: position 18,563,498 of record OX463239.1, on the reverse strand, counting down.
TTGCACGTGTGTGGACTCTGCATTCACAGAAATCATTCAGCCTTCTTCTAGAAACAACTGGGTTCCAAGTGGTTACGGTCTAGGTAACTGAAAGCCAATTCTTACAAATCACTTTCTTCCAGTATGTGAATAATCATTGGTTTTCAAGTATTAATTTAACTTTTATGCCCAAGTCATTGAAAAAAATTCATCAATTTGAGTACCTAAATTGTGAACTATTTGCTATATTTTCAAACTCACAAAAGTAACAAACAAAAAAATGATAAACTTCCACAAAAATAACCTGAAATAATTTACTCTGGCAGAAAAAAAAAACTACAGAACTCTTTATATATCTGCTATTCTGCTTTACATTTTTAAAAGTTAATTTTTTTAAAAAACAAACATCTGCTAAACATTATAATCATGTTATATTAATTTATTTCAAAATGTGGTCAAGAGTTGAAATGTCAACATGATATAAACAACTGGGTTAAAAGTTCTATACTAAAAGTTCTGGGGCTGGTGCTGGGGCGCAGCAGGTTAACGCCCTGGCCTGAAGCGTTGGCATCCCATATGGGCGCCAGTTCTAGTCCCGGCTGCTCCACTTCCAATCCTGCTCTCTACTATGGCCTGGGATAGCAGTAGAAGATGGCCCAAGTCCTTGGGCTCTTGCACCTGCATGGGAGACCCAGAGGAAGCTCCTGGCTCCTAGCTTCGGATCAGTGTAGCTCCAGTCGTTGTGGCCAACTGGGGAGTGAACCAGCGGATGGAAGACCTCTCTCTCTCTCTCTCTCTCTCTCTCTGCCTCTCCTTCTCTCTCTGTGTAATTCTGACTTTCAAATAAATAAATAAATCTTAAAAAAAAGAAAAAGAAAATTCTAATGACAGTCAATATTTTCTATGCTTGCCCCAATTGAAAAAAAAGTTCTTAATCTTTTCAGTTTTAACTATAATATTTAACAAGAACACTCACCCTCCTGTACCAATGGATCTCTTTTGATGATTTTTTGAATCATAATAACGCTGTAGGATCATAGCACTTCTGCTTTTCAGATATCCAGTCTCCACTTCAATATAGTTCTCCAAATAGGAAATGAAAATGGATTTGATAAGCTTAGACAAGAAAGTCTGTTTATCAGTACCCAAATTAAACTCCATCAACTTGCTGGAAAGATTGGTGGTTCTTTTGATGGAAAAGGGGGAGAAAAAGATTAATGTATATTTAGGTATAGCAATAATACTAAGGAATATACGTTTACAATTTGACTTTAATGAATTACATTAAACTACCATTTCTTAATCCTTAAGATGAGTACTTAAGATGCAAAGAGTGGCTCTACAGGATTTTATATAAATTAGAATGGAATATTACAAATCACATTATGACTGACAACTATCCCAAGCACCTCTGGATGTTCTAGGAGAAGAAACTGTGAGGTAAAGAACAGTCTAGACATGACAACAGTGGCAAGAGACTCTATTGCCTCAAGTATGCTCAAGTGCCATTCACCACAGGGCACCTGAAACAGAGCCCTGGGAAATCTGCTCTCGGTTCAGCCCCTTTCCTCTTTGTCCTCGTGAACTTTCCTCTAATTTTCTATTTCCTATTGTTGAAGATAGGTACACAATAATCTCGTGTTTGAGTGGGACTTCTTCATTAGCGTAACTTTTGTAGAACCTTCTCTCAAAATGAAGACACTGAAGAAAAGCAATAGAATTGGAAAAGGTCAAGAACAAAAGCTCCAATGAAGCTTCTGAGACAGCATCTGTATAGTAACAATACTAAGAAATATGTATTTTTATAATATGCTTTTAATTAAGCAACAGCTTCTTAAACTTTGGGAGAATACTACTTAGGATACAGAGAGCAGTTCAACAGGGATATATATAAAGTACAATAGACTATTACAAATATTTGAAAAAAGTACAATAGATTACAAATATTTAAAAGTACAAGAGAAATTTTCACATCATTTAAAGCTGAAATTGTTATTTGTTACAAATATCACTCCCTTTTGAATTCTCTGCAAGTTTTAACTTCAGATAAATGTAACTACATTGTAACTACACTAATTTATAGGTAAAAATGATACAGAATAGTGAAACAGCCACAATTAAATTCAGAAAAAAAAACTGAGTCTTAAGTTTAAATAAGGTCTTATGTTTCATCATTAAAGTACGTTAACATAAAGCATAGCATCCAATTCCTAAGGTTAATGCACTAAGAACACTGCTCTTGCATATTATTCTCTATATGGCCATGCATTTAATGCTAAAAGGCATATTGCTATCTGACAAAATGTTATTCAAACGTACCTGAATATTTCCCCATTTTCTACTTAAAAAATCTGAGATGGATTATTATTTTCTAACAATTAAAAATATACCTTGTATATAGATCATAGAGGTTTTTGAGATACTGCTCTGCATCAGATTTCCTACATTCTTCTAACTGGTCTTTCACAAAACCCTAAAGAAAAAAAAAAGTCAACATTCTATTAATTAAGTAAATATTAAATTCTTTAACTTCCTAAGATTTTTCTTTTAAAGATTTACTTATTTTATTATTTCAATGAGTTACACAGAGAAGAAGGAGAGGCAGAGAGAGAGAGAGAGAGAGAGAGAGAGAGAGAGGTCTTCCATCAATGGTTCGCCCAATTGGCTGCAATGGTTATAGGTGCGCCGATCTAAAGCCAGGAGCCAGGAGCTTCCTCAGGGTCTCCCATGTGGGTGCAGGGGCCCAAGCGCTTGGGCCATCTTCCACTGCTTTCCCAGGCCATAGCAGAGACCTGGATTGGAAGTGGAGCAGCCGAGTCTCAAACTGTCACCCATATGGAATGCCAGCACTGCAGGAGGCGGCTTTTACCTGCTACACCACAGCACTGCCCCAAGATTTTTTTTTGTCTCTAAAATTCTTCCATAGTTTGAATTACACTGACTTAAAATCCAATCAGGAAAGCAACACCAAGGGCTGGTATTGTGACTCAGCTTGCAACGCCAGCATCCCAAACTGCAGCTACAGTTCGAGTGCCAGCTGTTAGGCTTCTGATCCAGCTCCCTGCTAACAAGCCTGGGAAGGAGGTGGAGGATGGCCCAAGTGCTTGTGTCCCTGCCATCCCTGTAGGAGACCCAGATGGAGTTTCTGACTCCTGGCTATTACGGCCATTTGGAGAGTGAACATCCAGATGGAAAATCTCTGTTTTCTTCTTTCCTCGCTCCATCTCTCCCTCTCTTTCTCTCCCTCTCTGTGTTCCTCCTTCCTCCCTCCTTTCCTCCCTCTTCCTACCTCCCTCTGTCACTCTGCCAAACAAACAAATAAATAAATACATAAATCTTCAAAGACAATTCAGAGAAACAGACCAATCATAAAAATTAAAAAGGGGAAAAGGGGCTGGAACTGTGGCACAGCAAATTAAGCCCCATCTGCAGTGCCAGCATCCCCTATGGGTACCGGTTCCATTCCCAGCTACTCCATTTCCTATCCAGCTCCCTGATAATGTGCCTTGGAGAGCAGAGGAGAATGGCCCAAGTTCTTGGGCTCCTGCACCAACAGGGGAGACCCAAGAGGAAACTCTTGGCTCCTAGCTTCATCCTGGCCCAGCTGCGGCCATTTGCAGCCAACTGGGGAGTGAATCAGCAGATAGAAGATCTCTGTCTTTTCTCTCTGACTTTGAAATAAATAAATAAGCCTTTAAAAAAACCAAAATTTTATTTTCTGTTTCTCCTATTTGCTTGCAGAAAATCCCTTTCAGTCTTCGGAGTAAGTATTATGAGTTCAGAAATACCCTTTCTTTTGAAACTGGCTTATTCTGCCTCATGAGGTATTTAAAACAAACAAACAAATTCAATCAAACAACTGGAACCACACCACCAGCGTCAATGTCTTACAGCACATTTCCCAGACTGTGGTCCACGCAGTGCCAGTGTCCCTTTAGACATTACCAGGCATGACTATAAAATAGGGTTCCTTGTTCAATGTGAGAAATGCTGTACACTAAAATCCCATTTCTAAAGAATCACAACTTGTAAGGCTACTGAAAGTCCTAAACTGCATTAACAACAACAACAACAAAAACTATACTGAATGTTGCTTAATCCAGCGGTAAATACAGTTTAGGAAGTGTTTCCTGAAAGTATAGTGCTACAGCATTCAAGGTTGTAAATTAAATTCTGTGTTTTTTTCTTTTTAAGCTGATATCATTACTAAAAATTCTACAGACTAAACTTATAATTCTTGTTTAATTCTATAAATGTCATCTATCAGGCAAAATAAGAACGAACAAAAATTGAGGCTATCTTACTACAGTATCTCACCACTACTAGAGCTACACAAACTTCACGCACATACCCTGATGATGGTGACTGACACTCTTTCCTTGATGAATATCAAAACACTATTTAAAAAGCACGACACTGGCATTCCCTTGCCCTTAATTGATTACTGTTTCTAAGGTCCCTAAAGAAAGGGTCTTCAAAAAGTCCAGACACTGCCAAGGAACCTTCACCGGGCTACCACACCTCCCTGATGGCTCCTCAGCTGAGCAGCATGTACTGGGGTTGGGTGGTGAGGGAGGGTGGTGGCAGCTTCCTGGTCCTGCCTGTGATGGGTGGGTGCCTCCCAGTTTATGGAGTAATACCAAGGTCTGGTCTGGTTTGGGTTGAGCAGGGGAACCTATTGTCCTGCCATGCTGTGAGGGTCTTAATAACCCAAAAGATATTTTCCCAAGTCCGGGGAGGGTGGCTCAGTGACATTGCTTTGGACATTACGGTCTCCAGTTGTCAGCAATCCTAGCCTCAAGCCGACACAGGTGCTTCTGGATTGGGGCGTGATGCTGGGTTGCTGGAACGAGATGGGAATTGAACCCAGCCACTCGATGGGGTGGAACTCTCTCAGTGGAATGAGCTGATCTTTAAGTGCAGCTGATCTGTAGCCAGGGTGGGCACAGAAACCATAAGCTGAGGGTGGAAGCCACTGGGACAGCCTCTTGAGTACCTTGTGTAAGTTCCTGGTTACTTCTCCGTTCTGGCCTCCTGGTAATGCTGCCCCTCTCCACTCCCTCCCCGTGCCAGAGGTGAGAGCCTCTACCACCCACCTGGGATCAGACACTGCCCTCCCACCTCTTGGCTTCGGCCCTCCCTCTGGCCATTTTAGGCCTTTGGGGGCAGCAGCAGAAGATTCGGGGGGAGCCTCACTCGAAATAAAAGTTTTAAAAGCAAAAAGAAAAAAAATTCAGAGTACGTGAATTATGAAAAACCTATGCTTAGGGGCCGATGCTGTGGCGCAGCAGGTTAACGCCCTGGCCTGAAACGCCGGCATCTCATATGGGCGCCAGTTCGAGACTCAGCTGCTCCACTTCTGATCCAGCTCTCTGCTATGACCTGGGAAAGCAGTAGAAGATGGCCCATGACCTTGGGCCCCCTGCACCTGCATGGGAGACCGGGAAGAGACTCCTAGCTTTGGATCAGTGCAGCTCCAGCTGTTGCAGCCAACTGGGGAGTGGAGAGTAAACCATTGGATGAAAGACCTCTCTCTCTCTCTCTCTCTTTCTCACTCTTTCAAATAAAAATAAATAAATCTTTAAAAAAAAAAAAAAGAAAAACCTATGCATAGATTTCAAAATTCTTTTATATCAAAATAAACTTATCTTTTAATTCCATGTTTCCGCAAGTACTTTAAGTAAACTAAATTAACAATGTTCTAATATTAAAAAAAATACATTGACAAGAAGTACTTAATTCATTATTTAAAATTACCTGTAATTTGATTTCAAATACGTTTTGAATAAGTTTAGCAAGTACTGTTTCTGGATTACTAAAGATATCTCCAACTTGTTTGTTCACACGTTGACAGAGTATTGCTGCATCTTCAAATATATCATTTCTCATGTAAGCGCCCTACACAGCAAAGGCATTTTACATAATAAACAATTTTAGGTGGTTTTAAAACACAAATTAGCATAAAATAAAATCCAATGAAGTGTACTGAAATGTTACCTCCTGGCATTGCTTTATATAAACATCAACACAATGGGAATAACCCTAGGAAGAAGAAACATATTGTTACCACTGATCTGTTTCAACTGTAACAAAAATCACCCCAATAAAAGAAATACTCTATATAATAGAGCTGTCCTATATCCCAGGGAACAGTCAACAGTAATAGCTGTTAGATTAATTACAGTGAATCAATAACTTAATCTGTCCTCGCCCTCTCTCACACTTTCTATCAAGAAATTTGATCAGCTGGTTTATATCCGTGTTGGACTTTAAGACTGAAAGAAGGAAAAAAAAAGACTGAACAAAGAAAATTGATACAACTGAATTCTTCACAGTAATTTCTGTCCTATGATCATCTTCAATTCACACAAACATACACACAAAGACTCAGGGTCTCGAGAAAAAGTTTTGCATACACATGCATATTTTCTTCTTTCTTAGATTCAAAGCATTTTCTCTCTCTTGCAAGAGTTTAGACAGCGCTGTGTTTAACTGCTAGTTTTAATAAAATGTGTTGAAGCAAACTAATGCATCATATTACACTTACTATATTGAGATTTTTGCCTACTGACAAATCACTATACTGTCTCAAGAGCCATTCTCAATACTCTCTATTCAGAAGTTACCAAAATGAAAAGTCCAACAAACATTTTCCATTTCCCTAATCTGATAAAAAATGAAGAAACACCTGAAGGACGAGTCTGTCTTCAAACCTCTTCTTTGCAGAAATAACCTTATAGGGATTTACTCTCCAATTCAAATGCCAGGAAGATGGCTCATAATACGACATTTCTTTGTATTCAACACCTGAGATTCCCTGTATTTAAGGCTTTTACTTCACAAGTCAAATTCCATCTACTCCCTGGTTGCTACATTCCACCAGATATTTAGAGTCAGGTCTTTGCTTTGGATCTATTATAACACACTTGACTGAAAAAAGGATGTACTGACAACCAAAAAGGCAGATAACATGATTCTATTAAACTACATAAAATTCATTGATATATTATTGAATATCAAGTCCTTATTTAAATATTAAATACTTAATATCATTAATGAAGAGAGACATAAAATGTACAAATTATCAAAACAACTATCAGGAAAATCTGAGACTATAATATATAGAACATGAAATATCGTCTCAAACTTAAGGACTAGTTTTTATTTAAAATTTTTTAAAATTTTTCTATGTACCTTAAAATGAAGTAAAACTGCTGCTACTTCTCTCATTCTGGAGATTTCACCTCTTCTTTGAGCACTGGTAAACTCCTGAATCAGCTGGCATTCTAAATCATGATATTTACCTAGAAACAGTCATCCAGTTACACTGAGGTGTAAGATAGCCAAAGTATTTACGAATATCTGATTATTTACAAGCATAATGACTGTGGATCTAGCCTTCTCTTAAAAACATTACAAAAACAACATGGAGATTTTAGCCCTTATAATATACTATAGTACATAGTACATATGTCTATATATTCAAGACACAAAATACTTCTAAAGTTATAAAATAGTTGAGCTCCTTGTGTCTGTTATTTAAACCTCATAAGAAAAAACCTTTCCAGATGCCAGTTCTGACAGCAAAAATAGGAAAAATCTGAAACCTGAAGTTATGGAAAGGTGAGAATGACTTGGTAAAGCACTTTACTATGGTTAAGGTGCCTCTTTCATGAACAATGGTGAATGAACACGAAATTTCATCTTGATAATAGGTGGTATTCGATCTACTACATTCTTGAAAAAAAATACAGTTCTTAGTGAACACCTGAATTTGAGATTAATCTGTAGTGAACAAAAATATTCCGGGGAAATCCAACTGTCATCCTTATTTGAAGACCTTTAGGAAGGTAAATATACTCCAAAGAGCTTATAGAAACACGGGATTAAACGGTAAGTTCAGGGTGAGCACTTAGAAAAGCAGTTAAGACATCACTTGGGAAGTCCACACCCCATACCAGAGTGCGCATGTTTGAGTCCAGACTTCACTTCCTATTCCAGCTTTTCTTTTTTTTAATTCTATTTTTATTTATTTATTTGACAGGTAGAGTTATAGATAGTGAGAGAGAGACAGAGAGAAAGGTCTTCCCTCCGTTGGTTCACTCCCCAGATGGCCGCCATGGCCAGCGCTGTGCCGATCCAAAGCCAGGAGCCAGGTGCTTCCTCCTGGCCTCCCATGCTGGTGCAGGGCCCCAAGCACTTGGGCCATCCTCCACTGCCCTCCAGGCCACAGCAGAGAGCTGGACTGGAAGAGGAGCGACTGGGACTAGAACTAGTGCCCACATAGGATGCCTGCGCCACAGGCGGAGGATTAACAAGTGAGCCACAGCGCCGGCCCCATCCAGCTTTTCAGTAATATGTATCCTAGCAGGCAGCAGATAATGGCTCAAGTACTGTACTTACTTGCAATTTTGGATTTTACTTCTGAAAATCTGAAAGATAAAAATGAGATCCATTAGTTCTAACAAACACACCATGGTGACATAAGATGCAACAAAAGGAGGAAATGGGTTCAGAAATATATGGGAAACCTCTAAACTATCTTTGCCAACTTTCCTATAAAACTGTTATAAAATGTGAAAGTTATTTTATGTATATACACCCACATACACAAGACAGACAAAATCAGGAGAGTACTGATAGAAAGCATACTAGATGACATACTTAAATTTAGGCCATTCTGATGGTGTAGCTAGTTCTCACTTAGGAAATTTAAATGAAATAATAAATTCCCTTACTAAAGAAGGAACAGTTCTGCATATCACACTAATAACTCAGCCAGTCTCAAACCTAAGCTACTGTCTCTACTCATATTCACTAGCATGTTAAATTCATTTCATTATTTGTACGTCCCTCCCAACGAGGATTTTTAAAAATAAAGTTTTACTGTTACTATTAAAAATAAAAACAATGGTAAAACAATATGCAATACTAATGATAAAATGATTGCTAAGGGGCCCGTGCCATGGCTCATTTGGTTAACCCTCCACCTGTGGCACAGGCATCTGATATGGGCGCCAGGTTCTAGTCCCAGTTGCTCCTCTTCCAGTCCAGCTCTCTGCTGTGGCCCAGGAAGGCAGTGGAGGATGGCCCAGGTCCTTGGGCCCCTGCACCTATATGGGAGACCAGGAGGAAGCACCTGGCTCCTGGCTTTGGATTGGCACAGCGCACCAGCCATAGTGGCCATTTGGAGGGTGAACCAATGGAAAGAAGACCTTTCTCTCTGTCTCTCTCTCACTGTCTAACTCTGCCTGTCAAAACAAAACAAAACAAAAAAAGTGATTACTAAAAGTAAAATGATTAATAATAAAATATATAAATCAATCATTTTAAAACCAAAAAAAAAAAAACAAATAGAGATCATAAAAAATATCCAGCAACATGACTAGCTGAATAACTATTCAACCTTTACAACGTCAAAAACTAGAATACCAGGGTGAGTGATTACACAGTGGGTTAAGCTGCTGCTTGGAACACCCACATTCCATCAGAGTGCCGGCTAAGTCCCAGGTACTCCACTTCTGATTCAGCTCCCTGCTTATGTGCCTGGGAAGCAGTGGATGATGGTTCAAGTACTTGAGTTCCTGTCACCCATGTACAAGGCTGAGATGGAGTTCCTGGCTCCTAGCTTTGGCCTGGCCCAGCTCCAACTGTTACGGATATTTGGGGAGTGAACCAGCAGAAGGAACATCTTTATCTATCTACCTCTCTTCTGTTTCTATAACTCTACCTTTCAAATAAATAAGATTAATCTTTAAAAAAGAAAGATTTGGTAAATACAAAATATTTATAAGGTTATATTGTCCTGTGTGAATATATTATATATAATATATATAAATACATATATTTGAAGATACATTAAAGCTCAGCAAAGGGGCTAAAACAAAACAGCGAGAGCAGTACGTAGTTGAGGGGTAAAGAAGATGACTATACATGTTTGTGTTCAAGCGCAAAAGAACAGAAGGGAGAGTGAGATGGAGGATGTAGCCAACCATCATTGTGTACCTATTTTGAGCTAGACATTTTTACCTATTCAAGTAAATCATCCAACTCTAAAATGAGACATAGAGGTCTGAGTGGGAGATTTTAAAAATTATTACAGCATGTTAAATCATAATGCTTATGAGGTTATTAATAGCTAAAAAGTGGTACATGATTATTACTGCTCATCTTTTATGATGAATATGAGCTGAGAGTAATACATGTATAAATACACACATATGTGTATATATGTATGCATCCATTTGGGAGTATTCATTGTACATTTCATAGACAACATTAAAGCTTTAAGTGTAGCAATATATCTACATTTTGTCTGTACCTGAGGATCTTCAAGTATCACCAAAAGACTTTGTTATATAGAAAGTCATATTTCTTTCAGACTCACATAGAGGAACTAATACTACCAAGATTTTATTAAAGAGCTTGGCATCCCATAAACTAGAGGAAATCATGAAAAAATTCCTTCTCAGTGGAAAATTTATTTTATGATGAACTCAAAGTAAACAATAGCCCTGGACCTGGCATTTACTAAATGAATATTTATTATTTTCATCTACTTGGAAGGCAGAGCAACCGAGAAAGATCTTCAATCTGCTGGCTCACTCCCCAAGTAGCCTGAAACTCCACCAAGATCTTCCATATGGGTGGCACTAGAACCATCTTATACAGTCTCCCAGGATGCATTAGCAGGAGGCTGGATTGGATGCAGAGTATCCAGGACTAAGATCAGTAATCTGATATGAGATGTAGTTATCCCAAATGGAGGCTCAACCCACTGTGCCACAATGCCCACCTTTGGTCTGGCATTTAAAACAGGGATTCTTAACCTGAAGTCTCCAGAAAGTGTTTTGTGGATAGGCTAAGGAGTCTAAAATGCCTTGAAAATTTATAAAATGCACTGTGTGTATCTTAATTTTTTTAAACAATTCTATAGCTTTTCATCATTTTTTCAAAGTTACCCAAGACCACAAAAACCTTAAAACCCTCATCTACAAAAAGGAAAATCAACTGAATAGCCTCATGTTTAATCTCTCCCTGTTTCCAACTTCCCTGGTCCTCCAAATTCAATACAAAACTTCAAACTTTTATTTAAGTCAATCTCAAAGTTCTCCATTAACTTTTTCAGAAGATAAAGGATTAAAATTATTTCAGGGTATATCATTAAATTTAGATATTAACAGTGGACCTTATTTCTCAATCCAGTATTTTGTACTATATCTTGTACAAAGGAGATGCTCAGTAAATTCTTACTGAATTCATGGGCAAAGAAAATCATAAAGAGAAAAAAACATAATTTTATCTTGTAAAATTACAACACATATCCAAATTAGCTCTTAAGAAATAAACTTGCCTATCAAAAGGTAACTCCTGGGCAATTAGGTGCAACTTCTGGATGATGTCTGCTGCCTCCTTTATCTATTAATAAATAGATTAAAAAGCAATAATTTTATTAAAAACTCTTATGAATATAAAAGATAATTAAATTTTGAAAAGTTAATATCTCCCTGTATATGCAAACAGGCCTTCCCCAAATAAATTTTCTTTAAAAATTCCCAATAAATAAAATCTGCAAGCAGCAAGAATCTACTTAGGGTGTCACCAAATGTGAATCAATAAAATACAAATATTTGTCTTTCTGTCACTGAAATTTGTGATTTTTTTTCTTTTCTTTTTTTGATGCCATAACCTTTCCCAATGAAATCTACAGTTTGTATTTACTCTGAAGATATATAAATTCACATCATTACTTGCTGAAAACAAGTATAAATCTCTAAGTTTATGAACTCAAACACAATAAACAGGATTTATGAAAATGATAGGACATACTGCTGCATGTATTCCACCTTAAGAGAATAAACCAACAAATATGTTTCTCATTTAATGACCAGATAAATTCACAATATTTAATCTAAAACCAAAGATAAGACTTATTTTTAAGTCTCCTAAGTGAAATATGATATAGAAATGCACCTAGTTATTTAAGTTGCAGAACTAAGAGACTTAAACAACGGGTTTAAAATTGTTTAATTACAGGTATTTGTGCTTATCTACACAATAGTATAGGCAAGTTATATAATGTTCACATTTAATTAAATTTCAAATTAGTACCAATTTTATCTTGATACAACTTAAGTAACTAATTTTGAGGATTCATTTTTTTTACATTAAAAAAAGAGACAAACAAAAGGAAGAGTTAGGAACATCAATATCGATTTTTCTATGTACCCATGTGAACTCTGGCAAGCGACTATAGATAACAACAGCATGGCCTGATCCTACTTCTTGCTCCAAATGATACTGAATATAGCATTTCTGCTTCCATTATCTTTTCTCTCCTGGTTGACAGTTCACAGTCACTTGCAGCTACCAAACATTCCCTCATTCCTCCTGCACATGGTACAAGAAGTACCCCTCATCACGCCCTTCAGTAGTGCTAGCCAAGTCCACCATTTCATCTAACCGATACCCCCTTCAGAAACATGCCTGACACACAGCCAAATCCATGTTTCCATTAAGAGTTTGTTCTTTTTCTAAGAGATAGAAGCCCTTATAACTTGAAGTGTGCAAACACTGCTTAATGTAGCAAGTACTATGATGCTTGTTTTTCCCACAGCTAATTATATTATAAAATTGTTTAAAGCAAAAGTAGCTCTTAAATCAGTTACAGTGTATTACACTTCATCAGGGCCAACAGCCATTATCTACCCAAAGAACAATAAGCTGCCACTGGAAGGAGAAAATAATCAACACACATGTAAAGACAGTAGTCATCCACAGCAGCATATTCTCAGGAAAGAAGAGGATTCTGAAAATCTAAGATTATAAAATGAAAAATGACTAAGGAGGCAGGAAAAGAACATGATGTGCTGACATCCCATTTTAGTTTCTCCAAGTCACATATTTCTCTAGCTAATGACTAATTTGAACTGTATACACCTAAGCAGGCCAACTCACAGGGAATAAAATATCTGCATTTTCTTTATAAAATAGCATCAATATACTGTATAATCTGACAGATATAATCCAAAGTATGAGACTTGAGTTATAGATAATTTTTATATATAAAAATATGTACAAGTATTTTTGTAAGATAAATCTGTTTATATTTAGAAAAACCTAAAACATAAAAGTCTATAAGGTATCCTGAAAAACAGTATAATGTTCAAACCTTCTATATACTAATATATACATGTCAGTATAAAAATGACATAAAAGGCTGGTGTCATGGTGCAGCAGGTTAAGCTGCCATCTATGGTGCTGGCATTTCAAATCAGCACTGGTTAGGGCCAGCGCTGTGGCGCACTGGGTTAATGTCCTGGCCTGAACCGCCGGAATCCCACTGGGCACTGGTTTGAGACCCAGCTGCTCCACTTCCGATTCAGCTCTCTGCTATGGCCTGGGAAAGCAGTGGAAAATAGCCCAAGTTCTTGGGCCCCTGCACCCGCCTGGGAGACCTGGAAGAAGTTCCTAGCTCCTGGCTTCGGATAGGCACAGCTCCAGCCGTTGTGGCCAACTGGGGAGTGAACCATCGGATGGAAAACACCCCCCCCCCCCGCCCCCGCCTCTCCTCTCTGTGTAACTCTGACTTTCAAATAAATAAATAAATCTTTCATAAAAAAATCAGCACTGGTTCAAATCCTGGGCTGCTCCACTTAGAATCCGGCTCCCTGCTAATGTGCCTGAAAAGCAACAAGATGATTGTCCAGGTATTTGGGCCCCTGCCACCACTGTGGGAGGCCAAGACAGAGTTTGGCCTGGCCCAGCCCCAGCTACTGCAGCCATTGGAGGAGTAAACCAACGGATGGGAAACTCTCCTTCTCTCTCTCACCTTCTTCTTCTTCTCTTTGTACCTTTGCCTTTCAAACAAATAAATATTTTAGAAAAGTTTTTTTGAATTACATAAATGTACAAAACTAGATTGTCAGTATTTTACAAAGTTTGTAAGTATCATATTTTTCTTGAAGTTAATCTTATCAGTATTACTCTATATTGCAAATCCCTGAAACTTATTCTTCAAAATACAGACTTACCTACCAGTAACCATTTTTCAAAGATTTCTAAAAATTATAAATTCCACAACCCTATAGAGTAATACAAAAATGTGTTGCTTTATTCAAAGTGAACTTCAATAATATCTAGCTTTTAACATTCCGCTGTATGAAATATTTTATGGAGTAAATGTGGAACAGTTCAGAAAGACTACATTCAATACGTGAGTAGACAATGTTTTGTGTGTTTATGATCCATAAGGATGTCCTCTTTTCAAGAAATCTTCCCCTGAGGGGAGGAAAGTGAGGCAAATTACCAAATCTTACCAAATTGTAGAGAAGACAATTTCGTGAACCTGTAGACCAGGATTAAGTGACTAGTGCAATAAAAAAAATTAACATGAACAATTAATTCAGATTTTCTATTGAAAGCTGTTGGTCCGAACAGCTTTAACTTTTTATTAGAGACTTTTATTCAACTAATAAAAATGGAAAGTTCTGAAATCCTTTACAGGAAGACATTTCACTTACCAATGATTTAGGTTGCTACATATATAACACTTATGTTATATATGTTACATATATATATTTATTTTAAAGATTTATTTATTTTATTTGACAGGCAGAGATACAGAGAGGCAGAAGCAGAGAGAGAAAGAGAGAGGTCTTCTATGCACTGGTTCACCCCCCAGATGGCCACAACGGCTGGAGCTGTGCCTACCTGAAGCCAGGAGCTAGGAGCTTCTTCCAGGTCTCCCATGTGGGTGCAGGGGCCCAAAGACTTGGGCCATCTTCCACTGCTTTCCCAGGCCATAGCAGAGAGCTGGATCAAAAGTGGAGCAGCCGGGACCTGAACCGGCACCCATATGGGATGCCGGCCCTACAGGCAGCAGCTTTGCCTGCTACACCACAGTGCTGGGCCCTATATATGTTACATATAAAAAAGAATTTCTGGCCGGCGCCGTGGCTCAACAGGATAATCCTCCGCCTTGCGGTGCCGGCACACCGGGTTCTAGTCCCGGTCGGGGCACCGGATTCTGTCCCGGTTGCCCCTCTTCCAGGCCAGCCCTCTGCTGTGGCCCAGGAGTGCAGTGGAGGATGGCCCAGGTGCTTGGGCCCTGCACCCCACGGGGAGACCAGGAAAAGCACCTGGCTCCTGGCTCCTGCCATCGGACGAGCGTGGTGCGCCGGCCGCAGCACGCCGACCGCGGCGGCCATTGGAGGGTGAACCAACGGCAAAGGAAGACCTTTCTCTCTGTCTCTCTCTCTCACTGTCCACTCTGCCTGTCAAAAAAAAAAAAAAAAAAAGAATTTCTGTTAATATAAAAAATAAATGATGGAAAGGAAATATGAGTACTCATGAACATAGTTACCCTGGCATTTCTAAACTATACATAATGTAATAAACAAAAGTACCAGGCAATCCAATTGAAAATTTGAATAACAATACTCCATCAGTAATCTATAGGCCAATGTGCTCATTTACATTTCAAAACAACAAAAATTTAAGTCAGCTACTCAATGATTTGAAGTCGGACTCTGAAAAGTATTAACTGAAGTTCATAATTAGAGCATTGTTATTAACACTAAAATTTGTTTTTTATCCTCTGCCAGTGCCTACCTTTTCAGAATTTGTAAAAACATCCGATTTCAATTCTCCATCTAGAAACTCATTAAAATATTTCATCAACTTCTGAGCCTCCACTGCCCGCTGTCTGGGTGTGTTTACCCCCTCCAGTTGGTCTCCAAGGTGACAGACTTTGGTTGCCACATAGCTAATGTGCTCATCGAGTTCTTGGAAATGCTGGAAGGCAACCTAGGAAAATGTCCACAAGCATAAAACACAATCAGAGAACTCATTTTATATAAGTTAATATGCATCAAAACTAAACTGCCAATCTTATCACTACACTCTACAAAGATAACAATGAAGTAATATTATTATAAGATGTTCTATAAAACTAGTCCACGGTCATTTATATAATATGGTCTGAAAATCATTTAAACAACTTGATTTTACCCTTTTAATGTTAAAATAAGCACACTTACAATGAATACATGTGTTGATCAAAACAAGGCTACTTTCAACCTATTTAACAAAATAACTCAGTACCATTTATTCCTGAACAGTGATTCTGAAACAATAACTAAACATTGAAGGAATCAGACATTGAAGAACTCTCTGAAAAGCACAAAAAAAGAACTAAAAGATATTTATTAAAAAATACAGTACAGTTCAGATATTTAAAAAGCAAGGTTAATACTATATACAAGGTAAAATTGTTCTTGCTAGCTGTTAAAACAAAAGACTGCAACAATTATTCTACAGCAAAGGTACACTGCCTTCTAGAATATTCCTTCCCTTCTCCCAGGAACTTATTGTCCTCTGGTAGATGAAAACTGTGTGCAATGAATGCCTTAGAATTGCTTATAGCAGAACTGCCGCCACTCAGTACTGTACTTTCTTCTGACTTTAAATCCAGCAGGAGGCCAGCGCCGTGGCTCAATAGACTAATCCTCCACCTGTGGCGCCGGCACCCCGGGTTCTAGTCCCAGTCGGGGCGCAGGAATCTGTCCTGGTTGCCCCTCTTCCTGCTGTGGCCTAGGAGTGCAGTCGAGGATGGCCCAAGTGAATGGGCCCTGCATCTGCATTGGAGACCAGGAGAAGCACCCGGCTCCTGGTTTCGGATCAGCGCGGGGCGCAAGCCACAGTGGCCATTGGGGGGTGAACCAATGGAAAAAGGAAGAACTTCCTCTCTCTTTCCTCTCACTGTCCACTCTGTCTTTCAAAAAAAAAAAAAAATTAAAAAAATCGAGCAGGAAAAAGTTGTAAACAGTTAATTGAGGACTTTATTTTTTTTTTTTTTTTTGACAGGTAGAGCTATAGACAGTGAGAGAGAGAGAGAGAGAGAAAGGTTTTCCTCCGTTGGTTCACTCCCCAGATGGCCGCCATGGCCAGCGCTGTGCCGATCCAAAGCCAGGAGCCAGGTGCTTCCTCCTGGCCTCCCATGCTGGTGCAGGGCCCCAAGCACTCGGGCCATCCTCCACTGCCCTCCAGGCCACAGCAGAGAGCTGGACTGGAAGAAGAGCGACTGGGACTAGAACCGGTGCCCACATAGGATGCCTGCGCCACAGGCGGAGGATTAACAAGTGAGCCACGGTGCCGGCCCAAGGACTTTCTCTGTGCTATACACTGTTCTAAGCCTATTATATGTATTTACTTAAAAATCTGACCCACACAACAAAGCATACTATAGATGAAAAACTGAGAGGGGCCAGTGCTATGCTGTAGCAGGTAAAGCTGCTGCCTGCAGTGCCAGCATCCCATATGGGGGCCAGTTTGAGTCCCAGCTGCTCCACTTCCTATCCAGCTCTCTGCTATGGCCTGGGGAACAGTAGAAGATGACCCAAGTCCTTGGGCCCCTGCACTCGCATGGGAGACCCAGAAGAAGCTCCTGGTTTCTAGCTTCAGATCAACGCAGCTCCAGCCATTGTGGCCAACTGAAGAGTGAACCAGTGGATAGAAGACTCCCTCTCTCTGCCTCTCCTTCTCTGTGTAACTCTGACCTTCAAATAAATAAATAAATCTTTAAAAAGAGAAGAAGAAAAACTGAGGCACAAAAAAGGTTAAACAGCCTGAGATTACATACTGAATAAGTGATAGAGCTGCAATTAAAAATCAGGCAGTGTGGTTCCACAGGTTTTTAGTTTAGCTATTAATTCTATTATCAAGTAAAAACTCCATTAGAAATATTTGAAAACTGTCACCTCGACTAGTAAACAACACACTTCCTATCTTATTTAAATTACTGACTTCCTCAATAAAACATTTTCTCACAGCTGACTTGCTTAAGCAAAAAATAAATAAATAAATAAATGAAATTTTAGCAGAAATCAACTAATCAGCTAATCCCTAACACTACTAAAAGAACAAATGGCTCATGGGAAGCAACAAAGCTAAACAAATGCTCTTCAAACCAAGGTGATCAAATTCCAGATCAGGCTCAGCTCACAGGAAGAATTCATGGATTCCAGATTAATTCTAGGGCCTGACAGTGACAACAAAGGTTGACCTACTGAGCCTCAGTGCCAATCAAGTGATTTGGTTTCACTCCAAAATGGCCAAGGAAGAGTTCAGCATCTACTTTTCCCATAGTACTACAGCTCTCATTGGGACGTATGCTTCAAAGTTTGACATTTCCTAGACTAGGTTTACTTTAGTGAAAAACCTGATCCAGGCAATAGTTGGTCTAATGCTACTTTGTTTTATGATCATAGAGAATGCAAATGCCAACTAAAATAATCAAAATATAGGTCTACTGAAGTACATTCTTGAAAATTTGCATTGTTAGAGGTAAAGCAAAGACCACAATAAACAGGATATCACTCGATCTTGAAATGCTAGTGTTGTGATCCCAAACTAACAATTAGTAGCAAGCCAATGCCAGGAGTATTTGATAACAACTTATTAACACTTCATCTCATGAGACCACAATGGCAAAGCAAAAGCTCAACAGTTACTATCATTTGACTAAACTTTTATTTTAAAAGCTTCTAACTAGGGGATGGTGCTCTGGTGCAGTACATTAAGCCTCCGCCTGTGGCGCCTGCTTGCTATATGGGCACCAGTTTGAGTCCCAGCTGCTCCATTTCCAATGCAGCTCCCTGTAATGGCCTGGGAAAGCAGCAGAAGATGGCCCAAGTGCTGGGACCCCTGAACCCACGTGGGAGACTGGAAGAAGCGCTTGACTCCCAGCTTTGGACTGGCCCTGCTCCAGCCATCTGGGGAGTGAACCAGAAGATGGAAGACTTCACTGCTTCTCCCTGTCTGTAAAAACGTAAAACTAGAAGGAAAGAATTACTATGGGCTATACAAACTGCTCACTGCTTAGCTCAGTGTTTACCTGATTGCTTTTCTGGAGCTCTTGCACCTTCCTGGCAAATTCCTTGGCTTCTTTCTGACATTGTTGCTCTAATTTCTCTACTTTCCTCTGAATCCTTTCATCCATTATCTGGAGTTCTTGAATGTGATTTATAAATTCTTCTAATAATCTAAATGAAGACAGAAAATGTATCTATCAATCTATTATTAATCAAAAGGAACTGAACAATTCACTTGTAAATAAAGGCCTTATAAGAGTCCTTTGAGGGGCAAGCGCTGTGGCACAGCAGGTTAACGCCCTGGCCTGAAGCACTAGCATCCCCTATGGACTCTGGTCCGAGTTCCGGCTGCTCCACTTCCTGTCCAGCTCTCTGCTGTGGCCTAGGAAAGCAGTAGAAGATGGCTCAAGTCCTTGAGCCCCTGCCCCGGCGTGGGAGACCTGGAGGAGGCTCCTGGCTTCGGATCAGCACAGCTCTGGCTGATGCAGCCAACTGGAAGACTCTCTCTCTCTCTTTCTCTCTGCCTCTCCTCTCTCTGTGTAACCCTGACTTTCAAATAAATAAATAAATCTTTTTTTTTTTTTTTTGACAGGCAGAGTTAGACAGTGAGAGAGAGAGAGACAGAGAGAAAGGTCTTCCTTTTGCCATTGGTTCACCCTCTAATGGCTGCCGTGGCCGGCGTGCTGCGGCCGGCGCATCGCGAGGATCCGAAACCAGGAGCCAGGTGCTTCTCCTGGTCTCCCATGGGGTGCAGGGCCCAAGCACTTGGGTCATCCTCCACTGCACTCCCTGGCCACAGCAGAGAGATGGACTGGAAGAGGAGCAACCAGGACAAAATCCGGTGCCCCCACTGAGACTAGAACCCGGGGTGCCGGGGCTACAGGTGGAGGATTAGCCTATTTAGCCGCGGCGCAAATAAATAAATACATCTTAAAAAAAAAAAAAAGTTCTTTGAGCTGAGATGAACTTGTCAATTTTCTCTATAGCACCTTGCTAGGAATTTATTCAGTGAAAAGACTAAGTCTGTAATTTGATGACTTCTTCATAGCTTCTCCAAGCCACACAGCTTTCAAACAAACATAACATTTGAAAAATATGGCCAGTCTTTATTGACTTTTCAGGGGATAATTTCGGAGGTGAATGAAAACCTCACCCAGAATCCCCATAAAAACTCCAGGATAGAAACAAACTTCGGCCAGCGCTGTGGCTCAATAAGCTAATCCTCCGCCTTGTGGCGCCAGCACACAGGGTTCTAGTCCCAGTCGGGGCACCAGTTCTTTCCCAGTTGCCCCCTTTCTAGGCCAGCTCTCTGCTGTGGCCAGGGAGTACAGTGGAGGATGGCCCAAGTGCTTGGGCCCTGTACCCCATGGGAGACCAGGAGAAGCACCTGGCTCCTGCCTTTGGATCAGTGTGGTGCGTAGGCTGCAGCACGCTGGCTGCAGCGGCCATTGGAGGGAGAACCAAAGGCAAAAGGAAGACCTTTCTCTCTGTCTCTCTCTCTCTCACCGTCCACTCTGCCTGTCTAAAAAAAAAAAAAAAAAAGAAACAAACTTCATAGCCTATAGCTTATTTTTTAAACAGTCAAGAATGTACTATATAACAATAGTATTACCCATTCCAGAATTCAGTGACTTTCTGCAACGACTGTATTTAATACAGTCTATTCAACATGTTGCTATTGTATAACAATCCTTTATGATTACTAAGGGAAGAAAATATTAAATTCTTGTGCTCAATAAAATCCTTTCCCTCACACGAGCTGTAGTGCAGCAAGTTAAGCCATTACTTAAGACACCCACATCCCTTATCTGAGTGCTTGGGATCCAGCTTCCTCGTGATGCACGGGACAGCCAGTGGATGATGGCTCAAGTACCTGAGTCTCTGCCACCAATAGGGGAAACACAGATGGATCCTGGCCCAACCCTGACATGTGGGTATGTGGGGAGTTAACCGATGGATGGAATATATATCTCTCTCTCTCTCTCCCCTTTCAAATACATGAATAAATAAGCATTTAAAATAAAAGGAATGTAAAAGGAAAAACACAGCCCAAACTTCCAATATTCTCTTTGGGTCTTTGGTGGACTTTATTGACTAATTGTACGAAAATGTAAACATGAATGTCAACAGTAACCTCAACAGTCACTTTTATTCCAAACACAAATTTGTAGCATTAGCTTGAGTTTATGTGGAAAACTGGGTTTTTACTTCACCTTTTGGGATCAAAAGCTTCAGGTCCACCTCTAGAGCCTCCTCCTGGGGTTCTCCACACAAGACGTTCAATGTACTCATCTGCCACAAAAGGCTCCTAGTTTACAAAATAAATATGCTTTGAGTTTCTTGAAAAATAATATTACTTAGAAAAATAATGTCTACTACATGTGAAAAAAATGTATTGAATTACTAGTTATTTAAATATATCCATATTATGAAAAATGTACTAGGTCTTTCCCAATTAAAAAAATCTTCTGGGGGCAGTGCTTAGTAGACTAAGCCTCTGCCTGCAATGCCAACATCCTATATGGGTGCCAGTTTGAGTCCTGGCTGCTCCTCTTCTGATCCAGCTCCCTGTTAACATTCCTGGGAAAGCAGCAGAAGATGGCCCAAGTACTTGGGCCCCTGCATCCACATTGTTCCTGGCTCCTGGCTCCAGATCAACTCAGCTCTGGATGTTGCGGCCATCTGGTGAGTGAACCAGCAGATGGAAGATCTTTCTGTCTGTCTCTCCCTCTCTGTAACTCTCTCTCTCTCAAATAAAAAAAAAAAATCTTTAAAAACAATCTTCAATTATCAAAACAAATTGCTTAATGAAAATTAGGATAGCAAAACATTAGAACAGTATTAATAACCAGCCAGAACAACTCAACAGAAAAATGAGCAAAACACAAAAAGGCAATTTATACAATATGGCCCAAAAAGACAAGGGAAAAAATGTTCAGTCTTACTACTAATTAAAATGAATTTACGTTATCACTTCTCTAATTTCACAAAATACAGTAACTTTTTAATTACTGTAGGAATGTCATCAGATACAGTATTTTTGAAAGGTTGGTAACTACTGGGTAACATCAACAGTATTAGAAATGCTCATATTCTTTAACCAGGTAATTCTGGTTTTAAAATTCTAAGGAAAAAGTACATCTGAACAAAAAAATATTTGCTGAATTTTCTCCAAGCATTAGGTATAAAATAGAATAATTTTATAAACAGTGAACAAAACACAGTTGATAAATTATGATAAACTTACAGAATGAAAATTTGTTCCTGGTAAAATCATGTAATTAACATTAAAAAATGAGAAAAATACTAACATATTTGATGAAAAAAGCAGAATTCAAAAATCTAAGTTTTCTCATTAAAAAAGCACCATTAATTTTTTTTAAAAAGTTACTAGAGTAGAAAGCTCAATCAAGAAAATAAACGGGAGGCCAACACTGTGGCACAGCAGGTACGGATGCCACCTGCAGTGCCTGCATTCCCTTATGGGTGCCGGGTTCAAGTCCCGGCTGCTCCATTTCCGTTCCAGCTCTCTGCTATGGCCTGGGAGAGCAGCAGGAGATGGCCCAAGTGCTTGGGGTCCCTGTACCCACGTGGGAGACTTGAATGGAATTTCTGGCTCCTGGCTTCAGCCTGGTCCAGCCCTGGCTTTGTGGCCATTTAGGGAATAAACATCAAATGGAAGAAACAATCCCCAGGCCGGTGCTGTGGCTCAACAGGATAATCCTCCGCCTTGCGGCGCTGGCACACCAGGTTCTAGTCCCGGTCGGGGAGCCAGATTCTGTCCCGGTTGCCCCTCTTCCAGGCCAGCTCTCTGCTGTGGCCCGGGAGTGCAGTGGAAGATGGCCCAAGTGCTTGGGCCCTGCACCCCATGGGAGACCAGGAAAAGCACCTGGCACCTGGCTCCTGCCATCGGATGAGCGTGGTGCGCCGGCCGCAGCGCATCAACCGCGGCAGCCATTGGAGGGTGAACCAACGGCAAAAGGAAGACCTTTCTCTCTGTCTCTCTCTCACTGTCTAACTCTGCCTGTCGAAAAAAAAAAACAATCCCTATAAACTGTCTTTTAAATAAATCTTTAAAAAAATAAAATATATACTGTATCTGTACAAAATTTATAGCCTAATAAGAGAAATATAAAGAATGCAATAATGTGTGACAAAATGTATACAAACTCCAGTATTAACACTGCTGAGGGAGTTATTAACAGAACAGGGAGTTTGAAGGACGAAACAGTTATTCTTTAATTCAGCAAATAATTTCTAGCAACAAGAACAACAGTTCACACCTATCCTGTGCTCAGCACTGAGAACACAACTGTGATCTCAACCGATACGGTTTCCTTGCAAGGCCTCATGGAAAGAATCTCCAAGGTGGAATGGCGATTAAACAAGTGATCACAGAAATAACTAATTACAATTTTAATAAATGAGGTGGAAAGAAAGGTCCTGGTGCTTTAAGAAAACATAACAAGGAAAACAGGGAAAGATAGAAGATTGGTAAAGAAGGGTTTTAGAACAAGCAAACTTGCTGAGGAAGTGATGTTTAAGTCAAGGAAGACAAAAAAGCTGGCCAGATAAAAATGAAACAAATAGTTTTCCTGAAAGGGAAAAGCAAGACAGAGCTTAACCCCTTACAAGAACTGAGAAGCGGGCCGGCGCTGTGGCTCAATAGGCTAATCCTCCAACTTGTGGCACCGGCACATGGGGTTCTAGTCCTGGTCAGGGCTCCAGATTCTGTCCCAGTTGCCCCCCTTCCAGGACAGCTCTCTGCTGTGGCCAGGGAGTGCAGTGGAGGATGGCCCAAGTGCTTGGGCCCTGCACCCCATGGGAGACCAGGAGAAGCACCTGGCTCCTGGCTTCAGATCAGCATGATGCGCCGGCTGCAGCAGCCATTGGAGGGTGAACCAATGGCAAAAGGAAGATCTTTCTGTCTCTCTCTCTCACTGTCCACTCTGCTTGTCAAAAATTAAAAAAAAAAAAAAAAACTGAGAAGCAAGCACAAATGAGGTCAGAGCAACCACACAGGGTATACAGAGAAAGGACAACTGAGACCAATAGTTGACAATCTGGTGTCCCTGCTCATCATCACATTGGAACTTGAGAGAATGGTTCACCAATCTAATGTGGTAAGAAGGGGAATGAAATACTGAATTCCAGTCAGAGTAAGAATAATCCTCCAGAAAAATGGGAACAGCAACAAGCAAAACACTTCACATAGGCACTTCACATGAAATTATCTCATTTACTACTCTCAATACACTTCTAAGGGGTGGAGGATCCTATTTAATCTTACTTTATGATAAGGAAACTGAATTACTTGCCCTAAGTAACACAAATCACACGTGGCAAGCCTGATACATAAATCAGTGTCATTATTGCTATGCAACTGAATGGCAAGGTTGGTAAACTACAAATGGCTCCTAGTACCCAGACAGTTCTAGGTGGGGAACGCTAACTGGTAAAACTGAAGAGGGGAAGCTGTTATATGAACACCCACGCATGTCACTGATTTTGTCTTATAAATTTGTATCTATTAATCTATTATTAATAAATGTTAATCATATGACAGATCAACAATGCAAACCAGCAGGCTTACCACACAACTGATAAACCCCATAGCCTTTATGACTCTAATATCACTGATCACTAGAAGAGTAAATGTCAACCAGAAAGAATTCAAAACAATATAAGTAAGGTGTTTTAAAAAGACTATGTTTTACCATAAAAGGCTTTTTCATGGTGGCCAAATAACTGAAAACCAGCAGTCATATTAATCCAGTTTATTTCAGAAGATTTCCATTATGTGACATGATCAAGGAAGAAAATGTAAACAAGATTCCTAATTTGAACTTTTTTTAGTTGGGGCTGGCACTGTGGTGCAGCAGATTAAGCTGCCATCTGCAAAGCCAGCATCCCATACGAACACCAGTTCAAATCCCGGCTGCTCCACTTCTGACTCAGTTCCCTGCTAATGCGACTGGGAAGGCAGCAGTTCAAGTGCTTGGTCTCCTGCCCCCAACGTGGGAGACTCAGATGGAGTTCTAGGCTCCCGGCCATTACAGCCATTTGGACAGTGAACTACTGGATAGAAGATCTCTCTCTCTTTCTCTCTCTAACTTTGGCTTTCAAATAAATAAAATGTTTTTTTTTTTAAAATCCTTTGAAAATAAAAATAAAACTTGTTTTAATTTGTCCATTACTGCTGACATGTTTGAGATCGAGTCTTAAGGATAAATTAGATATCCAAGGCACAGTGAAAAACTTCAGCATCATAAGACACTGAACTCATTTAACAAATCTATAATCATTTAGATAGTCAAATTTTTACTGTACTTCAATTCTTTTGAGATGTAAGATATGGTGCATAAACAACAACTTTTTTTTTTTTTTAAGATTTATTTTATTTATTTGAAAGGCAGAGGCAGAAAGAGAAAGAGAGAGAGAGGACTTCCATCTGCTGGTTCAATCCCCAGATGGCCTCAACGGCCGGACCTGGGCTAATTCAAAGCCAGGAGCTTCTCCCAGGTCTCCCATGCGGGTGGAGGGGCCCAAGGACTTGAGCCATCTTCCACTCTTTCCTAGGCATATTAGCAGGGAGCTGGATCAGAAGTGGAGCAGCTGGGAGTCAAACCGGCGCCTATATGGGGATGCCAGGCACTATAGGCCTGGGTTTTAATCCACTGCGCCACAGCACTGGCCCCATGATCCTTAATTTATATATATAAATTGACAATTATTGACTTAAGAAAAAGGAATTTACATTTAGAGCTACTCAGAACTTTGGAAACTAAGCTACTTAAAAATTTTTTAAACTCGACAAGTATATAAAATGCTCAAGTAATGATGATTAATTTTTTTAGTTGCTTACTATGTCCCAGACATGTGCCTAGTACGTTACAAACTTTATTGCATTCTGGGCCAGCGCTGTGGTGTAGCAGGTAAAAGCCACCGCCTGCAGTGCTGGCATCCCACATGGGTGCTGGTTAGGTCCCAGCTGCTCCTCTTTCGATCCAGCTCTCTGCTACAGCCTGGGAAAGCAGTGGAAGATGGCCCAAGACATTGGGCACCTGCACCCATGTGGAACACCCAGAAGAAGCTCCTGGTTCCTGGCTTTGGATTGGCACAGCTCCAGCCATTGTGGCCATTTGGGGAGTGAACCAGTGGATGGAAGACCTCTCTCTCTCTCTCTGCCTCTCCTTCTCTCTCTGTGTAACTCTGTCAAATAAATAAATAAATCTTTAAAAATAACTTTATTGCATTCAATACTATAATTAGCAAATTTAAATTCTCTCAAAATATTCTTCATTCAACAAATATGAATTTAGTTTACTACATGCCAGACTATACTAATACCAGACAAGAGGGAAAATCTGCTCCTTTAGATCTAGCAGAAGACAGTGACAAACATAGCAGCAGTAAAATGGTAAGAACTATGGAGAAAACAGGACTACAGAGGAGTGGTGAAGAGAATGATTATCTGAAAAAAGTCATCATGCAAAACAAAAAAGTCATCATGCAAGGCCTAAGAAAGTAAATTTTAAGCAAAGACCTATACAAAGACCTAAAGAATGAGCCATCTGAGGGAGGAATACTCCAAGTACAGGGAGCACTCTTAATATGCACTCCAAGGCAAATGTGACTAACACAGCATTTGTAAAGGGGAGATTAGTTGTCAGGAGAAGGTCAAGATGAGGTCAAGAGAAGGAATGAGTGTCCAGAGTTTATACCAAAGTTTTGCAGAATCTCCTATAACTCTGTTATTAACTGAAAAAGGCTGGGTTCCCGAGAAGGAACCTGCAATATGCCAGCAAACACATCCAGTAAGAATCTACTATTGCTTCCCCCCAAAAGAGCTATAAGCATTTACCTTGGTAAACTAGGGAACAGGGAACACTCATGAAGTCTACTGGACACAGGGGCCTAGCTGGCATTAACACCTGACTGACCCAGAGTCTCATGGACTTTATCAAAGCGAAGACATGTGGAGGCCAAATAATTAAATAGATTCCTAGCCAAAGTCTAGCAATGCTTGAGTCCAGGGGGTCCATGAGCCCACCTAATAGTCATTTCCCCAATATGCAAACATATAAAGGATAGACACAATAAAGCTGCCCCTGTCTAGTGAAGGTAGCTAATCAAATAAGATGCCAAAAATTAATGCCACCCTTAAATGTCTGAAAAATGTTAAAGAGCAACATTTATTTTTTCTTAAAGAGCAGGATAGCAAATATTTTAAGCTTTCAAACTACACGATTTCTGTAACAATAATACAATTCTGCCATTGTGGTACAAATATGACCACAGATAATGCACAAACAGGCATTGCTATGTATTAATAAAAATTTAAAAACAGAGAGGATTCTGGGAAGATGATGGAGTAGGAAACAATAAATCTGACTCACCACTTAAACAACATTGTACTGGTACAACCTGATTTAGCC
The DNA here is from genome assembly GCA_949820135.1 of Sylvilagus floridanus. Classification (NCBI taxonomy): domain Eukaryota; kingdom Metazoa; phylum Chordata; class Mammalia; order Lagomorpha; family Leporidae; genus Sylvilagus; species Sylvilagus floridanus. The sequence goes on along the minus strand of OX463239.1, from coordinate 18,536,209 downwards.
ATCTTGGGACTCAGGAGTCTACTGATAACTTGAAATTTCCCAGGAGAAGTTTTAAACAGTAAAATTTGCTTAATTTTGGTCAACTTCAGCTCTTAGCTAGCAGCAGCTGGCCAGATCCCACCCCCAAGCCTTGTAGCAGACAGCTGTACACTTATTCCTGGAACAATCTGCAAAAAGCTTTCAGGAACCAGAGTAGAGGAAAAAACGACCTTGTCCTCCAAATATAGGAGGTCTGTGCTCTGATTTCTGCTTCAGATCCTAGAAGAATAAAGAGGCTGATGACTATTGTTGTTGCGTTTTCTCCCTCCCACTTCACAAGCCTCTATCCCTCTGGATAAAGTAACTTCCAGAGGACTCAAAGGGCTGGAATCTTTTTTAATAAATCCCTCTTCATTCTTCTCTTTCCCCCTTTTTGGGAATCAGATATTAAAGACCAGGATATTCAAAAGAATCTCCAGGTAAACAGAAAATTACAAAGTGATGCACACACCAGGGAAAGGTACACCTTGTATTTACTCCTCACAGAGACAGCCTGTAACAAAAACCACAAACACAACCAATAAACTCTGAGGAAGGGGAAAAAATCTTATTTCTAGAATTAACACATTGAAAGATTCAAATATCCAGTTTTCAACAAAATATCAACAATGCATACAAAGAAACAGAAAACTATGCCCTGTTCAAATTTAATAAAAAAAAATTAACAGAAACTGCCCCTGAAAAAAGACTTAATGATAGATCCACTAGTCAGAAATTTTAAAACTGTCTTAAGGATGCTAAAAGAAATCAAGGAAGTTGCAAAGAAAGTCAAGAAAATGATGTACAAACAAAATGGAAATGTCAATAAAGAGAAAACCTAAAAAGAAACCGAAAACAAATTCTGGAGCTAAAAAATACAATAGCCAGAGTGAAAATTCTGTTAAAGGAATTTAAAGGCAGATTGGAATAAGCAGAAGAAAGAAACTGTGAGGACAGGAAATAGAAATTACTGTGTCTGAGAAACACACAGAAAAGAGACTGACGAAATTAAGGAAATAGTGGAATGCCACCAAGTAAACCAACATACATACTGTGGAAGTCTCAAGAGAAGACAGAGCAATAAGGGTTGACAAAGTATTTGAAGGAATAATGACTGAAAATTTTCCAAATCTGAAAAAAAAGTGAATATAATGAACTCCAAGTAAGATGAACACATCAAGAAACGTTATAATGAGATCCACATCAGGATACATTATAATCAAACTTTCAAAAGACAAAGATAACTGTGAAAGCAGCATGAACAATGTGAACTGTCACATACAAGGGATCCTCTAAAATATTATCAGCAAATTATCACCTCAAAAGGGGTGGGGACATACCTGTTAAAGGAGCAGAGTTTTTATGTATTATTGAAGTTAAGCTGGTACAAATTCAAGTCAGTCCCCTTAAGCATGGTCTATGAAAACCTTCTCACAACGTTCCCAAACTCCTTGGTTTAAATGCCTTGGCATAAACCATCACTCCCTGTTCCTAAATATCCCTTCTCAATACGCCCTCAAAACACCTCACCTTACAAACTGGAGTCATCTCTCTCTGCCTTAGAATGCCCTTCTCCAGCTTTCTACCCATCAATCAACACCCAACCTGTATGTCATTACTACATGAAACCTTTCCTAATAAGCACAGGAAGAGATTCTCGACTCACACTGTACTGTATTACTGGTTCACCTGTCCACCTCCTTCAACTAGATTTTTACTTCAGCATCTTTTAACTCCAGTAATTGAAATGTCTGGTCTCAGGCAGGCAGGGTATTTGATAAATGTTTAGTGAATTAATAATTAATACATTAATACTATAAGTGGGAGCCAAATTCTGCAAATACTTATTTAACAACTAATATGGTCAAATAGCATTTTAGCACCTTGAGGGTAAAGGGTACTCCTCCCTTGTGTTATCTCAATTTTACAAACACATGCTTAGCTAGCTAACTGAACAGGAGACAACTTTTTTCAACAAGTCTGTTTCAAATAGTTTTTGTAACTTAGTTTGAAAAAATCTAAGAGAAACATAAATGTGTCTTGGATACTCACATTCTAAGGTGGAAGTCAAATAGCCACTGCCACCATAGACAAACTACCTGACCTCAGGCACTATTACCAAGAGATCTACATTTACAGGAAAAAAAAAAAGTCAAATTCCAATTCCTTATTTAGGATCCCCACAATTTAATCCCTATTTCCCTTACAAGCCAATCCCCCTCCTCATGTGTGCTATATCCAGCCAAAATGAACGCTTCCTTGTCTCTCAGGCCGATCCTCTTCTTTTTACGCACTGACTTTCACAGTCAGCTTTACTGGAAAGTTCCTCTACCCAGTTCCACAAACTATTTTATCTTTGTATAGAATTCAAATGCCATTTTCTAATCCTTTCCCTCCCACCCTCTAAATGCCTTTGGCACTTTAGCCTTCTTTGATACCATTTATAACTTTGTCTAAAGAGTGTTGTTATATTTCTACCTTTTCTTCCCTATTTGATCGTGAGGATGGGTTCTACATCTAATTCTACATTTTTCAAACTAAGTACATAATCAAGTTAAGAAGCACAGAATATAAAGCAGTCTCACAGTCAACAGAAGTTGGGATATAAATATTGTAAATTGCCAATGAACAGACTATGTCCATTCATAACTTATCTGGCCTCTGAACCATTCTGGACTTCTTACAGCACACCTTGTAGGATTAGTATTTCTAAAGTTGTACCCTTTGAGACATGCAGCCTCATTACTTGGCACCTTATCTTCTACCTACTATGTAATCAAGAGAGATTTGTTGAATGAATGAGTAAGGGATCTTACAAAGAACTCTTCACAAAGGTAGCCTGCCCAGGAAGAAAAGAAGACTTTTAAAAAGTAGGAAAGAAAATTAGCAAATAAGAAAGCAGTCCATGTTCTTAGTAGTACAGTAAGAGGAATATCTGCAATAGAAAATGAATTTATCCAAGCCACTTTTTATATGTAGAACGTATAATTAATCCAAACCATACGGAATCCCTGTTCACAGTGTCCATCCTGGAAACAGAAGAACCCTGGGTCTCGCGATATGGTGTTGCGGATAAAGCCACCGGTTCTTCAAGCCCTGACTGCTTCCTTCCAATCCAGCTCCCTGCTAATGTGTCTGGGAAAGGAGTGGATGATGAGCCAGGTGCTTGGACCCCTGCACCATCATGGGAGATCGGGAAGAATCTGCTGACTCCTGGCTTTCGCCTGGCCCAGCTCCAGCCATTGAGGCTATTTGGGGAGTGAACCAGTGGATGAAGATCTCTCTCTCTGTCTCTTCCTCTCTTTGTGTAACTCTGAATTTCAAATACATAAATAAATCTTTAAAAAAAGAAAACCCAAACAGAAGAATCCTTTCAGAAAGATCTGTTAGCAAGGTTTGAAACTAAAAATCTATTCTAAGCAGTTTCTAGGATAGAGGCTATTACAATAAATAAGTCATCTATTACTAAATTATTTCTGTCAACAGAGGAAATATTCTGCAGTTCTGGTTTTATGTATGAAATTGTTTCTGTTAAAGAAAAAAGAGTACTCGCATTAGTAAAAGAACTTTAAAAGGGTAAAAGTTAACACAATGAAGCCTCATGAATTGAAAAACTTAATTTTATGTTACTTCTCTTCAGTGTGGAAAAGGAAAGCACAGTTCTGTTTGATAGTGCATGAAAACCAGGATGCGTAAAAAAAAGTATGGCTGACAACATCCTGCCCTATGTTTTCCCACAGTTCTCAGCTGTGACTAAGAAAGGGAAGCAAGAGAGAAAGACACTCCCTAACTTGTCGTAGGCCCTGGCTCCTAATGTAGTAGCTACAGAAAACAGCAACAGAGACTGAGTTGCTTTTTCCCCCCTCCCTTCTCCTCCTGAACCAAGAGGTCAGCTTCTCAGTTGGTGGTGAAAATTTACTCAAGAGCAGAGACCACTGTAGGGCTAGACTGGTAATCAGCCCAAAACAGACACTTCCTAACTGCAACTGGGAGCATTTCATTCGAAGTACAAATACATGCTTCCACATTTTGACCAAGCAATAAGCCACAAATGGTCAGAGGGAAAAGACACATGAGTTTAAAACCTATAAATATGTTTACATTTGTTCTAAGAACCCTCTGGCCACCAGACTACAGTCTGTATCATCACTGTGATTACCATGTAACCGGAGTCACTAAATTAAGTTAGACTGACTTGGTTTAAGTACTTTACAAATGGTGGTACCGTAGAAAGCAAGATACATTATTTCTCCACCTCCTACCCTTTCTCCTGAGGGTGAAGGACAGGAATCAAATATACGTTTCAAACAAGTTATTAGACTCACACGGTCGGTCAAGGTTTTTGAAAAAATACACATAATAAAGTGCAAGACACAACTGGGAACCTCAACCAGTATTCAGAAAGTCTTGTGAACTGTAGGACCATGTAACAGTTTTCTGTTAAAGGTGGGTTTGCAATGAAACTCATTAAGTGAAGATCTCAAACAACTCCATAAACAGCTTTCCCCTTTTGGAAGATGTGAAAAATAAAACAAGGAACTCCAAAACTACTTTAGTATCTTGCCCAGGGGCTCAGAGTAAAACTTCTTAGCAAGAACAAGGTCTCCTTGCTCCAGGCACAATTCTGAAATTAGAAAAATTAATGTACTCTATCTCCTAACACTTCAGTCTGAGAAAATGAGATCAATATTGCTGAAGTCTCCCTTGTAAGGATAATCCTCCACTCATACATTACTATTACTTATCGAAACACTGACCAACTAAAACCCAAAATATAATAATAAGCGAAAAGTGGCTAAACATTTAAAGAAAAAAAAATATGCACAATAGAATTTGATTTGTTACAGAAACTGTGATGTTCAAATTTGAAGCCACAAAAACTGCTGGGACTTCTGGACACAATTTTCACTCGTGGAGAAAGTCTCCATTTGTCAGCCGCAGGGTTTTCAATTCTTACGCTTTGGTTACTCACTAAGAAAAACCAGCGAACACCCAGCATAAAGGGGGGCGGGGGGCGCCTCGCTTTCTCTTTCTCATCTGGATCCTGTCACACCAGGAGATGCTCCATCCGTCCGATCAGAGTTTTCCCATTCTATTATCTCAAACACCACGGCCCTCACAGTGGGCTTCACGGAATCAGACGTGAAGGCTTGGGTCCTGACATCGCTCAAGGAAACAGCCTCACCGCCCGTCACCTGTCGCTCCTCGGGTGGTTTCATAACAACACCCCAGTTCCCGCACGACCCCAACCCACCAGCTCCTTCCAGTTCCGCCGCCCTCCGATCGGAAGGGCTCAGTAGGCCTTCATTGTCCAAAAATAAAAAATAAAATAAAAAAACCACTCCCGACCCTCTCGAACGTGCCGGCAAACCCGCGCCCCGCTCCTGACAGACAGCCCCCCAAAACCGCCAGGGACGGGCGCGGGGCGCCGGCGGGGAGCCAGCGCTCGCCGCCCCGGGGGCTCCCGCCGCCCGCCCCGCCCCGTCCCCCGGCCTCCGCGACGCCCCGCGGCGCTCGCCCTGGCTCCCCACGCCTCCGCCCGCGCCGCCGGCCCCGCTGCGGGCCTGCGCCCCGCGCGCCGGACCCACCTCGAAGAGCTCGGCCGTCGTGGCCATCCCGGCCGGCTGGGAGGATCGCCCCGCGCTGGCGGCCGTCTTGGCTTCACATGCTGCGCCTCCGCGGCGCCGCGCACAGCTTCCCCGCTCGGCTCGCCAGCCCCGGCTCGGGGCCCCCGCGGGCTTCCCCACTCCCCTCAGAGCCCAGGCGGGGCGGCAGGGCGGCCATGAAGCGAAGCCGCAGACGCCTGTCAGCTGCCTCCCGGCGCCGCCCGCGCCGCTCCCATTGTCACCGCCTCGTACGCCGGAAGTGGAGCTGCGCGCGCCCGGGAGGCGGGCGGGGGACGCGAGCGGCGGGCGCACCGGAACGGGGCTCCGCGCGCGGGCGCCTGAGGAAGCTTGGTCCTTGCGGGCTACCATCCCGGAAGTGGGCTGTCGAGGAAGACGAGTGCTGGGGTCGAGGACGCTGCGGGCGCTTCTGCGTGCACAGGGTCTGGGAACTTGGTGCGGTGCTTTGCCCCGGAGGGGTCGGGTTTTCGTCTCCTCCGGTGCTGTTCGAAACCCGCCCGTCGGGTGCCTGGTGCGAGGCCATCGGAGAAAGCCAGCCTCCCTGGGCAGCTCGCTTAGGCGATGAGCTGAGGCTTCCGCGCCTGGCCATGGCCCAGCGGGCGGTGTGGCTCATCAGCCACGAGCCGGGGACTCCGCGTTGTGGCACGGTGAGATTCTCCAGGTAAACGCACGTCCGCCGGCCCGGGGCTCGGGGGTGGGTGAGCCAGGTCCGCCACGCAGGGCTGCAGGGCCTGGGGCCAGCCCCTTCACTCCGCCGAGCGTGGACTGCGATGCTCCTGCCTCGTAGCGCTGTGAGGAGTGAATGCGTCGCGGCCCGGCCCGTACCGACTGTGTGTGTGTCGCACACACACTGTGCGATTGCATGCTCAGCCGGACTCTGCCTGCGCAGCAGCGGAATGGGCAGGGGAGCGGAGAGAGCTGAGCACTAACGGTGTTTCCCGTCTTCGGCTTTCATTGATAAAAAGTCACTCAGGGGCGTTTCACCTCCTGCTTAGGAATCCTGGCTGGACAGCAGCTGCCTGCGTCCCTGTTTCAGAGTGTGTCGCGGCCGGAAATCCTCAGAGAGACTCCCGAATTGTTAAAGTAGAAGTCGAAAAATAAGATTATAGTCACCTTTTCGTAGCTGGTGTAGGCGACCTGGCCCACGTTTAGAATTTGCCATGTTTTGTCAAAATAGCTCTGTAAAGAGACCTGTGCGATAGCTCAGAAAATACGAGTGATGGGGCCAGGGTTGTGGCCTAGCAGGTTAATACACACCGCCCTGGCATTGCATATGGGCCCCCCGGGTTCAAGACCCGGCTGCTCCACTTCGATCCAGCTCCCTGCTGTGGCCTGGGAAAGCAGCGGAAGATGGCCCAAGTGCTCGGGCCCCTGTACGGCGCTGGGAGACCTGGCTCCAGGCGCCTGGCTGTGGCCTGGCCCAGCTCCAGCTGCTGCGGCCGGTTGGGGAGTGAGCCAGCAAGTGGAAGACCTCTCTCTGTCTCTCCACCTTTCAAGTACATGAAAAATAAATCCTTGAAAAACAAAAATGTGAGCGATGGTCGAATGGTGTGTTGCATCTCTGTTCCCGGCGGCACTGCAGGTTGTTTGCGGACGGCTTACTCTTCCCCGAGGAACGCTCTACTACAGGGAAGCAGCGGAGTGGAATTGGCTGAAACGACTGTAAACTTGCATGACACGTGGTTGGGAACGTGGGTTCGGAAAAATTCCTTCTTATGCCCCAGACAGTTCTTGTTACCGAGGGCATCAGCGGTGGCGTTCAGAGTCTTCCCCCAGACGCCTGGCCTACGTTTGTTGTCGGACCTCAAGCACAGGAGGCTGATGATACTCTTTGGTCCGTGGTCTATCAGCCTCTCGGGTCCATCCAAGGTGCCCTTCATTTTGCTTCCATATTCCCTTTGGTTTCCTAGTTCCAGTGTTCCCCTCCTCTTCACAGGCAACTCTTACATATTTGATTTTAGCCTTTTATTTGTATTTTTGAAATTACATAGTTAAGTAATAATTAAATGTGACTTCATTTCCTTTGCTTGCATTTCTCATGTTTGCGGCAAACATCCCGTTACTTTGTGTTCGTCTTGAGCAGCACTGCTGGTAGCATTTCTAGGATGCTGGGAAAGAGGGAATGTCCTTCAGTGGTGCTGGCTAATATTCTAACCACTAACCGCACGTGGGTGTTGAGCCCTAAGTTGAGGTATTTCCGCGTGCCCAGTGTCTCCCATGTTGGACCGTGCAGAGCTAGCCCGTTGCTTCTACTTACTCTGTAGCGCTCCTGGTTTGTCTCCTCCACATTTCACTGTCCTCTTAGCCTAGTGCTCCTCTCCCAAGTCGCCTCCAGCTCTCGGCCATCAGAACAATGCTGATGTGGACTACCTCAGCCAGTCCCTGGGGCACACATCTGCTTCCCCCCACCTGCACATCAGCAGTGAGCAAGGCTCGTGGACCTCCATTCCTCCCTAACCCTGACTCTCATTTTTGCCAAGGAGGGATATCTTCAGGCGCATTTCTCCCTGCAGGAATGACTACCAGGCCCTGCTTTCTCCTTCCGTGAATTGCCTGTGTCCTTTTCTTCCCTCAAAGTTGCTGTTTTTCTCCTGTTGATTTGTAGGAGTTTGTTGTAGATTCTTGATGTTAGTACCATGTCATTTTTTGGTAGTTCATGTATTTCCTTTTGATTTATCATTGCTGTTTGACTTTGTGTTGCCCGTAGTTAAACAGAGTCACTAATTTTTATGCATTCAGAGTAGTTACTGTGTTGGGGAATTTGTTGAATTCTTCTTCTGTCCATATTTGCCAGATTTCTTCCCACATTATCTTGTTTAAACTTTCTAATTCTATCTGTTGTCTTTAACCCATCTGTGTTCCATCTCTGGATATAGTGTTAAGTAGGACTGTCATTTTGTTTTTCTCTGTATTGTGGGCCAGTTTTCTTACTACCATCTTCCAATCAGTGTGTCTTTCCTTTCTTGATTGGTGGAGCTATTGATACTGTTTATTATGTCCTTGATATAAATATCAGTCTGTCTTATTATCTACCTCGAACCAATATGTATTTGACTTTGTAGCTTATCTTAGTATCTCATAGAGGTAAGATTTTTACTACTTAAAAAACATTTTTCAGATTGTTTTCCCACTGTGAAGAAAAATGCAAATATGTTTGGGGAAGCTTTTCAGCATCTCCGTGGAGGCAACAAATTGGATTCAGTTAACCCATCTATCACTTTAATTCTGTGCAAATTGAACAAATTAATTGTTTTCTTATATCCTGTTTTCTGACCCCTGGGACTGATGTTAAGGCCAAACAGTATTTGCTACATCTTACCCATGGGTAGGTCTAAGGATAATGCCCATTATTTCAAATTTGGTGAGGCAAGTTGAGTTTGCCGCTTCCCCCAACACACATACACACAACAAAACTTGTTTAAAAATTGCTGTCCAGATAGTAATAACGTCAGCTAAAGTATGGTTTAAGTTGCTATTGTAACCCGTAATTAGGGCTATTTAAGGGCTAAGTCCTGTTTTAGAAAAAGGCTAAAATAAATTGGAAGTAACAGGTTGAGTCATCTAACAAATGCAGGCATTATGTAGGATCCCAGACTAACTTCTCGTCTTTCTTATGTTTATTTCAATCATGAAATTTGTATCCCTAAGAACTTTAATTTTCCTATAGATAAATAGAGAATAAGACTACGGTTAAGTCCAGAGTTAGCTACTGCTCATATTTAGAGACTTAAAGAAAGAAATGTCATTTACCTGCTAGTTCATTACTAGTGTGATAACTAATGTTTTGCTTTTCTCAATCAAGAAAATGCATTAGATTAGTGAAAAATACTGTTTTAGATATGCTTTTGACCATTGATAAAACCTGATTTGTTCCCACCCTTTTATTTTACAAGTAAGAAAGTAAGCTTAAGGATTTTGGTGGTTTATTCAAGTTAATAGCTAATGGATGACTTTGTTATGGACTTTGAAGTAGAGAGAAAAGGAATGTGGAAAAGTGCAATTTTTGGAACTAAGAAAATATGATTTAACAGAGTTCTGTAAATAAGCAAAAGTATCTTCTATTTTAATTCACCACTTACCATTAAAAACTTAACATTCAACCCAGAGCATGCAGACCATACAGGACTCTCTGATGTTCTTTTTGATTGCCTCCTAGTATCTTCCAGGCCTATAAATGTAAATAATTGTTATTAAAATTATCTTCCATGTGTTTGTAGGGGTTAGCAAGAAGACTCAAGGTGCCTGGGATTCACTGCAGGTTCAGTGTAGTAAAACCATTCATTTGAAATAGTATCATCTCAACTAGTGAATCCAAAATCGCGGAGGGTTAAATTGAACGACTGCTTTGATCCTGTGCTCCTAAGATGGAATCAGAGGGCGAAAATCCTTACAGACGCCTAGTCCTGGTATATGCTCCTTGCCTATCGAGGGAATTCTAGTGGCTGAGAAGCAAGAATTCTGAATTAGAATCAGGAACTCTACCTATTTAAAAATGAAATCGCTGTGCTAAAGGAAGCGTATTCATTAGTAAATAGTGATACTTTATATTTTGAGATAACCCCAAACATGAAAAAGTTGTTGTGGTAGTACTTAACATGTAATATTTTCAGTTGTTGGGTTTTGTGGGTGTGTGTATGTATTTGTTGTTAATGTTTCACTGTTACTGTTGTTTACCTTGTGTTTTAAGTGTTTGTTGAAATTCTTCCATTTTGATTTTACCTGGAAGAATCATGTATAATGTTTCTGTTTCCATAATGCAGACGGTATCCAACTGTTGAAAAAAGAGCCAGCGTCCACAATGGAGCAAATTATGTGCCTGTTCCTGAAGATGGTCCCTTTCTCAAAGCACTCCTCTCCGAGCTGAGATTACTGGGTGATGATAAGGACTTCGTGGAGCGCCGTGACAGCTGTTCACGCATCAATAAAACGTCCATCTATGGACTCCCAGTAGGAAGTGAAGAACTCTGGCCAGTTGTTGCCTTTCTGAAGAATGACATGATATATGCTTGTGTTCCGCTGGTTGAACAAACTCTAAACCCCCGTCCACCATTAATTAGCATTAGTGGGATTTCTCAAGGCCTGGAGCTGCTTTTTGGGATACAGGATTTTCTTTACTCAGGTCAAAAAAATGACACTGAGCTAAATACAAAATTGAGCCAGCTGCCTGAGTTACTTCTCCAGGCTTGCCCATTTGGAACTCTGTTAGATGCCAACCTACAGAATTCACTGGATAATGTTGGCTTTGCTTCTGTGACTCAGCCACAAAAACAGCCAGCCTGGAGAGTTGGAACATACAAAGGAAAACCCCAAGTTTCCATTTCTATCACTGAAAAGGTAAAATCCATGCAATATGGTAAACAGGATGTAGCAGATACATGGCAAGTAGTTGGAGCAGTCACTTGCAAGGTGAGAGTTTCTCTGACATTTGCTTTACTGTACCCTTCTATACACAAGAAGGAAAGTAAAAGTTGCTAACTGTTTTACATTGTTTGATAACATTCTTGATTTTTAACTTAAGCAGCAGTCATTAGATGTTAGTTGTGAAATTTTTTGGCATTCTTTACCAGTTGTATTAGCTGTCTATTGCTGTGTAATGAATTCTCCCATTAACTCGAAAATAAACATATATTTTCCCCATAGTTTCTGTGGGTCAGAACTTCAGGAGCAGCTTAGCTGGGAAATTTCCAGTGCTGAGTCTCTTAGAAGGAGTAATCAGAATTTGTTGCAGCAAATGTCATCTGAAGTTGTGCCTGGGGCTAGAAGATATAAAGTCATCCCTTGGTGTCCCTGGGGGATTGGTTCCAAACCCTTCCTCGGTTACCAAAATCTTGGATGTTTTACTTGCATATAACCTATACACATCTTCCTGTATACTTTAAGTCACCTCTAGGTTCCTTTTAATACCTAATGCATTGTTAATGTTATATAAATTGTTGTACCATACGGCATGGAAAAAAGTAGTCTGTAACTGGTCTGCATGGACACAGTTCTTGATTGTAATTTTATTCCTGAATGTTTTGATGCAGGGTTGTTTGCTGGAACCCTCACATGGAGAACCACCTGTGTTTGCAAGATAACTTAGAGGCTGGCAAAAGGTGGTGCTTGTTATTGAAGGGAGACCTCTGTTCCTTACCCTGTGGACTTCCCAACGAGCTGCCTGAGGGTCCTCACAGTTCAGAGACTGGTTTCCCTCCATTGGAATGATCTGAAAGAGAAAAAGATAGACAGGCAGAAGCTGTTTTTATTATGCACCTAGGAGATCAAATAGCATCATCTCCACTACTTTCTGTTCCTTAAAAGCAAGTCACTAAGTCCACATTCAAGGAGTGCGGAATTAGGCACCTCTTTGTGAAGAGTGCTGTCAAAGAGTTTGTGGATTTTTTAAAAAAGATCACTTACTTAAAAGGCAGAATTACAGAGAGAGAGCGAGGTCTTCCATCCACTGGTTTATTCCCCCAAGTGGCCACAATGGCCAGAGCTGGGCTAATCTGAAGCCAGGAGTCAGGAGCTGCTTCTGGGTCTCCCATGTGGGTGCAGGTTCCCAAGCACTTAGGCCATCTTCCACTGCTTTCCCAGGCTATAGCAGAGAGCTGGACCAGAAGTGGAGCAGCTGAGACTTGAACCAGTGCTCATGTGGGATGACAGCACTGCAGGCAGCAGCTTTACCTGCTGTGCTACAGTGCTGGTCCCTGTGGGCATATTTTGAAATCATCCTGCCTATTTTTCATTCTCTCTAGAGGGGTGAAACTGACAGATTGGCAGAATACCGAAAATCATTTTGAAGGGTTCTTGTTTTATTTAAACAAGTCAATAGGTTAACATATGACTCTCGGGGCCAGCACTGTGGCGCAGCGGGTTAAAACCCTGTCCTGAAGCACCAACATTCCATATGGGTGCCGGTTCTAGTCCCAGCTGCTCCACTTCTGATCCATCTCTCTGCTATGGTCTGAGAAAGCAGTAGAAGATGACCCAAATCCTTGGGCCCGTGCACCCATGTGGGAGACCCAGAAGAAGCTTCTGGCTGCAGATTGGCTCAGCTCCAGCTGTTGCAGCTATCTGGGGAGTGAACCAGCAGATGGAAGACCTCTCTCTCTCTCTCCACCTCTCTCTGTAACTCTTTCAAATAAATAAATAAAAGAAAAAAAAGCAAGAGCTAATTAAAAAAAATATGACTCTGGTTAATGGTTAGAAAATAGGAAAAAAACAGTAATACAGTCAGCAAGGATTAATGCCATGTTGACTAATGGTCAAAAATAATTCTCCAAGTAAGCTTCCTCTGAGTATATTCTAATAGTACTCTTATTTATGTTTTTTTTCTGGTATCTTTCTTTAGTCTCTACGCAATGAATGTAAACATCTTATACATAAAACTTACTTTATAAAGACTATAGATAAAAGTATGTTTCAAGAACATTTAAATAGAATAGTACAGATGGGGATATCGGATCATTCTATTCTTTTCTTTCTTTTTTAGATGTATTAATTTGTTTGAGAGGCAGAATTATACAGAGAGAGAGAGAGCTTCCATCTGCTGGTTCACTCCCCAAATGGCCACAACGGCGGGAGCCAGGCCATACAAAGCCAAGAGCCAGGATCTTTTCCAGGTCTGCCCCATGGCTGGCAGGGCTCAAACACTTGGGCCATCTGCTGCTGCTTTCCCAGGTGCATTAGCAGGGAGCTGGATTGAGTAGAGCAGCCGGGCCTCAAATTGGCACTCATATGGGATGCTGGTGCCATAGGTGGAGGCTTAACCTGCTATGCACAGTGCCAACCCTCTTCTTCTTTTCACCTTAAAATGATGAAAAAGTTTTGTGTCTCTTTTTAAACTCACTTCTACCTTGATCACAAATACATTGCCTTTGTAATTGGCTCCAGAATTTTCATAGATTATATCAATCAGAAATCTTAATGTAGTTGAACCATTTTATCACCATAAGTTCAGTAAAATAAAAGTAGGAAAATTCACCATTTGTAGTTCTTTTTCATTCAATGAGAGTAAGAAACATGTTGTATAATATAATGTTAATATGCTATTTAAATGTCTCAGTTCATTGACAGATGGATCCTAATTTGTTGTTTATGGAATTTTGGATTTTAGTTCTCATTCTTGGTCCTAATACAGATTATCATGATAGAGAACTGTCTTCTTTAAGAAACTTTATCCTTTAAAAGAAAAATGGGGTAGCATCGTAGTACAGTGGGTTAAGCTGCCATCTGCAGTGCCAGCATGAGCTGGCATCCTCTATGGCCTCTGGTTTGTGTCCCAGCTACTCCGCTTCTGATCCAGCTCCCTGCTAATGCACCTGGGAAACAGCAGAGGTGGCTCAAGTCCTTAGCCCCTGCCACCCACGTGGGAGACCTTAGAGGAGTTCCAGGCTCCTGGCTTCGCCTTGGTGCAGCCCTGGCTCTTACAGCCATTCAGGATGTGAACCAGCAGATAAAAGATCAATTGATCTCTCTTTCTCTCCTTTTCAAATAAATAAAGACATCTTGAAAAAAAAAAATAGGACTGTACTATAGTCCACATACTAAATGTTTATATAAGTTGTAGGTAAGTTGCATAGCTGTTTGCCAAACATTTAAGTACCTCAGGAATTTATTTTTTAAAGACGTTTTATTGTGAAGCTCATTATAAATAGAAATAATTCTCTTCATTTGATCTTAGTCCAGTAGAAACAAAAGCCTGTGGATTGAAGTTCTAATCCACACACTACCACTAATTTTCTTTTTCGCTGTTGTTTTTTTTGTTCACTAATTTTCTGTGCCTTTGGGAAAATAACATGTGAATCTTTTCTCATTTTTAAAATGAGAAAAGTTCTTAGATGCTTTCTGTTTTCCTAGACCTGAGGTTTACATATACCAGATTGATCTTAAGTGTACTACCTGATTCCTTCTCGAATAGATTCCCTTGTAGATATAGTAAATGGCTGATTGATTAAGTGCCTTGATATCAAACAACTTGTTAGAGGTTTCCATAATGATTGCTGTTTCTGTGACCCCTTTTTGAATGTTGGATTGTTAGGAGTTAGTTCAATAAGCATAGTCTTTTTAAGTTTTAAATGGTATTATTAATATTTGCATATTTTACTATGCAAATATCTATCAAAAACCAAAAGTAGTTTTTGTTAGTAGTTCACAAATAAAAAGTAAATTAGCAAGTAGTTTAAAAGTTGACACACTAAAACATGTTAAAGTTTTGAAGTAAGGTTATTTGGCATTTTTATTTTCAAATGCATTGACAGATACATTATTGTAATTGTCACCAACAGACCTACATAACACATTCATTGTATGTGTATTCATAATGTCTGCCTGCTCTCTAAATTCTTGAACTGATATATATGTCAAGCAGTAGCTAAAGCATTAAAAAGTAAAACATTTCATACTAGAACTAGGTAGTCCATAACTTTTTTAAAATCCACTCAACAAGACATTTTTAAGTGTCTCCTATGCATAGCAATGTGCTAGGCATTTAAGATGTGAAGAAAAAGATAACAATGCTTATTTTCCAAAAACGTAAAGTTTCAGAAGGGAAACAGGCGCCAGTGCCGATAGTTGATTGGCATTAAGTTAGGGAAAAAGACTTTGATGAATTCAGAAAAGCCTCAGACTGACTGAAGCTACATGCTTCTGAGATCTTGGTAATAGCCACTTCCGTTTATATTGCAGTGTGATTTGGAGGGATTCGTGCCAAATGTAACTGTCAGCTTGCATCTCCCCACCAATGGATCTCCACTTCAAGACATTCTGGTTCATCCTTGTGTGACATCTCTTGACTCTGCCATTCTGACTTCTAGTAGCGTTGATGGAATGGATGATTCTGCATTTAGTGGACCTTACAAATTTCCATTCATCCCACCTCTAGAATCATTCAACTTATGCTACTATACTTCCCAGGTAAACAGTCTTGGAAAGGTTGAAACTTGGCTGTCTTTACAGGTGACTATGGATAAACAGATATTCATATTCTTGTTCCAAATGAGAACTTTTTATGAGTTATTTACCAGTTGTTAAAGAATGAAGATGAAGATTCAGGTCTCCTATTTCTGGTGTCTAACAGTGTTAAATAGTTTTTAGTTGATGCATTTTTAGCTGATGAGTTTATTTGGTTTTTAATGTTTCCTAGTAAGGAGTCCATAGTCAGCAGACAGATTCTGGTATTATTTAGTCATGGTTTTAACAATGTGTGTAAGATACCTGTACTCTGAGGCAACTTTATTTATAAATATATAATATGATTATAGTCATTCATTGCTCATTGACTAATGGCTGTGTGTCAGATCTTGTCTTAGAAACCCCACATGTATTTTGTCTGGTACTTTTAACCCTCATTATCCCTATTTTACAGATGAGAATCTCAGAGAAGTTAAATTGTGTGCATAAGGTCGTATAACGTAAATGATAAACGGCAGAGCAGGACTTTGAGTTCATGTTTTCCAGACCCCAGAAGCCCAACTTCTTTTACTGCATAGTTTGTCTCTTGTCCTAATTGTGAATAGACAGGATAGAAAAACTTATAAGCTAAACTAAGTAAAGGAAATTTGAGAATGCAATAAGCAATCTTACTGTCATTCAAGAAAGAGAAAAATAGACCTAGACTGTACTGGGACTAGAACAGAAACTTAAAATTAAAATCTCTCTTTACCTGTGGTCCACACTGTCTGTCTCAGTCTCTCAGTTGACTTTCTCTGCTTTCTGGTGACTGTACAGCTCTAGAACCTGTGCTGTATAAATAGAATATCTCTGAGCCTTCACATATAACAAAAAGAATGATGGACTCACCCTAGCCTACAGATAGTTTCCCCTCCGAGCATGATGACCAGTCCGGGAATCTGCAGGGCTAGGGGCTGGAGGAGAGTCACAGGGTACACATGGAGCAGCAAGAGCTCTGGGCAGGAATCAGTCTGTCCAGGTACAAGTCAAAGAACCTGGAGCAGGTAAAGACGGATGAACAAGAGCGGGAACAGGAATGTATTGTCCATCTTTGAACGGCACCTTTCACATCTCTGGGAACAGAAAGAAATGGAAGAATCCCTACCCTTAGAATGAATGTAGATTGGTTTTGGCTACTGTCAAAATGGTGGAGTTACCCATTAGTCCTGTATTTATATAATGACTATTATATAAAATATATATTATGTATGTATCAAATGCAGTGTATACACATACACAGTATAATGTATTAATGTATATAACATAGTACTGCCAGGCTTTGTTTTTCAGTCACCATAACAGACAACAGATATTTTATATATATATATATATATATATATATATATATATATATTATAATATAACAGAATATCTGTTATATCTGTTAACAGAATAACAGATATAAAATATGAATAATATGAAAAGTATATAAAATTTGTTTTTTTTTTTTTTCAGGTCCCTGTTCCGCCAATTTTGGGTTTTTACCAAATAAAGGAGGAAGACATACAGCTAAAAATAACAGTTAATTTAAAACTTCATGAAAGTGTAAAAAACACTTTTGAATTCTGTGAAGCTCACATACCTTTTTACAACAGGTAGGAGTGAAATAACGTGACGTCATGATTTCGGCCAACCTTAGTACATTCCTGCTGCCCCCAGATAATTTTTGTCTCTATTTCTTTAATCATACTTTTAAGATTTAAAGTTTTTTATCTTATTCAAGTAGATGCTGATTTTGAACCAAAACTGTCATAAAGTAATTCTTTACCTTTAAATGCCTCTTCATTTTTCTCACTAAACTTGCTAATGTACCATAAACTTAAGCCATTATAGTTTCCAGAGGGATTCTTTTATAACTGGTTTTAATTCTAGTAATTTCTCTATATTTTACATACAAATATATCCCAACCAACAACATGGTGAATTAGCCAGTTGTAACATAAACTTCTTCATGAGTTTTAGATTTGTTCTGCGGTATAATTAGTATCAAAATATAACAAAATGTATAGTAATAATCATAGTTTTTAATATTATGCCAACTTGTATGATTGTATTAGTATATCCTATATGATTTTATAGTTCTCTTTAGAACCAATAATGAAATCTATATCATCAAAAATGTTCATTCTATTCTGCACACTTGAACAGAAATCTGATTTTATACTGTCTTTACATTAACTAATAGTAGCAAGATTGTAAAACTCTTAGGAGTGATATATCTGATCTTCTCATTTTCTTTGTATTTTGTCCCTTTCCTTTTTAAAGAGGCCCAATTACACATTTGGAATACAAAGTTAGTTTTGGCCAGCTTGAAGTATTTCGAGAGAAAGGCTTATTGGTTTGGATTATTGGTGAGCAGGGTTTCGTTTATTTTTTTTCCCCCACTTTTCATTTGCTGTAGAATCTACTTGTTAGTAGTTGATTGATGTGCTTGTGATTTTAGGCCAGAAGTTTCCCAAATCAATGGACATTAGTCTTTCTGGAACTGTAACTTTTGGAGCCAAGAGCCATGAGAAGCAGCCATTTGACCCGATTTGTATTGGAGGTACAGCATATCTAAAGGTAAACATATTTAAATGCCTCACCACATTAAAGCTCCTCCTTTGCATTTAAATTACCTGTAGTTGATTTTTTTTTAAAGATTTATTTATTTACCTGAAAGTTAGAGTTACAGAGAGAGAAAGGGAGAGGCAGAGAGAGAGAGGTCTTTCATCCACTGGTTCATTCCCCAGTTGGCTTCAACAGCCGAAGCTGCACCGATCTGAAGCCAGGAGCCAGGCGCATCCTCCGGGTCTCCTGCATGGGTGCTGGGGCCCAAGGACTTAGGCCATCTCCCATTGCTTTCACAGGCCACAGCAGAGAGCTAGATTGGAAGTGGAGCAGCTGGGTCTCGAACCAGAACCATATGGAATGCCGGCATTCAGGTGGTGGCTTCACCTACTAGGCCACAGCGCCGCCCTGCCTGTAGTTGATTTTTAATGTTCTCCAATATTTTTATGGAATTCCATTCTTTTTGTCTGGGCTAAGTCCCTTTCCGATTTTTTATTCTTTTTGTTTAGTATTAGTCATTTGTCTATTTCACTTAATACTTAAAAAACTCTTCCAGTCCAGCTCTCTGCTGTGGCCCAGGAAGGCAGTGGAGGATGGCCCAAGTCCTTGGCCCCTGCACCCACATGGGAGACCAGGAAGAAGTACCCGCCTCTGGCTTCGGATTAGCACAGCACACTGGCCGTAGCGGCCATTTGGGGGTTGAACCAACAGAAGGAAGATCTTTATAATACAAAAAAAACTTTTTAAGGGAAATAGTTCAGTATAACCTAAACATTCCAGCTTCTCCTCTTAGTGCCCAGCTCTTCATTATCAGGTTGAGATTGTCATGCAGAAACACACAATGCAGTCCTCGCGCTCTGGAGATTTTCCGTGATGCCATCAGGGAGCAGCGCTCCGCATTGGGCCTGCCAAGGATAGTGAGCCTTGCTGGCTGAGGGGACAAGGATGGCTTTACAGTGAAGATGGAGTTTAGGCTAAATTCTGAAACCTGGGTAAACATGAATTTTAAACCTTAAAGATTGACTAACTCTTGTTTAGGTATAAAAGTGACTTTAGGCCAGCGCCGTGGCTCAACAGGCTAATCCTCTGCCTTGTGGCGCCGGTACACCGGGTTCTAGTCCCGGTTGGGGCGCCGGATTCTGTCCTGGTTGCCCCTCTTGCAAGCCAGCTCTCTGCTGTGGCCTGGGAGTGCAGTGGAGGATGGCCCAAGTGCTTGGGCCCTGCACCCCATGGGAGACCAGGAAAAGCACCTGGCACCTGGCTCCTGCCATCGGATGAACGCGGTGCGCCGGCCGCAGCGCGCCGGCCATGGCGGCCATTGGAGGGTGAACCAACGGCAAAAGGAAGACCTTTCTCTCTGTCTCTCTCTCTCTCACTGTCCACTCTGCCTGTCAAAAAAAAAAAAAAAAAGTGACTTTAAAAAATGAAGAAGGGGGCCAGTGTTGTGGCACAGTGGGTTAAGGCACCACCTGCAATGCCCAGCATTCCATGTGGGCACCAGGTCAGCTGCTCCGCTTCCGATCCAGCTCCCTGCTAATGTGCCTGGGAAAGCAGTGGAAGATGACCCAAGTGCTTGGACCCCTGCACCCATGTGGGAGACTTGGGCGAACATCCTGGCTCCTGGTTTTGGCCTGGCCCAACTCTGTCTGGTACCAGCCATTTGGGGAATGAATCAGCAGATGGAAGACTTCTCTCTCTTTCTTTCTCTCTCTCTCATTAACTCTGCCTTTCAAATAAATAAATAAATCTTTACCAAAAAAAAAAAAGAATGAAGAAGGATTAACAAGACGTAATTAGAAACCACTGTTAGAAATACTAGTTTTTACAAAGGTGAATTCATAATTTAGGTTTATATTATAGAAGGTTTGACTCTGCCTTTTATTCCTTTGGCTGATGTGTTTTTTTGAGTAGAGAAGTGGTCTTTCACAAAGTTAGGTTTTATGAATGTCATCTGGATTGAATGTGAAGAAGGTGAGTAAAAAAATAGAAGCAAAGAAATCATTTTATAGTTATATTAATAATCCAAATGAAAGGTAGTTAGGTTAATGATGGCGACCCAGTGTAACGTCAGCAGAAAGAGAAAGGAAGAAAGAAAAAGTAAAGGAATGTTGTGAGATCCTTGGTAAAAGTAAAGTCTTGGGGCCGACCCTGTGGCACAGCAGGTAAAGCCACCGACTGCGGTGCCAACTTCCCATATGGGCACCAGTTTTAGTGCCAGCTGCTCTACTTCCGATCCAGCTCTCTGCTTGGCCTGGGAAGCAGTAGAAGATGGCCCAAGTCCTTGGGCCCCTGCACCCACGTGGAAGACCCAGGTGAAGCTCCTGGGTCCTGGCTCCAGCCTGGCCTATCCCTGGCTCTTGGGGCTGTTTGGGGAGTAAACCAGTGGATGGAAGATCTCTGTCTCTGTGTATCTCATCACCCACCCCACTCCCACCGTAACTCTGCCCTTCAAATACAAATAAATCTTTTTTTAAAATAGTAACCTGCTGTAGATTTATTGAATTTCAAGCTGGCCTGTAGTTGTTTTGGCAGGATCAGACCAAATAATTTCACGGGTGATCCATGGGCCAGACATTCCCAACCTGTGCTCCAGAGAGCTCAGCTGTTTTGGATTTAGGAGCTGTCTGCAGAAAAGACAGTGTTGAGGCAATAGAAAGGAATATGATCAAAAAAGATCAAATGAGGGAACCATTCAGAAGAACCAATGAAGATAATTGAAAGAATTCACCAAAAAGGTAGCAAGAAAATCTAAATCAAATGGGCCAAAGAAATCGAAGAATAGAAAATACAATCTGTACATACAGGCACTAATGAGAAGAGGTAGTAAAGTCAGAAATATGCTGGTGATAACTCATTTCTTCTTTCTTGGCTTCAACTATGTTCACAAGCTTTGTTTCAAGGATTATTATAAAAATTCCTACTTAAGTATTTTTTAGAAAATATATCAGATGTTGCTTCATTGTATGTCTTTTTTTTTTAAGATTTTATTTATTTGGAAGGTAGAGTTACAGACAGAGAGAGGGAGAGATGGAAAGGTCTTCTATCTGCTGGTTCACTCCCCAAATGACTGCAAGAACTGGAGTTGGGCCATCCAAAGCCAGGAGCTTCTTCAGGGCCTCCCTTGTGGGTGCAGGGGCCCAAGCACTTGGGCCATCTTCTTCTGCTGCCTTCCCAGGCTATTAGCAGGGAGCTGGATCAGAAGAGGAGCAACCGGGATGAAGATGGGTGCCTACATGGGGTGCCAGCGCTGCAGACAGTGGCTTTACCCAGAAGGACACAGTCCCAGCCCCAGACTGAATGAGTTTTATGGTATCTCTGTTGTGTGGAAATCAATGTTGCCATGACTTACAGCTTCAGAATTGTACCAAACAAGCAAGCAAGAGCCCTTTACTAACAGAAATGATTTGAGTTGCAACAGGAAAACATTGCTGAGATCTCAAAATTACATCAAATCCTAAATCACATCCAGTGCTTGTGATAAATTTTGCAATTAAAAGAGAAAGACAGTGGAAGAAATTGGCAGGGAAGTGAGATTGGAGGAAAAATGTATAGAAAAGATACCAGGATTTTGGAAAATCTAGAGCGTTTAGCAGTAGAGATGAAGGGAACTGTGTAAAAGGAGACTAGCTCTGTAAAATAAAAATTTTGTTCATAGTTCACATAAGACTCAGAGGTACCCCAATGTTATGCCTTCATAGAGAACATGCTAATGGCTCTGTTTCAGTACAGTATGATAATTGGCATTTATAGTGATAACCCTACATTGTCAATGCAATCTAGAAACTCTGGATTATATTTAGAAGAATTTTCTAGGTGAAGGAAGGGGTAACATCTCTTTTTTAAAATTTTTAATTTAGTTTTTATTCACTTGAAAGGGAGAGAGACAGAGACCAACGAGAGAAGTTTTCCATCTGCTAGTTCACTCCCAAAATGCCTACCACAGCCAGAGCTGGGCCAGGCCTAAGCCAGGTCTCCCATATTGGTTACAGGGGCCCAACTGCTTGAGCCATCACCTGCTACCTCCTGGGGTACACATTAGCAGGAAGCTGGGATCAGAAATGAAGCCAAGTCCGCAACCCAGGCGCTCTGATATGGGATACAGGCTTCCCAGGCAGCACCTTCACTGTGCCTGGCACCCTCCCCACAGGGTCAAACTTCTAAGCTTAGTTCTGTAAAAGTTAAATTTCAATTTTCTGGAGAATTACATAGAACAAGTCATTTCCCACATACACAAGATAAACCAATCTTCTGTTTTAGTCATTGCCTTCTTGTATTCTGCTGGAAGGAATGTATGTGCCTGTGTGTAAGAGAGTATGTCACAGCCACATAGCCCAGCTGTGCTCAAGAGCCCAGCCAGCTCTTGTAGCCAGTCAGATGTGAGTTCAGATGCCAGCTTAGCTGCTGAAGCGCTGGGATGCTATTTGCTTCCTTCTGTGAACCTCAGTTCCCTCGTGGGTGCCTTGTAGAATGGATACAGCTTATGTCAATGAAGTACTTGGCATATGTCACACAATTCATAATGGCATTTTAAGAAGAAATGACCCCAATGCAAAGGTAGAAACAGTTTAGTATTTGTGAACTGCCGAGCAAATGCCTTACAGTCATGTTGAAGGGGAGAAACATGACCTTTCCTTTTTTTTTCTTTTTAATTTTTACTAAATCATCACCTCAGTTTGGTGCGTTTTCTCTTCTTTTCCTAGCTTCATTTTAGAATCCTGGATTACACACTCACCGGGTGTTATGCGGATCAGCATTCTGTTCAAGTTTTTGCATCAGGAAAACCAAAAATAAGTACATGTAAGTTGTATAGATTCAAACCAACTTAGCGGGATGGAAATGTATAGTTATTATGTAAAATTAAAATGTAACAGAATTTAAAGATTGGAGATAATCCCAACTTATTCAAAAAAACTCCCAGATTCCACCTGACAGGAGAGTTTCTGAACTTTACATTGTGCTTCGCTTTCTCATAAGATAATTGGATGCGTAGCAATGGGAAGAGATGGACTTTGCTACAAGATTGGATTTGTTTTGCTCTGATTGTAATCTGTCCTTTTACACAGAGCAATTCACAAGAGCTTTAGTAAAACAGACAAGGATTTGAATATGGCTTAGACATTGGCCGTGTATCTTTGAGGAAGTTAGTGAACGTCTTAAAGTTTTTATTTCCTCATCCATAAAATGAAAATAATAGTATTATTTACCTCAAGATTGTTATGAGGCTTAAAATTTTTTAAATTTTTAGCAATGTAATCAATAGGCATTATTTAGCACCTTGTCTCTTCTGCCAGCAGGAGGTCAGTAGAGAGAATATTTCTTCCCTTCAGTGACTGTTAGTTGTAAAACAAAAAAAAATACAAGACTTTTAAGAGTGTGGGAGTGATATAAGGAGAGAATAATTTATTCAGCTCAAATAGGTAGCAAAATAGAAAAGTAGCTAGAGCGAAGTGGAGTTAGTTAAGGAGAGAATTTTTTTGCCTCATATAATCCTAGTTTATACCATTCTTATGATGGTAATATATTTAGATAATTTTTACTTATTTATTTTCATTTTATTTGAAAGAGACAGAAAGGCCAGCACTGTGGCACAGTGGATTAAAGTCTCAGCCTGTAGCACCAGTATCCAATATGGGTACCTGTTCAAGTCCCAGCTGCTCTACTTCCAGACAAGCTCCCTGCTAATGCACCTGAGAAAGTAGCAGAACATGGCCCAACTTTGGAGCCCTGCACCATGTGGGAGACCCAGAAGAAGCTCCTGGCTTTGGATTGTCCCAGACAGCCACCTGGGGAGTGAACCAGCAGATGGAAAACTGCTCTCTCTCTCTCTCTCTCTCTCTCTCTCTCTGACTCTACCTCTCTCTCTAAATCTGACATTCAAATAAATAAAATCTTTAAAAACAGAGACACAGAGAAACCTTCCACACACTGGTTCATTCCCTGGATACCTACAAGCCAGAGCTGGGCCAGGCAGAAGCCCAAAAAGCAGGAATTCATTGCTGATCTCCATGTGTAACAGGGACCCAAGAGTACTTGAGTCATCATCTGCTGGCTTCCAGAGTGCATACCAGCAGGAAGCTGGATTGTAAGTGTAGGAGTCAGAACCAGAACCTGGCACTTCAGTATGGGATATGAGTATCCCAAGCAGTGACATGAACCACCGCACTAAATGCCTACCCTGCTATTTATCCTTTTTTTTTTTTTTAAAGATTTATTTATTCATTTGAAAGTCATCGTAACAGAGAGGCAGAGGCAGAGAGAGATCTTCCATCTGCTGTATCACTTTCCAAATAACTGCAACAGCTGGAGCTGGGCCTATCCAAAGCCAGGAGTCAGGAACTTGTTCCGGGTCTCCCACCCTGGTGCAGGGGCCCAAGGCTTGGGCCACCTTCTACTGCTTTCCCAGGCCATAGCAGAGAGCTGGATCAGAAGTGGAGCAGCTGGGACTCAAACCAGCATTCATATGGGATGCCGGCACTGCAGGCGGCAGCTTTACTGGCTATACCATGGTGGCGGCCCCCTGATATTTATCCTTAAACTAAGGATTAGGGTCCCTAAAGTAGGAAGAATAGGGCAAGAATCTCCCTCAGAATTTCAAAAAATTCATACAGCTCAGAACTACAGAATTGTGATTGGCATAGAATAATAAGTTATATGTAACCACAAGACAGTATTCCTTTTTGTTTTAAAAAAAGATTTAGTTATTTATTTGAAAGAGTTAACAGAGTGAGAGGGAGAGACAGAGAGATCTTCCATCTGTTGGTTCACTCCCCAGATGGCTACAATGGCCGGGGCTGGGCCAGGCTGAAGCCAGAGGCTTATTTCACATCTCCCATGTAGGTAACAGAGGCCCAAGTACTTGGGCCATCATCCACTGCTTTTCCCGGGTCATTAGCAGAGAGCTGGATTGGAAGTGGAGCAGCCAGGACATGAATCGGCACCCATATGGGATGCTGGCATCTCAGGCGGTGGCTTTACCCACTATGCCACAATGCCAGGCCCAAGTCAGTATTCTTTACTTCCCTGTATCTTATTTCTTTCCTCTCTTTGCTTCAAAAAGTTACGGAAAATATGAAGAAAAGAATGGCAAATTGGAAATGAGGTATTTCATACAAGCTCAGAGATGGATTGTTCAAATACCTAAAAAACCCTAGATTTTAATTTCATTTGCTTTTTAGAGAGGCAGAAAGGGAGGGACAGAGATCTCCCTTTTACTGGTTGACTTCCCAGTTGCCCACAATAGCCTCCTGCTGGCCTGGGACCCAAGCCCAGGAGTTGGGAAGTCAACCCAGGTCTTCCACGTGGCTGGCAGGAGCCCAGATACTGGAGCGGTCACCCCTGCCTTGCAGGGTCCGCGTTAGCAGGAAGCTGGAGTCAGGAGTGGCAGCTGGGTGTCAAAAGCAAGCACTCTGACACAAACAGGAGACTTGAAAACCTGTGTCTTAATACCAGGCCAGACACCCAGCCCAGCCCGTATTTCTCAATATGTTATGTTATAACAAAACCTAGATGACATAGAATTAAAATGAATATTTCAGTATGCTACCTTGAAATGATTATATTCCACTATTTCAAAAAAAAAAATCACGCCTGCTTTCTTGTTGAAGTTTCGCCAGGATAAAATAATCTTATCATTAATTTTTTTCTTTTTCTCAGACCGGAAGCTAATTTCTTCTGATTACTACATCTGGAATTCTAAAGCCCCTGCTCCAGTAACATATGGATCATTATTACTGTAATTTTCTCATGTATAAATGGGATTTATGATGATGGTAACATAGCTTAAATGGAATCATAGTTTTGTTTGGTTTTTTTCCTACTTGTCTGCATATAACTAGTGAATGAATAATCATTGAATGATTTTTAATTAGAAAAACACTTTTATTGATATTTTTAATCTGTTATAGTTTAAAAACATTTCAAAGGGTAATGTCCTCAGTTTTTTCCATTTAATCTTTTGCAATATGACTCATAGCATGGAAGCATAGTGAGTCACTTTGGCTTACTTGAGACTCATCCTGGGCCATTCTGTCATCTGGTCGCCTTCCTGCCCTGTTCAATGCAGCAGGCATTGCTAATCGATCACAGCCCCCTTTCTACACTGAGCCTTTCTGGGTAGAAACCCAGGCTCGTTCTCAGTGTAGAGTTTGAGGCAGCTACTGCAATGTGTTTGTAGAAGATGTGCAGGATAACTATTGGCTCTTCTAAACCTAAGTACTAAGCTCCTCTTTCAACATGCTGAAGAATACCAGAGACCACCCAACAACTATAAATCTCTTAAAAAACAGCCAGTAGAGACAGAGGAAAATTATTTATACAGTATCCTTTCTTAGAACCATCTGATTCACTAATAAAGAGTCTGCATCTTTCTGTTTGGGGTGTTGATCTCTGTTTTCGGATTACCTTGAAGGAAACTTGTTGATCTGCCGCAACATTTTGCTTAGCACGTCAGACAGGCACAATCAGATGGGTGGGATACCTTTACACGGTGAGCAGAGTGTTTTGTGATCATTTAGTGTCTGCAACGAAGTTTTTTAAAGATAAATTTCTGAATAATACTGCGTTTTTAAATGAGTGAATTCAGGTAAAAATTCAAAAAAACTATTCCATAGATAAATTCATTTAATTTATTTCAGTCTCTTATAGCATATTGTCTCTAAATTTGTCACTTTCGTATTCTTATTACCACTTGCTTGATTTATTCACAAACCATATAGTATTCTTTGTCCCTACCTGTCTGTCCACTTAATGTCATGCTATGTTTTCAGAGAAGTTCAAGGTCAGTTTAGACTTACTACCAATTCAAGAAAATCAAGAGCCTCAAAACTTAATCTATGTGAAGTTCTTCTTACAGAACAAAATTAGAAGCACTATTTAAAAATATGCATTATAGGTTAATATTCAATCCAGTTATATCTTGGGTTCTGTTTTTAAATGAGTCTCTTAAGGAGAAGCTTAGATAAAGCTGCTAACTCCTTGAAAGAGAGGTATAAGAATTTGAAGGGATAGTTCATATACATTTAGGATTCGAAATACGATTTTTTAATTAAGATCAGTCCTACTCATTATAAACTCATTTTCTGCAAAGCATTATCATGCCATAAGGTTCTATGTTCAAACTTATCCCAAGTAATAAAGAAAAGAGACTAACTGTCTGACCAGGACTTTAAATTGTTATTCTAGCTTAATCATAGATAATCAGTAGTAAAAATTGTTCCTTTTGTTAAAAGAAAATATCATTCCTCATAAGTTATTTATCACTCTCAAACACAAAGCTTAACATTTCACTTGTGTTAATATTAATGATGGCACTTGGCAATCATCGTAAGATGGGCTAGAGGTATTTTTCTAGTGAGAAGGCAGAGATTCAACATACTTATTCCCTAAATAAAACTTTCTCTGTGAACAGTTAGAAAAACCAACGATCTTTAAGTTGATGTTTCTAGAAACCGGAGGGAAAGATCAGGAATACTGGGAAGTGTAGGGGCGACGACGGACCTGGTGCCATCTGTTGCCATTGCATTCTTACATAACAGCACAGAACCGAAGCAACTTAGCGTTTTCCTCCATTGAGATCATCTAGGCACACT
Organism: Sylvilagus floridanus; assembly: GCA_949820135.1. Taxonomy (NCBI): domain Eukaryota; kingdom Metazoa; phylum Chordata; class Mammalia; order Lagomorpha; family Leporidae; genus Sylvilagus; species Sylvilagus floridanus. The sequence goes on along the minus strand of OX463239.1, from coordinate 18,508,497 downwards.
GATGCTTTTGATTTTGTCTAGAAACCTGCCACTTCAGGATAATTTCTGAAGACAAAGTCTGTTTCCCGTTTGGTAGGTGACCTGTTTAATGTTTTCCCTGTGTCTGGGAACTCCTTAGTGTAATTAGCGACCTTTGAACTCCACGACTAATCCTGAGCTATTTGTATTCCTTACTCATCTTTAAGGCTGGACCTTTCTTTTCTTCAGAGTCCGCTGCCACAATTAAAGAAGAAACAGCTGCATTTCAAAGGGATTCCGATTCCAGAAGCTTAATCGTGATTGACATGTTCTTATTCTAAGCTATAAGACACTCTAAGAGTCCTTTCTTGGGTTAAAACTTCAATCATTTTCTAAAAAATTATCTCACTATGGATTTTATTCATTTTCTTTGATAACTGTTCTTTGCATTTTTTACTTGAAAGATGCTTTGCGTTTGCAGTGAATATGAGCAACTACTTCCAGTGAAAGATTTGGATGGTGTCAGACCTACTCTAGACGCAAAATTTACTGAATTCCTTTTTAGTGCCAAAAAATGATTATGAAGTCCGATGTCTATCTTATGGGTAGTTATTCTTAAGTGAGCCCCCCCCCCCCAAATAGTGTCAGATGTCTGAGAATGAGCTGGAGAAAAGGTGGCTCATGATTTTTTGGCAAAACCATTTTTTCCTCCACTTTTTAATGACAAGACTTTTAAACTTTCTTAAGCCAGCATCAAAGTAGTTAGGATACCCTTATAGTGGTGGCTTTTTTTTTTTTTTTTTTTTTTACTTTTTAAATAATTAATTCAAATGTTAAGTTAGTAGTAAATAGCCTTGTCAGGAATTCTTAGGAGAATTATTTGTTTAAACAGGTTTTTTTAATTACACATTAGTCTGTCCTGTAAAAATAGTTTAATTTTTTCACGCCACATCAGTACTTCTACTAGATGAAAGTTCTTATAGTTTTATATACCGCATGAGTTAAGATCTTTCAAAGCAGACATTTTACATAAAAGCTACTAATATTTTTCCTTCTAGTTTTTGCTGCAGTGTTTCAAAGCCCTCCATATCCGTGGACACACAGACCCCTGTGCTGCTCCGGCAAGGGAGGGAGGTGAGTTATCCAGAACCTCTGCAGGCACTGCTGCCCCAGCAGAATGCTTGTCCCTAAGACAAAGGTCAGAAAAGGGCTGTTAATAAATAGTCCTCAGGTTCAAGGGACTTTTTTCGGATTACATCTTAAATTCCAACAAATCAGATTTAGGAGTTACTGAAAGTGAAATTGATCCATCCCTCATCCAAACTTTGCAATACTTTCCTGTTCTGACATCATTTAGATAGTTAGCTGTATTATCAGATTAGAAACCATTGTACCAGGCTGCTGAAAGGAAAAGGAGGCAAAAAGCTAAACATGGGATGAATTCTGAACCTTTTAACCTGGCTGAAGTACGTTGGTCCCTGTTATGCAAATACCTTCAATCCTCTGCTAAGTTCAGTGGAAATAATTTTCTTGAATGACAGGTTTATTCAGCAAGGATTCAGTTGGTGATTAATCCCCCTTTGATCTAGGGTATTTCACTTAACTACCAGTTACCTCTTTCTGACAAAGTGCAACTGAGATTAGGGAGATGACTAGAACACGACGAGGATGTGCGTTTATTCTCTATAACCTTTTCAAGCAGGGGCCAAGAATGCAATTTATTTTCAGTATTTGAAGATGTAAAGTCCTGTCTGCTGAGTTAGAAAGTCAGTTGAATACCAAATGAAGTTTATGTCTTACGTAATAGAACAAACATTTCTTTTTGCTTTGCCTACAGTTATATTAGGAAACATAGGCTTTGAAGAAAGAAGAAACAAAAACTACATTTCAAGTATAGCCTCTAGTTTTGCTTCATTGACTAGAGTGTATACGTATTTCTCCCTGAGATAACCCAAAAATCAAGGAAGGGACTACAACTTCAGTTGCGAAAATGCTTCTGTTTTACTAAACTACAGGGTGGCTTCTCCCCTCCCCCACTAGCGCCATCACCCTTAGAAAGCGGCATGCCACGTGGTAAAGAAGTCCGGTTGGGGAAAACCTACTGTCACACGCAATTATCCATCTTCAGATTTCTGATTTCAAAGCTTTGTTTCTTAATATAGCAGTAAGTAAAACCAATTTTTTTCCCTTTCTTGAGGAAAAGGAGCTTATTCCCATTAAGAAAATGATTACGCTTATTTTCAGACCAAATATTTTCTTCATAAAGGTAAATGAAGTGGGTGCTGGGTCAGATGTCAAGATACTGCTTGGATGCTAATCCTCCTCCTGCGGCACCCACACCACGGGTTCTAGTCCCAGTCGGGCCACCTGATTCTGTCCCGGTTGCTCCTCTTCCAGTCCAGCTCTCTGCTGTGGCCCAGGAGGGCAGTGGAGGATGGCCCAAGTGCTTGGGCCCTGCACCCACATGGGAGACCAGGAGGAAGCACCTGGCTCCTGGCTTCGGATCGGCTCAGTGCACCAGCCAAAGCGGCCTTTTGGGGGGTGAACCAACGGAAGGAAGACCTTTCTCTCTGTCTCTCTCACTAACTCTGCCTGTCAAAAAAAAAAAAAAAAAAAAGATACTGCTTGGGCTGCCCGCATCCCACACTGGCTGGGTTGGAATCTTGTCTCTGCTTCCGATCCCAGCTTCCTGTTAATGCACACTAGGAAGCCAGAGGTGATGACTCAAGTCCTTGGGGCTCTGCCACTCACATGGGGATCCAGACTGAGCTGCATACTCCTGGCTGCAGCCTGGCCCAGCCCTCGATGCTGCAGGCATTTGGGGAGTGAACCATCGGATAGATCTTTGTCTCTCTCTGCCTTTCAAATGAATTTTAGAAAATAAAACTAGAAAGTTTTTAATAATTACTCCATGCAGTATCTAGTTAATAAAATGCTACAGTATGTTTAAAATATGCAATCATGGAATATATATAACATATATTTGTATGTGCTGGTATTTATGTAAATGTAGACAATTCTAGTGTCTGATATGGTGGGTTTCCCTTTAAACATATCAGTACCATGTCAGAATAAGAATATTTGAAAAACAAGCACTCAGAGACCTTCCCTACAAACCCAGTATTAGTTAATAATAAGGAAAGGATTCATTAAAAATAATCGACATGGGTCTCATGAGATGGCTGTTCCAGAGAGTTTGAACCTGTCAAGAGCTGAAGGCTTTGAAACCTGCTTCTTGTTTCCTCACCAGCAGTTGTAGAGAACAGTGTTACTCTCCTTGTACAGCCTGGCTCGGTGCTGTGTGGTGTCTGTCGCTAGCTTCCTGCTTGGGAACGGTACTGCGGAGGTCCAGGGTGACTTCTTGGAGGACCTGGCCAGTCTGCGTGACTGACCTCGGTGTTACGTGAATGCCTGTGACGCACGGTAGCCACCTGTCCTGAAGGTTTTCCCAGCAGGAAGTCAGATTTTCATATCTGATAATACATTAAGACAGTTAAACCCAAACCATTTAAACAGTAGTTCCTATAAAAAAAAAAAGAGATTGTTTAATAAAAATTGAAAAGTAAATGATTCTTACCCTCCTAAATTTTTTATTTTTCCTTCAACAGACTGGAGCGCCCTCTGCAGGTTATAAAGAGATAATTAATGGCTGTATCTCTTTAAACCTTGTTGATCTTTCCCTTTTAAAGCAAATTCTGCTTATATCTAATCTCAAAGAAATTATAATCTCATTTATTTGTTTTGTTAGCTTTATTACCGTGCTAATGATTGAAGCAGGGGTTTCTTTTCTCTGCTGGTCTTGTATTTGTGATGTATGTTGAGATTATGATATTAGTGAACTTCCCTTAGCTGGGACTCATTAAATGTTGGCACTGTAATAACCCATGTTCCCCCACAGAAAGGTGGTTGGGAAAACCTTTAGCCATGTTGAAATTTGTTGAAGATGTAGAGAATAGATTGGTTGTTTCCTATTACATGCATATTATACATTTAAAATAGATATTCCTTGGCTTTTGCAACATGCATCATTGCATGAGATTAAAACATTTTGAATCATCATCAGGATTAGTCTTGATGTCCATGAGCTGTAGTGTGTTCAAACTATCTTAGAAATTCTGTATTGTAACAAAAGTTAGAATTGAACAAAAAATGCTTTGGTATTGTTGCCAGAGATTGAACTGCTAGCTAGGAAAGGTGCTTCTGTTTGAAGAGCAAAAGGCAGGTTTCCTCACCGTGCTCTATGTGGTCCTTAATTGCAGTGTGCCGGAACTTTCTTCAGGGGTGTATCTGATTTGTTTCTAAAGGATGCAAGAGCTCATTTTGTATATGAAACCAGCACTGGAGAGCTTATGGCACTTCTGATTCAATTACCTTACTTGGTGAAGCTGCCAGGGAAATGAAATATGATGAGAACAAGAGGAATGACTGAATCAAATTAATAGAAACAGATCTTTCTGCAAGCGACGTAATGATTCTGATCATCAGCCTTGAAAAGTAAATTAGAACAAGCAAATTGCTGTTGAAAAATTCTTTCAGCACTCTGCTGTTGCCACTCAGCTAGTCACGGCTCAGACAAAGGGGAGGGAAAAATGCACTCAGTTTTGCAGTAACAAAGGAAACATTATTAAAGGGAATGTTTACACTGTGTGTATTGAAGTGTTCAAAGAATATTTGTTGCATCTTGAAGCAACCTGCCACTCTCCAGACTTCTACAGGACATGAGTGTGTATCAGAATGAGTCACTCGGAGCCAGGGAAGGGAAAAAAAAATGAGTCATTTGGACACAGAGAAGTAAATAACTCTTAATATTTTTCAACTGTCTTCAACATATTTTAAGTATCAAACCTAATACTTTAGAGGGCTTTTTTATGGGAACTTATCCCTCCCATAAACTATAATACATAAATCATCTTATTTCTTAATAAGCTGGAAATAACAAAAATGAAAACAGTTTTACTGAAGTGGGTGTGCAATTGAGTATATAATATGTGCATTGGAGCAACAGCTGTTGATTATTGTAACACTTTCTGAGAGCTACAGTTATCTTAAAACTACCTCCCAAAGACTAAATTGAGAGTGGAAAAGGCAGCTATTGAATGCTAGTTGTAGAGGGCCCTCAGATCAAGAATTTGGCAGTGTTTGTAGTCAGTAGTAAGTTTAAAACTTTGTGTCAGGCATGTTAGTCTGACATTTAAAAGAATATATGTGCTAGTGAAATGGGAAAGTTTAAATTTTTAGCTTTTATGTTTCTAAAAGGGAATAAATCACTTGCATATTTTGGAAATAGTAGTAGTATTTAATGGGAATTAAACAGTGTTTTACTTGATGTTTCAGCAGGTGTTACTGAATACACAGAACACAGTTAGTATTCTGTAATTTCTTATTGACTAATTGTTTAATTGTCTTAGATTCACCAGCAGGACAAGTTGTCAGTTTTCACCTGCATTTCATCCTAAAAAATCTCATTTATCTCCATTACCAAAGATTAGCTTCTTAGCCAGATGTTTTATTATCATTTATAAAACACACTTGTAGAGCAGCATATATTTATTAATGTCCAGAATCAATAAATTATTTCCTTATTCATAATCTAAAAAAAAGTTTGGATATAAAATATAAACAAATGTGAAGCTCTAACTCTGCTTTTTGCCAAGGTCATAACCAGTGTAAGCGGTTAGTACTGCCTGCAGCTTGTTAACGTAGACCATCAAGGGAATTTTTTCATACATATTAAAATAGCACATGCCATTGAATTTAACATTGAAGGCCTAAACAATCAGATGTGAAGGACAACAGAATTAAAAACTGATGAGCAGTTTGATCAAGAGGAATTAATAATTGCTGTTAGATTTTTGTGCTCCTTTAAAAAAAAAAATTGATTTCTTTGAAAAGCAGAGTTATGGGTCGGGGGCAGAATGGGAACAGAGAGAGGTCTTCCATCCTCTGGTTCACTCCCTAAATGGCCACAATGGCTGGGGTTGTACCAGGCTGAAGCCAGGAGCCAGGAGCTGCTTCTGGATCTCCCACGTAGGTGGCAGGATCCTAAGCACTTAACCCATTTTCTGCTGCTTTCTCAGGCCATTCACAGGGAGCTGGATTGGAAGTGGAGCAGCTGGGACTCAAACCAGCACCAAATGGGATGCTGGGATCACAGGTGGTGGTTTAACCTGCTACACCACAATGTTTATCCCTGTTTGTTCCCATTGATGCCACTCCAGAACTAGACACAAAGAACAAAATAGTCCCAGACTGTGGACCGTACAGTATAACTCTCAGCATACTAGCTTGGTTATACCGAAGACAACTTCTATACTTTGTTAGTACAGAAATGTCCAAAGAGTGAGAACTGAAGTAAAATAGACAAAGGAAAGACCTCACAGGGGTAACATGATATCTCTGCAGATGTATCTCTGCAAGCAATCCCGGCAACCTGAGCGTCTGCTGTATCAAGTGAGTGTAGCAAACATATTCGAACAAGAAAATATATATTGGCCTCCATATGTTTGGGGTTTGGGCATGTAGAATAAATGTATTTCTAAGGAAATCATTTTTTAATAAAAATTTATCTATTTAGTGGAAAGAGTTACAGAGAGAGAGGGAAAGACAGATCTTTCATTGGCTGGTTCACTCCCCGAATGGCCACAACAGCCAGGGCTGGGCCAGGCCTAAGCCTGGAGCCAGGAGCTTCATCCAGGTCTCCCACATGGGTGACAGGGGCCCAAGGACTTGGGCCATCTTCTACTGCTTTCCCAGGCCATTAGCAGGGAGCTGAATAGAAGTGGAGTAGCCAAAACTTGAACTGGTGCCCCAATAGGATGCCGACAGGTGGCGGCTTTATCTGCTGTGCCACAATGCTGGCTCCAGAAATGAATTATTTTATTTAATGAATGCCTAATCAGGATGGATGTTGTAGCACACCAGATAAACCTCCACTTGTGATGCCTGTATGCCATAACAAAGCATTGGTGAGGGCCAGCACTGTGGCGTAGCGGGTAAAGCTGCCACTTACAGTGCCGGCAGCCCATATGGGCACCAGTTTGAGTCCAGGCTGCTCCTCTTCAGATCCAGCTCTCTGCTGTGGCCTGGGAAAGCAGTAGAAGATGGCCCAAGTCCTTGGGCCCCTGCACCTGCATGGAAGACCTGGAAGAAGCTCCTGGCTCCTGGCTTCAGATTGGCACAGCTCCAGCCATTGCAGCTGACTGGGGAGTGAACTAGCAGATGGAAGGCCTCCCCCCCCCCTTCTATCTCTGTGTAACTCTTTCAGATAAATAAATAAATCTTTAAAAACAAAAACATTGGCTTGATTGCCAACTACTTGACTTCCAGTCCATCTGCTTGCTAATGCTCTTGAGAATTCAGCAAATAAACCCTCAAGTGCCTGGGCTCTTGCCACCCATATGGGGGCTGGATGGAGCTTCAGGCTCCTGGCTTCAGCCTGGCCCAGCCCTGGCCATTGAGGTCATTTAGGGAGTTAATCAGCCATAGAAGATCTAGACCGTGCTCTCGCTCTGCCTTCCAAGTAGTTGAAAATAAATTTTTAATATACTAAGTTAAATATGCATGAATACAAAGACAATCCTGTGCACTAAATATGTGCTCCCCCACTGCCTACCTGTCTCAGTTATTTTGAATATGTTCATGTACGCTAGTGTGAGATTTATCTGTGCACTATTAGTAAAGAGGCTGTATTGATCTATAGATAGAATGGGGAGGCAGATACACAAGAGGGCTTCTGAGATTTTGTGGGGAAATGGAACTAAACTTAGGGGACAAGTTTTTAGCCTGGCAGTTAAGACATCTTCCTACCATTAGGAGACCCTGGGTTCAATTTCCAGCCGTGCCCTCAGCCCAGCTTCCTGCTAGTGTGAAACCCGGGAGGCAGCGGTGATGGCGCCCTGCAACGTGGGAGACCTGGATTTCATTCCAGACTCTTGTCTTTGGCCCCAGCCCAACGCTGGCCATTGTAGGCATCGTGTGGGGGAGTGAGTAGCCCACAGATGAGAGAGAGTTGTATGTTTCTCCCTGCCTTATAAATAAATAAATAAAATTGAGGTAAATGTATTGCAATCTGGGGGGAGCCATTGGCACAGTGATTAAGACGCTGCTTGGGATGCCCGCATTCCATATCCAAATGCCTAGATTGGAGTCCCAGCTCTGGTTCTGATTTCAGCTTCCTGCCAAGGTGCATACTGGGAGGCAGTGATGAAGGTTCAAGGACTTGGGTCTCTGCCACCGGTGTAGGAGACTTGGATTGAGTTTGGACGTGTTGCAGCTCCAACTATTATCAGCATTTGGGGAATGATCCTGTGGATGGCAGATCTTTGTCTCTGTTACTCGCTCTCCCTCCCTCTCATCTCTGTGTCTTTCAAATAAAGTTGACAATTAAGTATTTACTTTTAAAAAGTTATAAAAAAAAAAAAAACTTTAGAGTCGACTTTGTGGTGTAGTAAGTTAAGTCTGTGCCTGTAGTGCAGGGATCCCATATGGGCGCTGGTTCGAGTCCCAGCTGCACCACTTCCAATCTAGCTCTCTGCTGTGGCCTGGGAAAGCAGTAGAAGATGGTCCAATTCCTTGGGCTCCTGCACCCACATGGGAGACCCAGAAGAAGCTCCTGGCTTCAGATTGGCCTAGCTCTAGCCAATGCGGCCATTTGGGGAGTGAACCAGCAGATGGAAGACCTCTCTCTGACTCTTCCTGTCTCTCTCTGTAACTCTGCCTCTCAAATAAATTAATTTTTAAAAAAACTTTAAATCTCACATAGACTTTGAAAATATGGATTTTCCATGAACTTTTTTGAAGGCTTTTTTATATAAGCAAATATTATACAATTAATAATGCTAATAATGTGCATTATATTTAGTCAGTGATTGTCTAGGGTCACTTAATCCAGAACTACATTGGAACACACTCAGCCTTGTTTTCTTTGGATACAAGAATCCATGTGTGTGTAAGAAAACAAGAAAAGTGCAAGGTCCAGAGCATGGCCTCACACTGTCTGACGTCAGCATGCAGATCTTTCCCTGCCTTCCACCCCAGCGTTCTGAACTTCCTGAGGACAATGACGTTCATCTTCCCAGGGGCACCAGACACATGAAAGAAGCTTCCTGTTGCTTTAATGAAGCAGCAGAGACGGTGAAGACAATAATGCAGACCGTCCTTGCCCCTAAAATCAACCGAGCTTGAGTGGCTGTGGGTTTTGTAGGTGTGTGTCAAAGTGCATTCCAGGTGCAGTCTGCCCTGAGGTCGCTGTCGCTAGCACTATTCAAAGAATGTGTTGCCATTGATGGCCCTGCTTTTCAGACACCCCGTGCAGAGCCGAGATGCACCTGTTAGATGGGCAACAGCTGAGGCTTCCCCTCAGAGGACACATTCCTTGCGGTCATGCTTCAGTGCAGCTTAAAGCATTCGGTGTTCCCATCTCAGAAACTCACTCTGCAACAACTATTTAGCAGAGGCAATCCTGATTTTAATGGCTGGGTTCGGGGAAGGGTTGGGGGCGGGGCCTGATAGGCTATGACTTCCTCCATCCCATAAAGCCAAGCTCTCAATGAACCCCTGTTGAAATGAAGTTGCCAGTTTCCAAGAACTTCAGGTAATTATTTTGAACATTCCATTAACCATAAAGGCAGAATGGTGTTGAGAAAATAGTATAGTCTGAAGTCACACAGGCTTGATTTCAAACCCTAGCTCTGCACTTACAAGCTGGGTGGCCCTGGATAAGTTACTTAACCTCTGTGGTCTTTAGTTTGTAGGGTTCGTGTGAGTATTGACTGCTACCAAGTTCTAAGTATACAGGTGTTCAATGGCTGTTCATTCCCTTCTTTTTTTTTTTGACAGAGTTAGACAGTGAGAGAGAGAGACAGGGAGAAAGGTCTTCCTTCCATTGGCTCACTCCCTAAATGGCCGCTATGGCCGGAGCTACACCAATCCCAAGCCAGAAGCCAGGTCAGTGCTGCACTGATCTGAAGCCAGGAGCCAGGTGCTTTCTCCTGGTCTCCCATGCGGGTGCAGGACCCAAGCACTTGGGCCATCCTCCATTGCCCTCCCGGGCCACAGCAGAGAGCTGGACTGGAAGAGGAGCAACCGGGACTAGAAGCCGGGGTGCCGGTGCTACAGGCAGAGGATTAGCCTAGTGAGCCATGGCGCCGGCCCCAGTTCATTCCCTTCTATATCAAGATTTATAATGGTTCTCTCATGGAACTCTGTCCAGCTCTGATAAGATGACTTTACCTTTAGATCACCAAAATTATGTGAATTGTCCTTTCACCCTTGGTTTTGAACATTCAACTATATATTATGTTGTAGGAACACCTATGCAGTTACTGGAATGGTTCCTTGGACTTAGTAAAATGGCTGTAGGATACAGTCAGTGTGTTTTATAAAGTTTGCTAAAGTTTAGCAGGTCATTATTCATGGAACAATTCCTTTGCTCAAAATTCGCAAACCGTAAGAACATTAGTAGTCATACTCTGACGAAAGTGGGACTGAGAGAGTAAAATTCAGCCACAGGAACGTGGAACAAATGCACTAGTAATTAGCAAGTTATTAGTACAGCTCAACTAACTCCTGCAGGCCTTTTTACGTTGTCCAAGGTATGGTCTAACCATTTATAACCAACTCCTACGTGTGCAAGTCATTTCTTCCTAAAACGAACCACTGACTAAACCTGAGTTGCATGTCTGGTAAAAAGACAAAAACAGGCTGGCACCATGGCTCACTAGGCTAATCCTCTGCCTGCGAAACTGGCACCCCAGTTTCTAGTCCCGGTCGGGGCGCTGGATTCTGTCCCGGTTGCCCCTCTTCCTGTCCAGCTCTCTGCTGTGGCCCGGGAGTGCAGTGGAGGATGGCCCAAGTGCTTGGGCCCTGAACCTGCATGGAGACCAGGAGAAGCATCTGGCTCCTGCCTTCAGATCAGCACAGTGCGCTGGCCGCAGTGCGCTGGCCGCAGCGGCCATTAGGGAGTGAACCAACGGCAAAGGAAGACCTTTCTCTCTGTCTCTCTCTCACTGTCCACTCTGCCTGTCCAAAAAAAAAAAAAGACAAAAACATTCAGAATATTCTGACACATGTATTGATTATTATCATAATTAGAAAATTCTCTAAGTACGTTTTTAGGAGCAGATGTTGCAGCAGACCTGCCCTTAGGGACACCTACCGTCCCGTTTTGAAGTGCTGGTCCCAGGTACTCCGCACTTCTGACCCAGCTTCCTGTTAATGCACTAGGAAAGCAGTGGCCACCCACATGGGAGACCCGGATGAAGTTCCTAGCACCCGGTTTCAGCCTGGCCCATCACAATTGTTGCAGGCATTTGAGGAGTGAACAAGCGGATGGAAGATGCCTCTCTCCCTGCTCTCCCTTTCTCTCTCTCTCTCTCTCTCTCTCTCTCTCTCTCTCTCTCTCTATATATATATATATATATATATATATATATATATACACATGTATCTTTCTCTGTTAACTGTGCCTTTGAAAATAAAAAAAATTTAAAAATACATTTAAAGATGAATTCATCTAAAGAAAACTACTGAGCCAATAGTGGATCATGGGGTGTAGCGCTTACACAAAAGCTAAACCTGGAATGAGTGCAAAGGTAATCTTGGACCTTTGTGAAAGTCAAAGATTGATACGTAGGGAATCTAAAAAGAGGTGACTGCATTAGGCCACGTGAGGCAGTGTGAGAGGGGTTAGTAAGCAGAGTCGTCGGAGGGGGGCTCCAGGGTTAGATCGCTGTCCCAGTGCACCTCTGGACCCCAGATCCTAACAGAATCTCACCTCAGGTGAGCGTGTGAATGACAGGAGGCAGCGCACAGGAAGTGAATGGACACAGGTGATGCTCAGTCATGCCGTCCGACCCCTTCAATGTCCGTATCCACTTGTTTCTGTGTTCCTAATGACTCACAAACTAGAAGAAGTTCACAATTATTCACGTTCCAATTGCTTGTGATATGCTAATGAAATAGGGAAAGGGCAAGTAGTAAGTGCTCATGTTCACTGCAGCACATGGAAATTGAAGTCTGTGTCACTGGGAGAGTCTGGGTTTCATTCCCATCTAGTTAAGCTAACCGGCATACTGCTTCTCCTTACTGTCTTGCTCACATCCGTGCACGGGTGTATCACTGTGACCGATCGATTGTGTCCCTCCACCTTGGTAACCAGAAAGCCAGAGTTGTAGCTCTGACCTTGGTGAAAGCTACATGGAGCCTTTTCATGCCCATTTGGTTAATGGCTTTGTATTGTCTTCATTTGTTCATTCTCTCCTTGTTTTCCCTTTGCCACAATCCAGTTTTTATTGATTTTATTTTCATTTTATTTGAAAGGCAGAACAACAGGAGGAGAGAAACAGAGAGACAGATGGAAAGGGATCTCCCATTCACTGGTTCACACCCCCAAAATGCCTGCAATGGCCAGGGCTGGGCCAGACCAAAGTCAGGCGCCTGTAACTCCGCCCAGGTCTCCCATGTGGGTGGCGGGGGTCCCAACACCTGAGCATCATCATCTATGGCCTTCCGGGGTGCGCATTAGCAGGAAGCTGGAGAAGAAAGAAGCAGAGTAGCCGGGATTCAGCACGGCTCACCAATGATGGATGCGAATGTTCCAAGTGGTGGCTTAGCCGTTGCTCCCTCCACTCACCCCTCATTCTGTTTTTCTACCCTATGGTACTAGCCTATCCTTTTGTAGTGAGAGTAGGGCTATGCTGCTATATCCTTTATTATGAATTTACTGCTCAAATCATTTTTGCAGTAAGGCTGAGAGTAATTATATATGCAAAAAGATGCCACTAATCCCCACTGCTTGAGTATTGTTCTATACAAAATTTAAAAAGCAGGAGTGTAATATGAGCCCGAAACTAATTATGTCAGACAGTTCCCTGCTGGTTTCTAACTTTAAGCATGTCATTTTTGCCTAAACACAGGCATAACGGGGTTATGCCACTAATCATTGCTACACTTCAAAAGCCGTTAGAATCCATCTGACTGTTTAAAAAGGGCAGGGGGCGGGGCACTGGCATTACCAACAGTTGCACCAGATCACATGTTCAAACGCACACCGTCTTTCCACTGTGTTTCCTTTAGAGAGGAATCCTGTGAAGTTAGCGTAGCCAGGAAAACAGCCAGAGAGACTTCTCTTTGCAAAAGCTCTCGAAGCTAGTTTAGGAGCTGTAGAAGAAAAATGAACCTTGCAATTTCCTCCTTTTGTTAAATAAGAACCATTTTTGTCTACTTGAATCAACCCGTTTACATTCGTCAGGCTCAACAGTTCAGATATTTGGAAGAATAGGCCACGTGGTTTGGAGGCCACTGACAAAGGAAAAGGAGCTCCCCAAAAGACTGGCACGGTCGGTCGTAGCGCCGTGGGGCTAAGAGTGTGGTTAACCAGACACTGTTTTCGGAAGCTCAGTGGCAAGTTCTGGTGTGTTTGCTTTTAAATGAATCTCAGTAATAAGCATACCCTGCACAGCAGAATCCTACAGGTTTTCTAGGAAGCCAAAATATTTTCAATATCAGGATTTATTTGGGTTCTGTGTATACAGAGCATAAAGAAAACTTGTAAAAATAAAAATAATAATCTGGAGCTCTTTTATTGCAAATACCTATTTTGACAGGAAAATTACAGCAATTGTACCTGATGTGTAAAGTCTAGGACTGGATTGCTTAAAATGAAGGGAAAATAAAACTGTATTTGCACACGTGTTTTCATATTCTAATTTGAATAGTCTATCAAGAGAAACCAAAAATATTTTACAGGTCATTGTCATTCTTGTGACAATCTTGTGATTATTCGTATTTAATGTTAACTATTTCTTGACATTTTTACTTCAATTATTTTCAGCTATTCACCCAGAAATGCAGTATGGCTGCCATAATTACCCCTTTTAATTCACAAAGACATGTATTTACCTATTTGTTATAATGCTTTTCACTCTAGCATGCTGTTTCTGTGACAAGATGGCTCTGAACACACAGTAGGTAAAATAACATTGCATTCTGCACAGCAAATCCAACAACTGAATGTCAATTTAACCAGTAAAGGCAAAATGCTCACAATAATAAAAATTATTCTAATGCAGTTAAAAATGGAACTCAAATTGGTCTAATTTAGCTCTCTAGCTTAGTAATCACTAGAAAAATCAACCAATCAAGGTGCAAAACACATATGCAAAGGTGAACCTAGTTAACAGAAATGCTAGGTGTAGATTTCAATGTAGGTATTTGTGACAACCAGAGTAGATTTTTTTTTAAAGATTTATTTATTTTCTAGAAAGTCAGAGTTACACACAGAGAGAAGGAGAGGCAGAGACAGAGAGAGAGAAAGAGAAAGAGGTCTTCTATCCACTGGTTCACTCCCCAGCTGGCTGTGCAATGGCTGGAGCTGCGCTGATCCAAAGCCAGGAGCCAGGAGCTTCTTCCACATCTCCCTCACGGGTGCAGGGACACAAGGACTTGAGTCATCTTCCACTGCTTTCCCAGGCCATAGCAGAGAGCTGAATCAGAAGTGGAGAGGACTTGAACCGGCACCCATATGGGATGCTGGCACTGCAGGCAGCTGCTTTACTCGCTACGCTACAGCACCAGTCCCTCCGCTAACTTTTTGAAGTACCCTCGTGTGTGTGTACATGCTGCTGGGTGTGTCCATCACAATCATGCCAGTATATAAAGAAATAAAAATATGCATTACAAAATAAAAGGTATACCAAACATTCTGAATTACATAAGTGTATCTTTATTTTAATATTTATTCATTTTATTTGAAAGAGCTACAGAGAGAAAGAGCTCTTTCATCTGCTGGTTCACTCCCCAAATGGCTGCAACCAGGAGCTACAAAGCCAGGGGCCAGGAGCTTCATCTGGGTCCCCCACGTGGGTGGCAGAGGCCCAAACACTTGGGCCATCTTCCACTGCTTCTCCCAGGCCACTAGCAGGGCGCTGGACAGGAATTGGAGCAGCTGGGATATAAACTGATGGCCATGTGGGATGCTGGCATCGCAGGTAGCATCTTTAACTGCTATGCCACATCGTTAGCCACAATAAATGTATCTTTAAAGGAGGGAGCTTCATACCTAAATATTAGTCTGTATCAATAATGCATAACATTATAATAATAAATGGATTTTAATAAAACCAAAATATCTGCAAAAGGTAGGTACAATTTAGACAACTAAATCATACCACTGATGTTTTCTTGTGCTATTTTTGAGTTTAAAACAAATGATTGGCAATAAAATAGTGTTACTCAAATTTAGTAAAAGACTTGATGTTTGAAATAAAATTTGTACTTCTCAAACAGGTGACTAAATGATCTCTTTTGTTGTTAACCTCTTAAAATCAGTAAGGTATCAAATATCATTTGTCGTCACATAATATGGGAGAGGAGACATTCATAATAACAGGAACCAAGCGATGATAGCAACAAGGATGATAGGCTCATGGTTAGGAAGGGCAGCCATGGAGTTATAAAAAATCTTTCCCTTCTATAATTTTTTGGCTTGGGGTACAATTTTGAGCATTGCTAAATTCCTTCTAGAGATAACAGTTAATTGGTGAGCCTCTGTTAAGTGCCAGGTATTATTCTAGGAACTGGGCCTTCAGCAGTGAATAAAACTAAATCCCTGTTCTCTTGGAGCTTAACTATAGTAAGAGGAGACAGAATAAAGACATAAGTAGCATAGTTAGTAATTTAGGTGATTATAAATGTACTGGAGTTTAAAGAGGGAAGGAAAGAGGATGAATGGTCTGGGAGAGGAAGTGGGGTGTAGCTTTTATGCTATAGTGGGGGGGGGCAGGTGGAAGGATGCGAACAGGAACCACCTAGTAATCAGGAAAAGAGTGAGCTCCACACACAGCCTGCAGAGCAGGGAAGTGAGTCAGCTTCATTGTCACAGGTGAAGACAGAATTGAGAAGTGCTTTCTTTTTTGGGGGGGGGGAGACTTCAGAAAGTCCATGGAAAATAGAATTAAAGAGAAGCCAGTTTTGACACCAAAAACAAATAAATCTGTGTGTACATGGAGTCTCCAAAATGTCCATGGAAAATGTGTATTATGAAACGTATGCAGGGCGGGCACTGTGGCGCAGCAGGTTAAAGCCCTGGCCTGAAGCACCGGCATGCCATATGGGCGTTGGTTCAAGACCCGGCTCTCCTCTTCCAATCCAGCTCTCTGCTGTGGCCTGGGAAAGCAGTGGAAGATGGCCCAAGTCCTTGGTACCTGCGTGGGAGACCTGGAAGAAGCTCCTGGCTCCTGGCTTTGGATCAGCGCAGCTCCGGCCGTTGCAACCAATTGGGGATTGAACCAGTGAATGGAAGACTCTCTCTCTCTCTCTCTCTCTCTGTCTCTCTCTGTCTCTCTCTGTCTCTCTCTCACCTCTTCAAGTTGCACAGATATCCCTTACTTCTCTGATTGGCAAGACCCCATTTTCCCACCAACAGCCAAGTAAAGCTTGGATCACAGTCTCCAGATGGAAATTTTGAGTCTCTGTTATCACACAAACATTGAATTGTGCCATGCAAATGCATGGTGCTCTGGGCAGATTCCGAACAGGGATAATAGTAACATTTGTTAAACACTTAATATCGATTAATCTCTATGGATGTTCTCTTGTCATCCTCCAAGCAATCCATAGAAGTTTGCATGATTGGTGCCCGGTGAGCTTGGAGCTTGGTAGAGTTAAGGGATGAACCTTGGTGAGGTTAAATGATGAAGTCAGAATCTGAACCCAGGACAACTTGCCTCTCCCAAGCAGAAAGTTCATGGAAAATGGAGTGAAATGATAAGCTTGTTTTTGCAAACATTGTAAAAGTTATGCATATGAAGGGTCTTGGAAAAGTTCCTGGAAACACGGATCTCTGAACAATGACCTCAGTGGGCGTGTGGTCGTGCAAACCTGCCCACGTAGCTTCGCAGTCATCTATGGGGTGAACATTTCCTCCTGACGTCCTCCATTTCCACAAGCAATGGCTCGCTCGAATAGGCAAAGGTGAGAGAAGGGCAAACGGGGTCCCATGGGTTCGGGGGCCACTCTGGGGGGCTCAGTGTCAGAGAGTTAATCGTTACCCAGCAGCGAGTGCCGGGCCACCATAGGTGCTAATAGTGAGAAAATTTCACTGCGGCTCTGGCGTGCTCTCTTCATTAAGCTAATGGAGCATTTTCCTCTCATTTTCTCCCCAGGGTGTCTGTAGGAGTACAGCCTTATAATTGTTGCTCTTACTATAATTGCAGGTAGTAGGAGTATATGTAATCTTACTGTCTTTTTGGTGTGGTGGTAGTTTATTTATGACCTATTGATAATTCCCAGCCTGAAGCCCAAAACTCAGTGAGTATTACATTAGCTTTCCCTCCTAGGAGAGTGACTCCTAAAGGAAGGCTATTATTAACCAGAAAGAACACATCCTGGGGATGGCCCTTCATTCCGTATATAAACCCTCTTATGGCAATGATTGACCCCTCTGGATATCATCGATGTTTATTTTCTTGGACTAAAACCCATAAAGGCTTAATCTTGACCTTGCTTTATAGATGTATGCACTAAGCTGGATGAACCATTGGGGGAGGCTCTCCACGTTGACTGTGCTTTTCCAAGTGGTGGGTGTTGTATTTAGCCATTGAAGTCTTGGGGGTGCAAAAGGCCAGGAGAAAACAATAGAAAGTTGGGGCCACTGGGCTCTGCTGAGGACAGTTTTGGTCCAACAAGATGCTCCCAAAAGAAGACACTGGGATACCACTGGAACTTGTCAATGCAAACACAAGTAGGGGGGCCAGTGCTGTGGCACAGTGGGTTAACGCCCTGGCCTGAAGCACTGGCATCCCGTATGGGCACTGGTTCAGGTCCTGGCTGTTCCACTTCCCATCCAGCTCTCTGCTGTGGCCTGGGAAGGCAGTAGAAGATGGCCCAAGTCTTTGGGCCCCTGCACCCATGTGGGAGACCTGGAAGAAGCTCTTGGCTCCTGGCTTTGGATTGGCGCAGCTCCGGCCATTGTGGCCATCTGGGGAGTGAACCAGTGGATGGAAGACCTCTCTCTCTCTCTGCCTCTCCTTCTCTCTCTGTGTAACTCTGACTTTCAAGTAAATAAATAAATTAAAACACACACACAAATAAGGAGATGTACTGAAATATAAACACCTGTATTGCAAAATCTTGACTTTCTGCTACATACATTTTACTTCATTCTACAAGATGTAAGATTCTTTAGGACACTGAATTCTCTGAAAATTCTCTACCACAGCTGGTGGCTTTACCTGCTATGCCACAGCACCAGCCCCTATTTATTTCTAAGATGTTTATTTATTGATTTTCATTGCCTTGAAAGGAAGAGTGACAGTGAGAACAGAGAGAGACAGAGAGACCTTCCATCTGATGTTTCACTCCCTAAATGCCAGCCAATGCCAGAACTGGGCCAGGATGAAGCCAGAAGCCCAGAACTCCATTCAGGTCTCACACTTGGATGGCTGGGAGCCAAGTACTTGGGCCATCCTCTGCTGCCTTCCAGGCACACTAACAGAGAGCTGGATCAGAGGCATGGAGTAACTGTGACTTTCAGCAGGCTCCGACGTGGGATGCAGGCATCGCAAGCAGTGGCTCAAACAGCTGAGCCATACAACCTGCCCCTTTGATTCCTTTTAAAGGAAACCAATTCCATACAAGAAGGCTCCGCCCTCATTATCTACCCACCTCCCAACACCATCTCATGGAAGCGTGTGAGGATTTCAACACATGCCATCGGAGGCACATAAACCTTCCACCTATGGTGGACGTTAATACAACCCCAACAGTTTGACAGAACAGCCTCTATCTCAATTTTACAGATGGATATTTCTTGGACGTCAAAGGATTCAGATGGCTTGGTACAGCCTACTTCCTCTGACAGTGCATAGAGTATTGCTATCTTAGGTCACACATGCATTTTCTCTTCAAATAAATGGTTCTCTCCAGGTCCTGGAAAATCTGCAAGATACACCAGTTAGCTAACTGAACATCTACTCTTCTGCTTTCAATCGCTAGGCTAGATGATTTTCTAGTGCTCTTAGCTGAGATTTTGATGTTCTAAAAATGTTAGTTTGGGAGGCCGGCACTGCAGCATAGTAGGTTAAGCATCTGCCTGTAGCACCAGCATCCCATAGGGGCACCAGTTCGTATCCTGGCTGCCCCTCTTCTGATCCAGCTCTCTATTACAGCCTAGGAAAGCAGTAAAAGATGGCCCAAGTGGTTGGGCCCCTGCACCCGCATGGGAGACCCAGATGAGGCTCCTGGCTTCTGCTTCAGCCTGGCCCAGCTTGGCCATTGTGGCTATTTGGGGAGTGAACCAGCAGATGGAAAATATTTCTTTCTTTCTCTCTCTCTCTCTCCTGCTCTCTCTGTCATTCTGCTTTTCAAATAAGTAATAAATATTTTTTAAAAAAGCTATCACATTCCCATTTCAACTTCACAGCCCACATAAATTAAGAACATGATCTCAGAGAGTGAATGGTCATTTTCCACATCCCAAGCATCTTGCAGTTCACTGGGTCCTACAGCAGATCTAGACATAAATGTCTGAGTAGCAGGCATTCAGAAAATTTGTTCTAATTTTGAGCAGGTATGTGATGGTTGCCTGTATCCCCTTGCTTAATGGAATATCCCTCCCCTTCTATATGGTACAAGTGTGGGCTACTTCAACATCTCCATGGGACCTAGGCTCAGCCAATCAGAATACCTTGACCACAATTGATTGGTTCAGGGAGCAGAAATGGGTGTGTGAACCAAATGGTCGAAGAGTCTTTAGACTTTACTAACAGAGGAAATTGATATTTTCAGTCCTATTTGGCAAGTAATTTGACTCATGCATCTGTTGGCCACTTTTCCAGAACCTTGGAGGCAGCCTTGTACTGCAAGAGAAAATGCAGACAACACCCAAGAGCTAAGAGCTGAGAGTTCGGAACACAGAACAAAAATCAAGAAAATCCCAGTTTCTCCAGCCAAGTCTTATTCAGCTGGTCTTCAAATGCATGCATCACAGAAGCACCCTTTTCAAACTAAAGTTAGTTGGATATGGATTTGTGATTCAAATATATTGATTAATAGAATTTTCCCTAAAAGACTTTAATATAGCTCAAGAAAAATCTTGTTAGCTAAGGCTTCCTTTCCGGACTGTCCTCAGCTACAGTCCACTTCTCACCCCATCAGTCATTCCTATTTTTTCATGTAATCTTATAGATTTTCATCATGCACAGACGAGCAAATATAAAAGTATATCTTTATTTTCCTCTACTTTAACACAAAAAGCAGTTTAGTCATATTGTACCTCACCATATTTTATATATAAAATATATAACTTATTAGATATATTTTATATATCATATAATATATATTTCTTGACTGTCAAGGAACAATGTTTTTCTTGTTTTTGTTTGCTTCTTTTTTTTTTTTCTTTTTTCTTCATACTATTTGGTGAACTCTATACTTAGTGTAGGGTTAATCTTATGAGTATAAAATTAACTGAAAACTGACCTTTGTGAAAAAAGAATGGGGAAGGGTGAGAGAGGAGGAAGAAAGTGGGAGTCTGAGTGTGTGTGGGGGGAGAATCACCATGTTCCCCAATTTGTATATATTAAGTGCATGAAGTTTGTATTTCTTAAATAAAATTTTAAACTATATATTATATAACAAAATATATAATATATAATATATAATATATAATATGTATTCTATATTACACAATACATATCACATATATCAATATTTTAACTAACAAGGTATCTTGGAGATCTTTTCCTATCAGTGGGTAAGGAGCGTCTTCATTCCTCTATGCAGCTGCACGGTACTACAGGTCCCGTTCTTATCAGAAGAACTTGGAAAAGCAGGTTGACTTTGAGGAACTGAATCACCTCTATATGAGAAAACAGTGTGGCTCCCTGGGAAAGAGTATATAGAATGTCTAAGGTCCATTCTTCAAGTAGGTCTTACTCTCCTTTCTTTTAGTAGCTTACTAAGTCTAGTATCTCCCAGAGATGGATGTCAATGTTTGAGGCTATGTTTGACATGACAGCTCTGCATGACTACATAATCTTGCACAATGAACCCAGGGCACACGGGAGACTATGGCAAAGGCTGTAGGCTGCAGAGCCGCAACTCAATCTTATTCACAGAGAGGTGTCCCTTGGCCTGTGTGATAGCTTTACGATTTTAATTACTTGCCAATGTTGAACATTTTGAAGTTGAGATATGGCATGTCAGCATTTTAATTGCACATTTATAACTTCCAGCTGAAAGTGCAGATGCCTGGTTTCCCGGAACAGTTTGGGTTAGTCATCTCCACAAGCACCAGCGGGCTGAAGTTCCATGGTAAGAACCCGCTGTAAACAGGCATTCCCTTTCCACCTCTCCGGAGTCCCGACTCTTCCACAACAACCTCGACTCCAAGGTCACAGGCCTCTGTCATGCCTTATGGTTCATGCTGCTTCGTTCTCCTTCTATAAACCCACGAGACTCCACTGCACGTTTGATTGTGTGACCCTCAAATTATTATATTTCAATCATGGGACACTTTAAGACCCCTTCAAAGAAGACCTATTTCCTCAACACTCTCTTAGCCATTCTTAGGGTGAAAAAACAGTGTTTCTGTTTTCCATTCCTTCATTAATTTTCTTTGGTCTAGAGAAAAAAAAAAAACAAGAAAAAATCATTACAATATACAGAAATCTCAGTACATAAAATACATACAGGAATGCCTCCTTAGTGATTCTAACTGCCTAATTATTACACCAAGCTGTGTCCTTTCCACCTCTGATTTGACTCTGAGTCATGGGAAAAAGACAGTGTCTTGAATTACTCAGTCCTTCCCAGGGCCAATTCCAGATTAAAAGTGAGACTTGACAATGATTTACTAGTGTGCCCCACGTGAACATTCTCATATTCCCCAATAGGAAAATCCAGTCTGTGCTAAGTACTCAGAACACACGTACTGCACTTCCATCTGAACTGGACAGGGTATACATACACATTCCTGACACCATTGCCAGAACACCCCAAACAACAGAATGACAAAAGTAAAGATACAGAAACGTTCAAGGGACCATGGAAAATGAGGTGACAGCAGATCGGCTGGTATCTCCCCTAGTAACTCTCCTAAAAATAGAGCACTGTTTTCAGAACCAAATGCTAAAGCCTCAGGGCTTGACCGCCCCAGATTAGTCACTGAAATGTAGAGGAGGCAAAGCTAAAACGTAGAGGGATTGTTGCAGGACTGTCCAGGGCATACAACCGGAGGCTTCCACAGAGCAACGCCGAGACCCTTTCTTCTTTGGAAATCCAACCCAACCAAGAGACGCCATCGAGAAAGACTGGTGCATGCTGGGAGTTCTCACAAATGGACCAGCCCAATTACTGTGCCAGAGTGAGGCCCCGTCACCACCTCCCGTGCTAGGCAGAGACTTTTCACAGATGCGTGATTTAAAAAAAAAAAAAAAGATTTACTTATTTATTTGAAAGGCAGAGTTACAGAGAGGCAGAGGTAGAGGTAGAGGTAGAGAGAGAGAGAGAGAGAGAGAGAGAGAGAGATCTTCCATCTGCTGGTTCACTGGCCAGTTGGCTGCGACGGGCAGAGCTGTGCTGATCCGAAGCCAGGAGCCAGGAGCTTCTTCTGGGTCTCCCACAAGGGTACAGGGGCCCAAGGACTTGATCCATCTTCTACTGCTTTCTCAGGCACTTTAGCAGGGAGCCGGATCAGAAGAGGAGCAGCTGGATTCTAACCAGCACTCATAGGGGATGCCGGTGCTGCAGGTGGATGCTTAACCTACTGCACCACAGTGCCGGCCCCATGGATCTATTCTGACATAGTATCAACCAGGTAAGAATTCTAGATATCTGAGGACAAGCTCCAACATTGGAATCGTAGTGGAAACAAAACCATACTAAAAATGAGTTGCAACTTGGAGGGAAACAAAGACTATAGAAGGAGTTCAAAAACAAAAGCAGACAAAAATCTATTATCAATCTTTGGAGAAATAAGATACTGTATCCAGGAAAGAGGAGACTCTAGTCAAAATAGACATTCAGAAAAATGCTTTTAAAATAATTTTTGGAAATTAATAGTATGATAACAGAAATAGAGAAATTCAATGAATATATCAGAAGAGAAATTGAGGGGCCGGTGTGGTGGCATAGCGGGTAAAACTGGCAACCCACATAGGCACTGGTTCAAGTCCCAGCTGCTCCACTTCTGATCCAGCTCCCTGCCAATGTACCTGGGAAGGTCCTTGGGCTCCTGCGTCAGTGTGGGAGACCTAGAAGAAGCTTCTGGCTCCTGTTTCAAATCAGTCCAGCTCTAGCTGTTACGGCCATTTGGGGAGTGAACCAGCGATGGAAGATCGATGGATCTATCTATCTATCTATCTAACTTTCTTTCTTTCTCTATCTATCTATCTATCTATCTATCTATCTATCTATCCATCCATCCCTGCCTCTCTGCAACTCTGCCTTTCACAAATAAATAAATCTTAAAAAAAAAAATGAGAAGAGAAATTGAGAAACTCTCTCAAACTTAGATCGAAAGACAAATAGAAAATAAAGCAGCCATAAAAAAAAGGGAGGGAGAAACACAAGAAATCCAGCACCTGAAGCTGAGGATGACAAGGAAAACAGAGCAGATGTCACCAGGGAAAACATGCATGAACATTTTCCAAGGCTGGACCAAGAACACTATGGCCAACACACCGCGTTGTTCCAAAGGCAGGAGCCAGGTGCTTCTCCTGGTCTCCCATGGGGTACAGGGCCCAAGCAATTGGGCCATCCTCCACTGCCCTCCCGGGCCACAGCAGAGAGCTGGACTGGAAGAGGAGCAACTAGGATAGAATCCGGCACCCCGACTGGGACTAGAACCCAGGGTGCCAGTCGCAGGTGGAGGATTAGCCTAGTGAGCCACAGTGCCGGCCTTTTTTTTTTTTTTTTCTTTTTTTTCTTTTTTAAAAGGACATCATTCATCCTCCTGTCAAGTTAAGAGCTATTTGGAAGATTGGGGAAAGAGAAGAATATTGATAACTTATCTCATGTTTAAAGTGTAATTTATTTTAACAATTTCTTCTCATTTCCTATAAGACAGAGACCATATTGTCACTTATCCTAGAAAAACATCACGAAAAATTGGAATTTATAGCCTTAATCTTATACCCTTAGAAATATCACTTAACTCACATTGTACCACCCACCTGAAGAATGCCAGCAGGTGTTCCAAGAATTACATTTAGTGATATGAAGTCCTTTAACAGCAACAGCCCCAGGGCCAGAACTGTGGCTCAGTAGGCTAACTCTCTCCAGGGAAGCCGGCATCCCCTGTTGGAGTACCAGTTCAAATCCCAGCTATTCTGCTTCCAATCCAGCTCCTTGCCAATGAGTGCAGGATGGTCCAGGCACTTGGGCCCCTGCCACCCATGTGGGAGACCCAGATGGAGTTCCAGGCTTGTGCAGCCATCTGGGGAGTGAGCCAGTTGATGGGAGCTCATGAATTCTCTCTCTCTCTCTCTCTCTCTCTCTCTCTCTCTCTCCCCCCCCCATCTGTCTCTCATCTGTCAAAGAAAAAAAAAAAAGTAAGAGCCTCATAAACATATCGGATAACATTCTTAGTGTCTGCATTTTCATTAGGAATATATAATACATTTGACAAATTCCAGATTCTGAGTCATTCAGTGTACTCACAGCTACTGTCCTTTTTAAAACCAACTTATATTAAGGGGGCAAAAGATGTTTTCTGCCTATACATAAAATGAAGAAACAACCTTATCACTAAAATGTCACTTCAGATAAGGGCAGTGAAGTTCATCTGAAAAGTGGACGATAGAAATGGGAATTCAGCTTTCTTGTATCCCCCCCCCCCCCAAAAAAAATACATTTGCACTTACAGGGCTCAGGCCAACTGCCTGTGTCAAATGACATAATCTGGTTATTAGGCTTAGGGTGGGATTTAAACGTTTTAATAAGAGGGGAACATAAGACATTCTTTTGTTTAAGTCTGTGATTCAGAGGGTTTGTTCACTCCGGGCTGTACATTTCAAGGTGAGTGGTGAGAGTAGCATCTTTGTTTCAAAGGCTTCTGCCTTCAGTTCCAACTTTTACTTTGAAACTAACTGAACAGAAGCTAAGGGTATCAGAGCCATGCTTAATCCCGTAGGAGTCAGCATTGCATCAAGTTTATTAAAATTAAACACTTCCCCTTTCCACCCCCTCCTCCTCAAATAGGCATCTGGTAATAAAAAGCAAATCGGCCGGGTTAGGATAAAACAGGCAATGTTTTTCTTCACTAGCTCATTTGGAAAAGTCGCTTTGCTAATTGAGAAAAATTTAATGAATTTTACTTGTATTAAAATAAAGGTGATTGCTTCCTGGCAACAATGTGCTCATTTGAGAAAGTCATTACATTCATGCATTGTGTTTTCATGTAAATACTTTTGCCAAAATGTATTAGCAAGGAATATAATATTATGGTTCATGGTTCATGTAGTATCTGAAAGGAATAATTGTATAAGTAATCAGTGAAAACAAAGCAAATGTTCCTCTTGGGTTTGTACAATAAAAATGGAATTAGAATTATTCAGGCTCAAAAATGCAAATATAATGCATCTCTACCAGCAGAAAAAATAAAATTTTACAGGCAAAATTTTATTCCAAAAGTCTCAGTTGACCCGAGAATCGAGCTCATCAAAGTTCACCTCGTGCGTTTATACAAAACAATCAAATATTTCATTATTTTTAAATCAATAAAATTACCATTCATTCTCCGGAACCAGTTCACTGATATTCAGATCACATTCCGGCAAAAATGAATGCTAATCAAGTGCACTGGCAGTAACCAAAAGCGCACTTCAACGCATTACACAGTGACGAAGGATTAAATTCACAGTAAACGTGAAAGCAAATAACCAATATCGATTTAAACAGATTAAATCTTGGAAAAGGGCAAAGTTGAGAAATGAGCGGGAGCCATAACCAAATTCTGCTGCGAGCAGCGGCCTCGCATTAGCCAACAGCGCCCCCTGGCGGCAGCTGGAGGCCCCGGAGGGAGGGCGCGGGGCGGCATTCTGCGCGGCCGCTCAGAGCCCCGGGCGGGCAGAGGGCAGAGGGGCCGCGGAACCCACGACCACCCAGAGCTCAGGCTCGCTGCTTTCTCCTGCGATCACAGACGTCAGGTTCAGCATCCGGAATGTTTACTGTTCTTCAGCTACAAGGAGTCGAGAAATTGACTCAGAAGCCGTTATTAGTAAGTAGTTGGAGTGTCTTTTGTATTTAAGGAAGCGAAAATTCCCTAATAAATACCTGGCAGGAAAGAGAGATGGGGGCCGTGCAATGACCTTAATTAGAATTCCTTCATTAGACTTTTCCCTCATAGTGGTCGAAACTGTGTCAGTCCTTAGGAGAGAGTAAAGTTAGGAACCAAAAATATACATGGATTTCAAATCTTTCTGCACCAAAATAAACTTATCTAATTCTATTTTCCATGCATTTTTTCCTTGACAGGCAGAGTTAGACAGTAAGACAGACAGAGAGAAAGGTCTTCCTTCCATTGGTTCACCCCCCAAATGGCCGCTATGGCCGGCGCGCTGCACTGATCTGAAGCCAGGAGCCAGGTGCTTCCTCCCAGTCTCCCATGGGGTGCAGGGCCCAAGCACTTGGGCCATCCTCCACTGCACTCCTGGGCCACAGCAGAGAGCTAGACTAGAAGAGGAGCGACCGGGACAGAATCCGGCGCCCCGACTGGGACTAGAACCCGGGGTGCCGGCGCCGCAGGTGGAGGATTAGCCTAGTGAGCCGTGGCGCCAGCCTCCATGCATTTTTTGAAGTACCTTCATCTGTCGCTGACTGTACCTTGATACGGCACCTCAAAAAGCATGCATGACAGGAACACTTCCACAGTTAGGTACACACACACACACACACACACTCCAGGGGGCTTCAGAGAGGTGGAGGAGGTCCATTTTCCATGGCACTGCTGCTGACACACACAACACACAGACACTCAGCGTGCAATCTACAGCTCTGTGTGGAACCCGGGAGCTGGCAAGCCTCGGTAAGAGGCAAAGTCTTTGCTCTCAGCTATTTTGAGTCTATGCCTTTTTTTTCCCTCTGTGTGTTCTCTAGGTGAGCAAACATTCTTAGCAATCGCTTACACAAGGAAATTCACAAATGTCGGCAAGATGATAAGAGGCAATCAT
This sequence comes from Sylvilagus floridanus, assembly GCA_949820135.1. Lineage (NCBI taxonomy): Eukaryota > Metazoa > Chordata > Mammalia > Lagomorpha > Leporidae > Sylvilagus > Sylvilagus floridanus. Next base: position 18,481,369 of record OX463239.1, on the reverse strand, counting down.
TTCCCCGAACAGCCGTCTCTGAAACACCCAATCCGGCAATTCCAATATATCAAGTGTCTCGCAGGCTGGCGGATGCCACACCACCAAAGGGAACCTCACTCAAGCTAACCTACTGAATGTGTTACGGTGATCAGAGAGAACCTCAAGAACAACTCCAGAGGGGTCCCTTGGGGAGGGCGGCAGACACAGAGAGAGTGGAAGAAAGGGGACCAGGAGCAGTCAGCATGAAAACCAGGTGGACCTTGAAAAGTCAAGAGGACTAAGAACAGGGGTGGGAAGGGCACTCAGCATGACACTCTGATGTTGGAACTTTCACACACACACACACACACACACACACACACACACACACACATATACACACACACACACCCAGCAGCAAATGCCTCGCGTGTGAGCAGCTGTTACAAAAACCACGCGGAAGCTGCATTATCCAATTAAGTGGAGCCTTTCTCCAAGGCCACGTTCATGCTCCCAACCAGGCCGGAGGAAGAATGGCCTCTCTTTTCCTTGCTCAGAATTGCTGAAGAACATGGAGGAAGCCAAAGGAAGCCAAGCGAGAGGCGCCCTCTGTGGCGCTCCTGCCTGCGGCCCAGAGACAGACACCGCAGACGGAGGCTGCACAGCCACTCAGAGCCGTCTGCAGCTGGGGGCGTCCCTTTGCGGAGGCTGCCGGCACACGGGGCGTCCCCCAAAGAAACAAGGTCACAAGTCCTTGAAGCGCCAGGTGCTTCACACAGTGGCAAAGACACTGGGGACACAGGAGCCCAGGATCGTCTCCCAGCTCGGCCCCTCTGTGCGTTTAACCTCTCTGTGCCTCAGTTTCTTCATCTGTAAAAAGACATTTGATTATTTCTCCAGCTATGTCCTTCATGGCGGAGAAAATCTTAGCGAGAATTCAGTGTTTAGACGAGACGTGGTTGACCAGTTCTTCACAGAGAAGTCACTGCACGAGGAGGCAATGGGTTCACAGAATCAAGGAGCTACAGTTAGCGACCCATCCTCCCCGATCCACTCTCCTGGTCACACCTTCAGTCGATGTCAGCAGCCTGCTGTGTGCAGCCTCTGCACCAGGCAAGGGAATCGGACTCAGGGCTCTTCCCCCAAAGCACTTGCAGCTTAGCAGGGAAGTGAGACAGCTCAGTCCATATTCCCAACACAGGGCAGCGATTTCACTGCTAACATTTCCCAATGCATTCTTAAAATTCTCATTTGAATCGCACGAATGTAGGGAGCACAGTGTGAGAATTCGATACGTGTATTCATTGTGTGATTACCAAATCAAGCTAGTTAGCCTCTCCCTTAAACACTAAAATGTGTGTCTGGTTGGCAACAGCTGGGCGTATTTGTAAGGTGTGGTGTGATACTGCAGTGAACGTGTACCCTGTGTGCTGGTCAGCTGGGGACGATTCAGGTTCCAGCTCCTTGTCATCATTCTCTTCGGAGCCCTTGTGTTCTTTTCTGTTTGTCCTGCCCAGAGGAAGGGGGGTGGGGGGAGGCGAAAACGCGGATGAGAGCTAGGAGGAAGAAAGGGACGGTATAGGCCAAGGGAGCAGCTTCTGAGCCAAAGCCCAAGGTGTGGAGAGCCATGGAAGACTCCGGCAACTGCAGACTATGCAGGGTGGCTGGAAGGCAGGGGCGTGCCCAGAATCAGAGAGGCAGAGGGAGCAGGAGTGGAGCCGGAGGTGCTGGGGGACAGGTGGAGACAGCCCAGCTTGTACTGGAGGTTTTCAAGACAGGTGGCAGAGACCAGCAAAGGGTTTGTGATAAAAACGTGCAGCAGGCTCTTCCTGTAAGTGGCCTTAGGTGATCGGGGCACATGGTTTGCTGTTCACCTGACCTAGCAAACTCGACAAAAGCATGCAATTCGAGAGCTTCAAATGTTCATGTTCAGTTTAAGAACATCTGAGAAACTTCCCAGGCCATCCAGGGTTTGCGTATCCGAAAAGCCACCAAGTATCTGAAAGATGTCACCTTAAAGAGGCAACGTGTGCCATTCCCTAGTTACAATGGTGGAGTTGGTAGGTGTGCCCAGGTCAAACAAAACAGTGGGATTAGACACAGGGTTGGTGGCCCCAAAAGTGTTGAGTTTCTTTTGCCCATGTTTAAAAATGCAGAAAGCCATGCTGAGCTGAAGGGTCTCAATGTGGATTTCCTGGTGGCTGAACACAGGCAGGTGAATGAAGACCCCAGGATATGCTGCTGTCCCTATAGAGCTCCTGTACGGATTAACCCACATGTGAGCTCCCCAGCCACACTGAGCTGATCCTCACTGAAAAGGAGCAAACCGTTACTAAAGCAGAAGAGCAGGTGGCACAGAAGGAAAATATATCCCAGAAGAAACGGTTATGGCTTGGGAATAAATTCAGCATTAAAAATGCAAATTAAAGGGAAAAAAATTCCTGCACCAAGTCCACAAGAGGGGACATTAGCAAGGAGGGAAGAACCTTGCAAATGTTAGAGTAGAATTAACGGGGTTCAGGAATTGACTGTGCTTGGGATGAGAGAAGGGGGAGATGCTGAGGATGACCTCCTTCCAGGTTTCCGGCTCCGGTGGTCATGCCATGCCACCGACAGCAAGGCAAGAGACAGGTCAGGTTGGGTGCAGAAAGATCAGGACTCCCAGGCGGGCAGGGGATAGATGAGGCATTTAGATGGAGAAATCCGCAGGGCTTCTCAAGGACAAGGGGGAGTCTGGAGTCAAGAGACAGATTTGGGAATGCTGGGTCTCTCCCTCTCTCTCTCTGTCTCTGTAACTGTGACTTTCAAATAACAAATAAATCTTTTAGCAACAAAAAAATTATTTGCCTGTTCTCCCATTAACCTGTCTTTCTCAGCTTGTCTTATCTGACTCAGATTCCAAATCTTTGAAGGGGGAACCTGACCTCCCCTATAGAGTCATCAGAAAAATGCTCCAGTCTCAAAGCCTCATGCCTCAGTGTCTTCCTCCTTTCTCTCCTTTGCCCAATCAAGTATTATTTTTTAATTTTCTATATATTTTAAATATTTATTTATTTATATGAAAGTCAGAATTACAGGGAGGGAGACCACAAGCAGAGAAAGAGAGAAAGAGAGAGAGAGAGAGAGAGAGAGAGAGAGAGAGAGAGAGAGAGAGAGAGAGAAAGAGATCGTCCATCCACTGATTCACTCCCCAAATGGCCACAATGGCCGGGGCTGGGCCAGGTTGATGCCAGGAGCCAAGAGCTTCATTTGGGTCTCAACATGGGTGCAGGGGCCTGAGGACGTGGGTTAGTCTCCACTGCTTTTCCAGGTGCATTAGCAGGGAGCTGGATCAGAAGTGGAACAGGCAGGACTTGAACTGGTGCCCATATGAGATGCTGGTGTGGCAGGTGGCTACTTTACCCACTACACCAAAGTGTAGCGCCCACCCCAACCAAGTAGTGAAAACTCCTATGGAGGAATTCTGATTGGCTTGGGTGATACACTTAACCCTACTGCCAAGAGCGTGGACACCCACTTCTAGGAGTGCTTTTTGGAAGGATAATTTCTCAAAGGCTGTAAGAGTGCTATGGAAAACAACAACTGTCCCCACAGCCCACCTACTCCACCCTCCGTTATCTTCTGATTGAGAGCTCAATCTTGTAACCACATCCTGGAGATTTATAACTCTGGAACTTACAATTCCACCATCCTTGCAGAAACTCCATTCTCTCATCCCAAATCTCTCTCCACCACTCTCAATCTTAACCTAATCTTCAGCCTCATCCAGGACTCAATCTTCAGACCATTGCCCATTTTCCATGGATACTAGCTTCTTCCAAGCCTTACTTCCTTCCCTATCCAGTCTGGACCACATGGGTAATCAGACTCATACCTGATGATTTGGGACCATCCAAGATCATAGGAAACGCAAAGAAGGCACCACCCAGCCTGACTGGGCCATGGCCAGCCTGCATAGTATCTTAGACCTATGTATTTACTACACTCCCCAACACACCCTACCAAAAACTCTGAGTCAGTTGATGCTTAGGTGACTTCCACACAGCCATTTCTGCATAGTCTCAAATCAAATGCGTTTTAAAGTGGTCCAAGACCGTTTCTGGCCCAGGTCTGCTCCCCTTAGGAAATTCAGAAGATACCAATGAAGTTCAGCACATTTTCAAAATAGCAGCCTCTCTGAGCCACAGTCTCTGCAGTTGAGTTACTCCACTTGTTTTTTCCAGCAAGTGCTCAATAAGTATTTGCTAAGCAAATGGTATTTCCAAGTTAAATCTGTAGCCTTCAAAGTTCTTCTCTATATGCTTTTTAATAAAATTTTTAATATTTAAATATTTTAAAATTTAAAAAATAAAAACATTTAAATATTTAATAAAATAGACTGAGACTTTTTAATTCTCTCTGCCAAAATGCCCAGTGCTTTTAGGACCACTGATGAATATGGTGAGAAAGAAAAAAAAAAAAGAATATGGTGAGAAAGAGAAATAAGGTCACCCAGTTATTCCTAGAGTTAAACCCGCAAAACCTACTTAAAATAAACATGAACAGTCAGCTGAGGATGTAAACCAAGGCTCTGTTTATAAATATGTAACTTCAGCCTCCATAACTTGGAGCTCCTACAGTCCCAATCAAGGTGATGTGGAGAGCGAGCTTAGAGAAGGGAAACTGACATAATAAATTATGTGGTGCTAAAGCTGTCTAGGAAAGGGAATGACAAGGCCACAACCCTGTCTGATTCTGTTGGTTACTATCCGCAGCTTTTCTCTTAGGTTGTTGCTGTTTGACCACAGGAGAGGCTATGCTCTTCGCACAGAGGGAAACGCACCATATTTCTGGTTGGCTATATTTCTTCTTGCCAACTGATAAGTGTGTGTGAGTTCAGCCATCGCTGCTAGACTTAGTTATATGACTCTGGATCTCCAAGTCCTGGACTACATAGGTACATATGCATGCTGTGCAATCACAATGGTTTGAAAGCCACAGGAAAAGAAATGCCACCTTGTGAGAGCTGTGGGCAGATGGCTTGTAAACCCCTCAGGATACATCTGGATGTAGCCCTGCAGGGTGCCTTCTGTAATACTTGAATAGCAATCATAATGGATAAGTCAACGAATAAATGTTGACCATGCCACACTCATGTTTGGTGATCATAATTCCTGTTCATTGGATGGGTACATTGTGTAAGGGTACTTTATGAAGATGAAACAATATGCAAAACGTCTTCTTGGAAATCTTATTTATTAGAGTGAAAAACTGGAATCAACCTGAGCATCCGACATACAATAATAAAATGTGACCTCAGTAACTGAAAGAATGGAGGAAATCCAAAAGTTGACCAACAGGATCAAGGGTCTTTTTTAAAATCATCTGCTTTGTTCTTTTACATATTTAGATACATGTACCTTGTGACTGAGAAGTCTCCATTCACTGGTAGTTCCCAAGCAGATATTTCAGATTTATTGTGTAAGTCTTCAGTCTTCTCGGGGTCTTATCTCCATGGAAAGTGGGGGATCTCATAAAGATGACGTGGAAGTTTTAGATGAAGTTCAACTGTCCCTCTGGTTTACTAAAGGTTTAATTTATCATTCTGCTTGTATATATTTGGTCCCTCAAAGTTCACCTAAAGCATAGAAGCAGCCCACTTTTGCTCTGTTACCATAGCAACACAATAGTGATGAAAGCACATGGCTGCATCCCTTGCTCTCAGACACATGCGTTGTCTTTCCTTCACCTACTTTCATTCGTCACTGTTTTTCTTCCAACCATTTTTTTTTTTTGCCCTTTTTCATATGCTGGCTTCTTTTTTCCCTAAGACAGTTTAAGAATAGCAAAAAGCATATACATGACTAACCCAGACACCTTAAATTCTAAATATCAATTAGCTATTTCTATTTTATACTTGTCAGGAAATTCAACCAATTGATACTTCTGAATATAAATAATTTCAATATTCAGAACTCAATTCAAATGAGATCTCAGGTAGAAGGAGAGACTGCCACTCAGGAACCGGGTTTTACTGAGCTTTGGTCCAGTCCCCCCATCCTCCCACACATCTACACGATAAATCCACTATTGACTCTGGCGGTCTTGAAGGGATCAGATGGTTTCCGGAGGCATCACAGATCAACGTTTCAATTCACTTGAGATCAAGGCCGTGGACATGGTTGGCATCTGCACAAAAAGTGTGCCGGGGACTCTGCCTACCGAGTCCACTTTGGGCCCCTCCCTTTCCCACACCCCTTCCTCCTTCCGAACAATCTTGAGTCTACTCAAGTATCTTCCTCCCCACTCGATGCCATGTCCTCCCGCAGAACCCCACGCCCAGAAGACGAATCTTGACGGATGCTACTGCTCCTCTGCCAGAGCTGGCCTGGGCTTGAGCACATGGTGCCCTTACAGCCAATAACGCATAAAGGGAAGTGTGCCAGAGGCTCTGGAAAAGGGCAAGAATGCGGCAGCCACTGCTGGTTTCCATGAGGCGTGTTCCTCTATTCCATGGTAGCTGGCTCTGGCAGTTCAGAATAAAGCACATCTCTCAGCTTCTTTTGTGGGGCCCATTGTGGTCTGATCACTTCCGGCAACGGGATGACAGCAGATGGATGGTGTGTCAGCTCTGAGAACAGTTCCTGTGCCCTGTTACTATTCTGGTTTCACCTACTTTCTTTCAGCACCAGCTGACAACAGCTCTTAGTGCTTTCTCCTTTCCTTTATTCTGCTCTGTGGGATGTGGATGTGGGAGCTGGGGTGGTGGGGGGGGACACACATCTTGAATCACGGGTGACCTTGAGAACGGAGACTGTGCACAGCAAAGCAAAAAGAAGCCACCTGCACGCCTCTGCTACTCCGGGTTTCCTATCACTTACGATCAATAATTAAGATCAATAATTAATACAGAGAAAGTCACGGCCCATTTTCAGCCCCTAGATGATGCTGTATCTAAAACCGTCTGGAACTTCTGCAGCCACTGTGCAACCATCAGGAGAACCAGCCTCGGGCCAAAGCCCAACGTAGAATGGCAGATGATGGACAGCAGACAGCTAGTCAGTCAATCCTGTCACACCTGTGGATATTTTATTTGGTGAGAAAATAAACTTTGTTATTGTCTAAGCCGCTGGGTGGGTGATTTGTTTCTTGCAGCTGAAAACATGTTTCAGGGTTCAATGGTTTCTAATGGTTGTAAGATACTTGCTCTTTGAGGAAAAAGACAGCTAACCAAAGATTTGGAAGAAGCAGAATTAAATATAAAAGGTTGAGGGGAATGTGTGGCAAAACACTCAGAAAAAAGAAAATGGGGAAGGAAGGTAATCCCACCTGTTCAGAATAACCGTGAGGAAATTCTGACCTTCTGGTCCTTTGAAAAAAATATCTGTGTAACATGGTTTATAAGCGATGCGTTTAGCTTACCTTTCCCAGTGAATCACAACTCTGGACAAGACATGGAAGCAACCACGTGGGAACTCTGGGAAGTGAGAAGAACAAGGCAGTTTGACAAGGGAACTGAACAGGAGAATTGCAGTGCTGCTGATAATCCTTCTGTGCTTTTGGTCAATTTTTGAGTTTTTACTTTTTTTTGCTTCTTTATCTGCCAGCTTTTACTCAAGGTTTGGCAGATGTAAACCCCAGAAACTCTCGGGACACAGGTCTGAGAAACCACAGCAAGCTGAGAGTCTGGAAGGGTCCCTGTTTCTCTCTGCTGGCCCTGACCTGAGGCTAGCCAGCCCTGGGTCTGCACCCTCAGGCAGGAGAGGGCTCCTGTGGTGGGGAGCTTGCGGAGGGATTCCCACTGGCACCCCGGAGGTTGTTCTCTCCCTTTTTCACCCTGACTGTGGGCCCAGCTGGGTGGAACGAGAGGCTCCGTTAGCACTGGAGACTGAAACTTTTCCAGAAACCTCATCTCTCTGGCAGAGAGGAGAGATTTTAAGGATGAATCTAATTCTGAGTGAGCTGATACAAGCCCCAGGCTCACCTGCAACTTGCACTTCGAGGTACACACACATGCACATGCATACACACCAGCAGAGCAAGACCGCGGAGAGCTGAACTGATATTGGAACCACTGCCCAAAGACGAAACTTGTTATCTAAACCTATGCTGGCTTTTGCCTGCTGAAACAAACAAAACAACATTTTCCAAAATATTTCAACAGGACTCAGAGACTCATAATATCTCAAATGTCTAGATATGACCCCAAATTTTATGACATATAAAGAAACTAAAAAATCGGAACCAGGTCTCAAGAGAAAAGACAAGCAACTAATGTCAACCCCAAGATGACCCAGATGCAGGAATTCTAACGGAAAGGCTGCAGAGCGGTTTTCATAACCAAACTCCAAAGGTAAAGATGAAGGCTTGAAGTGAATAGGTGGACAGAGGTTCTCAGCAGAGACATGAACTATTGAAAAAGATCTAAATGTAAATGTAAGAACTGGAAAACATAATAACTGAAATAAAAATCCACTGGATGAGCTCAGCAGCAAAGTGGAGATGACAGAGAACAGAGACAGGACACTTGAAGATGGATCTCTATAAATTACCCAACTGGGAGGGGAGAGAGAGAAAGCACACAGGACAGAGGTCTAGAGGAAATTATCAAATGGTTCCACACTCGTGTACTTGGAGGCCCTAAAGGAGGTGAGAAAACAACGAGGGCAGAAAAATATTTAAAAATGCAGTTACCGGAAAGTTCCCCAATTTGGTAAAAGATGTACATTTATAAATTCAAGCAGCTCAGTGAATGCAAAAGTGGAAACACTCAAAGTAAGTATGTCGAGATACAGTCAGACTGTGGGAAATGAACAGGTGAAGGTGGCTGGGGAGGCCGCGCAGGGGAAGGGAGTCGATGGACATCTGACAACTGTGACGGAGCAGGAGGTGGCCAAGGAGCACTGCTGTGCTTGAACATGGTCTGTCCCTTCCCCACTGTGAGGGATGGAAAGCATGGAAACCTCGTCCAACCGTGGTGTTACAGTGTGGACTTTGAAAGGTGGTGAGGACATGTCAAAGCATGAAGCAAGGCCCCTACCTTATACCCTATACAAAAATCCACACAACATGGATTAAAGATCTAAATCTATGACCCGACACCATCAAATTAATCAAGAGCATAGGGAGATCCTTTAAGACATTGGCACAGGAAAAGTTCCTGGAAAAGACCCCAGAGGCACAGGTAGTCAAAGCCAAAATGAACAAATGGGATTACCTCAAGTTGAGAAGCTTCTGTACAGCAAAAGAAACAGCCAGGAAAGTGAAGAAGCAACTGACAGAATGGGAGAAATTATTTTCAAACTACACAACTGAAAAAGAATTAATAACCAGAATCTACAAAGAGATCAAGAAACTCCACAACAACAAAACAAACAACCCACTTAAGAGATGGGCCAAGGACCTTAACAAGCATTTTTCAAAAGAGGAAATCCAAATGGCCAACAGACACATGAAAAAATGCTCAGGATCACTAGCCATCGGGGAAATGCAAATCAAAACCACAATGAGGTTTCACCTCACCCCAGTTAGAGTGGCCCTCATCCAGAAATCAACAAACAACAAATGCTGGAGAGGATATGGGGAAAAGGGCACCCTAACTCTCACTGTTGGTGGGAATGTAAACTGGTAAAGCCACTATTGAAAACATTATGGAGATACCTCAAAAATCTGAATATAGATCTACCATATGACCCAGCCATCCCACTCCTGGGAATTTACCCAAGGGAAATGAAATCAGTAAGCAAAAGAGCTATCTGCACCTCCATGTTTATCACAGCTCAAGCCACAATAGCTAAGACATGGAAGCAACCTAAATGTCCATCATATGAAGACTGGATAAAGAAATTGTGGGATATGTACACTATGGAATACTACACAGCAGAAAAAAAAAAGGATGAAATCTGATCCTTTGCAACAAAATGGAGCAAGCTGGTAAACTTCATACTTAGTGAAATAACCTAATCCCAAAGAGATAAACACCATATGTTCTCCTTGATTTAAGAGAATTAATAGTGTGCCCAAAATGAAACTATAGAAGCGAAATTGTCACTTTTAGAATCAATGTCTTCAATAGTCCTTGACCTGTGGAGAGACAGTTTACCATTGTTACTTTTTATTGTATATCCTTTTTGTTTTGTTTTGTCTGTTTTTTCTCTGTTTTCTTTCTTTCTCTCTCTTTTCTCTTCTTCATACTATATGTTGAACCCTCTATGTAACATAGAGTTAATCATATGTATTTTAAAGCAATTGGAAAAAGATCCCAGTTAAAAATAAGAGGGGGATAAGAGATGGAGGAGGTAGTCTATAACTGTAAAACAGTCTAGTTCTGCGTACAAATAGACTTACCTCTAAGGGTACAGCCTAAGAACTAGTCATGGGGCTCCAAACCCAAAAGAATCAGTGGTATAAACACCATCTTCACTGTTAAAATGATCATATTAAATGTTAAAGGCAACATATAGATAGATCTAAGTTTAAAAGGGATGATATAAATAACATCAAGTACCCGGTAAAAATAATAGAATTAAAAAGGAAGGAAAGTCCAAAATGGGAAGTAATCCACAAAGCAGACTCCTAGAATGACATTCACTGTAAATAACACTCTGACCTCAGAATCAACCCTTAAGGCTTCCTGGTTAGTCTGAAAGGCCTACAAGAGCATTTCAGTCATGGAAAGCCAACACTATGACAAAAAATGTCCTACATGGAGGAGCTCTGCGAGACCTCAGAGGAAAGAAAGGGTCATCAAAGAAGGATGTACTCTTCTCTGAAGAGAGTAGAGAACATCCACTTTGCTTATGGCTGTGTCCAAATACCGATGGAGTCTATGGTCACAAAAGGCTTCCATAGCCTTGGCAGCCCATGGCAAGAGCCTCAGAGGATCACTGATGTCATAAAAAAGAGCACTAATTAAAGGAACAGCAGTAGTCACTGTGCACTTGCTCCCCAGGTAGGTCCTCTGTCCCTATTGAATTGTAATATGAAAATCGACTGCAAATTCTCTCCCCAAACTGTACTCTATATGTTGGGTGTGGGCATGGGGGCAAATTGTTGAAGTCTATGATTAGCATAGAGTTGGTCCTCTGTATATAAAGTCATACTATAAATGAACCATAATGAAGAAGGAGATGGGAGAGGGAGAGGGAGGTGGGATGGGAGCTGGGAGGGGTGTATGGGGGAAAGAACCACTATATTCCTAAAGTTGTCTCTATGAAAAAATGCCTTCATTAAATAAAATCTAAAAGAAAGAAAGAAAGGTGAGGGTTAGATGAGGTCATCAGGTGGAGCCCCCATGACAGGATACTGGTGACAAGAGAGAGAGAGCAAACGAGAGCGAGCGAGACAGCAAGCCTGAGAGATCAGGGGAGACGCACGCAGGCTCCCCGTCTCTGGCCTCTCGAGGCCCTGCACTGCCTCGGCACTCTGCCAGCAAGGTCATCATCACTCACTGTGCTGCTTGACCTTGTACCTCCAGAACTGTGAGCCAACGTCAACATCTTTTCTTTGTAACCTACCCCGTCTCTGGTATTCTGTTAGCAGCAACCCCAAAATGCACTAAGATAGGCATCTGTTGGTGGACTTTGAAGATGATGTGTGCCCAGTGCTGCATAACTCCAATTCTTCACATGCTGAGAAATTCAGTGCAAGCTGTGAGCTCATTAATGCGTTGCAGCAAGTGGCCATTCCCGGACAGGGCAAAGCTCGGAGCCCGGCTACAGCCATGGGGAGGGGGGTGGGAGACAGATGCTGTCTTTGTGTCCTGTCACTTCTGGTCACACCTGCCACCTCTTGGCACTGGTGTTGCTACTGTTTTCTGTCCCTCTGGCCTTTCTCTAGGCAACATGTTCTGTAAGATGACCATTTCAGGAAAGACAGAAACATTAAGGTCATATTAAAATATTATATTTTTGATTAAAAATGTAATCTCTAAAAGCTTGGGTATTTTAAAAACTTTCTCTTTTACTAAAGGCTTCTCTCTCTCTCTCTTTCTTCCTTATTTTTGTTTGGAAAAAAAATTGGCACATAACTAGTGCACACTGAAATCCCTGATTATGTTTCTTTTGGGTACAAATATTATTATTACATATTTTGTTATCTTTTTTCCCCAGACAACTTGCTTTACTTTACCTTTTAATTTACTTAATCACAAATATTAGATGTCTTATTGGGTCTCTTAAGACTGTGTGTGTGTGTGTGTGGTTTTTTTTAAGATCTATTTATTTATTTGAAAGTCTGAGTTACAGAAAGAGGGGAGAGAGAGAGAGAGAGAGAGAGAGAGAGAGAGAGAGAGAGAGAGGTCTTCCATCTGCTGGTTCACTCCCCAAATGGCTGCAATGACCAGGTCTGAACCAGGCTGAAGCCAGGAGCCAGGAGCTTCTTCCAGGTCTCCCACATGGATGCAGAGGCCCAAGCACTTGGGCCATCCTCCACTGCTTTCCCTGGTGCATTAGCAGGGAGCTGGATTGGAACAGGGAGCAGCCAGGACTGGAACTGGCACCCATATGGGATGCTGGTACTGTAGACTGCAGCTTAACACGTTGCACTACAGCACTGACCCCAAAATTGTGGTTTTTTGAAAAATATTTATTTGAGACACAGAGTTACAGGCAGAGGGAGAGACAGAGAGGTCTTCCATCCGCTGGTTCACTCCCCAAGTGGCCACAATGGCCAGGGCTTCGTAGGTCTGAAGCCTGGAGCCAAGAGTTTCTCCTGGGTTCCCACATGGGCACAGGGGCCCAAGCATTTGGGCAATCCTCCACCACTTTCCCAGGCCATTAGCAGGGAGCTGGATCAGAAATGGGACAGCTGGAACTTGAACTGGCGCTCACGTGGGATGCTGGCACTGTAGGCAGAGGCTTAACCTGCTATGCCACAGTGCTGGCCCCAAAATTGTGTTTTTTAAAACAAGAATTTTCTTCTCCATCTCAAGCAAGACAAGTAACTCTGTCTGAAACACTCAAGATATACTCCTCCTTCGTTTGGAACCATTAATATTATCAATCATCTTTCTGCATCTGTAGCAGCCAAAACAAGGATTCCCATTTTAGTTATACCCTAAAGTCAGCTAATGGGGTCTCACAGTCAGCAAAAAAAAATTCAGTCTGCTGTTTTCTTTTTTTTTTTTTATTTTTTGATAGGTAGAGTGGACAGTGAGAGAGAGAGACAGAGAGAAAGGTCTTCCTTTTGCCGTTGGTTCACCACCACTCCCAGGCCACAGCAGAGAGCTGGACTGGAAGAGGGGCAACCGGGACAGAATCCAATGCCCCGACCAGGACTAGAACCCGGGGTGCCGGTGCCACAGGCAGAGGATTAGCCTAGTGAGCTGCGGCACCGGCCTGTTTTCTTTTGTCTACCTTGCTTATTCAACGGAACAAGCAGGCCTAGCTGAGTCTGGCCATCCCTGGGCTGCTTCCTCCCACCTGTAACCAAAAAGGGCTCCTGAGAACAGATACCAGGCGGGGACTCCGAGTCAGCTGCAACAGCTCTGTTCTTGCTGCACAGGGACGGAGACTGGGAAGAGGAATACCAACAGAGGAGACAGCACTAGATGAGGGGGGAAGGCCGGTGTCACCCCGGCAGTCAACTGCTCACCCAACTCTGAGAGGCTCCGCATGAGTGAGCCCCCTCCTTGGATGCTCAGCTCTGGACTTTCTGATAAGCACAGCTCAGGAGAGCTCCTTCTTTTCCAGGTGCCAGCCCCTGGGTGTGTCTCTACAATCAATCCTATGCAATGCTTATTTTATCAGCAGACACAAGCACTGAAAATAACATGTCAAGTGTATGCACTATTGATATCTCTAGGTTTGCTGTTTTTGTTGCTTTAACATGAACCATTTCATCTAGAAGGCAACAGTTCAGAAACTTCTGACATTTGTGGGTAGCTGGGAAAGTGGCCACCTGTGATGCTCACATCCCATATGGGAACCAGTTCATGTCCCGGCTGCTCCACTTCTGATCCAGCTCCCTGCTATGGCCTGGGAAAGCAGTGGAAGATGGCCCAAGTGTTTGGGCCCTGGCACCCACGTGGGAGACCCGGAAGAAGCTCCTGACTCCTGGTTTCAGCTTGGACCAGCCCCAGGCATTTCAACCATGTGGGGGGATTAAACCAGCAGATCAAGCTCTCTCTCTCTCTCATGGAATGAATCACCATGTTCCTAAATTTGTGTTTATGAAATGCATGAAGTTTGTACACCTTACAAAAAATTAATTTGCATATGCTTTAAAAAATCTCCCTCTCTGTAACTTTAACTTCCAAATAAATAAATAAAAAATATTTTAAAAAAGGAAAATTCTGACATTTAAATAATTCACACTCTTTTATATTTTGTTACTTATAAAGCATTATTCTGTTAAAAGTACAAAATATTTTTGTGGACATCAAGTATAATTTTTTAAAATGTAGTTATCTCAAAAGCTACCGGGCCAAACAACTTTCAAACTGGATATCCTTGATCTGAGAACTAGTTATAAATTTCCAACACAATAATGAAGATTATCCAAGTTCTTAAAGATATCAGCTTCGGCCTGATGCAGTGTGCCAAGTGACAGCTCTGTATCTGGCATGAATGTTTCTCTTGGTTTCTGGAACAGGCGGATCAGAGAATGTCCACAAATGAATAAAAATAAAAATTTCCAGGTGCGAATAAAAAGCCTTTGAGAAAGAATAGACGTTGTCACCAGGGGATTCATGCTGGCAGATCACGACAAAGTGGTCTCAGTGTTTGTTGTGATCAAGAAGTTGCCGGGCCCAGCAGTGAATGGGAAGTGGAGGAAGCTTAGCTGCACTGCAGTAAGCGTGGCTTCTGATCTTGCGTGGAGGGGCGGCGTGCAGGGCAGAGGGCAGCAAGCTGGGGGAGTGTGCACTCGGGAGTTGCCGCCTCGCAGACACCATGTCCCTGCCGCCCCAGGCGCTTTTCCACCACACAGCAAACAGCAGAAAGCGCACTCTGCTTGCCTCCTGGATGGGCGTGCAGCGTGCGGCAGGAGCCATGCTCACTTTCATGTGAGAAGCGCTCGTAAGGTAGCCGGAGCTGGGGTAGGGGTGACATGTTGCAAAAACGTCCAGAAACATCAAACCCTGGGCTCGCTGCCGAAAGGTAGGCTCTGGCTTTAGCTGCTGCTGCTTTTGGTTCCAGCTGAGTCAGACAGAACACAAAGAACCGACAAAGGCTGCACGCGACTGGCAGTCCCTGTGGGGTACTCCAAACCAGTGCCACTCATTCCCAACAGCGTTCTTTCCCCGTGGAGCGGCAGCTGCACCTGCTTCCCGGCCACATTCCCCGCCTCCAGACTTCTGGAAAACTCTGCACTGCCAGAAGACACCTGGTTCTGTACATGATCAAATGCTGATTTAGGTGGAAAGTTTGATTCCTCAGTCAAATTTAAACTCAAGGTTTTAAAATGAACAGTATAGTGAGGCATGGGATAACTGTCAATAATTTCATCTTCAATGTCCAAACCTCAAGTAGTGTCCCGTTCCTGGCGTTCTGTGGAATTAACCATATGCCTCAAATATTTAGCACTTATGTCACCCACCCAAACTCTCTGACAAGCCAAACTAATCACTCCCTTGAGTGATCTGTTTTCTGTTTAACACTAATTCTCACCATATTTTGAGTGTCTTCTACTAGTTGTTACGATGTCAACTTTTTTTTTTTTAAACAACCACTTTTTTCTTCAAGAAGTAAAAAGAAAAAAACATTTTGTGTCATTTAGTACTACAACTGCTAAGGATAGCAAGTTACTTACTGGTCTCAAGAACTATTTACCCATAGGGCTCATTTCTTAAATGAACACTTCTTAAACATGCATAAAACATCCCACTACGTAAGAATGAGCCACCTTCTGCCCTCCCTCCTCAACTTACAGAAAAGGAAATTAAGTCCAACTGTATTATTTCTATGGAGTTCTGCCATGCAGTGGGATATGAAAATAATAACCCCCAATCAATGACTTAATCTGTATCACATTGTAATTCATCAGTACTGGAACAGCACATTTCAGAAAGTTGCGGTCAGAACCAAAACACTTCTCTCAACATTCTCCCTTTTGGGTTTCCTCCTTTGCTAACTGTAGGCCCACAGTTCAGAGGCTCTGATGGGATTCTAGGCATCTCTAAGACAGGGACTCCCTGAGTATGTGATGGCTAGGGGCGGGTGCAGCCTTGAGCACACTGGAAAGAAAAACAAATATGAAGAGAACTGGCCTCTCGTGTTGGGCTTGCTTTCCTGTTTGTGATTATGCAGCTGGAGGATCCTTCTTCAAGTATCAGTCTACTTCTACACAAGGACATAGCTATTTTCATGTTCACAAAACATTCTCTTCAAATGTTGACCTTCAACTATTTTTGAAGGTAGAAAGGCAAACAAATGTGCCATTGTTCACTTAGATGACACAGGGCACCTCCCAACATTTGCTCTAATCTGCTAATACCCTGTGGCAGGTGGAAACAGTCGAAAGAATTCCCACAAGAGCCATTTTCTCGGTTGAACAAGATGGAAATGGCACTGGATTTAGTTCAAACATCTTCTGTGACTGTAGCATATAAAGACATTAAAGAAGTTTATAATTCTGTGACGTCTACCCTTACAACTCTTACTATCTCTTAAAACCCATCCCTCTAGCCGATCCCCACAAGTTCTCAGAAAATGCGGTGTGAAAATGTCAACAACATAGCTATTTCACAGCAGATCTAGTAATCCACGTATGTTTTAGTAATTTATCTGCAGAGTCCGGTTTTTTTTAAGAATAAAGCAGGTAAAAAAGTGACACTGTGATTGTTTCATTTTGCTAATCACATAATGATTCAGGATGGACCGTACCAGCCATCATGGACATGCAAGAGGCACCAGTGACCATGGTGGAAAGAAGTCTCTGGAAGACACAAGTAAATCACTTGCCACAGATAATTCCTGTGGAAATTCACAACTGGGTGGTTCCCACAGAAGATGACTGCAAGAGGACGTAATAGAAAATCTGAATTCTGAGCATGACTGAGCAACTCAACAAATAAATAATGCACCAATCTTGAACAACAGGAATCTTAGTACTGATGTGATGATAAATTCTTGCAAATCATATAGCCAGACAGGCCAACGTAGATATTCTAAGACTATAGCCAAGCTGGCGCCGCTGTAGCTCAATAGGCTAATCCTCCACCTGTGGCGCCAGCAGCCTGGGTTCTAGTCCCGCTCAGGGTGCCGGATTCTGTCCCGGTTGCCCCTCTTCCAGGCCAGCTCTCTGCTGTGGCCCGGGAGTGCAGTGGAGGATGGCCCAAGTGCTTGGGCCCTGCACCCCATGGGAGACCAGGAGAAGCACCTGGCTCCTGGCTTCGGATCAGCGCAGTGCACCGACCACAGTGGCCATTGGAGGGTGAACCAACGGAAAAGGAAGACCTTTCTCTCTGTCTCTCTCTCTCACTGTCCACTCTGCCTGTCCAAAAATAAAAGACTATATCCAACTAATAATTTTGAAGAAGTAACTGATACCACTGTTTCAGTAGAAACACCACAAAAGTAAACAAGACCTTATCTTTGGTAGAAGGTCAAAGGAAAAGTTAAAGAACAAAACACAAAAATAAGATATTATCTAGTTGCGTGTAGACTGATGACTCATTTTAATGACAATGCAGAAGATAATATCTTCAGGATTTTTCTTTTAAAGATTTATTTATTTACTTGAAAGGCAGAGTTACAGAGAGGCAGAGGCAGAGAGAGACACAATCTCCCATCTGCTGGTTCACTCCCCAAATGGCTGCCACAGTCAGAGCTGGGCTAATCCGAAGCCAGGAGCTTCTTCAGGGTCTCCCACGAGGGGGCAGGGGCCCAAGGACTTGGATTATCTTCTGCTCCTTTCACAGGTGCATTAGCTGAGAGCTGGATCAGAAGTGGAGTAGCCAGGACTTGAACTGGGATGCCAGCACCACAGGGGGAAGCTTTACCTGCTACACACAGCACCGGCCCCTCTTCTGGATATGTCTAAGCTAGCAACAACTAGTCACTGACAGGTCTGCAAGGCTATGCCTTTATACCTGTTTCGTATGTAGTGAGACACACAAATATGGAATGCAGTAGTCCTGCTCTCTTAAAATAACATTATTACGTAGCAGACAGTTAATTATGAACTTTCTTGCTTATTAGATCTTTATCATCTCTCCTCTGTGTTATGTTCTGAAGGAAAAGTACAAATGTGGGAAATAAGGAAAATAGCCCGAGTGTGCATGTGTCTTACAGCAAAACAATATGACGAGAGTTATAGGACATGTGCAGAGCTAAAGCTGTTAATTGAAGTTTGTAATGCTGTTTATAAAAATACAATAAAATAATTATACTCCTTTGAAAGTAGAAAAGTGCATTGATATCCATGCACATGGCAAAAACCAATAACAGAATTTAGCCCAGTTACAAAATTCAAGAGTTACTACCATATATTTTTCAAAAAAAAACTATCCTTTTTTTAAAAAAAGTATTCTTTAAAAAAAAAAAGATTTATTTATTTGAATGGCAGAGGGACAAAGAGAGAGGGAGAGGGAGAGAGAGAGATCTTCTATTTGCTGGTTTACTCCTCAACTGGCTGCAGCAGTCAGGCCTGGACTAGTCTAAAGCCAGGAGACAGGGACCCAAGTACCTGGGCCATCTTCTGCTGTTGTCCGAGGGGCACAGTAACAGAGTTGGATGGGAGGCAGAGTGGCAAGGACTCAGACCACTCCAGTATGGGATGCTGGTGTCACCACCATGCTGGCCCCAGACGTGTATTTTTTAAGGAGTAGGGTCCCTGCCATTCATGTGGGAAGCCAGGCTAAGCCCCGGCTTTCAGTGTCATCCTAACTCAGCTCCAGTCATTGAGGGCATTTGGGAATTGGCCAGGAAAATGCCTCCTGCACCCACATGGAAGACCCAGATGAGGCTCCAGGCTCCTGACTTTGGGCTCCTGGAATTGGCCTGGCCCAGTCCATGCCATCGCAGCCACTGGGGAATGAACCGGTAGATGGAAGATCTCTCTCTCTGCCTCTCCTTCTCTATAATTCTGCCTTTCAAATAAATAAAATAAATAAGTATAAAAACCTTTAGAAAAGATTGGTGGAGTCCAGGAGTAAAGAATTTCTCCCCCCTAAAAGGATAAACCATACTTACAGGGGGATTTCAAGTGGTCCTAGTCAGTGAAAGGAGAGAATAAAAAATGAAAGATCTTTGCCATGAGGACAAAGATTTTTGTGAGGAAGCACAAGTATTCCAGAGAATAACACATGTGAAAATGGAGCTGGGGAAGCAGGAGACAATAAGACAAACAGATTTGAAAGTACACGTCAGGCTGGCGCCGCGACTCAATAGGCTAATCCTCCGCCTGTGGCGCCGGCACACTGGGTTCTAGTCCCAGTCGAGGCGCCAGATTCTGTCCTGGTTGCCCCTCGTCCAGGCCAGCTCTCTGCTGTGGCCCAGGAGTGCAGTGGAGGATGGCCCAAGTGCTTGGGCCCTGCACCCCATGGCAGACCAGGAGAAGCACCTGGCTCCTGGCTTCGGATCAGTGCGATGCGCCGGCCGCACTGCACTGGCCGCGGCGGCCATTGGAGGGTGAACCAGCGAAAAAAGGAAGACCTTTCTCTCTGTCTCTCTCTCTCACTGTCCACTCTGCCTGTCAAAAAAAAAAAAATACACTTTAAATTAAAAAAAGCTGGATGACATATATGGATACTTGAGTGGTGAAAAACTTCAGCTTTCAGCTGAAAGCTAGTTTTAATTGTGTGACTATGTGTGAGGTTCAAAATTATTTTAAAATTGAGCATAAAATGATATAATAAATATGAGACCTTTTTGATAATTAAAAAGAATTATACAACTGCAAGGAGTGTTTCCATGATGCTTTGCAGTCATTAAGATGTCTTTCTTACTATTATTTTCCATAACAAATGTGATGATGTGGGTTCTTGACAATAATAAGATATGCACATCCAAATATGTTTTTCACTGAGCTCAAAGTCAATATGAATGTAACTGTTCTATCAGAATTCTTGAATAAAATATTCCTTCATCTTATAGCCTTATTTTCAATTTTCCCTCCAAAGGAATATTTTCAATTAGTTGGTTTTGTTTTGTTTTAGCCAGGCAGAGTTAGACAGTGAGAAAGAGAGACAGAGAGAAAGGTCTTCCTTCTGTTGGTTCACCCCCCAGATGGCCAAAGCCAGGAGCCAGGCACTTCCTCCTGGTCTCCCATGGGGTGCAGGGCCCAAGCACTTGGGCCATCCTCCACTGCTCTCCTGGGCCACAGCAGAGAGCTGGACTGGAAGAGGAGCAACTGGAACAGAATCCGGCGCTCCAACCAGGACTAGAACCCGGGCTTCTGGCGCCACAGGCGGAAGATTAGCCTAGTGAGCCGCAGTGCCGGCCACAATTAGTTGTTTTTAAAAATAGTTTTTGCCTGGCCCATAAAAATGAAACTCTATGGCTGTCATCTTGGTAATTTTCACATAACTTCAGGGAGGTTATCAAATATACTTTATTATATTCTCTTTATCTTAGGAAAATGAGTAAGGGGCAATTATTTACTCAAATAATCCGTGCTTGTGAACAGTACCTCTGTCTGAAGCAAGAGAACAAACTGCTGGACACTGTCATCTAGAAATTCATACTTAACAATTCAAGGGCAGGCAGGGTGGTACAGTGCGTTCAGCTGCCACTTGGGATGCCTGCATCCCGCATTGGAGTGCCTGGTTTGACGCACAGCCACGCAATTTCTGACCCAACTTTTTGCTAATGTGGTCCTGGGAGGCAACAGGTGATGGTTCAAGTGGTTAAGTCCCTGCATCCACGTGGGGGACCCGATGAAGCTCCACGCTCCTGGGCTGCGGTCTGACAGTTGCAGGCATTTGGAAAGTGAACCACTAGGTGGAAGATCTCTCTCTCTCTCCCTCTCTCTCTGTCACTGCCTTTCAAATAAATAAATTTAAAAATTCAGCTAACTGATTAAATAAACCCCATCACTTTGGTTTCTCCGATACACAGGTTTTTGGTTTTTTGCTTTACTTTTAAGACCAGTCAGAGTATCATTTCATATCTTGCTTCTTTGAGACACTGATTTCTTCACCATGCTATTTCTCCAAGTAACGAAAGCATAAGGAGAATCCTGAATAGTCATATATCTTCAATTTCTTATTTTGACTTTACACTAGGTCTCCATCTTTTTAGTTCTTTTTAATTTCTGACAGTGTAGAGTGTCTATGGCCAGGATATACATTTCAACACACTGACACTTGCTTTTACTTCTAGGTGAGACATGAAACAGTATTGCTGAGAAAATGATTAGAAATACGAACTACACCTCGGCTGTGATTGCCTTAAGAATCAATATCCTTTTATTTGAACAGGCGGCGGCAGCAATCATTAAGATAGGACCCTAGCGATTCAGGTTAAATTATAGCTCAATCATGAAGTTGTTAGATCATTTGGACAAACCGTTGCAACAATTTCCATTTCTCCTACTTGTAAGTATAATAAACATAATCATCCTTGCTGGATGCTATGAACTTGAAGAACATGTGTTTGGAAAAACTTTTCTGATTCTTAGGTATCTAATATAAAGGGGGAAAGACACTATTTACAAAAGAAACTATCTGTCTCAAGGTCAGGTCACATGTATTTAGAATCATGTCTATCCCTATGTGAGTAGTATCTGTGTACACATATAACGTCAGAATAACAGCACCGGGGGTGGCGCTGTGGTGCAGCGGGTTAAAGCCCTGGCCTGTAGCACCAGCATCCTATATGGGCGCCAGTTCTAGTCCCGGCTGCTCCTCTTCCAATCTAGCTCTCTACTGTGGCCTGGGAAAGCAGTGGAAGATGGTCCAAGCCCTTGGGCCCCTGCACCCACGTGGGAGACCCGGAAGAAGCACCTGGTTCCTGGCTTCAGATCGGCACAGCTTTGGCCTTTGCGGCCATCTGGGGAGTGAACCAGAAAGATCTCTCTCTCTCTCTCTCTCTCTCTCTCTCTCTCTCTTTCTCTGTAACTCTGTCTTTCAAATACATTAAATAAATCTTTATTTAAAAAAAAGAATTAACACAGCACCTCATGAAAGAAAATCCAGAATAGGCTCTTAAAAATAATAAAGTGTCTGAGGAATAAAGCCAGAGAATTAGTTAAAATGCCTGATCCATTCATTCCGTATAGCATTCCAACCCTGTCAAGGCCACAGGATTTTTTTTGTTGATTTTTTTTTTTTAACTTTCCCAAGTGAAAAATATACCAAAAAGCAAAATTCCACTGAGAGCCAGCTGCCGAGAGAGCCATGGACGTGACTGGCCACGTTAAAACACCAGCCTGCTTGGCAACCTGTGTGCTCCCGCCACTCGGCTGTCCCTCCTCGCACCCAGTGGGCCTGGGAACAGTTCCCATGCCATCGTCTGCCGCCTCTCTTCCTGCATTCTATTAGACAAAAACTCTCTGCTGGCTGTGACTGAGAGAGGGCTTCTGGAGGCCCTAATTATCTGCTGTAGCTCCAATTTCCTAGGATTTGACCACTAGCTAAAACAGCCATGCGCCTAACTTTTCGTCAGTCATTTATTCCATTTTATTATTTCTAACGGCTTTTTCCTGTATTACAGCTGCCACCCTTCCTCCGCAATGCACACCCTGTTCCTACCAGCTGTTATTTAAGTCTTCCTTAAATCTCAGCTAATAAGATCTCCTGTATAAAAATAGCCATGCCTTTTCTTTGAATTTCTTTCAGACAAACCCCTGCCAAGACACACAGCTGACCAAAAGTCCACCATCCGGCTGATCATACCAGCGGCAGCAACTGCTGAGAAATACCAGAAGTTAAAAGGCAATTCTGCTTTTCGGATTCGGTAGGTTAAGGGCTGTCTTACGGCAGCACAGAAGTAGCAGATGTTAAAGCCGCTGGTCGCTGCTGGAGGATGCATTCCAAATCCACAACCTTGGGGAGCGCCTCAGATTTGCTAGGACATCTTGGTCTTTCCCTTCTTCCTGTGATAGTGCCAAGAAAAGAAATTCACTAGAGGTTAGGTTTGGGATTTATTGGGCAAAAAGGGATTCGTGTATTTTCAATGCTTTCCCTGTCTCTAATAGCTTTAAGATGTTTCGTTTCATTACAAACATTACTATTGTGAGTGTTCAGCAAGGTCTTTTACAAAGCCAACATGGGGTTTGTTGGTTATCAGAGCACTTTTTTTTTAAAGATTTATTTTAATTGAAAGGCAGAGTTACACAGAGGCAGAGAGAGAGAGAGAGAGAGAGAGAGAGAGAGAGAGGTCTTCCATCCAATGGCTCACTCCCCAGATGGCTTCAGCAGCCAGATCTGTGCTGATCCAAAGCCAGGAGCCAGGAGTTTCCTCTGAGTCTCCCACGTGAGTGCAGGGGCACAAGCACTTGGGCCATCTTCTACTGCCCTCCCAGGCCATAGCAGAGAGCTGGATTGGAAGTGGAGCAGCAGCATCCATATGGGATGCTGGCACTGCAGGCAGTGGCTTTACTAGCGACGCCACAGCACCGGCCCCTCAGAGCACTTTTTCAAATTGAAATGTTTCTTTTTGGGTCAGGCGTTTGGCCTAGAGATTAAGACACTTGTTAAGGTGCCTTTGTCCCACGTAAGAGTGCCTGGATCAATGTCCAGCTCCAGCCCCTGACTCCAGCTTTGTGCAAATGCAGAGCCTGGGAGGCAGAGGTGACGGCTCAGGTGACTGGGCCCCAGCACTCCTGTGGGAGGTGTGTATCGAGTTCCCGGCTTTCAGCTTTAGCCTGGCTGCTGGCATTTGGAGATTGGACCAGAGGATGTGATCTTTCTCTTCACCTTCATCTCTCTTTCAAATAGATAAATTTTTTCTTTATTTTAGGTATAAAAAGTTAATGATTTTTAATCTGTGCCTTCAGCTTTTCCTATTGCATTAATGTAAATTGCATTTGTAAATCATTTCCACTTTCCAGGTAATATAAACTGTCATGCCCCTAGCAGGCAATTTTATATCCCAGAAAATGAAATATATAATTTGCACTAAGTAGCCTCTTTTCTCAAACTCAGAGTCATACAGACTTTATAAAGAGGTTATAAGTTGGCTTTTTTAGTCACGGCAGATTATGCATTGACACAAATAATAGAAATGAAAAATTAATTTTCCTGATTTACACAATATCCAGAAGGGAGTTGGTGAGACAGCACTGACCTGAAATTTCCATATCAATTGGAGTATCGATTATAAAATAACTGAAATACCAATTGTGACAATGCTAGCCCTGTAACCATCTCAAAACCAAAACCAAACAACGTCACTGTCTTTAACCGACCTCAGTGTCCTGAGCCGCCTCAGTGTCAGCCCCTTGCATGTGTCTGATTTGGTCACTGGGCCAACATGCATCCTACCCATTGCCTGGCCAGGACCCTGTCTCTTGAAGGTAGCAAGTCTTTAGCTTATGAGAACCTTCATTTATTTATTTTTTTTAAAGATTTGCTTTATTTATTTGTAAGGCAGAATTACACAGAGAGGTGGAGACAGAGAGAGAGAAAGAGATCTTCCATTCACTGGTTCACTACCCAAATGGCCACAATGACCAAGGCAGGGCCAGGCTAAGCCAGGAGCCAGGAGCTTCCTCCGGGTCTCCCACATAGATGCACTGGCCCAAGGACTTGGGCCGTCTTCCACTGCTTTCCCAGGCCACAGCAGAGAGCTGGATCGGAAGTGGAGCAGCCGGGACTCCAGCTGGTGCCCATACAGGATGCCGGCACTGACCCTGCAGGCTGGGACTTGAACCCACTGCATCACAGCGCCGGTCCCTATTTGTTTATCTTTAGCATTTCCAATCCCCTCTCCCACATAATCAAATTCCTCTTTCTCAGTGAACATGGGTGGCATTCCCGCTTCCACATTCTGTAAATCGCTTGGCTGTACGAATCTCACAGACTTAGGGAGGCAAATGGGATCTCACAGCGCAGCACAGCCCCCTGCTCATCTGGTTCCTCTGCCCTTCAAATTCACTGAAGAGGAGGAGGGAACTCAAACTTACGGGCGCTGTGGGACTCTGCTGGGAACCTCAGGAAATCTTTCAGTATGTATTCATCAAATGCCTACTGTCTGTGAGGTGCTGTATTGGTGGTGAACTAAATGCTCGTTTAATTCCGTCAACAACCTTACATGTAGATAACTATTAACTCACATGCTACAGGTGAAGGGATGCTATCTAAGTCTTTTTAATACCACATAAAAAATATTCAAAGTATAGTCCTTTCCAGGACTTCTGTGCTTAAAAAGGGGAAATCTAGGGGTTGGAGCTGTGGCACACTAGGTTAACACCCCCACCTGCAGGGCCGGCATCCCACATGGGCACCAGTTCTAGTCCCTGCTACTCTTCTTCTGATCTAGCTCTCTGCTGTGGCCTGGGAAAGCAGTAGAAGATGGCCCAAGTCCTTGGGGCCCTCCCCCATTGAGAGACCTAGAAAAGCTCCGGGCTCCTGGTTTCAGCCTGGCCCAGCCCGGGTCGTTGTGGCCATTTGGGCAGTGAACTGGCAGAGGGAAGACCTCTCTGTCTCTTCCTCTCACTATCTATAACTCTACCTCTCAAATAAATAATAAATAAAATCTTTTAAAAAGGGGGGTATGAGGAAGTCTAGCCTAGTCTAGTCTTTTCTAATTCTAAGAGAAAAGAAAATTCGGATTTTTTTCCCCCATCAAAAATCTGACAGTTTTTCTTTATTCTTTTTTTTTTTTTTTTTTGACAGGCAGAGTGGACAGTGAGAGAGAGAGACAGAGAGAAAGGTCTTCCTTTGCCGTTGGTTCACCCTCCAATGGCCGCCGCAGACGGCGCGCTGCGGCCGGCGCACCGCGCTCATCCAATGGCAGGAGCCAGGTGCTAGGTGCTTTTCCTGGTCTCCCATGGGGTGCAGGGCCCAAGCACTTGGGCCATCCTCCACTGCATTCCCTGGCCACAGCAGAGGGCTGGCCTGGAAGAGGGGCAACCGGGACAGAATCCGGCGCCCAGACCGGGACTAGAACCCAGTGTGCCGGCGCCGCAAGGCGGAGGATTAGAGTTTTTCTTTATTCCTAAATATTGATGGTATATGGGTCTGGTTCTTGACAAACTGATAAAATGAAATCAGAACAATGAAAAGACAAATAACCTAAGTAAAAAGTGCGCAAAAGATTTGAATAGACATTTTTCTTAAGAAGATATACAAATGGCCAATACACACATGAAAAGAGGCTCAACACCATTAGTCAGCAGGGAAATCAAAATCAAAATCAAAGTGAGCAGCATAGCTATAATTAAAAAGATAGAAAACAGCAAGTGTTGGGATTGGCTTTGTGACATGGCAGGTTAAGACACTGCCTGCAATGCCAGCATCCCATATGGGCTCCGGTTCAAGTCCCAGCTACTCTTCTTCCAGCTCAGCTCCTTGCTAATGGCACAGGAAAGCAGCGGAAGATGGCCCAAGTGCCTGGGCTCCTGCACCCATGTGGGACATCTGCAAGAAGCTCCCGGGGGCTCCTAGCTTTGACCTGGCCCAGCCCCAGCCATTCCGGATATCAGGGTAGTAAACCAGAGGATGGAAGAGCCCTCTATCATTCTCTCTCTCTCCTTTTCTCTCTCTCTGTCTCTAAACCTATCTTTCAGCTAAATAAATGTCTTTTTTTTTTTAAGATGCTATTATTTGAGAGGTAGAGCTACAGTCAGTGAGAGAGAGAGAGAGAGACAGAGAGAAAGGTCTTCGTTCCATTGGTTCATTCCATAAATGGCAGCAATGGCCAGAACTGTGCTGATCCGAAGCCAGGAGCCAGGTGCTTCTTTCTGGTCTCCCATGTGGGCGCAGGGGACCAAGCACTTGGGCCATCCTCCACTGCCCTCCGGGGCCACAGCAGAGAACTGGACTGGAAGAGGAGCAGCTGGGACTAGAACCGGCACCCATATGGGATGCCGGCACCGCAGGCAGAGGATTAACCTACTGCGCCAGGGTGCCAGCCCCTAAATGTCTTTTAAAAAAAAAGAAAAGAAAATAGCAAGCATTGGTAAAAATGTAGCGAATGCTGATATGAATGTACATGGTGCAGCCCCTATGAAAAACAGTTCACAGTTCCTCAAAAGGTTAAACATAGAGTTACCATATGACCCAGCAGTTCCACTTGGAGGTAAAAGAAGTGAAAACAGGTACTCAATTAAATACCTGTACAAGAGTATTCCCAGCAGTGTGTGTCATGACAGCTAACAGAGACAAGTTCATTGTCCATCAGTGATCGAGAAAATACAATGTATGTATACAATGAAATATGATTTAGTCATAAAAGGAATGAAGTCCTGGCATCTGCTACAATATAGATGAACCTGGAAAACATGATGCTTCGTGAAAGAAGCCAACCATGTATTGTAAGATGACTCTATTTCTTTTAAAAAAAGATTTATTTTTTATTTATTTGAAAGGCAGCGCTACAGAGAGACAGAAGAAGAGACACACAGAGAGAGAAGGCAGAGCTACAGAGAGACAGAAGAAGAGACACAGAGAGAGAGAGAGAGAGATCTTCCATCTGCTACTTTACTTCCCAAATGGCTGCAATAGCAATCAGGAGGCAGGAGCTTCTTCTGGGTCTCCCACATAGGTGCAGGGGCCCTAGCTCTTGGGCCATCTCCCGCTGCTTTCCCAGGCGCATTTAGCAGAGAGCTAGATCAGAAACAGAGCAGTCGGGAACTCAAACAGGTGCTTGTTCAGGAAGCCCACATCGCAGGTGGCAGCTTCACCTGCCACGCCATGATGCCTGCCCAAGATGATTCTGTTTCTATGAAAGTCCAGACAAGGCAATTGTAAAGAGGCGGATATCAGATTCCTGGCTGCCAGGGATTACGGGAAGATAGAATGACTGGTAATGTGTACTGGGTTTTTTGGGGAGAGGTGATGAAAAGGTTTTAGAACGGGATATTGGTAATGGTTTTGCAATGCTGAATAAACAGAAATCCTTGTTTGAGAGGGTAAGTTGTCCGGCACTTGAGCTGACACTTTGAGGGGCTAAGTTGTCCGGCACGTGAGCTGGCACTTTGAGGGGCTAAGTTGTACGGCACGTGAATTATACGTCAATTATGACAAGAATGAAGGGAGAGACGTGGCTCTCCTTAAGGAGTATGGCTCCCGCTCCTTTTCACCTCAAACCTGTCAGACAATGGGGCATTGGGGGTAGGTGGGAGGTGACTGCTCTGGTAGCTTTCTGCTGAGTCCGTTTGTTTTAGAAAGGATTTCACAGTAAGTTCTGACTTTGGAGTTTTGAACAAAGGAAGTGAAGCAAAGGAATTTTGACTATGCACCCTGTGGCTTGATCTTAGAGATTCTTCAGAAATTGTGTGATTCAAGATGTCTCAAGGTTGAGTGCTCTATAATTTGGACTCTGGTTCCTACAGACATAAATGAGATTAGCTTTTTGAAAAAAGATTTCCTCTCAGAGACACATATAAAAATACTGGAAGGTTATTTTACTCAAGTCAGATGACTTGAAATTTCAATGTGAATTAAAAAATTGTGTGTCTGGGCACACATATGTACAACCAAGAAAATAAGAATTTCTTAAGGTTACACTGGACTTAAAATGAGTTTAAAGCAAAATGTTAGCTCAATGTTCCCAAGTTAGTTCTTAGTACATAAGAGGTCTTCATGGACAATGCATGCCATGAAAAAGATAATGCATGGATATCAAAAAAAATCTTGTACCAAAATAAACTTATCTTTTAAATTCCATTTTTTTTCACAAATATTTTGGAGCACCCTTATATTTGGCTTTTTTGCAGAATCTAGTGAATTTCATAAGGGCTGATTTTTGGATGTTTCTTCATTAGTAGGTATCAAATAATCTTCACGTTATAAAAGGCATTCTAGTCCCAGCAGTGCAGAATTGGATTAAGAATTCACACAGGGATCCAGTAAAACTATATTTCTTCAAAGTTCCAGCACCCATGCTACCCACAAAGCACCTTGCCTATGGTCCCTGAATTCTGAATCGTTTCCAGCTTTCTGCTTCTGACTTCACCAGGTCAACTGAAAATTTGGAAATCTCATCAGCAAGCCATCTTTAAATGAGTCAATTCATTCTAAAACAGTCCTAGGACTTGTATCCTATTAAGAAATTATTCAAGTACGGGTAGGTGTTGGGTGCTGCAGTTAGAGATCCCTCTTAGAACATCTACACCGGGGGCCAGTGCTGTGGCACAGTGGGTTAAAGACCTGGCCTGAAGCACCAGCATCCCATATGGGCGCCGGTTCTAGTCCTGGCTGCTCCTCTTCCAATCCAGCTCTCTGCTGTGGCCTGGGATAGCAGTAGAAGATGGCCCAAGTCCTTGGGCCCCTGTACCCACGTGGGAGACCCGGAGGAAGCTTCTGGCTCCTGGCTTCGGATTGGCTCAGCTCCGGCCATTGCAGCCATCTGGGGAGTGAACCAGCAGATGGAAGACCTCTCTCTCTCTCTCTCTCTCTCTCTGTATCTCTGTCTTTCAAATAAATAAATCTTTCAAAAAGGAAAAAAAAAAAAAGAACATCTACACCCCACGTCATTACGCGACACACATCTTGTTGCCAATGACACTATGTCCCAGATGTGTCTTCAGAATCCCTTCCATCATCATCCTATAGGCAGCGACTACTTTCCGGGTGGATTTGCCTCAAGGAAAGAAGACCTTTCAGCATGGTGTGTTCACCTTGGTAGGGGTGAGGGAGTGTGTCAGTAAGGAGGGGGAACGGGGAGCAAAGAAAGGAAGAATCCTGAAGTCCTAAGAATGCTGAACGTGAAAACATCAGGGTGTGGCCCAACAGCTAGGATGACCATTAACACGCCTACACCAGCATGAGTGCTGGGTGTGATGGCCTGCCCTGCTCTGACTCACTTCCTGCTAATGAGCCACCCTGGGAGGAGGTGGTAACAGCTCAAGGAACTGGGTTCCTGCCACCCACTTAGGAGACCTGGACTGAATTTTCAGCCCTGGCTTTAGCCTAACCCATCCCAGGCTGTTGTGGGTATTTTGGGGAGTGGAAGGAAGCGCTCTCTGTCACTGCCTCTGTTCTTCTCAAATAAATAAATAATTTTTTAATAAAAATTTTAAAATACAAATAAAAAAAGAATTTACCAAATCTGATGGCCTTGCCCTTTTCATAGAAACACACAATGATGCCATACACGGCTTGCTCAAGAGATTGTTGTTGTAAGACACAATAAATCTGATATCAGAGACTGTCTGTTATTTCTGTTTTACCCCAAACTCCCTGATTTGCCTAGGTCTTTCCATTGAGTTTTTCTTTGTATTTATTATATTATATTTTAATTCCATTGTCCATAAACCTCTTGAAGTATCATTGTATTTAAAGATGTAAGCATGTGTTTCTGTTAATTTATTGTTATTTTGAAAATCAATTATTAGTAAAATATATAATGGAGAAAATAAGTAGAGCCCCCAAATACCTCTCCTAGAGAAATAAGTACTCAGTGATTTGGTGTCCTGCCCTTCATTTTTTTCATACACATTCAGTCTTTTTAACAATTGTATTATATTCTGTTATCTGAATGCATTATATTTTATTTATTTAAGTCCCCTACTTATAGAATGTTGAGTTAGGTTCAAACTATCCAATTAGAAACACTGCTGCAGTGAACATCCTAATGTGTATGTTTTGTACAGTTGTACAGGTATTTCTGTAGAGAAAATCCCAGGAAGTGAAACAGCACAACTGGAGAGTATTCACATTGAAAGCTTTAATAAAAATTAAACTGACCTCCAAACATATCACATTAATTTATAGGTTGTTTTTTAGGAACAAAAGAACAAGAAGAATTCGTGTTTTTTACGATCAGGTTCATATAGTCTTAGGTTTCAGTAGTTCAAAGACAGAAAAAAGTATGTGTACAAGGGAAGCAAAATTACAGCAGCTGGTAGTCAGGATGGAACAACCACAATAAATGGCACAGTGTGCCATCCTGCACATTTAATTGGTTTCTAAGGTTCTTCAGCATTACTTGAGTGGAAAAATAGGACAGTATTTATACTGTTTCACACTGTAGAAGTGAAATAAAAGGAAAGAATTCAGACTTACTGTTGTTATTTCTTGCTTTGTCTTCAGTTCCAACCCTTTATCTCAAGATCAGACAGTGCACTATGGAGAATAATGCAATACAAACACGTAAGTTCCTAAAAGTGACAACCTCTTTTTTTTTTTTTTTTACAGGCAGAGTGGACAGTGAGAGAGAGAGACAGAGAGAAGGTCTTCCTTTTGACGTTGGTTCACCCTCCAATGGCCGCCGCGGTCGGCGCGCTGCGGCCGGCGCACCGCGCTCGTCCGATGGCAGGAGCCAGGAGCCAGGTGCTTTTCCTGGTCTCCCCATGGGGTGCAGGGCCCAAGCACCTGGGCCATCCTCCACTGCACTCCTGGGCCACAGCAGAGGGCTGGCCTGGAAGAGGGGCAACCGGGACAGAATCCAGTGCCCCGACCGGGACTAGAACCCGGTGTGCCGGCGCCGCAAGGCGGAGGATTAGCCTGTTGAGCCACGGCGCCGGCCGACAACCTCTTTCTTAACCAAGTGGTAATGTCTGAGAAAATCAACTAAATAACCAACTTGGGTGGAACAAAACGTGCCTTTTAAGAATCACTTCTTGTCTAGTTTGAACAATTACAAGACTGCCTAGCTCTTTGATTTTGGTATTTGAAAAATGAGCAAGGGGGCCCGGCATTGTGGCGCAGTGGGTTAAAGCCCTGGCCTGCAGCGCCCACATCCCATATGGGCGCTGGTTCTAGTCCTGGCTGCTCCTCTTCCAATCCAGCTCTCTGTTATGGCCTGAGAAAGCAGTAGAAGATGGCCCAAGTGCTTGGGCCTCTGCACCCTTGTGGGAGACCCAGAAGAGGTTCCTGGCTCCTGGCTTCGGATCAGCTCAGCTCTGGCTGTTGCGCTCATTTGGGGAGTGAACCAGCAGATGGAAGACCTCTCTGGCTCTGGCTCTGACTCTCTCTGTAATTCTGTCTTTCAAATAAATAAAATAGATTTTTTTTTTTTTTTACAGGCAGAGTGGACAGTGAGAGAGAGAGACAGAGAGAAAGGTCTTCCTTTTGCCGTTGGTTCACCCTCCAATGGCCGCCGCGGTCGGCGCGCTGCGGCCGGCGCACCGCGCTCGTCCGATGGCAGGAGCCAGGAGCCAGGTGCTTTTCCTGGTCTCCCCATGGGGTGCAGGGCCCAAGCACCTGGGCCATCCTCCACTGCACTCCTGGGCCACAGCAGAGGGCTGGCCTGGAAGAGGGGCAACCGGGACAGAATCCGGTGCCCCGACTGGGACTAGAACCTGGTGTGCCGGCGCCGCAAGGCGGAGGATTAGCCTGTTGAGCCACGGCGCCGGCCTATACAATGACTTATAAAGTTGGAGCATGCCTTAGATTTCATCTTCCTCCTCTGACTCATTGCTCCTTTGGAAGGAGATACTGATCCATTACACCTTTTCTTTGTCTACCATGGATACTGTGAGGATGAAACATTAGCACATAAGTAGGCCATATAACCCATTCTTGGTTTACTTGACAAAGCAGGAGAATTTTGAGATGGTCGTGGCGGAACCTCTCAGGTGGGCTGACTCAGACTCAGAAGCCGGAATCCTGTCCACAGCAGGGCCCTGATTCACTTCCTTGCTGATTTCCAGGTGGGAAAATATGGTTCTGCTTTTTTTCCAGGGGGCAGGCATTGTGTTGCAGGGGGTTAAGCCACGGCTTAGGATGCCCTTATCCCATCCTGGAGTGGCTGAACTGAGTCCTGCCTCTGCTGCTGATCCAACTTCTCTCTAATGTGCACCCTAGGAGGCAGCAGTTAACCGCCCAAGTACACGAGGTCCTGCTACCCACGTGGGACACCCAGGACTTCCTGGCTCCTGACTTTGGGCTGGCCCAGCCCTGGCTGTGGCAGGCACCTGGAGAGTGAACCAGCAGACAGAAGAGCTCCATCTTTCTCTGTTCCCGTCTCTACTCCCTGCCCCGTCACTTTACTTTTCAAAATAAATTAAATAGAGAATTTTTTTCTGCCTTCTCTGATGGCAGCCCTAAACAAGCAGCAGGAATGGATTCTTGGGCTCTTTGTAGACCATCATGAGAACAGCTTACCTCCTTGATGAATGACTATTGATGAGTTATATTACAACATGAGGACAGGGGAAAAGAAAGGCCCCATGGTATCATAAAATCAAATTACATTTGGCAGGGAGGGAATCCTGGTGGAAAAAGAAGCCTGCAAACCTTAGTAGGCACACACTGGGCACAGCATGGGCAATAACTTTTAAGGTTTGTGTAAGAAAATAAAATGCTATCACTGAGACAAGAGAAGAGAGAAATTGATGTGAACGCACAGAGAGAGATTACCTTCGTTCTACTTCAATACAGAAGTATGTTGTGTTGGTAAGGAAATATCAGTTCTGAACACCACTTCATCTGCACCCCAGTCTAATCGTAATAAAGCTAACCTCCGCAAAGCGTATTGAAAAAGTCTCAGAAAGTTGGCAATCAGAAGGAAGGGGAAATGAATCAACCTTCATGTAATTTGGGGAAAAATAATAAAAGAAATGGAGTTACTGGGTCATCCATACAGCAAAATCTTGAGGAAAGAGCATCAGTTATTATTGGTGTAACCATCAGTATTTAAACTAGCATCTCATTTATTTCTGCCACTCTTCTTCATCTGAAAACTTGCAGTTTGTTACACTCAGTTCCTGAACAAAATGTGAAAGGTATCCAATGATGCTTTTATCTGACAGAAGATTCCCCGAGAGAGACTTGGGGAAGGCACTTCTGGGCTTCAGGTTGCCAACCATCATCCTTTCCCGAGCCTTTAATTGCTTTCTGTCCAACTGGGAAGCTAATGTGGAACGTCTCCGGACGCGCAGGTTCTCCAGCCCGTCATACCCAGAGCAGATTCACGGCATGCCGAGGACGACCTTTGAAGTTATGATGCTCTGCTAGAATCTCAAACGTTTTGCTTTGATCTGCAGGTACCATTTTTCCCAGGAAACTTTCTTGTGATTGCTGCATTTCCTATCACCAATCTTCTTTACTCTATAAAGGTCTATATATTTTATGTCCTAAAGTTTGATATTTTGCCAATTGTGTTTTCTTTGGTCATACAGAGGTTGACAGAAACAAGATCACTGGAGCTATGTAGTTTCTTTAAGATTTTCATGATAATTTATTTGGATTAAGTAGTAATTTTATATTTTTATTTTATGATTTCAATTCTGGTGTTTGAATCAGAAAAATGGAGTTATTTATAAAAAATGAGAAAGAAAAAATAATTTCTACTTGAGTTTTATTCTTTTAATTGTTACAAACATAGGTTGGGGGGGTTGTATTAAAACATTTTAATCACTAGTAATTAGAGGCTGGGGCTGTGGCATAGCGGGTAAAGCCGCTGCCTGCCGTGCCGGCAACCCATATGGGTGCCAGTTCGAGTCCTGGCTGCTCTTCTTCTGATCCAGCTCCCTGCTGTGGCCTGGGAAAGCAGTAGAAGATGGCCCGAGTCCTTGGGCCCCTGCACCCGCATGGGAGACCGGGAAGAAGCTCCTGGCTCCTGGCTCCTGGCTTCAGATCAGCTCAGCTCCGGCCATTGCAGCCAACTGGGGAGTGAACCAGTGGATGTAAGACCTCTCTCTCTGACTCTCCTTCTCTCTGTGTGTAACTCTGACTTTCAAATAAATAAGTAAATCTTTTTTAAAAATAACTAATAATTAATGAGATACCAATTGTATTGCATGTGAAGTTATATTTACAATGTGGTGAAAGGAGAGAAGGAAAGAGGCAGGCAGAAATGGAAGAAAATCTAACAGGTGAAGATGAGAGTAAGAAGGGAACGAACTGAGCTCAAGATAGAACAGGAGAGAAAAGGAAGAAGCAATTCCAAAAAGAGTTAGGAGGCAAAAAGGAAAAAGAGATAGCAAGAGGGCATTATTTTCTAAAAATTTTACTCTACTGTTGCTGTTCACACACACACACACACACACACACACACACACGGGCACTTAAAAGTTCATGGGAAAGTGAAATTAAAAGATAAGCTTATTTTGGTGCAAGAAATGAAATTCATGCATTATGTTCTCATAATACACATTCCTATGAACTTTTTGAAGCCCCTTTGTGTGTGTGTGTGTTTCTTTAAATAAATGTCTTTATTTACTGAGTGTTCATAACACTTAAAAAAATAGTCCTAAGTGTTTTCCTTTTAAGAGTCTGTTTAAAGTGATTTTTATATCTCCGTGTTCTCGAGTGCAAGGATAATGCACCATGCTTGTTATTTAACTACTATGTGCACAGGCATGGTGTTTGGCACAACACACAGAGCACCTTTCAAAGAAGTATCAGATGAGATTTGGGTCCTAAATTCAGTTGCCTTGACAAGCTTTCCTTCGTGGTGGCTTCTGTATGTCAGTGACTTGCAACACCGGGCACTGGGGATCACCCATCAGGCTGAGACGTGATTCTCTTATTCTTCACCTGTGGGATGCTCCTGCAGAAAGCAGCGGCAACCCATCAAGTCAGTTCGCTGCACGCTGTTGGAAGACTTGCAGTCAGGTGCTGAGAACGATGAAGCCCAGCAGGGCATTCTCTGAAAGGACGAGCCAAGAAGATTCTAAATGTACGCAAGGATCTCAAGATGAACAGTCCCGGATAAGAACGCTGTCGTCTTTATGGCTGATACTGTATGCGTAGCCAGTCCCGGATAAGAACGCTGTCGTCTTTATGGCTGATACTATACGCAGAGCCAGTCCCGGATAAGAACGCTGTCGTCTTTATGGCTGATACTGTACGCAGAGCCAGCTCCTCTTCCTCTCAGAGCACACAACAGGACATTCTGAAACCCACATCGCCCCTGCTCCTGAACACAATGGTATCTTTCATCTCTTTCTGGGACTTTTATTTCTTTTGTTGCTGGATCCCCCACATACTTGTAAGCATATCGCAGGCCAGCACAATGGCATCTGCGGGCGGACGCATCCTCCACAGATGCAGACAATATCTTCCTGGCTGCCACTGCCTAATGCAGCCACTAACCCACTTTTACATGCTCTTTGGAGTAAAAGGTGCAGAAAAGCTCTGAAGAACTTAAAGGAGAAGATGCTTTTCAAGTTTTTTTGTTTGTTTGTTTGTTTTTTTTTTTAGATTCAAGATGTTTGGGTGACTCAATCTGAAAATGCTAAATAAAAAAGCAGAAAGATCTTCCAAAGAGTCATAGGCAACCCCTAGGCCCCTTAGAGCAAGCCACACACATAACCTTTGGCTGTGTGCAGCACTGTGACTCAGACAGCAACCTGGAGAAACACAGGAGTATATTGCAGACCACTTTTCTGACTTGAAGGAGAGATCCATGAGGATTGTGAGAATTTTCAAATCACAAGCAAGTAGCTCTTTGGTACCCCAGTAGTAGAGGGCCTGAGGATGAAGGAAAAGGCCCCAAAGCAGTCATTAGAAATCCCTGATTTGCTGCCTGACCTCTCGGAAGCAGCTGCAACAGCTCTCTCTGTGGCTGGCCTGTCTCCACCAGTTTCTACATGCAGTTACTAATGCACCACTGATGGAACTAGGCACTCTGAAAGCTTGGGCAGTTGCCAATACCTGGAAAGCAGATGGGCCGAAGACTCTCTCCCCCAACCCCTCACCTGTAATGTGCTCTCACAAAACCCAACAACGTACTTGAGGTTTTCTGGACATGCCCTGTGCTTCCTACTAGTAAGGCGTTATTCACCTTGTTCTCTTCTAGGATGTGTCCTATCAACCCCTGCCGCCCCTTCCCCCTTCTCTTCTATTGAAGTTGATAGGGACTCCAGGAGCTCCTGGAAAAGGAAAGGAGAAAAACAGACATAACATAACCCTCCAGGAGTGCATGGAAAGGGGAGAAGGCAGAAATATACACAGTGTAATTCAGATGTTACATCTGCCTAACAGACCTGACTGAGTACTCTGCAATCTGCTGTGCAAAACAGGTTCCTCCAATGTCAGTTCCCGAACTGGCTCATGTAGAAAATCCCGTGAGCATATGCCTCGATGAATCGGTGACGACTTCTTCACTTAGAAACACCTAAAAATGGGGTTGGCGCTGTGGCGTAGTAGGCTAAGCCTCTGCCTACAGCGCCAGCATCCCATGTGGGCACTGGTTCATGTACCAACTGCACCTCTTCTCACCCAGCTCTCTGCTATGGCCTGGGAAAGCAGTGGAAGATGACCCAAGTGCTTGGGCCCCTGCACCCACGTGGGAGACCTCAGAAGAAGCTCTTAGCTCCTGGCTTCGGATTGGCTCTACTCTGGCCATTGCAGCCATTTGGGGAGTGAACCAGCAGATGGAAGACCTTTCTCTCTGTCTGTAATTCTACCTCTCAGATAAATAAATAAATCTTAGAAAAGAAAAGAAACACATAAAAATCCTGAGCCAGGCAGGCCGTTAGGCAGTGCCTTTGGGGTAGCCCTCCAGGCCGCTAGGAGGTATTCTCTCTTCTTCAATAAACACCCTTTGCTTTGCTCTCTTCTTCCTTGTCTGTGTGCCTCACTTGTCCTGCTCACGAGACAAAGAGCCTGGCAAGGTAGAGAAGTGGTAACCCATAAGATGCCAGCACTCCTTGATGAATCCAGCGGAGAAGAAAAGCCGTAGAAGACGGCAACACTCGCTAAACCAAGCAGGGAGGAGCAGCTTGGAACACAAAGCTAGGACAAGAGGAGCTGCAGCACAGGAGGTGTGCTGCTCCCGAAGAATCTGCCAAGACGACAGCTCTGCCACATCTCCTGGGGACGGGACGCAGACTGGGCAACGGGAGCCACAGGCTCCTCCTGCCACTACTCCTTCAACACCGACACCAGAACTCCTGCAACAAAATCTTACCATTGTCATGGGTTGAACGTGCTGAAGTCTTAAATCCCTGTGTCTACGAATGCACTCGTTTTATTTGGAAATAGGGTCTCTCCAGATGATCAAGTTAAGATGAGGTCATTAGGGTGAATTTTAATCCAGTGTGACCGCTGCCCTGATAGGAAAGGGAAAATCTGAGTACTGACCCAAATTTCATTATCATTACCATACAGCCATGTGTATACATGGAATTGGGCTTTTAGAGCTAGAAGAGCCCTTAAAATTAATTCAGAACAAGATAAAAAAAAAAAAAAGCACATACTTATCTTACCTTGACTGGCCATGACTGGTACTCACCTTGAATGCCCTGGACACAGCACTCACTTGCAGAGCTCAGAGTTTCAAAGTCTTCCTCAGCACAGTGCTAGAGAAGGAAGCACAAAACCACAACCTGAAGATCGATGCTTGGTTTTCATGCAACTTGAAACTGAATTTTTTTACTAATCTAAGCCAAAAATGAAGAGTGATAATTTTTGACGAAATCATACAATTAGCAGGCAATCTGAGGTAGGAACTGTCGGCCCACAGTGTCCCTTGAGTGTCCTGGGAATAGTCCTAGCATAGATTTCTGAACTCTGGCCCCAGCACGTCCTGTTGGGCAAATGGTGAATTTTCAGAGCCTCCTCTGTAGTTAGGGTGATATACATCACTCTATTTTTTTTTTTTACCCGCTAAATACTGAGGTGAGAGTTTAAAAGCTGTTTTGAGATTTCTATATCCCATGTCAAAGTGTCTGGGTCCAAGTACAGGCTCTGCTCCTGAGTCCATCTTCCTGCCAATGCACACCCTGAGTGATGGCTCAAGTGGTTGGGTCCCTGCCACACAGGAGACCCAGATGCCATTCCCAATTCCTGGTTTAAGCTGCTAGTTTCTTGTGGGCATTTGGGGCATGAACCAGCAGATAGGAGACCTCTGTGTCTCTGCCTTTCAAATAAATATGTAATTAAAATCAAGGAAAAAACAGAAATACTTTTTATGCTTTAAAATATTTTTATACAATGTACTTCAAAATATTAATTTTAAAATCCTGGAATTAGAGAGATAAATGTGCTTTTAGGCAAAGGATGATTTCATTAAAATTTGGGGGATTAGTCACATGTATATAATGCAATAGTCCTGCCTTTGCTGTAGCACCTTGTCAGAGGAACACAAGTATTTTTCTACTCTGTACAGCCAGACCCAAAGACTTTCCAGACTCCTGCTTATGAAAATCATCTAGGATTGAGACAACGAAGCTCATAGTGTGTCCTTTAGAAACCTGACATGAAAGAATGTCACCCTTACCCCTGGGAATGAGGATTCTGGGAGGGGAAAACCACGTGTGAATGGTTCATATCTTTGGATCTCTGAACTCTCACGGTGAGTAGGTGCTGGGGCTTTTACCGTGTGGTTTCTCGTGGTGCTTTGCGGTGTTTTAGCAAGGCCAGCATACTCTATCAGCTATGACTTAAAACCTAGAATGCACATCCTGGAACAGATCTCTACCAGTGTTCCGAATTCCAGGTAACATACTGCCCACCGGAGCCAATAATGGCCAACAAGTGTTTACTGGGCACAAATGTCGTGCTAAGCACTTGAGGTTCTCAGACTACAAAGCTCAGGCAGACACAGTTCTCAACCTTAAGAACCTTGCAGACGTACCCACGATCATTTTTACTACTTTGGGCTTTTTATTTGTTTTATGCTTTTCTATGGCTAAAGAAACAAGAGGGAGCATTTACATAGCAAATCTTATAATCTAGATAATAATCTGTTTACCTTTACTATTTTGACAAATAGAGTAAAAAAACATGGCGCAATGTCTTTGTTATCATATTCATACCATAGCGTTTTGCTTACTCGGTCACTCACTACTGATTTTATTTGTGTGACCTGGATGAAATGTGGACTTGTTAGCACTGGTTACTTCGGAAAAGCATCATCTGCAATGGGGCAGGGTGGGGAACTTTCACATTTGCTGTTTCCTTTTCTCATTTGGTTTTTAAATAAAGATATTTTATAATTTTAAATGACCAAACTATCTGTAAATAATTGTTAATTATTTCAGGAATAATGATGTATTTTCCCAAGATCCTTTAACATTATAAAACAAGCACTTTAAGGAATGCTGTTAATACTGAAACTCCTTTGGTTTTTTTTTCTTATAAATCAAAACAGGTCTCTTCACTACCTTACCGGTAATGCAGGGAGCATGTTTGTGGTAATTAAAGTATTTCTTTGAGATCAAGGAGAAATCAGAAAAAGGAAGAGACTTGAAATATGTTTTTAATAATGTTGTAAAAGGTGTTTTCTTGTACAAGAAAGACCATCTGAATCCTGCAGTTTCTTTGTGGGATCTTCTTGATGTCCATTTGAGCCCATGTCATTTCTTTTTTGTTGTTGTTGTTTTATTTTGAAAGACAGAGTTACAGAAAGAGCAAGAGAGTGAGAGAGTATGTGTGTGTGTGTGTGTGTGTGTGTGTGAGAGAGAGAGAGAGAGAGAGAGAGAGGTCTTCCAACCACTGGTTCACTCCCCAGATGGCCACAATGGCTGGAGCTGCACTGTTCCGAAGCCAGAACCTTCTTCCTGGTCTCCCACATGGGTGCTGGGGCCCAAGGACGTGGGCTATCTTCTATTGCTTTCTCTGGCCACAGCAGAGAGCTGGATCAGAGGAGGAGCAGCTAGGACTAGAACCAGCGCCCATTTGGGGTGCCAGCACTTCAGGCCAGGGTTTTAACCCACTGTGCCACAGCACCAGACCCCTCCCCCCATATCATTTCTAAGGGGCACAAAGCCAGAAGAGAAGTTGCCAGTATATCTAACAGTGTCCTGGCATACTAAGAACAAAAGGTCAGTAGAATCATACAAAGTTACAGGTTAACAGCGTTACTCTATGAACACCACTTAATCCATGTTTTCACAGGTTGATACTGGGTACTTTAAACTCCTCACGTAAATGGAGCATTACAACAACCAAAGCAATCCAAGAGTCAACAGTCATGAGTGTCGTGATAATAATGCTGAATTATTCCTGTGCAGAAAATATCGTATAAGACAAAACAAAACAGATATAAGGTAGTTGGGAGAGGTGAAAAGAAAACTAGGGAAGAATTTGTAAAAATACTTTAGTTTCAAAATAGGACCAATACTGATATACTTATAATCCACAATGCAACAGGTTTCCTGTAATAACAGCTTTAGTCAGGTGACTACATTTCCCCCTAACTGTTTTGTATAATCTTTTCTTGTGCATATATGTATTTTTTATTGTGGAAAAAGGCATATAACATAATATTTGCCATTTACCATTTTAACCATGTTAAGTGTATAATTCAGTGGCATTAAGTACATTGATAGCTTCGTATAATCTTCACCATTATCCACTTCCAGAACTTTTCCCAGTATCTCAAACAGAAATTCTGTACCCACAAATAATAACTCACTTTTCTCGTCTCCCCTCAGACCCTGGTAAACATTATTCTACTTTCTGTCTATGAATTTCACTATTCCAGGCACCTCAAGTATGCAAAATCATATTTGTCCTTCGGTATCTGGCTTATTTCACTTATATTGTCTTCAAGTTTCCTTCATCTTAGAGGATGCATCAGAATTTCATTCATTTTTAAGACTGTATGACATCTCATTGTATGTAGGTGCCTCGTTTCATTTATGCATTTACCTGTTGCTAGCTATTTGGGGTTACTATCTTTTGGCTATGGTAAGTAATGTTGCCGTACATTTTTATCCAGCCGCTGGGTTGCTGCTTCCTGTCACTTCACTCTAAAAGAACAGGATTTGGATGACAGTGAACATTAACCTCCCAAGCCTTTATTTTGTTTCTGCCATGAGTGTTTGTGGGTGGCACTAAGGAAATCACCAACTCGTCGTCTTTGACTAATGACATGAAGATACAGTTAAAGACAGCCCTCTCAGCCAGTGCCGCGGCTCACTAGGCTAATCCTCCGCCTGCAGTGCTGGTACTCCAGGTTCTAGTACTGGTTGGGGTGCCGGATTCTATCCCGGTTGCTCTTCTTCCAGTCCAGCTCTCTGCTGTGGCCCGGGAAGACAGTGGAAGATGGCCCAAGTGCTTGGGCCCTGCACCCGCATGGGAGACCAGGAGGAAGCACCTGGCTCCTGGCTTCGGATCAGCGCAGTGGGCGGGCCGTAGCAGCCATTTGAGGGTGAATCAACGGAAGGAAGACCTTTCTCTCTGTCTCTCTCTCTAACTCTGCCTGTCAAAGAAAAAAAAAAAAAAAGACAGCCCTCTCCTCGGCTGAGAGGACTCCTCACCTGAGTGTAACTTGACAGTGGCATTCCCATGTTTAAAGAAGGAACGTGCCAACAATCAGGAGTGGCTTGTATAAAAATGTGGGAAAAGAAGAAATTGGAGATGTAATTTGAAGGTGGAGACCCCTGCTAAGCAGGCTGCAGATTCTAAGTCTGTGAAAAGACACATCCATGTGGACACAGACGCAGCAAATTATTTCAGTACGATCAACACATATTTAGCCGAATAAACAAAAAGGCCAAATTGTAAACTTTAAAAAAAGTCGTTCCTCACAATCTGCTTGACAGTCATGACCCATCACATGCTCTGTATCTTTTAGATCCCTTTACTCAGAGTTAATATTAGTTGTACAATTATTTGCTTAATGTTTCTCTCTGTTAAGTTCAAAGAGGACCAAGAGCGTGTTTGTCTTTCCGCATAGCAAGGGCTATGTATACGCATGTAAATGTGGTCGGTCTCATCCACTCCAATCAGAACGTGGAAGCTAAATGCTAGAACTTGGAAAGTTAGAGATTTAGACATTATGTAGTCCCCCAAGATGAAATTATGTTATAAATAAAATCAATCAGGCAGTCTTGCTTAGCAAAAATCCTTCTAACACACTGGGCTGCCCTCAAACCCCACTAAATTCCAGGACTGCTCAAGCACCATGAAGGCATATAGAAATTTTCATTGATATTCAGAAACCATCTTGGTAAAAATGTGCACAAGCACTTCAATTACTGCAACAACTTCTTCCTAGCAATATATTGCAAGATTTTAACCAGTCTGTCTTAACTGGAAACCTTAGATGGAATAATACAAAGCAAAAGTACAATATGGTTAATAGTTTTCTTAATGACTCATTTATCTTTCCATTCATTTTTCAAACAACTTAGAAGCCACAATAATGGGGATGGGAAATTCACCCAAAAAACAGAGAATCCTTTCCCTGTTTTTGGAAAGTCATAATGGCAGTGGTAGGAACAGAGCTCATGTGTCTTGGGATTCCAGCTTTGGAATTTTTTTTTCTACTTTGAGAGATTATTTTGTAACTATAAAAGTGGCCCATATTGGCTGGCGCCACGGCTCACTTGGCTAATCCTCCGCCTGCAGCGCTGGCACCCTAGGTTCTAGTCCCAGTTGGGGTGCCGGATTCTATCCCGGTTGCTCCTCTTCCAGCCCAGCTCTCTGCTGTGGCCCGGGAGTGCAGTGGAGGATGGCCCAAGTCCTTGGGCCCTGCACCCGCATGGGAGACCAGGAGGAAGCACCTGGCTTCTGGCTTCGGATCGGTGCAGCGCACTGGCTGTAGCAGCCTTTTAGGGAGTGAACCAACGGAAGGAAGACCTTTCTCTCTGTCTCTCTCTCTCTCATTGTCCACTCTGCCTGTCAAAAAAAAAAAAAAAAAAAAAAAAGAATGACTAACTGCATCTCAGAGTAGGGGAAGAAGCAGGTATGATTTTCCACGTGGTAATATGAGCAAAACTCCTGTGCCATTCAGTAAATTGCTGTTGTTAATTTCTATTTCTTCTCCCTAAAAATAGGAAAATCCTTAAGCAAGGGCAGTTTGCCAAATGGTTATAATATGAATTTTTCTTATTGATTTTGATGATATTCTTCTGCATGACAACAGGGTTCTTGCCTGTATTTCATTTTCTGATACTTCGGTTCTTAATTCTGCTACAGGTTTTCTTAGGCTCACTCCTAGGACAGCAAATACTTATATGAGGCTTTCCTAATACTAGCACTGCTTTAAACACTGTACGTTCATTGAAGTCTCACAGCAAACCTTAGGAGATGGCTATTATTATAACTGCAGTGTACAGAGAAGGAAAACAGGCACAGGGAGGTCAAGAAACTTGTCTGAAGTCACAGTTTGTATAAGACAGGAACTAAAGATTCAAACTCCATGCAATTAACTACTGTTATGATTTGGGAAATAATCTGGGTATCCCCCAAAGGCCCATGTATTAAAGTCTAGGTTCCAACAGTCTTTATGTGCATGGCTATCCTTAATGGAATTCTGGTGTCTGAAGGTGGGCCCTTGGAAAGTGGTCAGATTGGATTGGGTTGAAGGGTGGAACCCCAGGGTCGCAATCACTGTGGCTATGAAGGAAGGAGACACGTGGATGTGGAGGAAGAGCCAGCTGCCCGCCTCCCTCGGCTTCCTCGTGCCACCCTCCAGCCTCTCCAGAGGCTTCTACAGCAGGACCACTGATCCTGGGAAAGTGCAAGTAACCCTTCCTCCCCCTAAGTAGGCCTTCCCAGGGCTTCTGAGATACACGAAAGGTGATGGATAAAACTATGATGCCATAGCACTTTTCTAAGTGCCAGGTTTTTGATCACAGATTTCTTCAGGTTTGCTCCCACTACGATGCTTGGAGAAACATCTACTACTGATTCCTCTGTCCTGCTTCTCCTATGCTGTTTAGCACAGAAACTCCAAATTATTGTGAGTTGGGCGAGGGCAGCAGCAGATGG
Organism: Sylvilagus floridanus; assembly: GCA_949820135.1. Taxonomy (NCBI): domain Eukaryota; kingdom Metazoa; phylum Chordata; class Mammalia; order Lagomorpha; family Leporidae; genus Sylvilagus; species Sylvilagus floridanus. The sequence continues at coordinate 18,436,824 of OX463239.1, read as the reverse complement.
TAAGAAAAACCACACAGATGTCTGCATTTGCTCTGCAGATGAAATCAAGATCTGCAAGAATTTGTGCATGCAAAGGTGTGCACGGGTGCCTCAAACCTACCATCTCTTGGTGTGCCCTGGGTTTCTAGGACCTAGTGATCCAACTGGAATTACAGCTCCAATTGAATTGTGTGTAAGATTATATACATTTCCTGATCATGAGACTGTGCTCTCTAGCAATTTAAACAATTCTAAAAATAGTCTTTTATTAAAATTTCATGGATCACATTTTCCTAATCAGAAAACATGAAGCTATTTCCACTTTGAAAATATAAATTGTAAAATCCAAGGGAAAAAGAGTAATTTTTGTGTCTCTTGCATATCAAGTCTATTTTTTTGCTTTTCTACAAACTTAAACCAAGCAACAGTGGTCAATGGAAAATAAATTCACTTTTTTTGAGATTAAAACACGACTAAAATTCTTGCAAAATTCACTGTATAGATGTTGATGCTAAATTTCTTTGCAAAGTTACACTTGTATAACTGTTAATAAAAAGACAATATTTACTAATAAGACTTTAAAAGTCTCCTACTGGAATAAAACCACAGTTGATTAAAAATGTTGACTTATTTTTTATCTTATGCAAACATATTTTATTGCTGTACAAGGTTGCCCTCTTGTGTTTTCTCTAGTTATTATAATTTTTTATTGATTTAATATTCAGCTTTTTGCTTTTCCATCTAAAATAAATTCAAGAGTAAATGAACTTCTAAGCCATACTCAAAACCATACAGAAGTTAGTGTTATGGTTTGTGGCACATGATACCCCTTTAAAACTCTGAACTAATTTATAAAATATGACAGCCTACAGTTAAGAAAAAGCAAGATTAAGTACCCAGAGAAAAACTTAGAATGACAAAGAATTCTAACACTTCAATACAATTACCAAGTTTTGGAAGATGTAGCCAGTTAGTCTTTTGGTATAGATTTGGCTTTATATCTTTGTTATCAAATTCTCCCTTTTTCTTAGACTTTTGTTAGTAGAGGGATATAAGAATGCTAGCATTGTTATTATTGTTTTCTTTGTGCACTAAATAAGCAAAGTTTTCTTTTTAATGTTGCCTAATAAACAGATACTCGTATGTTGCCAGTGAAGTGTGAATTTGGTACACTCTTTTTTAAAATCAAATTGGCAGTATGTATCACAGCCTTAAGAAAGGACCATTACGTTTGCTTTCAGGAATTATCTTAAGAGCACAATCCTAAGCACCTAAAAAAACTTTATCCCCAAAGTGCTCATCATAGTCTTATTTATAATACAAACAGAAATAGTAGCCTAAGCCTGGCCCAGTGTTGAATGAGAGTAGAAAACAATTATACAGTGGAATCTTTGGAAGAATTAAAAGTTTAATGTATATTTAAAAATGACGTGAACTTTTTCTGTCATGATGGTCAATTTAGACAAATCAAGATATAAATACGTGTGTGTATCCCGGTGATCAGGAAATGCTCTGTCTGAAGCTACCGACACTGAAATGGAATGTCTCTACATACGGATAGTTGCTTTCATTTGGTGGTGGCACGAAGGGAGAAATTCCCAGGTTCCTAATATTGTCATAAGCGAGATGATGCCCCCACCGCTTTATACTGACTAGGAATTCTGTGACTGTGCAGGCTCTGAAAACTTTCCTAAAGAAAACCAAGGCTTCGGCAACAGCTCAGGATCCAGTTGTGTGAGTGTAGGAAAGTGGGGGTCCCTATATCATGAAAAGAATGAGGATGATTTTTTTTTGACAGGCAGAGTTAGACAGTGAGAGAGAGACAGAGAGAAAGGTCTTCCTTCAATTGGTTCACTCCCCTAATGGCCGCTACGGCCCGCGCTGTGCTGATCCGAAGCCAGGATCCAGGTGCTTCCTCCTGGTATCCCATGTGGGTGCAGGGCCCAAGCACTTGGGCCATCCTCCACTGCCCTCCCAGGCCACAACAGAGAGCTGGACTGGAAGAGGAGCAACCGGGACTAGTGCCCGGTGCCCCAACTGGGACTAGAACCTAGGGTGCCAGCGCCGCAGGCGGAGGATTAGCCAAGTGAGCCATGGTGCTAGCATCTTTTTTTTTTTTTTTTTTTTGAAAGAGTTAGAGAGAGAGGTCTTTTATCTTCTGACTTACTCCCCAAATGGTCCCAATGGCTGGAGCTGGGCCATCCAAAGCAAGGAGTCAGGAGCTTCTTCCAGGTGTCCTACATGGGTGCAAGGGTCCAAGGCCTTGGGCCATCTTCTGCTGCTTTCCCAGGTGCATTAGCAGGGAGCTAGATCAGAAGTAGAGCAGCCAAGACTTGAACCTGTGCCCATATGGGATGTTGGAGCTTCAGGCCAGGGCCTTAACCTGTTGTGCCACAGTGCCAGACCCAAGGATGATTCTTAGAATGGATACTTTTCATCCCCAAGCTTTATTCTTTCCAGGAAAAGGAAAACAGTCAGATATAAGGTTCCTTTTCCAAACATATAAAAGAGCAAACGAAAAGCAAGCACCCTTTATTAAGTGCTTAATGCATGCTAGGATGGTTGAACATAGCCAGAAGTTAGAGGTAATGGCTGACTGAATGAAACGAAGGATGCCTGCAGTACTTTGTGTCCAGCGACCTGGTAGGAGCTCCCTGGCTAGGCTGTAGCTAAAGAGCTGGTCTTCCCACCTCAAGTGTTGCAGCAACCTTTACCTCTGACCTTCCACACATACACTGCCTCCTCAATGTATTTTCCAGACTGGCAAGAGTGTTCTTATCAATGAGCAAAATCAACAGATGCCCAGTGCACCTTGGGGTGAATTCTAGCCCCATGAGAGGGTTTGCAAGGCCCTGTATGAGACGGCATCCGCTCACCCAGCTTCCTGACCGCTCACGTGCTCCCTGCCTGCCTTCTAGGCACTCTGGTCTTCAGCAGCCTTGGCCTCTGGTGTTCTCCCAGCTTAAAATGGACCTGGGCTGTCTCTTGGTCTAGTTAATTCCTGCCTACCCTCTGAGTCTCTGGATAATCGTAGCTGTCGTTGGGAAATCTCAGCTGCACCCATCTTTATGTACCCATGGCAGTCACTACTTTCCCTATCAGGGTCTTTTCTGAATATTTTCCAAGTCTGGCTTAGCTGATCTTCTTGTCTAGTGGAATCCCCTTGAGGGCAAAGTTTGCTCCATTCTCCCAATACCTGTAACATCTAACAGGGTGGGCAAAAAATGGTCATTGAATAAACAAATGAGTTAAACTCCCCAAATCTCCTTAAAGAGCTGCTCCAATTGCTGTCAGTGTACACAAAACAATGATACATATATACGTTATGATGTTGGTGGTCGGGGATGACTCAATGCTGTATTTCATTAGTGCTCAAGTTTTGAATCCTGCCCTCTGTCTATAGTTGTAAATCTTAAAATTTTCAAATTAATTTTTCTGGCCATTTGTGGGAGAAAAACTAATCAATTGTTCCTGATCCTTAGAAAAAGAAGATATCTTCATTCTAAAAGTAAAGGAATAAATAAATGTTGGCTTATAAAATGTTTACAAATAATCTTTAAAGACAAAGGAAAATGCCCATATAATATTATGCTTTTTAGGGGCTGGCACTGTGGCACAGAGGGTTAACGCCCTGGCCTGAAGCACCAGTTTGAGACCCGGCTGCTCCGCTTCCTATCCACCTCTCTGCTATGGCCTGGGATAGCAGTAGAAGATGACCCAAGTCCTTGGGCCCCTGCACCCACATGGGAGACCTGGAAGAAGCTTCTGGCTCCTGGTTTCAGATCGGCAGAGCTCCAGCAGATGTGGCCAACTGGAGAGTGAACCATCAGATGGAAGATCTCTCTTTCTGCCTCTCTTCTCTCTGTGTAACTCTGACTTGCAAATAAATAAATAAATAAATCTTTTAAAAAATTATGCTTTTTAAAAGTACACAGGGCTGGGGCTGGCACTGTGACACAGTGGGTTAAAGCCCTGGCCTGAAGCACCGGCATCCCATTTGGACGCTGGTTCGAGTCCCGGCTGATCCAATTCTGATCCAGCTCTCTGCTGTGGCTTGGGAAAGCCGCAGAATATGGCCCAAGTCAGTCCTTGGGCCCCTGCCGTGTGGAGGACCAGGAAGAGGCTCCTGGTTCCTGGCTTCCAATCGGCACAGCTCTGGCCATTGCAGCTGATTGGGGAGTGCAGTGGATAGAAGACTTCTCTCTCTCTCTCTCTCTCTCTCTCTCTCTCTCTCTCTGCCTCCCCTCTCTCTGTATAATTCTCGTTTTCAAATAAATAAATAAATAAATCTTAAAAAAAAATACACAAGGCTGAGTGTCTGGCACAGCAGTTAAGAATGCTTGGGATGCCCACATCCTATCCTGGGGTCATTGGATTCAATTCCTAGCTCCACTTCCCATCCAGCTTCCTGTCGAATGTGCACCAGGAAGGCAGCAGGTGATTGCTCAAGCGCTGGGATCTCTGATGCCCATGTGAGAGACCCGGATGGTATTCCTTGCTTCTGGCTCCTGACTTGGCTTGTCTTAGCTCTGACTGTAGTGGGCATTGGGGCAGTGATCAGTGGATGGAAGATCTCTCTTGTCTCTCTGCCTTTAAAATAAAATAAATTTAAAATTTAAATTTAAAAGCACACAAATTGCATATGCAAAATAAGTCCCATAAAATAAATATATTTACAGAATAGAAAGATGGAAGGGAAATGCATAAGAATGTGTACTGTGATTATCTCTGAGGGTCACCTCGTATAAAACCCTTTTGTTCTTCACAACTTTCTGTAGTTTTCTGAACGGACAGTGTGTTAGAATGCCAAGAATCATCATAAAATCTTTATGAGATAGATTCCTTTATGGGTAGGTAATGCTTTGGAAAAGTGTTTTAATAAAACGTAGGCTAGCAGCAACAAAGCAACTGTCCCAACCAACTGAAATGGATTAAGGGAGAGGCCAACTTGGGCTGCAACCCAGAATGACCCCTGGGAGTCGCCAGGCCGGCAGCGGCAGGTCGGACAGCCCCGCCAGCTATCCTCTCACCTGCGCCACCTATCTCAATAGATCGAGGAAGTTGCTTGGTCTTTTGCTTAACAATAGGCGTAGTGATAAGCAAAATGGCTCTGCTCCAAAGCTCCCTGAAGTGCAAAAATACCAAGAAGATCAAAGGAACCATTAACCAACTCCCTGAACTTCAAAGGTTTCTCTTCTGGGAACTCTCAGAAGCAGCTGGGTGTTTACTTAGAGACCTCCATCCCAGGGTATAAATATAACATTACGGATATCTTGGTTACCATAACCTTTCTATTTTTTAGCTATGGTTGTTTTTAGGCTTGACAGTTTTGTAAACATATCAAACTGAGCAACAAACCAAAATACACTGGAATAGAGAGTGCATCACCCTCCGTGAGCACTGCAGCCCTGTCCTTAGCCTTGCATTCTTTGTGTTCCTTCTAAACTGAGTTTTTAGGTATCTCAGTTATTGCTATATTTTTTATTCAGTAAAAAGCAATAAAACAAATATTTTGTTTCCAAATAATTTATGTTACAATGCAATATCCAAACAAAGTCTACACAAAAATCATTTATCTTTCCTGGACAAGTTTCACAGACTTTGTCCCCTCAATAGTGAAAAATATCTCTTCTCTGAAACACTTCACGCAGCCTATGGTGACCCAAAGCCAAAACATTTTAATAATAAGAAATGCACCTCTAAGTGATTAAAATAGTATTAAGACCGAAATATATTAAATAGGTTAAAAAAGAGGTCCTATTTTCATAAACTTGACTGAAGGAATTTTTTTAACCATCAGAGAGATCTAGATTGTGAAAAGGTGTGAAGTCAGTCATAGATATATTCATTTTTGAAAGGTATTTCAAAAACTCCGTGGAGGGGCAGACATTGAAGTAGAGAGGGTTAATCCACTCCTCGGGTACACCGCATTCCATATCAGGGTGCCCGTTCAACTCCCAGCTACTCTGCTCTGGTCCTGCTTCCTGCTGATGCGCCTGGGAAGGCAGCAGATGGTGGGCCCAGAACTTGAGTCCCTTCCATCCATGCAGGAGAGCTGGATGGAATTCCTGGCTCCCAGTTTCTGCTTGGTCAACCCCAGCTATTGTGGGCATTTGGGGATTGAACCAGCAGTTGAAAGATCTCTCTCTTGCTATCTTTTATTCTAGTGCAAAAAAATTTTTATTTATATAATATGTGGAAGGTGAATATTATGAGAAACTATGTGTGGGTTTCAAACATTTTTTACACCAAAGAAAACTTTTAATTCCACTTTCCACAAGTTTCTTAAAGCACTTTTGCCATATATTATGCATATATCTGTAAAAACAAAAATGATATAAATCCTGTTATGAAAAGACTTCTTTTCTAGAAGAAGCCAAAGACAAGGAGAGAAGTGCCCTCAACAAGCACTGCCACGGAAGTCCAAAGTACACAGGGAGCAGGGAGCAGACCATTTCACAAGTCGTAGGGAGGGTGTGCTGTGTGTGTGTGTGTGTGTGTGTGTGAGAGAGAGAGAGAGAGAGAGAGAGAGAGAGAGAGAGAGAGAGAAGGAGAGAAGTGGTAAAGTAGAGGTGGGGTGATATTCCAGGGACCAATGGAAGCACCCATGCAGAAGCAGCAACCAGAAACCAACTGGCATATTTTGGAAATTCCAAGGAGCCCAGTTCAAAGTTCATTCATTCATAAACACAATAATCATTAGTTTAATATTTTGATTTGAAGTTGTTTCAAATTGCAGAAATAGCTGCTACTTCAAGATTAGATGAGATCAGGTACGTTCAAGGTGTTAGGGCTGTAGACTGCTACTTCAAGATTAAGGTCATGGGGCCAGTGCTGCGGCGTCTTGGGGGAGCCGCTGCCTGTAGTGCTGGCATCCCATGTGGATGGCAGTTTGAGTCCCAGCTGCTCCACTTCTGATCTCTGCTGTAGCCTGGGAGAACAGTGGCGGATGGCCCAAGTCCTTGGGCCCCTGCATTCACGAGGGAGACCAAAGAGGTTCCTGGCTTCCAATCAGCATTGCTGATTGTGGCCATTGTGGCCATTTGGGGAGTGAGCCAACGGAGGGAAGACCTCTCTCTCTCTCTTTCTCTCTCTCTCTTTCTCCCTCTCTCCCTCTGCCTCTCTGTAACTCTGACATTCAAATAGATAATCTTAAAAAAAAAATAGATTAAGATCACTGAGGCCTTGTTCCTGTAAGAAAAAAAGGCACTTCAAAATGTTCATGGATGCGGGCCAGTGCTGTGGTGTAGCGGGTTAACGCCTTGGCCTGAAGCGATGGCATTCTATATGGGGTGCTAGTTCAAGACCCGCCTGCTCCACTTCCGATCCAGCTCTCTGCTATAACCTGGGAAAGCAGTAGAAGATGGTCCAAGTCCTTGGGCCCCTGCACCCACGTAGGAAACCCAGAAGAAGCTCCTGGCTCCTGGTTTCGGATCAGCAGAGCTCCGGCTGATGTGGCCAATTGGGGAGTGAACCATCGGATGGAAGACCTTTCTCTCTCTCTCTCTGCCTCTCCTCTCTGTGTAACTATTTCGAGTAAATAAATCAATCTTTTTTTTTTTTTTTTTTTTTACAGGCAGAGTGGACAGTGAGAGAGAGAGACAGAGAGAAAGGTCTTCCTTTTTTGCCGTTGGTTCACCCTCCAATGGCCGCCGCGGCCAGCGCGCTGCGGCCGGCGCACTGCGCTCGTCCGATGGCAGGAGCCAGGAGCCAGGTGCTTTTCCTGGTCTCCCCATGGGGTGCAGGGCCCAAGCACCTGGGCCATCCTCCACTGCACTCCCGGGCCACAGCAGAGGGCTGGCCTGGAAGAGGGGCAACCGGGACAGAATCTGGCGCCCCGACCGGGACTAGAACCCGGTGTGCCGGCGCCGCAAGGCGGAGGATTAGCCTGTTGAGCCACGGTGCCGGCCTAAATAAATCAATCTTAAAAAAAAAAATGTTCATGGGTAATAAGTTAACTTTTGTGCAAAAAGATTGAAAATTCAGAAATTTTTTTTTATAATATACATTTTCCATGAACATTTTGAATACCTTCTATGCAAGGATTTCACTTTTTCTGCACCAAAATATTTATTTTCTAATTCCATTGTCCACATACTGTTTGAAGGACTCTCTTTATAGAGTCACCTTCCTGGTAGCCACTCCACATTCTTCTTCCTAATGCAAACCCACATATATGCCTCTGCTCTTAGCCACGGGTGGTTAAACTTAGTCCCTTTCCAGGGCTAACTCAGGAATAGCATGTGATCAGTTCTGATGAAAGAGATACCAAGAGAGCTTTGCTCAAGCTGCTGGAAAAGTAACTCTTCTTGAGAATTATTGAAAGTTTCTCCTTTCCTCTCACTGGGCCTTAATCAAAAAGTATATGGCCCCAAATATTAGTGGCAGTCATATTATAATCCCACAGGAAACTGACATTAGCCTAGAGCTGAATCTAGCTGATTGGGAGGAGAGACAGAAAAACCTGGGTTCTCAATGATATCACTGAAACAACTAACCCTGAACCTAACCCTCATTGTCTTTGCCATGAGTTAATTCATATTTTCCTTTTTCTTTATTTTATTTTATTTTATATCATATTACTTTATTTTTAACAGGTAGAGTGGATAGTGAGAGAGACAGAGAGAAAGGTCTTCCTTTTTGACATTGGTTCACCCTCCAATGGCCACCGTGGCTGGCACGCTGTGGCTGGCACATCACGCTGATCCAAAACCAGGAGCCAGGTGCTTCTCCTGGTCTCCCATGGGGTGCAGGGCCCAAGCACTTGGGCCATCCTCCACTGCACTCCCTGGCCACAGCAGAGAGCTGGACTGGAAGAGGGCAACTGGGACAGAATCCGGCTCCCCGACCAGGACTAGAACCCGGTGTGCCAGTGCTGCAGGCGGAAGATTAGCCTATTGAGCCGTGGGCGCCGGCCCCTTTTTCTTTTTAAATCAGACTATTTGTGGCCAAAATACCCAACCAAATTTAGATCTGATTATCAGACAATGGGGAGTCACCGAAGAGATTTAAGCAGGAGCCAAGCATAATCAGTTTGTAAAATATAAGGGTGACAGTGGCAGCAATGACTAGGAAGGGTGGGTGGGATGGGAGACTGGGTAACATTTTCTGCAGCCCATTGTATGTTCCACACACATTCTACACACTCTATGTGTATTAATTCATTGGCCCCTCCCAATACCCTCTGTGGCACGTGATCCCATCCATATCCCATATGAGGAATCTGAAGCCCAGGGACACTGATTGTCCATGACCATATAGCTACAAGGTGCTAGAACCAATATTTGATCCCCAATTTCATTAGACACACCTTTGTCCTTCAGCTAGCTACATCAGGAGATGCTCACCTCCCACTCGGCCCCAAGTAGGTCAGACTGACACGACCTCTTTTCTGGTGATCGGTTCAGGAATAGGCTGGTCACCCAATTCTGGTCTGCATTCAAACCATCAATTCATATTACATACTTCATAGGATTATTGTGAAAACTAAATGTACTATTGCTTATAACCTGTTTATAACAACACAGGGAAGGCCCATAATAGGCATTGGCTATTGTTTTATTATACTCATAAATCACGATTTTCTTTATTTTTTTAGATTTATTTATTTGAAAGGTAGCATTATAGACATAGAGAGAGAGGTCTTCCTTCCGTTGGTTCACCCCCCAGTTGGCTGCTATGGCCGGCGCTGCGCCCATCGGAAGCAAGGAACCAGGTGCCTCCTCCTGGTCTCCCACACGGGTGCAGGGGCCCAAGCACTTGGGCCATCCTCCGCTGCCCTCCCAAGCCACAGCAGAGAGCTGGACTGGAAGAGGAGCAACCAGGACAGAATCCGGTGCCCCAACCGGTACTAGAACCCGGGCTGCCGGCACCGCAGGTGGAGGATTAGCCAAGTGAGCCACGGTGCCGGGCCCCATAAATCACGATTTTCAAGAACATCTGGCAAGCAATGTCCAAAGAGGGAGGCAGAAGACAGTGGTGTGACAGAAGCTAAGGGGAAACTTTACAGAAAGGCAAAAATATTAGTCCATTTTCTGTTGCTCATAATACAATACCACAGGTGGGGTAAGCTGAAAGAAAAGAGGTTTATTTCAGCTCACGGTTCTAGAGGTACTGGTAGAAGGGGGCCACATCTGGTGATGGCTCTCTTGCCAATAGAGTGCACAGGAGGTTCAGGGCAAGAGATGATGTGGGGGCCAGCGCTGAGGAGTAGTGGGGAAAGCCACTGCCTGCAGTGCTGGCATCCCATATGGGTGCCGGTTTGAGTCCCGGCTGCTCCACTTCCGATCCAGCTCTCTGCTATGTCCTGGGAAAGCAGTAGAAGATGGCCCAAGTGCTTGGGCCCCTGTACCTGTGTGGGAGACCAGAAAGAAGCTCCTGGCTCTTGGCTTTGGATCAGCACAGCTCCATCCATTGAGGCCATCTAGGAAGTGAACCAGTAAATGAAAGACTTCTCTCTCTCTCTCTCTCTCTCTCTGCCTCTGCCTCTGCCTCTCTGTAACTCTGCCTTTCAAATAAATAAATAAATAAATAAATATTAAAAAGAAAAAAAGAGACGATGTGTCTGGTTTTGGTCTTAGTTTGTGTGTGTCTTTCTTCCGCCCCTCATATAAATCCTCCAGGATTCAATCATGGGGGCTCCACCCTAATGACCTTATCTAACTTTAATCTCTTTCCAAAGGTTCCATCTCAAAACACCATAAACGGATTAAGTTTCCACCCTCTTAATGCCTCACAGTGGAACTGAATTTCAACACACATAGCCTTTGGGACACTCAACACATGCCCAGACTACAGCAACCTGACAGGATGAATGAAATGGTGTAACAAAGTGACTCAGGAGCTGAAGACATAGCAGGTGACCTTTGCCAGAGCAGCATTGGGAAGGGCTAAGGTGGAAGACGACCATTTAGCTGAAGAGTGAGCTGCACCCAAGTGAAGGCAGAGGCTACTTGCTGCATATTAGTTGTGTTCCCGGAAGGAGAGGGCAGCAAAGAAGTGTTGGAGAAGTCTCCAGATAGAAGACATTTACATGCTTCAAGGCCAACGTAACATGGAAAATTCAGGAGGGAAACAATGATGGGACACAGGTGGAGGGAGACAGTAGGCATGAAAAACAGGGCCATCGCCCATCCTCTAGGACGGGAGGAAGGGGTGGGGCTAAGCTCATGTGTAGATGGATTTCCGGGCCTGTCAGGGAAGGTAGGGAAGCACAGCAAAGGAACAGTTTGCTTTTCTTAGTGAAGTGGAGGCAGGGTCCTCTGCCCGGGAAGGCGTGGAGCAAGCTGGGGCTGACGACAGGCACTGTCAGATGAGGCCAGACTGAGAGGCAGGTAAGACAATTCTAGGGTACAGGTGGTTGACCGCATAGATAAACTGCAGACTGAGAATTTTCAAAGGCTCCAATGTGTAGGGATCTACGGTTCTCTCCTTTTTTTTTTTTGACAGGCAGAGTGGACAGTGAGAGAGAGAGACAGAGAGAAAGATCTTCCTTTGCCGTTGGTTCACCCTCCAATGGCTGCCACGGACAGCGCGCTGCGGCCGGCGCACTGCGCTCATCCGATGGCAGGAGCCAGGTACTAGGTGCTTCTCCTGGTCTCCCATGGGGTGCAGGGCCCAAGCACTTGGGCCATCCTCCACTGCACTCCTGGGCCACAGCAGAGGGCTGGCCTGGAAGAGGGGCAACCGGGATAGAATCCGGCGCCCCAACCGGGACTAGAACCCGGTGTGCCGGCGCCGCAAGGCAGAGGATTAGCCTGTTGAGCCACGGCGCCGGCCTACGGTTCTCTCCAAGACCTCTCTCACCGGCCAACGTGTATCAGTGAGAACCAGCCTGTCCATGTCTTCGGCAGGTTATACACAGTAATGGAAGTGGCGACCACTTGACCATAGTCCTTTCTGGTTCCTCAGACTCTCCTGAGGCCCCTGCTCTAAAAACAAAATCTGGGCCTACACATGGGACAGCCAAGCACTGTTCTCACGAGGGAAAGGGAGTTAAAGACCAGACTGTCATCCCTCAAATCTAAAGGGAAGACTCAAATTTTTAATTAAAGCTCTTTTCCTAAGAATCTCAGTGTGTTCCAGGATTACAGGTGGTGAAACAACATACTAACAGGGATTCCTTGATTAAATTTTATAGCCCTCACATCTCATGCATGCCCTTTCTTTCATCTTGGATGAAAGAAGTTACGGGCACCCAAACCAGGGCTTTCTGTGTAACAGCGAGGATTAGCAGGATTAAGAACTGCATGCATGATATGAGAAGACTGCTCATCTACTTAGATTATGCAGTTTGTGTGCCTATGGCACCTAACAACATCAAACTGCTGACTCAAGGCAACCTAAAGCATCTTTCCACTGTTAATGTCTTCATTCCCATGGCTACCTTTCAACCTACACAGCTAGATTTCCTCTGTACACCTAGCCAACAAGCGAAAGACGTCTCACTATTAGAAAGTCTTTGGGAGGTATTTTTCTCCTACCAAGTTCATTTCAAGAGGTTATTCTTTTGAAATTGATGTTGGTTGCTCTAATTGATTTCATGGGTTTTTTTTCCTCTTAAAAATTCAGGTGTGGTCTTTTGTTTAAAAAGGGACAACAATAGTTTAAGAAGTGCTCCTTCGTGGGCTATTACGAAGCAATGAAAATACCAATCATTCTAATAGAAGAGCATCAATACGAACACTTCCCCTCTGCTGAGGACATTATTTTTCTCTTAAGTGAAGTCACTGCTCACAGAGATAGCTGTATTTTCAGACTTACAACAGGCAAAATATGCCCAAAGCATTAGGTGAGCCAATCCTATTTCTGTGCCAAAAATAATGCCATCACCATTTTCAAATAAACATCAGTTAAAAACAAAAGATTTCACAGGTGTAAGGACATACCTCTTAAAGAAATCATTTAAAAGACCATCATTGGGATTTTAATACAGACATATGAACAGAAGTCACTGGAACTCCGCTATCAGAAGTCACATTAGCTTATCAATCATCAAGCAGGCCACAACTTACCGACTTCATAAGCATTCTAGGTTGCTGCAAGAGAGACTGGTGAACTTCAGTCAAAAGGCTCAACAAGTCCTCTTCTATGTGTTAGGAGAATACAAAGCGAGTAACCTTCGGCTCCTGACCTCAAGGATTTTATGACTCTCGACTTCCTGAAAATAACAGAGATTCTGAGTGAGAAAGCCCCACACCAAGGTATGAATATGGACAGGAAAACAATTTGCTGCCTGCTCAGTTGTCCAGGGGGAGTCACACGAGTCCCAGGAGGGATTGTAACAGAGGTCTTCAAAAAGTTCATGGAAAATGTGTATTATGATAAATAGCATGAATTTCAAAGTTGCATCAAAATCATCTGATCTTATAACTCCGTTTTCCATGAACTTTTTGAAGCACTCTTGTACTTCAAAGTGAATGACTGAGAGACATTTTGCTAAATGAAAATTAAGCTTAAACATTTTCTTAGGAAATTGTAATGGGGCCACCTGCCCAGATTCCTCTCCCTGATTTGAACAGATCGTGGTTTCTTTGGAGAACAGCCAGGTTACACCTAGAAACTGGTATACTGACAACTATGTATTTTTAAATACTATATGCACATTTGGAAATACGGCTCTGAGTTGTGCTTTCTAAAGGACGTTCAGGGGTCACACTACAACGTGTCTCATTTATTCCCTTCTTCCCACGGCCCCTTTGTTTAGCCCCTTCAATGAAGGCACTGTGGCAAGTGGTGCTTTCCCGAGACAGCCACAGCACTATGTGTGGTCTCACTCGCTCCTTGAGAGCTTCATCTCTCTCCATCACGAGGCAGGAGACCCTTCCCCTCCTTTCAAACCTGCATGTGACTTTGTGACCGTCTGGATAAATATAATGCACAAGAACTGGAACTGCATGATTGACAAACATTTTGTTGTCGTTGTTTAATTTATTTGAAAGGTACTAGTTCACTTTCCAAATGCCTGCAGCAGCCGAGGCTGGGCCAGGCCAAAGCTGGGAGCCACGAGCACCATCTGGATCTCCCATGTGGATGGCAGGACCCCAATAACCTGATTCATTACCTGCTGCCCCCCAGCACGAGTAGGATGCTAAGATGAGAAGCAGAGCTGGGGCTGAGACCCAGGTACTCTGGGATGGGACCCCCACAATCAAAGCATCTTAACACTGCGTCAAATGCCCACCCCAGTACATCATGATGTCTAAGACTGGGTCCCACAAGTTTTTGAAGTACCCTTGTGTGTATATTTTCATCTTTTAACTAATGTAATTAATAGAATATTCTATAATATTTCTGAATCGTATGTTCAGTCATTCTTATATTCATAGTCATGTAGGTGGCCTGGAACTAGTTTTTCTCTATTATAAACAAGGTTGAAATTGGGGCAGGCACTGTGGTATAGTAGGTTAAGCCTACAGGTGCAGTGCAGGCATCCCATATGGGCACTGGTTCGAGTCCCAGCTGGCACACTTCTGATTCAGCTCTCAGCTAATGGCCTCGGAAAAAAGAAGATGGCCCAAGTGCTTGGACCCCTGCACCTGCGTGGGAGACCTGGAGGAAGCGCCTGGCTCTTGGCTTCAGATCAGCCCAGCACTGGGCCATTGTGCCATTCTGGGGAGCAAATATCTCTGTGTCTTTCCCTCTGTCACTCTTCCCCTCAAATAAATCTTAAAAATAAATAAATAGGAGCCGGCGCTGTGGTGTAGCGGGTAAAGCCGCCGCCTACAGTGCCGGCATCCCATATGGGCTCCCCACTTTCTATCCAGCTCTCTGCTATGGCCTGGGAAAGCAATGGAAGATGGCCCAAGTCCTTGGGCCCCTGCACCTGTGTGGGAGACCCGGAAGCAGCTCCTGGATCCCAGCTTCTGATTGGCGCAGCTCTGGCCATTATAGCGAAGTGGGGAGTGAACCAGCAGATGGAGGACCTCTCTCTCTCTCTCCTTCTCTCTCTCTGCCTCTCCTCTCTCTGTGTAACTCTGACTTTCAAATAAGATAAATAAATCTTTAAAAAAATAAATGAATGTGCTCCTGCATGCCTCTTTGTGCACGAATGTCGATATTGTTAGGATACAACCCTGTAGTTAATAAATGCATATGAGACAAGCAGAACTGTGTCTGGTGCACAGAAAACATTTCATGACTATCTCTCTAGGGTGAGCCTCTCCAAGGAAGGTGAGAGTTTTCCTTTAACATCGCCAGGGACACGAACTCTAAGAACAGTTCCGCTACAGTGTATTCCGCTTGCACAGAGTTTAGGTTCCAGCAAGAAGTTGCACACACTCTCAGAATTCTATCCTCAAAATGTCCACCCGTGCACGCTGGTAGCTCCTGACCGGCCCTGCCAGTTTTTACAAACTTACTTTGCTCTGCGCGCTAGGGGTCAACGCTGTCGGCTTGCCTCTCGGCCCAGGCCTGCCCGGGTCTGCAGGTGCGAGGAGTGCACAGACGCGGGCTGCACGTGCTTCTCTCCCTGCTGACCGCGCCAGGCCGGCCACGTGGGCGGCCGCGGCCGGACACCCTGCACCCGGGCTGCCCGCCCGGCACACGTCGCGTCCCGCGTTTCGCCCCGGGCACGCCTGGGCTGCCCGGCACCTGTCAGTCACACTTCACCTCCAGCTGCCCCTGGCCGGGGGAAGGCAGTGAGCGGCGGCGATGCCTGTTCCCGCGTCTCAGAAGGGCAGAGGCCGGGTCAGCCCACTCCCCGCCGCAAGCCTCCCACGTTCACAGAGTCTCCCCAACGCCCTCTCCTCTCCCGCTGGCTTCCTGGATGCGCTCCCCTCCCAACCGCACGCCCCGCGGTTAGGGCTAAAGTTACACATCGCGGAGCTCCGGAAAAACAGTTTTTTGGGCGATTTGTAAAAGGGCCGCATCCGCAGGCCCGGGGCGGCGGGCTGCACAGCGGCCCCGCCTGGCCGCGTAGACGCACCCCAGAAACCCCGAGCGGGCATGCGGCGCGGGCGACTCCGGGGCCCTCCGCGACTTCCCCGCCCCGAAACCCCACCCGCCGGCCCGCCGCCCTCCGGGCCCGCACCGGGACACCTCCGGCCCGCCCCTCGCACAGGTCACCTCCCGCCCGCCCCTTTCCCTCGGCCCGGCAGCCGGCAGGCAGGGAAGTGTCGTAAAGCCAGGCCCAGGAAACTTTACCCGGGGTAACAGCCGAGGCGCTTTACGGCGGCGGCTGCTGAGTGAGAGCCTTGGCGGCGGTGGCGGCGGCCGCGGCGGCGAGGGAGGCGGCGGCGGCGGCGGTGGCTGAGTGGCGGCGGCAGCGGCGGCGGCGGGGACCGGTGCGGGTGAGCCGCGGGGAGGGGCCGCGGGGACAGCGCTGGCGTCTGGGCCCTGGCGGACAGCGGCGGCTGGGCTGCGGGGCGGCGTTGAGGGCCCGGGGTGGGTTGGGGGGCGGCGCGGGATCGGGGCGGCAGCGCCGTGAGGGGCGGTTTCTGCCTTTGTTCCCCCCCACACACACTCGTGCCGCCCCCACCTGCCGCCCCCGCCGCCCGGCGCTGCGCGACAGCGTCTCATGGCCTCCGCTCTCGGTCTGTGTCGCTTCTAGGATGGCGGAGGTACCGCCTGGGCCTAGCGGCCTCCTCCCACCTCCTGCACCTCCGGCCCCGGCGGCGGCCGAGCCCCGCTGCCCCTTCCCGGCCGGGGCCGCGCTCGCCTGCTGCAGCGAGGACGAGGACGACGACGAGGAGCCCGAAGGCGGCGGCGGCGGCGGCGGGAGCCCGGCGGGCGGCGAGGCGGCGGCGGCGGCCAAGGGGCATCCGTGCCTCCGCTGCCCTCAGCCGCCGCCGGAGCAGCAGCAGCAGCAGCTCAACGGATTGATCAGCCCCGAACTGCGACACCTCCGGGCGGCCGCCTCGCTCAAGAGCAAGGTCCTGGGTGCAGCCGAGGCGGCCGGCCCCAAAGCGACTGCAACAAAAGGAGCCGGGGTGCCCTCGGGCGAGAGGCCCCCTCGCTCGCTCTCCAGGAATGCGAGAACTGCGCTCCCCAGCCGGGCCGAGGCGGCGGCCCGCAACGGACTGGCCGAGGGCGCCCAGCCGGAGCCCGAGCCGGAGGAGGAGGAGGAGGAGGAAGACGAGCAGGTGCGGCTGCTGTCTTCGTCCCTGACCGCAGGCTGCAGCTTAAGAAGCCCCTCGGGCAGGGAGGCCGAGCCCGGGGAGGATCGGACGATACGATACGTCCGATACGAGTCCGAGCTCCAAATGCCGGATATCATGAGACTGATCACCAAAGATCTGTCCGAACCCTACTCCATTTATACTTATAGATATTTTATCCACAACTGGCCGCAGCTGTGCTTCTTGGTAAGTGCACGGAAGGAAACGCGGGTGCTCCCACAGCCGGGTGCAGGCGGCGCGGGGCAGGGAGTGTGCGGGCCCCGTGGACGCTCGCCCCTGCGTGTCGCGGTGGCGGACGGGATGTGCAGTGCGTGTCCACGCTTCCTAGCGAGTGCACGGAGCCGCTTCGAAGCGAAGATCTCGCCACCCGGGCTGGCCTGGGACCATTGTAGATGCGCCGCACCTGTGGGCTGCGTGGTGTTCACCGGGGGCGGGGCGGGGTGGGGCGGGGGTCTCGTGTCCCGTGGACCTGAGCTTACAGTGTGTGGTCCTGGTGAACTGTCTTTAGCTGCCCTCCCTCACCACAGGCGTTGAATTTGGTCGTGGCCCTGGTCGGGCGCAGCCCTCGGCAGGAGGGATGCTGTGTGGCCGCAGGTCCTCCAGGCCTGAGCCTGCTCCTCTACCTCCACACCAGCGTGCTTCCCCGGGCCCCATCGCGGAGGTGCTATTAACACTCCTGGTTCCCGAAAGACTCCTGAAACTGGAGCGAAAATGCCCTTTTGTGAAATGCAGGAAGCCTGAGTGTGAAACTGTTACTAATCTGAGGTTTTTTTTTTTTTTTTTAAAGAAACTGGCCATAGATGGGCCTAAACACTGGTTAACCCTGGCTTGTCTTGGGTCTATGTGATGAAATTCTTCTTACTTATATGAAAATGAAAATGACTTGATACTAGACAAGCTGAATAATACAGTTCGAGTAATTTCCTCACAGAGCTGTTGACCCAGTCTCAGTCTGTATGAAACTTAAATATTGGCTGCAGGTATATGCTTTTTACCATGTACTCAAACATACTGTTTCCCTTGAGTTTGACTAAAAAGGACGTGCTTTTAAGGAGGATTTTATGATATGTGAAAGGAAAAGTCACCACTGATTTTTTTTTGTTTGTACGTGGACTTAGTGTCACTTACTGAATCCTGGCAGTGTGTTGTGACAGTACTTGAAAATCTTTCTGATTTCTATAGCTTCGTGGTAATTTGAAAATATAATGTGAGTATTGAAGGTAGTGGTAGTTCTGCTATTTTCTGTTAATTTTATACAAACTTCAGTTTAATACCTTTGTTTAAACTAGGTATTATTTTATAGTCTAGAAAATTGTTAGGGTTCTAAACATTGTATCAAAATAGAAGTTCTAAGACATGTCTGTCAGTGAATATAGAAGAGTGATTTATAGCACTATTATAAATGTCATTAAATGCCATTGTAATCGCTAAAAATTGTAGATTGATTTAATTGTGCAGCAATCCAGCGAAAGTGTATAATTGAACCACATTTTAAATTGAAATAGGTGTTTTTCCATCAATTTCAGGGAGCAGTTGCATATATATATATATATATGACATTTAGTCAGTTTTTGAGTTCTCATAATATGTGGAACTTTCTCAGCTTGTCTGCTATTTTAGACTCTGATAAGCTTATTGTTAGTAAACTTTAGCCTTGATTGTATATAGGATCCTCCAAATTCATCAACTGATTTGTACCTTAGCACTTTATAGCCAAAGTTGAAAATTAAATCCTGAATGTCTAGAAGTTGAGATATGCACAAGTGGTTGACCTCTGTAAGATTTACTAGTACAAGAATGAATCTGGAGGTATTTAATTGCACAGTAAAACATTAGTTAAAAACAGGCCATTTAGAACTGAGGCCTTCACGTTGGCATAGTTTTAATTTCAATTTCACGAGAACTAAGTTTTTAAATTGTGAATGTTTATTTCATATCATTTTAGAACTGAAAGGGATTCTAGTCTAGCCCAACTTTGTGGGTTTTTTTTTTTTCTTATATAAAATATTTAACGATCAGAGTGACTCAAAATGGTTAAATTCCGAGGCAAAGCTCAAACCCCGGTCTCCTGACCTGAAAAATGGCATCCCATTAACCTATGTAGTACAGATGATTGTGTGTTACCAAATTATCTTCACCAAAGGGTAGTTTCCCTTAGAAACATCTATTTCACGAGATTGGAAACCTCTAAAATGTTTCTGGTTTCCGTGTGTAACATGTAATGGGTCAAATGGAATATATGAGATTGAACTTTATGAAATTGCCAATACTTGATTGACAAAAATGACAATTCCTGTAATTCTAATTATTGCAACAGAAGTGAAAGCAGAGGATGGTGGAAGTGTGAGGTGCCATCTACCCTGTACATAACCAATTTGTCTTTACCTCCTTTGGAGTCACAGCATTTTCAGGTGTTAGTGCGTTTTTGAAGTTCTTAAACTTTACTATCAGCAATGTAATACAGTACTTCCGTTCATTTGTTCTAAATTTAACTTCCCAGCTTCCTCCAGTTTTCTATTTTCAGTGTTCTATATTTGGGAATCTATTTCACACAATTTTTATTTTTCATGGTTTTGTAGTCTGACAAGCCTTTGGTCTTGTAGAGTTAAGTCTTAATTTTGCTAGAGATTTTTCAGTTCTCATCCTTGGGAAAACATATTTAAATAGAATGAGTTTCAAATGTATGTACAGAAGCTTTTTAAAATTTTTTTTTTTTAAGATTTATTTATTTATTTGAAAGTCAGATTTACAGAGCAAAAGGATAGGTCTTCCATCTGCTGGGTCACTCCCTAGATGGCCACAAATGCCAGGGCTGGGCCAGGCCAAAGCCAGGAGCTAGGAGCTTCTTCCACGACTCCTACATGGATGTCAGAGGCCCAAGCACTTGGGCCATCCTCTGCCGCTTTTCCCGGGCTTGCAGCAGCTTTTATTCAGAAAAAATTGACAGACGGTTTGCTGGTTCTTGCAAATGTTTGTTCATCTGCAGCTTATCAGGGAAAAATATGGTATTGACCTTCCTCACTGCCAGAGGTGATGTTAATAACAGTGTATCATTCATTGGGCCTGTTATTTTTAGATGATGTGTGCATCTTGATTTTTTGCTCCTATAGATTCTTAATTAGGAAAAAATAAATCTAGCCTAAAACTAGTTGCTATTTCTTCCAGGGTCAAAGGATAAAGATTTGTTTGAAATGGTTTTCAGTTTGAAATTTCTGTCCAGTTGTATTTCATGGCTTTAGTCTTTTTTTGGATGACTTTCTTAACTTGGAGGTATAACTATCCTATAGTTTGGAATCCTAAATTAAGATTTTCATTTCACACAAACCCAGCATCTGCAGTCAGGCCAACATTTTTCTGATTCTTTTAAGTGTACCATTTGGCTTGTGATGCATTTACATATGTGCGTGCCATATATGTATGTGTGTATATATACCCATGCACATATCTGAATTTTCAGATCAGAAAAGACTGTCTGAATTTGTCAGTTAAGTTTTGTATTTATTTCGGACCTTAGGTAGAAATAAATGATAAGTTTTCAAAAGAATTTTTAAAAAGATTGATTTATTGAGAAGGAAAAACAAGAAATAACAGTTTCAGAGACTTGTTGGCCCAAAATAGTTTTGGAATGTATGTTAAAACAAATGAATTAGCATGGGTTATAAAATTTAATATCTCTTCAAATGTGACCTAGTTTAGATTTGTGTGAAATTATCTTGCCTAAAAGATTTCTCCACAGTTTTTTTTTAAAGGAACATTTTACTCAATTTATAGTTAAAATTCAGATTTAGCTCATTCCTGGTTTTTATTGTTGAAATAATTTTTTTAAAATATTTATTTATTTGTAAAGCAGAGTTACAGAGAGGCAGAGAGAGAGAAGTCTTCCATCCGCTGGTTCACCCCTCAAACAGCCGCAACGGCTGGAGCTGAGCCGATCTGAAGCCAGGAGCCAGGAACCAGGAACTTCCTTGGGGTCTCCCACACAAGTACAGGGGCCCAAGCACTTGGGCCATCCTGTACTGCTTTTCCAGACCATAGCAGAGAGCTGGCTCATAAGTGGAGCAGCCGGGACTCAAACCGGTGCGCGTTTGGGATGCCGGTGCTACAGGCGGAGGCCTAGCCCATTACACCATAGCACTGGCCATGAGATAATTTCTTTTGAAAAGTTAATTTACAGAAAGCAAGTACTGCTTGCTGACACATTATTAAACAGTTGGAGATACTGCCCTGTTTATATTTACAGTAGTACAGTATTGTAGAACTTTTTATCAGTGATGGAGTTTTAGCATTCTCTTTTTTTTTTTTTTTTTTTTTTGACAGGCAGAGTTAGAGAGAATGAGAGAGAAACAGAGAGAGAAAGGTCTTCCTTCCGTTGGTTCACCCTGCAAATGGCCGCTACAGCCAGCGCAGATCTGAAGCCAGGAGCCAGGTGCTTCCTGCTGGTCTCCCACGCGGGTGCAGGGTCCAAGCACTTGGACCAAGTGATGGAGTTTTAGAAAAACAGTTTCAATGATGACACTGGAAATCAGTGAAATGGATGATTAGCATTATTTATCTTGAAGCCTTTCAGTGCTCTGGAAGGCTTTATGTTTTTATTAAAATAGAAGGCTCTGTATATCATGATTTTAAGTGTGTGCTGTAAAGCTCTGATTTTGAGCTATAAAAATTCTAAGAGCTTTATGACAGATACCCACTCTGGCAAAGATATCTTAAAAATGAGACCATCGTAAATTTAGTCTTTATGGCACTTCAGTAACCTCTTGAGTATAATTTGAGCAATACCTGATAATTCTTTTTCTTATTTGTTTATGCTTCTTCTGCTCAGAATCTTAACTACCATTCAGGTATTACTATTATGTCTTACATCCATTTCCCATTAAAGCTTTATTATAATTGTTTAAACATACAATACTCTGCTGTTTGCTGATGGACAAGTTTTACAATATTTTGTCACATCCTACTGAATAAATGTTTTTCTTGAAACAATTTTGTTCCCACTACTTCAGGTAGATCTTTACTGCAAATAATTGTAATTATGAGTATCTCATGCGTAATCTTAAAAAGTACTTGAGTATTTCCTTGTGGAAATCTTGCTGTTGTTCCCATAGGCTTTAATAATCCTAGAAATTAATGTTCTAGCGTTCTGAGAGCTTGTAAAGCCAGAACATTGGAAGGATTCTGGGATTTAGATTTCTGAAACTTCTGTGATTGCTCTTTTGCTAGACTTTGCATTATCTCTCTCTCTCAAAAATGCTGACACATGGTTGGTTGCTATTTTCACTGGGTGATTCTGCAGGACCTGATGGCAATATATTCTTCATATATTTGTTTGTTTATTTTTAAGGCCATGGTAGGGGAAGAGTGTGTAGGTGCCATCGTTTGCAAGTTGGATATGCACAAAAAGATGTTCCGCAGAGGTTATATAGCCATGTTAGCTGTGGATTCCAAATACAGGAGGAATGGCATTGGTAAGAAAAATAATATTTCGCTAAAAGAAAGCATAGTATTTTCGTTTATGTGTTTTGAAACAAAAGTCTTACATGTAAATATGTGGAAATGAATGTGAAGGTAACGGAAGAAAGGTAAGAAGATTTTATATTTCAAAATGTTTTTAAGAAATGCTTGAAATGAATTGTTTCCTTAATGTTTATTTCCAAAATCTTTTTTTATTTTATTTTTATTTTTTTTATCCAAGATCTTTTTAACAGTTAGGTGATCAGTTTTCTTTTACTCATATTCAATGTTTTGCATCATACTAAATACTGCAGTTTTTAGTAGTATTATGAGGGTACTTGAGCCCAGCCCTTAAGCTGCTCCCTGTACATGGGTTAAGTAGACCTCAGCCAAGGCAAAATTATGGAGAAATTACCATTACTTAGTGGTAGCCATTAAACATTATGTTAGAATTCAGAAACGACCAAGAGTAGAATCGAATATTTCTTAACAATTCCTAGACTTGGCCGGCGCTGTGGCTCAACAGGCTAATCCTCCGCCTTGCGGCGCCGGCACACCAGGTTCTAGTCCCGGTCGGGGCGCCGGATTCTGTCCCGGTTGCCCCTCTTCCAGGCCAGCCCTCTGCTGTGGCCCAGAAGTGAAGTGGAGGATGGCCCAAGTGCTTGGGCCCTGCACCCCATGGGAGACCAGGAAAAGCACCTGGCTCCTGGCTCCTGCCATCAGATGAGCGCGGTGCGCCAGCCGCAGCACGCTGGCCGCGGCGGCCATTGGAGGGTGAACCAACGGGAAAGGAAGACCTTTCTCTCTGTCTCTCTCTCTCACTGTCCACTCTGCCTGTCAAAAATAAAAAATAAAAATAAATAAATAAATAAAAAAACAATTCCTAGACTCTCTTTTTTTCATGACTCCACTTTTCCTAGCATGTTGAATTCATTTTTTAAGCCCCTTCCCCTCTTGATTTCATCTTACACTAATGGTTCCTAATGGTCAGTAGAATCATCCCTGGATGGTTTAAAAACATGCATAGAGCCCTCCTCCTCAGAATCTTGTTTGTCCTGTCAGTGGTGTATGTAAGTTCTCTTGGCTTCTAAGTTTATATTTGAATATTTGCCACTTAATTTGAGATAATCGTTGTAGAGGTGATCAAGATAGAAACCAGCATTTGATATTTTCAGTGCTTGTTATGAATATAAATTTAGGTGTCTTTAAGAAACTACATTTTTGTGTCACTAATACTCACATCTGTATTCTAGGTACTAACTTGGTTAAGAAAGCTATTTATGCCATGGTTGAAGGAGACTGTGATGAGGTAAGTCTTTCTAAATGTTTGTTACCTTAGATGCTGGGCAGTATTGACTATTTTTGTAAATGTTCTATAATAATTCAGATTTCATTACAGACTATTTAGACAAATGAAGCTTGTGGGGAAAATTATATTCCATTTACAAACACATGGATTTTGACTTAACACAAATTTTAAGAAAATGGTAGTTAGAGGCTTTGTTATTATTTAAGTCATTTAAGAAAAGTAGCTCTCTTACAGACTCAACTGTAGTTTGCTTACATGTTGTCCTTAATGTTCTAACACTTTTTTTTTTTTAAACCATGAGAAATTTGCCTGCCTGTATGGAAGACATTTCATATTTGAAAAAATCAGCAATAGTGATAGGTGGGGAAGGGAGCAGATAATAGCTTTAAGTGTAGAGCTATCTGTATATTAACAAGAGAGCATCTTCAGCTTATCGTGTCTGATGGCAGGCATAATTTATTTGTATCTTGCAGCACTGTATATTTGCTAGGTGCTCAATAAATAGTGGTAATGTTTGGGAACATTAACATTTACCGTTGTGCAGTATAGAAGGGAATGAGTATAGATGTCTTTATAATCACAGTAGTAACTAAGGAGGAGCAAAGTTGTACTTTGTAATTCTTTGTAATTTTATGAGGAGTACAAATGACAATTGTTTTTATTGTCAGAGCAGATATGCCTTAAGGGGTTCTCAAAATACATGAAATTAGGGCTTTTTTTTTCCCAACAGATTGACTTTAATAAGTAATTTGGTGAGTTTGAAAAGTAGTTTTTTTTTTTTAATAAAGTGTTTATACAGTCATTAAACATGTATTTTTGATTAAAAAATTTCTTCACATTGTGCTTTTTGGCTTTTTCTTATATAAAGATTTGTTTATTTGAAAGGCAGAGTGACAGAGAGAGAGAGATGATCTTCCATGTGCTGGTTCACTTACCAGATGGTCACAACATGCAGGGCTAGGTACCAGGAACTTCATCAAGGTCTCTCACATGGGTGGTAGGAGCTCAGCAGGTGAGCCATCATTTGCTGCTTCCCAGAAGCATAAGCACTGAGCTGGATTGGAAGCAGAGTAGTCCGGGCTTGAACTAACACCCAGAATGGGATGGGGGCATCCCAAGCATCAGCTTAACCCACAGCACCACAACTCCTGCCCTGTCTTGAACTTGTTATCCTCCTTCTGCCTACAGCTCCTGTAGTCATGATATACACATTCCCATTTTCCAAGCATACCTTTATGCAATGTGTTTCATGCAAATGAAGTATTCTGCAATAATTGCTACTTAAATGTGAAGGTATCTTATGAACAGGTTTTTATGTTAGAATACGAAGATTTACTGAAGAGTGTTCTCATATTCCTTGTTCATATGATCTGTATTCTGACAGATCACAGTAAATGGTGGTTGTATGAGAAGGCCTGTAGACATAGTGGGTAGCACACTGATGACATCCTGATTGATTAAAGAAAGGAAATTTTACACCAAATAGGTAATATGTGGGTGAGAAAGGATCTCACAGCTTCACAGCTTTTAATATCCAAAAGTAAAAAGTGCAGTAAGCTGAGTCATTTACATGGCTGCTGACTAAAATTTGCAGGAGAGGACTGGGCTGGGTATGTGTAAGTCTTTGTTTGGACCATAGCCATACTGGCTTAGCTCATCAGGAAGAGAGGTCAGGCTTCTCGAAAGCTGCTTGCTGGTTTCCAGACCATTAGCAGAGCTGGATTGGAAGAGGAGCAGCCGGGACACAGACCTGCATCTGTATGGGGATGCCGGTGTTGCAGGCGAAGGCTTGACCTGCCCCAAGAGTTGCTTAATGGTGCGGAGAAATCTTTGGAATGACAGACCTTGTTTTGATCTTCTGAAGAATGGAGAGTGATTTCTCGGGAACTGGGATGCTGTGAGCAGGGACTATAATGTTCCTGTGGTTAAGCCATTTTTGAGTTATCCTCCTGGTCGCTGTCCTACTCTCCCTGTGTGTTTTACTTTAACTGGTCAAATGTTGAAATGGTGGTGGCTTTTCTTTGAAAGCTCAGAGGTGTGATTCAAAAGCTATGAGGTGTGATATGGAGATGTTTCTTGTTTTGTTTCAGTCTCAAGGTTAAATCCTAATTTAGTGATATATTTTAGGATGGAAATACTCTCTTCATTGTGGGCCTAAAACTCTAATGCTGGTGTTTTGTTTTTCTTACTTTTAAAATTACCTGGACTAAAATGAGGATAGGTCCATGAAGTTTTCCTGTTGTATGATTTTAAATGGATGATTTTTGCAGTTTGAATACTCTTGGTTGTAGATTAGAGCACTTTTTCTTAGTTTTAAAAAATTGCTTATCCATGTCCCATATCACTCAGATAAAGACTTTGATGTGTGAAAAGATAGAGCTCTTGTTTACTCTTAGGCTTTCACGTTTTCTTTCTTTCTTTCTTTCTTTCTTTCTGTCTTTCTGTCTTTCTGTCTTTCTTTCTTTCTGTCTTTCTGTCTTTCTGTCTTTCTGTCTTTCTTTCTTTCTTAAGATTTGCTTGCTTATTTGAAAGAGTTACAGAGAGAAAGATCTTCCATCTGCTGGTTCACTCCCAGTTAGCTGACATGGCTGGGGCTGGGCATTGAGTGCATTACCTATTACAAAAAAGGAAAGTAAGAATAACATAAAAGGTGCAATTGATTCTTTCCAGAAGAATTAAAGAAAACTTAACGCAGTTAGTGGTATTGGTTCCAAAGCCAGGAACCAGGAGCTTCTTCTAGATCTCCCATGTAGGTGGCAGGGGCCCGGGCAGCTGGGCCATCTGCTGCTTTTCCCAGGCCATTAGCAGGGAGATAGATTGGAAGTGGAGCAGCCAGGACACTGAACTGGAGCCCATCTGGGATGATGGCATTGTAGGCAGCAGCTGTACATCACTGTGCCATGATGCTGGCCCCTTCATTTGATTCTAAATCAGCCCTTGTTTCCCTTTTTCTTTTCTGATCTTTGATAAAAGAGTGTGTGTGGCTTCCATTTGCTTTTATTACCGTTTCATCCTATTTGGTTTGGTTTCTGCCTCCGCTTCAGTGAAATTACTTTATTTTCATTGATACATCTGGTAGGTTTGGTAGCTTCTTGGTCCTCCTCTGCTTATCAAAATATTTCTCAGTCATTAAGACCCAATTCACATAGCATTAACTGTTTTAAGTTTTCCTTGATGCTCCTGGACAGAATCAGTTGTGCCTTTTGTTTTTCTTAATTTCTTCTTTTGTAATAGTTAATGCACTTAAGTTCACTTAGTCTTTGCCTATGCCTCAGTCCCTGTGGGGACGGAGATGGCTTTTCATGTTTATTATGCCTTTTCTTGCTATATTAGTAGCACTTGTATGGATTTTTTTTTTTTAAGATTTTATTTATTTGAGAAGTAGAGTTACAAACAGTGAGAGGGAGAGACAGAGAGAAAGGTCTTCTGTCTGTTGGTTCATTCCCCAAATGACCACAACGGCCGGAACTGCGTCATTCTGAAGCCAGGAGCCAGATGCCTCTTCCTGGTCTCCCATGTGGGTACAGGGGCCCAAGCACTTGGGCCAACTTCTACTACTTTCCTAGGCCACAGCAGAGAGCTGGATTGAAAGAAGAGCAGCTGAGACTAGAACCGGTGCCCATATGGGATGGCAGCACTGCAGGCGGAGGTTCATCCGCCTGCTGCACCATGGCACTGGCCCCGGGTGTGGCGTTTTTGATGGAGTACCTGATTCATAAATATCTGTTGGTTAGTTCTGTGCTTCCAGAATGTATTTTGTGCCTCTTTTTTTAAAAGCACTTTTGAAATTTGACTTGTATAATTAGTTGTTAGCTTATCTTTCTAAACTTTCAGGAAGCTTTCTAAGAACAGCAGTTGTCTTAGCTTTTGTGTACTGTGTATAAAATTATTAAAAAAAAAAGAGCCTTTGCAAGGTTTAACCACATTGTTAGAATACCTTTTTGTTTAAAAACAATTAAATGTGAAGATAGCCTTTGTATATAATTCATTGTTCTGAGGGAAATTTTGAAATCATACTTCTTCAAGAATACAGTGGCCAGTTGTAGAGCAATAAAAGTGTGATTTTACTTTAATTTTGACCAAGCTTCCTGCCTTCCAGGAACTTCCAGCCTGCATTATTGAAAAAGTGCTGTTTAACCTGTATTGGTTTGCTTCATCCTGATAATGGTTCATTGCTAAGGGAATCAGTGGAACATATAACTATTTGTCTTTAAGCAGAATTCAATTTTGGCAGATTTCTTTAGAACTAAGAAAACCTCATTATCTTTTTGTCTTGTTGTGTAATACCATGTATTAGAAGAGTAGTTTTATAATACATTTCTAGTATAAACCCAGTTTTTATGTTAATATGTTATAAGAACATACTAAGTATTACAAAGTACTTTTTTCTGGTTAAAGGTTAGTCTTTTCTCCCCCTTATTAATATGTATATTTTAAAGTTTTTACTTATTTATGTGAAAGGCAGAGTGACAGAATGGAGGGAGAGACAGAGAGGGAGGAATCTTCCACCCATTGGTTCACTCCCCAAATGCCTACAATAGCCATGACTAGGCCAAGCTGAAACACCGAGCCAGCAGCTTCATCTAGGTCTCCCACATGGGTGGCAGGAAACTAAGTACTTGGACCATCATCTTCTAGGATGCTCATTAGCAGGAAGCTGGATTGGAAGCATAGGCAGGAGAACTTGAATCTAGGTACTCTGATAAGGGGTATGAGTATCCCAAGCGGTAGCTTAACTCACTTGCTACAACGCCTGTCCCTGGTGTTACCTATTGTGTCAAGTAGCACATAATTTCTTTGTTTAGAAAAATGAGTATGCTAATAAGTATGCTAAGTAGTTACATTTTAACTAGATTACCCTTTGTGTATTTTTTTCTATGTAATTGGTCCTTATTTTATTAACCAGTGATAGTGCCTTCAAATCTGAATTCAACTTTTAATCATAACTCAAGTGTGTATTTGTGTAGCTATAGTTGGCTTCATGTATGTTTTGAATATTTTAGATTGCCAGATATTAAATCCAGGTGGATTTACATCCTCTCAAGTAGGTTATATGTTGCATTTGCTTTATGGAAAGAGTGGATACTGTTCAGCTCTGGTTCTTATTTGTACCGTGCTCTGTCCTTGCTCTACTGGTGACCTTGAGTTTCAGTCATCTGTAAAGTGGAGATAACCATATCAATTTCATTGGGCTATTATGAAAATAACCCATGTGAATAGCAAGGGCCAAGCACTTGGGCCATCTTCTGTTTTTCCCAGGCTGTTAGAGAAAGCTGGATCTGAAGTGGACAGGATGCCAGCATTGCAGGCAGTGGCTTTACCCACTATATCACAATGCTGGCCCCTGTCATTTCTTTTTATTTTTGTGAAATCAATTCCATGTTTCCTGTTGTAGGTTTATAGTGTTTCGGCCCCCCTTCCCCTTTTTAAGATTTATTTATATTTTAGAGGCAGAGTTACAGACAGACAGGGAGAGACAGAGAGGAGTCTTCCATCCTCTGGTTGACTCCCCAACTGGCCACAACAGCTGGAGCTGCGCTGATCCGAAGCTACGAGCCAGGAGCTTCTTCCAGGTCTCCCACATGGGTGCAGGGGCCCAAGGACTTGGACCATCTTCTGCTGCTTTTTCAGGCCATTAGCAGGAAGTGGAACAGCCGAGACTTGAACAAGCACCCATATGGGATATCAATGCTATAGGCAGAGGCTAAACCTGCTATACCACTGTGCCAGCCCCTGTCGTGTTTCTCTTATTGAATTACCTTGATTTAACATTTTAGCTGTAATTGGGTATTGATCTAATAACAGAAATTCAGGAATTTAACTGAGTGAACTGTTCAAAACTAAAAACTTGTATTGATCAGACTAGAGTGCCTAGGCTCTAAAGGAATGCATACATTACTAGAAATTGAGTTGTGCTTTTGTTAAGAACAGAGAGAAACTGTTGACTTAATTCTTAAACCAATTTGAGGTCTTTGTAGAAGTATTTTCATTTGATCCTGAACTATTAGTCACTTGATCATGAACTATTAGTTGATTTTAAAAGATTCAGGTTTAGCATGTGATTTATTCTTAAGAATTAAACCCATTCATAGTTGCTTTCAGATGTCGCTTTCTCTTTAAGTGCTAGGGTTATTCAAAAGCATGGCAGTGCTTTTGTTTAATATGCATTTATGCAACATGATGAAAAGCGCTAATTAAGCCTTCTGTGGGTCAGGAAGCCACTGTGCAGGAGCTCCGCACTGGTCCCTGCCTTGTTGGGCTCTAGGAGAGATGACGTGGAGCACTGGATAAGAGTGTTCTGTGGAGCACTGCAGAGTGCTGTGTGGGGGATAAAGCAGTGTGGGTGTCGCCCAATCTGGAAGTGACAAGCTAAGACCAAAAGTGAGGAGGGTGGGAAGAGCATTCTGCTAACAGGAAATAGTTTACCTCGAAGTATTAAGATGGGAAAGATCATTGTGGGTTCCAGAAACTTAAAGTTTAGTACTGACTGTGAAGAGCAAGAGGAGAAAGCCTTAAAGCAGGACTGGAGATGTACAGGCCATATCTTGTTGCCTTTTAGATCTCTGTAGATTATTTTTAGATGAAGACAAAAAACAGTTCAGTGTTTTTAGTAGGGAAGAAGAGCATCACTGTAACTACTAGTGGAGAATGAGAGAGTTAGGAGGCAGCTTGGACTAGGACAGGGAGGATAAGCAGATTGACAGGTTGAAGAGGGAGAATTGACGGTACTTTGTGCTTGCTTGTATGTATGTAGATGGTGGAGGCCATAGTGATTCAGAGATGATTGTTAATGTTGCAGATTTGAGGCATTCATACCAAGGGTTTGAGATCCTGTTTACTGAGATAAGGGATTGATTGTGGAGAAAGATCATGAGTCCAGTTTTGTGTAGATCAGTTGTGAGGGTACTGTCTTTTCTCTGTTACTGATATCTATAGTTTGAATTCTTGTCATTTTTTTGAGACTCAAGCTTCATTTGCACTTTGTATAACTGTACCTTTCCATTCCCTCCACAACTCAACACTTGAAGGTCATGGCCCTAAGCAGTGGCTCTGGTTCACTGTGTTGATTCTTAAGGATGTAGGTTGAGAATCAATAGAAAAGATAACCTACGAATATAGCTATGTAAATAGAAGTTGGGAAGATGAGGTAGAGACCGATTTTGGTAGAAATAAATTAAAAAGGGGCTGGTGCTGTGGCATCGCAGGTAAAGCCACGCCTGCAGTGCCCATCCTATATGGGCGCTGGTTTCAGTCCCGGCTGCTCCACTTCTGATCCGGCTCTCTGCTGTGGCATGGGAAAGCAGTAGAATATGGCCCAAGTCCTTGGGTCTCTGCACTCACGTGGGAGACCTGAGGAAGCTCCTGGCTCCTGGTTTCAGATCAGCCCAGCTCCGGTCTTTGTGACCAGTTGGGGAGTGAACCAGTGGATAGAAGACCTCCCCCCCACCTCTGCCTCTCCTTCTCTCTCTGTGTAACTCTGATTTCCACGTAAATCTTTTTTTTTTTTTTTTAAAGTATTCAGAAGTATCAATTCTTCCATGTCAGAGTTACTAGTTCAGAAATAACCAAAAAGACAGAAAGACCCAACTGGAAGTTAATGCAATGTTCGCTCTTGTTAAGTGTTGATATTCATAATGTCTGGACCAGTAGTTTTCAAAAACATAGTTCCTCAACCAACAGCAGAACCATCACCTTGCAGTTTGTTAAAAATGCAGATTCTTATATCCCATCACAAACCTCCTGAGAAACTGGTGGTGAGGCTCAGCATTGTATTTTAATAGGATAATTATGATATACCTTAATGTTTGAGTACCCCAGTCTGGGTTCGGCAGACTTTCTCTGCAAAAGGTCACATAGTAAAGTACTTGAGGCTTGTGAAGCATAGGCAACTCTGCCCTCCTATTGAGAAAATAGCCACAGGCCTTATGTAAACAAATGAGTGTGGCTTTGAAAACTTTACTTAAAAAATCACAGCAGGTACACAGAACCTAAAGTCTGTAGTGTGCACACTCTGGTCTAGAGTCTCGACAAATATCATAGTTGTCAGGATAAATGATGACATTAATGAAAATATGGGTATTGAAGATCAATCTGGATAATTTCAAGTACGGGTTTACTTTTCAAAACCTTTGTTGATTATTTCTTTTTTGTCACCTGTGTCCTCAGATTAATTAATAATTCATCTTTGTTTTAGAATAAAGCATACACTCTCATTGCTAAAACTTTAAAAATCATAGAAATCAGAACAGAAAATAAGTGCTGTTGATCCTACCTCCCTTGACTCAACAATAATTATTGTTACGATTTTGATGCCTAGTTTGCGTGGTTCTTTCTGTTAATTAGCATGTATTGTTATAATTGATATGTATTGTTTTCACATCAGTTTTTAAACAAATTAATAGATGTTTTAAAATCTGATCTGATTTGTTTACTTTGCAAGTGGTTTTTCAAATTATGATATTACAACAACTTTCTTTCATTTCTTTGAAGGTTGTTTTGGAAACAGAAATAACAAATAAATCTGCTTTGAAACTTTATGAAAATCTTGGTTTTGTTCGAGATAAGAGGCTGTTCAGATACTATTTAAATGGAGTTGATGCACTGCGACTTAAACTGTGGCTGCGTTGAGAAACTGACATCAAGGAGCAACTTCTAACCATGCAGAGTCGACCTTTGCATGCAATGCAATTTGTACAGAATTGCTTTGCAGGTGGATTTCGTGATTTCCATGCAGCTCTTCTCTGTCGGTGTCTCGTTGAGTGTCGCACAATATTTGTTGCACTTTGGCATGGCGCATTTGTTCTGAATTAAAAGAGATTGTTTTAAACTTCAGGAGTTCTTTTGGTACCGAGAAGATGTGCCAGTTGATAGCCAAGATTTGTTTGTTCATTTGCAAAGTCTGCTGACAATGTTATTTGCATAGTGATCATTTTATTACAGAACCAGTAAGTGGAACATGGTTTTTGTTCTTAAAAAAGCCATTATAGATTGTAAAAGTCTCTAAGTATATTAACATTTCACACAAAACCTACCATAGTTTTCTGAAGGGGGTGAGAGAACAGCTTCAATTTTAGATTTTATTATTATTTTTCAATATTAAATTTCCCAGTCTTGAATATTGGTACCTCATTGATTAGTGAATGAGAAAATGTAGAATGGGGTGTCTTATGAGTAAAGTTAACAATTAAGTTGCGTCTGCCAGTGCCTGTGTAGATAAACATGTTTGTCTTCATCTTAGCTTTTGAATGCATGCTGTCCTTTTCTTTTCTTTCAGGCCTTTACAAGCAAACTTTTGTTTTTATTTAAATTCTAAATTTGATAATAAATTATTTCAGATTTTTATAATTTGGATACTTTTTCCAGGTGAGTGACAGAGTGGTTTACTTTAGAAGTCCCTTCTTTCATTACAGTAAGAAGTTGAATCTAGTTGAAAAACCTTTGAGGAATGGCTCCAAGGGGATGACAAAAGTTGATGGAGATGGGAATTACTGGGTTTTGGATGCACTTTTTTTTCTTTTTGTTGAGAGTGAGGGAATTTTTGGAAAACAATAGAAAATTAATGTAAATTGGTTTGATCTTATTTAATCAAAATTATTGCTAAGCTGTGAAGAACAGCTTTTATAAAGTAGCTGGACTTTTTTTTTCCACGTGATTTGGGTTCACGTTGCTTCCATTTCTTAAAATGCTTCACTTTGGTTCTTGTTCTTGGGAATAAATTTCAGGATGCATTGTATTAACTTTAAGCTGCTTTTATTTTCCTTTCACTTACATGAGCAGATTCTTCAAGGAGTTTTGCTTTATTGCTCCAGAAAAACAAAAGGAGAAAATACAAATCTTTTTTTGGAATGAGTTCTGTGGGTTTTCTTAGCAGCCACCATGTTATGAGTTACATGTGTTGGCTAATCAGTGCAGTGTAACAAGTTTTAAAATCAGTTGTCTTCAGTTGGGTCAGTAAACCTGTGATGGATAACTTATTTAACTGGAAAACCTAGGTACCCATAAGAAAAAAGATTCTTTGTGAAAATGTCTTGTAGGAATTTATGTTATTGTTTGCATTTGAATATGCTTTACTTCTGCTTTAGGACTTGGTTTGAATTTTATTTTATGGCTATAATTACTGTATTTTTTTTTAAACCCTACCTCCATTAACAGTTGATATAAAGCCCCTTTTCAGGAAAGTTTGTTGCTTTTTTTTTTTTTTTTAAGGAAAGCTGCTCTTTGCTCAGTATAGTGTTTTGAAAAGGTGAACATGGTCAAATAATTTTACAAATAAAGATACACAATTTATATTTGAAAATAAAAACTTCCTGCTGGTGGGATCATTTGTAGTTCCTTATTTTAAAGAAAACTTTTTTCTTTCCATTTTATGTTCCATTTTATGTTGTTCTTGAAAGTTTAATGGGCAGGATATTGGTTATGAAAAATATGGCGACCACCCAGTACTCAGATTTTCAGCTAACCATTTTGAGTTTGCTTCTGGTCAAGCTTCAATTGGTCTCTAGTGTTTAGAATACCAATCATAGTGATGCTTCTGTGGTTATTTTTGAAATGAAGGAAACAAACAATATACTTAGTCGTCAAATTTTATTCCACCCCTCTGTATTTGGCTTGCTGGTTCATAGGTAATGATTGTTAATGAACATACATTGGCTTGACTGACTAATGAGGGCGGTTGTCAAGCAGATATGTGCCAGATTATCAGTTCAGTCGTTTTGGTCTTTTGTCAGGTTGTCAACTCCTGACCTTGTCCCCCAAGAATTTCCGAAATAACTGAACTGATTGGGCATTTGTTAACATGACTTTAACTGTGACTAAAAAGTCAAATGATTACCATATAGTTCCACTGGTTTATATTGAGTTTCAGTGTATACCTTACATCTCTAAAATTGGGTATGTAAAAATTGCTAAGTAGACTAAAATTTTCAGCTTTAGCATGATAACTCAGCACCAGAATTAAAAGTCTCCAAGTTGAGGCAACATCAAACATTATTTTTTGATATTAAGCATTCATTTGTCTTATACAAGCTTAAATACAATTCAATTATACTTTGATAGAGGGAGTTCACTTGGCAAGAACTGAGCAAAATTGGTGCAACTTTCTTTTGATGGGGTGCTGTCTCTTTTTAAGACTGACTGTACTATCCACTGACACTGGTTTGGCAGTTGGTACTGCTGAACATTTTAATACATGCTACCATGAAGCTGTATATGCTAGTATTGAAGACGCTAACGGGTATACTACCATTTTTGATGTGTGGGCTGATTATAACTTCCCTTCCATTGGGATGAAACTACTTTAGAGAAGTTCACAGATCAGAAACCAGACAGTAGGTTTTGAATTTGAAGCCAGTAAAAAGGAAAAGTTACTGATAAAAATTGGTTGTAATAATTTCTTACCCAAATTACCTTCCACACTTGCTTGACAAATCTATGTAAAGAGGTTTGTCACATTTTAACTTACCTTGCCCCGTGTTATGATATTGGCTGACATATATAAGACTGGGTGTGTATATTTATTGTGGTGTCTAAAAATCATGAGGTTCATCACTTTCCCAGGATCACAGATTAAATCGTATGAGTAGTGCATCAGAGTTGCTTTCAGTGCACCATGACACCACTAAAATGAGTGCCATGATGTTACAGGGCCTCCCGGTTTGTAAAAACATAACCATAAGCTATATCGACGTCAGGTATGAGTTGAGTATAAAGTATCACGTGTATCTCAAAATATTGGACTGCTGTTTGATGACTGGATATTGCTGCCTAATTTGTCCCGTATCTTTTTGGAGAGAGAGATTTAATGGGATTTGAAATGTGCAAGCTGTCTAAATAAGATGCAGTCAAATAAAGTATGGTTAAGTTGTGTTTGCATTTTTCTTTAAGATACAGCTGTGTGCATTTTGTGACTGGATTGTTTTGCTTTGCCCTACTAAGAACAACAACAAGCAATCTATTGTACTTCCTGCCTCCTGGTGATAGGCCATTGTTACTGTCTACTGTGTGTTCTGAGAAAGTCAATTTGGAAGTAACATGAACTGGTTTTTCCTAAAAGCATTCGTAGTTGATTGAATCAGATCCCAGTACACATGCGTGTATTGAAAGCAGAAGTCAGTTTTCCATCCTTGTTCAATACAGTTTGTTCCTAAGACAGTTTTATTTTTTCTTTGTACTGGGCCTGGTATAAGGAAAGCTTTTTCTGTCTTGCTTAAGACACCAGAGTAAGATGAAGCAGTGTGCGAAGAGTCTTTTGCCCCATCCTTATTGAGGAACTGTAAATAGTAGGTAGGTGCTCTGGTATTTCAAGACTTGGATCTTAGTAGGAGGAGGAAATGATTGACTTTAACCATGTGATGGCAAAATTTTCTCAGGCATCCTCGTACCTCTTCACTTTATTCCCAGTAGTGTTGTAAAGATGCCTGCCTTCATGTTTTGCCTGGGGAAACTTAAGTCCGCCTTAATAAGGACCAGAAAGTCGATGCCATTCTTTCACACCTATAACACGATTGCATATTAACTTTAGCTCAGAAATGTAGGGATACTCCTCCTATCAACGGCTTCTAACACTAGTTTTACAAATCTGATGGGTTTGTAGCACAGCTGTCGTTGGGTCAGTGCTGCCCAGTTGCACTTTTATGATGCTGGTAACGCTGTTTGCACTGTCCAGTGTGGTGGCCTCTGCTCACATGCAGTTGCCGAATCCCTGAGGTGTGACGAGTATGATTGAATAACTAGATTTTTTTTTTAACTTTTATTTAATAAGTACAAATTTCCAAAGTACAGCTTTTGGATTACAGTGGCTTCCCCTCCCCCCATGACTTCCCTCCCACCCACAGCCCTCCCATCTCCCACTCCCTTTCCCATTCCATTTACATCAAGATTCATTTTCAATTCTCTATATACAGAAGATCAGTTTAGTGTATATTAAGTAAAGATTTCAACAGTTTGCACCCACAAGAAACACAAAGTGTAAAGTACTAATTATAGCATTAATTCACAATTTACAACACATTAAGGACAGAGATCCTACATGGGGAGTAAGTGTACAGTGATTCCTGTTGTTGACTTAACAATTGACACTCTTGTTTATGGCATCAGTAATCACCCTAGGCTCTTGTCATGGGTTGCCAAGGCTATGGAAGCCTTTTGAGTTTGCCAACTCTGATCTTATTTAGATAAGGTCATAGTCAAAGTGGAAGTTCTCTCCTACCTTCAGAGGAAGGAACCTCCTTTGATGGCCCATTCTTTCCACTGGGTTCTCACTCCCAGGGATCTTTTATTTAGTTTTTGTTTTGTTTGTTTTTGTTTTTGTTTGGTTTTTTGCCAGAGTGTTTTGGCTTTCCATGCCTAAGATACTCTCATGGGCTCTTCAACCATATCCGAATGCCTTAAGGGATGATTCTGGGGCTGGAGGAGCAACTAGATTTTTAATGTTAGTTCATTAAAATTAGCCACATGTGGGCATTGGCTACTATATTGAATAATATATAGCTTTAGATAATGTTTAAATAACTAATTGAAGATGGTATTTTTTGGTATAGAATTTTAAAGGATATTGTAGTTTATTGGAATATGAAGTAGAACAATCTAAGCAAAATTGTACGGCTGAGCTGTTTTCATTGACAGTGTATTTAATAAAGTCCCAGAAACTCTCCCGTTACGCCCATTGTGATGTAGCCTTCCTGAGAAAAGCAATCCTTCCAGAAAGGTTTATTGAAAATTCTTTGGATTGCAAAGAGGCACAGATGCCAGTGCCAAAATGAGTTTCTGATAAGACTCCTATCTTTCTCACCTGAGAACATTCTGTGTAGTTATCCCCACTAGTTTCTCATTTTAGGTGAATTTGAAATCATGTTTCACTTCTAGACAAGGTTGGCCTCATTTTTAAAATGAGAGATCAAACTGGAACGTGGACATGTGCCGTCTTATGATTTACTCATTGAGTTCTGTGAGCTCGCTCAGCTGATGAGACCAAAGGCAAGTGTGTGTGTTTCTGCACAAACATTTTTGCTGTGTTCTGTGGCCCCTGTGTGAAACCCTTGACCCCAGTTGGTCATCTGGTAACTCATTCATCCAAGGGGCAGGCGCAGGGATGGTAAACACTTGGCCACAGTGCCTGGCCTGACATCCAGCCTGTTTTCGGCTCAAAGCACATGAACTGTTGGAAGGCTTGGTACCATATGGAAAAGACCTTGGAGTAACAGCACCAAAGTGCCATAATTTCATACTGCCTTTTAAAAATGTATACAATGTGGGAATTACAGTGAAAGAGTTCCAGTTTTCATTACGTAAGGCTATTATAATGCTAGGAAGTACGCTTATTTTTAATTAACAGTGGATTTTCATGGTTACCTCTGCTGTGTGAATATCTAAGTACCTCAATTTCTTGAGAATATGTATATGTGCAAATAAAATATATGCTAGGGGAAGGATCTGGCTTTTAAGGAAATTGTATAAAGTTTTTTATGAATGTTTTATAGTGAATCAATTTGAAATTTCTTAAAAAGCAGCCTATTCTGGCCCTCTGGACCAAGAGTTTTTAGTAAACATTTAGTGAGTTTTGTATTCCAGGAAGTATGTTCCCTCATTTGTTCATTTACAGTTGCAAAGATTTTTATCTTTTCATTCCAAAGAAATTCATCTTTTAAAAAAGCAAGCAGGTTGCACAAACCGAAAAATATTGATTTTTGCTCCCTAAGTAGGTATTCTTAAGTTTCATTTCCTGGGATTTAAAAGCTTTACAGAGTTAAAGCAAGCAGTACTAATTTGTAAAAATGCGTGGATCTTCAGGGATGCACTGATTCCAGTAAGGGAAGCATTTACATTTTTATGCCACATTAAAATGCACAGTTGTGTGAAACTTGTTAAAGCTAATACAAGATAAAAGTCATTACTAAAGCTGACGTTTGTGAACTTCTCAGGGACTCAGTGCCCTAACGTGTAGGGGATCGATCACTATCATCTTTGGGGCCGGGTGTGCCTTGATGGTGCATGGTTATCGGCCATTTTAAGGGTGCTGAATCTGCTGTCTTAAAGGTAAACCTCCTCGCTCTGCAAGTCCTGCCTGAACACAGTGATGCTGCATTATACTTGGTTCTATTGTGAATA
The DNA here is from genome assembly GCA_949820135.1 of Sylvilagus floridanus. Lineage (NCBI taxonomy): Eukaryota > Metazoa > Chordata > Mammalia > Lagomorpha > Leporidae > Sylvilagus > Sylvilagus floridanus. The sequence goes on along the minus strand of OX463239.1, from coordinate 18,397,863 downwards.
TAAATAAACATTTTAAGTTGAAGTATTAACTAGGTAAATATAAACTGATTTCAAATTTGTCTTTGGCCTAGTCCACATAATAGCTTATAATTGGAAATGAACTACATCGGTGAGCATTGTATTTGCAATATTAATGTCGTTTTCTTCATGTTAGAGACTGTTAGTGACATTTTTTATTTTCATTTCAGTTTTTATTTTCATTCTGGTGGTACTAGGCAAGTTTCTTCTGATGGTTTTGTTTGTTTTTTGTTTTTTTAATGTGAGAGACTGAGACTGACAGCTCCCATCTGCTGGTTCACTCCCCAAGTGCCTGGATGACCAGGGCTGGACTGAAGCTGGCAGCCAAGTGCTTAACCCATTCTCCCATGTGGATGGCAGGGACCCCGTTTCTGAGCCATTAGCACTGTGTCCTAGGGGCTGCACTGGCTGAAAACGCATTGGGAGCTGGATCCAGGAGTCAAACCCAGGCACCCTGGTGTGTGAATGTGGGTGTCAATTCCTAGGTTCAACACCTGGTCGCTCTCTGAGATTTTAATGATCACTACCTGTTAAACTTATAAAGAACAAATTCAATCCCTTTAATATTCCTAGTAGCCCAATAGCTCAATACATAATACATAGTAAGTGGGAACTCTTGGTATGTAACAGGGAATGTAATTTTGTATTTTTACTATTGTTTTGTGACACCATTTAAATGGCAAAAGTCATAAATATTATGTTAGCTCTTTGAGAATAATCCAGCCTGTAGCAAGTGAAGAGAAAAAGCTTTTGCATTTCTTTATGGAGAATATTAAAATAGGTAGAAGAGTATAATGAATTCTTTATGTACTTAACCAGGTCCCAAACCAAGGCTGATCTGGCTCCATCCATTCTCATATGATTTCAAAACAAATCTCAGGTTGTATTTTTCTGATATTGGTACCAAAATGGTAAAATTTCATGTTAAAAAGTGAAACCATGATACCATTGTCTCACATTAATCCTTAATCATCATTGGAATACATAAGTAAGTATAGTCAATATAGAGGGGGTGACCCTTAAAGGAGAAAGATTTCTGTTACAAGAACAGTAGATGCCTGAGAATCCAAGTTTGGAACTAGGAAATGATGAAGTGGGGAAGAAGAGACAGTGTTGAAAGGAGGGGTTGTGCCTTGCATGTTCCAAGTACCTAATGTTTCCTCCAGACCTGAGACATACTTACTGGGAGTTGATAAATGTGGAATTGCCAGCAGTGACTGAAGAATGTCTTGGGAGACAGCGCTGTGTTTTAACATATAATCAAGCAATTGCAGGAAAGAAATCTGGGTGAGCGGGGTGGGGAATAGATGGTGGTACCTGTACAAAAGTCTGTTAGGGAAGATTAGGCAAGTGAGGACAGCTTTGGTGAAATGGGGCAAAGGTAAGGGGCACCCTGTCAGATACCCCACTTACCATGGTCAGAAGCGGACCCGTGGAGAGTAGCTCAGGATAAATCGATTGAAGCTATTACCTGAATTTAGGGAGAAACTCAAACCACAAGACTGACTCTCAAGAAACAAAATTAGGAGATGATGGCTGCACCGCAACTACACTAAAAGCATATCAAGTATAAGGTACAGAACTGAAGCTCCCAAGCCAATGAGCCCGATTTTCTTTGATATAAGAACACCCAGCTGGAGGTTCAGGGCTCCTGGACATCTCTGCACAGCGTAATACAGAGGAGGGGCCCCAAGATCAGGTCCTTGTTGGTGCTGAGTTGTGGTCCTCTGCGGTGCAGACATGACTAACATTCTCTCTGTTGTCAGGGAGGGCAGTTGAGGAGTCAGCATGCAGTAAGGTTGCCATTTCAAAGCATTTCACCTGCTTTTACTCAGTCTTCAAAAAAAAAAAAAAAAACTTTTGAGGGGCTGGCGCTGTAGCACAGTAGGTTAATCCTCCGCCTGCAGTGCCAGCATTCCATGTGGGCACCAGTTCTAGTCCTAGCTGCCCCTCTTCCAGCCCAGCTCTCTGCTGTGGCCCAGGAGGGCAGTGGAGGATGGCCCAGGTACTTGGGCCCTGCACCTGCATGGGAGACCAGGAGAAGCACCTGGCTCCTGGCTTCAGATCCGCGTAGCTCCAGCCGTTGCAGCCATCTGGGGAGTGAACCAATGGAAGACCTTTCTCTCTCTCTCTCTGTAACTCTACCTGTCAAATAAATAAATAAATCTTAGAAAAAAAATCTTTTGAGCTTGAAATATGTTTTCATTGTTCAGATAGGAAACTACTAGAATGTTAATGTGGCACCTTGAAGGTCACAGAGCAGAGGTGCAGCCGGAATCCTGACCTGCTGAGTCTTACGTCCCATTTTCTTGCCACCACACAAAGTGATGTTGGGTGAATTAAGACTTTAATGAATTTAAATTATTTAATATTTTATTCAGCATAAAATCAAAATGCTCTCAGATTAAGAGGTCTAATTTGTAAAATTTATTAAAGAATTTAGGATTAAATGATTTGTCTTAACATCTAAATGGTTTCAATAATTAAATCTTTAATATCTTTCAAGGAAACTGGAATTGATTTCTTCAGAACAAACTTTCCTTACATATTGTTCTATGAAAGTTGAATGGTCTTATGAAATAATTTGATATTATTTAAAAATTTCTAAGCATTATGCTTTAGCATGTAACTCGACAAATCTCTAGTAAAATTTTACTTTGTTAAATTTAAAGTAAGCCTGTGGAAATTTTATTAGGAAGAGAAAAGGGTTATAATGGGGGAAAACTATGTTATTAAGTTTGAGATTAAATTAAAATAACAATACTTAAAACTATGCAAAGTCAGATTTTATTAATGTTCTTTATAGTATTAGGCCTGTGTGCATTTTTTTTTTTTTTGACAGGCAGAGTTAGACAGTGAAAGAGAGAGACAGAAAGGTTTTCCTTCCATTGGTTCACCCCCCAAATGGCCTCTACGGCTGGTGCGCTGTGCCGATCCGAAGCCAGGAGCCAGGTGCCTCTCCTGGTCTCCCATGCAGGTGCAGGGCCCAAGCACTTGGGCCATCCTCCACTGCACTCCTGGGCCACAGTAGAGAACTGGCCTGGAAGAGGAGCGACCGGGACAGAACCCAGTGCCCCAACCAGGACTAGAACCCCGGGCTGCCGGCACCGCAGGCGGAGGATTAGCCAAGTGAGCCACGGTGCCGGCCACAACTTTTTTTTTTTTTTTAAGATTCATTTATTTGAAAGACAGAGTTACAGAGAAGCAGAGAAAGAGGTCTTCCATCCGCTGGTCTCTGATTCACTCCCCAAATGGCTGAAATGGCTGGAACTGGGCCAATCCAAAGCCAGAAGCCAGGAGCTTCTTCTGGGTCTCCCACATGAGTGCAGAGGCCCAAGCACTTGGGCCATCTTCTACTGCTTTCCCAGGCCACAGCAGAGAGCCAGATAGGAAGTGGAGCGGCCAGGACTACAACCAGCACCCATATGGGATGCCAGCTCTGCCACAGCGCAGGCCCCTTACATTTTTCTAGTGGATCCTTTTCCTGGCTGGTAAGAGGTTGAAGTTTTTCCTATTGGTGGTCAAATGCTAAATGACCAGGTGGTTCTGTAAAGCTGGCTTCAGGTAGCTCAGCGTGCCACTGGACCTCTGCACAGGCCCGGGGTCTCAAGCAAGGCACAGGAGACAAACTTTGTCACTTCCCTACTCATGAAATTGAGGATTCCCTGCAGTGTGACTTTATGATAGGGAAATTGTTCTTGGCTGGATTTGCTCACTGCCTGGAATGCAGCAGGCATAAAATTATTATTATTACATAGATGAATTGTTGCAGAATTCTTCTAAGGTGCATAACAGAAAGGAGTTACCAGACCAAATCCTCCGGGGTATCGGAGGTCTTAATTGGCACTCTGCTGGTCTGTCCTTTCCTGCCTCCCTCCTCCCATCCTTACCTGGTGCCTCTGCCAGTGTCGTCTCCCTTCCGCCGTCCAGTCTCAGTTCTGCACCAGACTGCTCTGGGCCGGGTGTCTGTGCTGGACTGAGGAAACGGAGGCACCTGACCCGGGCCCATGGACCTACCTGAAGTGCTGTGTGGTACGAAAGGTCATTGCTGAATTGTCTTTTTTGGTCCCAGAGTGGTCGACCAGGCAAAAACTTGAAAAATCACTAAGATCCCAGATAGTTTTCCTCTGAATCACTTTCCTACATTTTTAAAGAAAGATTTATTTATTTGAAATACAGAGTTATAGAGAGGAAGAGCAAGAGAGAGAGAGGTCTTCCATTCACTGGTTCACTCCCCAAATGGCAGCAATGGCTGGAACTGTGCTGATCCAAAGCCAGGAGCCAGGAGCTTTCTCCAGGTCTTCGCACGCGGGTACAGGGGCCAAAGAACTTGGGCCATCTTCTGCTTTCCTAGACCATAGCCGAGAGCTGGATTGGAAATGGAGCAGCCCAGGACTAGAACTGGCACCCATATGGGATGCAGGCGCTGTGGGTTGGGGCTTTTTAACCCACTGCACCGCAGTGCTGGCCCCTCCTATATTTTTTAAAGAAGCAAAATCCTGTGTGTGTGTGTGTGTGTGTGTGTGTGTGTGTGATGTATACGAGGCCTTTTAGAAAACAATGCCAAATATTTAATTACTTAGACACATTCATCCAAATAGAATTCAGTAATATCAATGTGATTTTTGCATTCTCCTCTATATGTCAAAATTACTTTTTAAAATTGTTTAACTGTTTCATCTTGATTTCAAATCTGGTAAAACTGAAGTTCCAGAAAGTTTTTCCATGTACAGCCCTTATCCTCTCCATCACATCGTCTTTAATCCTTGGGGGCGGGGGAGAGCAAGTGCCCCAGTGGGAAAGCAAATCTAGCACATGCTTGTATTGTTCTCGGTGTGGCTCTTGTGGATTCACGCCCATGGCAGGGAAATGGAACTGTCCGCCAGCTGTTTCACCAAGGGCACGAGGGCTGGGTGCCAAGCAGCCCTGCCGTGTCAGTACAGGGGAAAGCATGTTGGTGTCCATAGCAACTTAGGAAGGCCTAGACCCCAGGATGGAGAGGCAGCAGAGCTTGGTGGTCACAAGGCAGAACATCTGGATACACACGTGATACGCTGGGGAACTACCCTCAGTCTTCCAAGGAGTAATTCAGAGGGACTTGGAGTTAGAGTTCCCAGATCTCTGCAGAAAATGAGGGTGAACCAGGGGAAGTCTCTGTTTCGTTAGCTGGCAGGGTGACCCTGTTGCACCTGCCTTCTGTCTGGCACGTTGTGACGAGCACATAACACCCTCAAGTGCGTGGATGCTCTCAGTCTGTCTCAGCGGAGTATCTATTTGATGTATTCTCAACATAACTAAAGAAGAAAGCTTGTTGATCAGGTGAATGTGTTTTGTTTTGTTTGTTTGTTTTTGACAGGCAGAGTGGACAGTGAGAGAGAGAGAGACAGAGAGAAAGGTCTTCCTTTGCCGTTGGTTCACCCTCCAATGGCCGCCATGGCCAGCGCACCACACTGATCCGAAGGCAGGAACCAGGTGCTTCTCCTGGTCTCCCATGGGGTGCAGGACCCAAGCACCTGGGCCATCCTCCACTGCACTCCTGGGCCACAGCAGAGAGCTAGCCTGGAAGAGGGGCAACTGGGACAGAATCTGGCGCCCCGACTGGGACTAGAACCCGGTGCGCCAGCGCCGCAAGGCGGAGGATTAGCCTATTGAGCCACGGCGCCGGCCTATAGGTGAATGTTGTTAGAATCTGCTTGTTCTCGGGTAAGCTCACTATCCAAGCAGCATCTACATATCAGAGTAGATGATGGCAGTAGCAGAGGCCAGTGTAAAGGCATGGTTTGCACTTGCTGTTCTGGGAAGGGATCTAATTCTGGCTTCCCCAACCCTGTTCCCCACATCCTCGTCTGTACCATCCCTGGTCTCCCCATCTCTTGGCTGATAAAGGGTAAGTCCAGATGTAACAAGTTTGAATTCTGAGGCTGGAGTGATTGGTAACAAACTGCTGCCTCCACCAGCCTTCTCTCAGATCTAGGAATCTGGGTTAAATGAAGCAATCACTAAGCAAGTTGGGGGAGGGGAGAATTCCGTAGTCTCTGAAGGAAGCGGTGTCAGGGCCCAGAGCAGGTTCTCTTGAGCCTCAGTGAATTGAGGGAGGCTCACAGACACTAAGGACAACAGCAAAGGTTTACTGCAGGAAAGAAGGCGCGCTCCTTAGAACAGCATCAGACATTGGCTCAAAATTTCAGAATGAGGTTGTGATCCAAGGCCCCAAGGCAAGGGTGGCTACACCTTTTATAGGGGGTGTTTAGCTGTTGGGTGAGAGGCCCTCACTGGGTTCCATGATCATCTGCTGTGTAGACATCCGGCTGGTATCCAATCTCTGTGCAGCTTCCAAGTGAAGATTTCTGAGGCTTGCAGTTTTTAAAGCTTCCACTCCCCACCCCCCTCAGCTTCCTCAAGTAGCCCTTCTCTGTCTCTGGCCTCAAGGTCAAGGATAAGGGAGGCAGAGATGGAGAAGAAGAGAGATACAAAATGAGACTAAGAGAGAGTTTCGGAATCTGCTTTGATCAGCTTCCCCAGTTAGTCCTTATCTGTCTCCTGCCTCAGAAACATCAATCAAATTCAACCTAGAATATATAAAAAATAATATATATCCTATCCACAGCTACTTGTGACATTTTTGTTAATGATTGACACCAAGTTTGCAAATAGTGTTTTTTTTTTTTTTTTAAGATTTATTTGTTTGAAAGAGTTACAAAGAGAGGAGAAACAGAGAGATCTTCCATCCTCTGGTTCATTCCTCAGGTGGCTGCAACAGCTGCGCTGGCCCAAGCCAAAGCCAGGAGGAAGGAGCTTCATCCAGGTCTCCCATGCAGGTCGTAGGGGCCCAAGTGCTTGGGCCATCTTCTGCAATTTTTCCAGGCCATTAGCAGGGAGCTGGATCAGAAGTGGAGTGCCCATCTGGGTGGATGCCAGCATTGTAGGCAGCAGCTTTACCTGCTATGCCACAATGCTGGCCCCACCAGCAGTGTTCTTCCCAAAGCAGTGTCCATGGCGCCCCCACGGTGATGTCCCTGAGCTCCCTGGACTCTGATGTCCTTGCCTGTGTGCAATGAAGAAGGCCCAGCTCACCCCCAGCAAGTGTGCAGGGGCTGTGTCACACCGTGCCAATCATCTGTGCCATGCTGAAGCGGGAAGAGCAGTGGGGAGCTCCTGAGGGAGGGGCTGGGGATCGTGACTTGGTTCTGGTGTGGTCCTGGCTCTTGGATGCTTGGTTGGCTTTATTTTTGCAGACACTGTTTGTAACTTGGACTGTGGGATTTATCCCGAAAGGAGGCACTGGAACCCAGATAGTCTGCAAAGAGTTTCTCAGTCTGTACACTCTTGAGCTTGTTTTTCAGAGCGAGTTCCAGGAAAGTTTGTCTTGTCACGCTGTCCTCAGAGGGGGTGAGACCACAGCAAACGAGGGAGGCTGCCAGGGACCAGGCTGCATCAGGGTTTGGCACACATCCAGTATGAAGATGCACGTTGCAGCAGCAGGAAGGGCCCTTCTCTCTCTGTGCTGCATCCTGGACACGCCCCTAACCCTTGCTGTAAAAGTCCTAGCAAAACTAGGAAGCTATTAGTATTAGTTTTAGAAAACTATTATTATTGGCTGATGCTGCGGCTCACTAGGCTAATCCTCCACCTGCGGCACCGGTTGCCCCTCTTCCAGTCCAGCTCTCTGCTGTGGCCCGGGAGTGCAGTGGAGGATGGCCCAAGTGCTTGGGCCCTGCACCCTATGGGAGATCAGGAGGAAGCACCTGGCTCCTGGCTTCAGATTGGCGCAGCGCAACAGCTGTGGCGGCTGTTTGGGGGGTGAACCAATTGAAGGAAGACCTTTCTGTCTCTCTCACTCTCTCACTGTCTAACTCTGCCTGTAAAAAAAAAAAAAAAAGAAAAAAGAAAACTATTATTATTAATGCTCATTGCTATTGGGGTGTTGTTACTTTTAGTCCTCAACAGACTAGAAAATACATTTATATAGGCACACACACACACACACAAAAGTTTTTCCCCAAGCTTGTGGAAAAAAAAAATGGAGTTGGGGCCAGCGCTGTGGTGTAGTGGGTAAAGCCGCCTCCTGCAGTGCCAGCATCCCATATGGGCACTGGTTCATGTCCTGGCTGCTCCATTTCCAATCCAGTTCTCTACTGTGGCCTGGGAAAGCAGTAGAAGATGGCCCAAGTCCTTGGGCCCCTGCATCTGCGTGGGAGACCCGGAGGAAGCTCCTGGCTCCTGGCTTTGGATCAGTGCAGCTCCGGCCATTGCGGCCAATTAGGGAGTGAACCAGCAGATGGAAGACCTCTCTCTCTCTCTCTCTGCCTCTCCTTCTCTCTCTGTATAACTTTGACTTCCAAATAAATAAACAAATCTTTTAAAAATTGAGTTAAAATATATTTTTGGTGAAAAAAATACTGAAATTCATGAGTGGCTTTTTTTATAATATACATTTTCCATTAACTTTTTGAAAGTCATACACACACTTTCACATACACACTCCATCCACCTCAATCTATTGGTCTGCCCACCTATCATCTAAGTCTATCATGTGTCACTCATGATCTATCTATCCATCATCTATCCATCCACTCATCCATCCATCTAGTTGAAAACAATAAATTCACACTGCTGTCTTCAATTCCAGTCTACCACACAAGATTTATGTTTACCGCTTTTTTTCTATTCAAAGCTTTCTTCTCCAACACATTAGCCTCAATATATTTTCTTGGGCGGCAAACATCCTATGTATAACCAATGTTCTGACTATGCAGGCTGCTTCTTTGTCCCCAGTCTCGCTGACCATGCTGGCTGTATCAGTTGAGTTCTCAGCTGTGACTAAGGGAAATGGGAGAAGAGATAGAATCTATTTTTTTCTGGGGCCGGCGCTGTGGCACAGAGGATTAAAGCCCAGGCCTGAAGTGCCAGCAACCCATATGGACACTGGTTTGAGTCCTGGCTGCTCCACTTCCGATCCAGGTCTCTGCTATTGGCCTGGGAAAGCAGAAGATGGGCCAAGTCCTTGGGTCCCTGCACCCGTATGGGAGACCCGGAAGAAGCTTCTGGCTCCTGGCTTTGGATCAGCTCAACTCTGGCCAACGTGATCATTTGGGGAGTGAACCAGCTGATGGAAGACCACCCCCCTCCCACCCTGCTCTGCGTCTACCTCTCTCTGTAACTCTGTCTTTCAAATAAATAAAATAAATCTTTTTTTTTAAAGAATACATTTTTTCTTTGATTAAGCCTGAAGTGGAAATTCTGCTACTCAATGTTCACACTCAACTGTTCCAGCTATTGATTGACTTAACAAGAAATTATGGACTGGGCTTATTGTTAATATCAGAGATTGATGTAACGGTATACTACCGAGGCTGTTAAAGTCCGTAATTTTATTGCACAGTGCACAGATTTGTCCATTGTCATGGCATCCATATGTTTAATACAGGTAGAAATCTAGAGATTTCTAGGAACAAAAGATCTTAGGATCTTCTGCCACTAGTTTAATGCCACTTATCTTGCACTCGCTTTCTATCATAACCAACCTTTGGGAATACACTTAAATATTGTCCTAGCTGAAGTTATTAGCCATAGTCTATAGTTCTTAAAGCCTAAGTACCTTGAATGATAATGTTGAGTTTACCTAATCAGTCTTCAAATTTTATGATCATAAAAACTTGATTGTTAACAGTGCTAATCCTTAGCCCCACTCCCAGATGCAAATTCAATAGCTTTGGGGAATCTCTGTATTTTAGTTATTTATTTTTAAATGTTTACATATTCACCTTTATTTATTTGAAAGGCAATGAGACACACACACACACACACACACACACACACAATCTTCCATTCAACTGTCGATTCAACCAGGTGCCTGCAGCAGCTGGGGGTGGCCAAGGCTGCAGCCAGGACTTGGAACTTAAACTGTGTTTCCCATGTGGGTGGCAGGGACCCAAGTGCTTGAGCCATCAGCTGATGTGTCCCAGGTTGTATTAGTAGAAAGCTGGACTGGAAGCAGAAGCAGAGGTGGGACTCGATCCTAAATACTTCTCTGTGGGATGTAAGCATCCCACACAACAGCTTAACCTACTGTGTGACAATGCCCACCCCAATATCGACATTTTAGTGATATACCTAGGAAGTTTGGGAACACATGGCCTAGATTCTTGAGTTGTGTCAATCATTCCTGGTCATATGCAAGGTTGAATCAAAAATCCTTTCATAATTAAGTAAATCAATGTTTTTGACATTTGAGTGCCAACACCTTCAATCCTAGGACAAATGTTCTAGTTTGTTCATCAACACTTACATATCAAGGCTGTGCTAGTACATTTGGAAGAGGTGCTGTGGTAGACCAGGTAGAGTTGCAGGAAACTGCCTCCCAGATTCCACCTTAACAAGCCAGGTCTTTGGGTAGGAGAAAGATGTTTGGGTTTGACTAGCTAGTGTTCTCAGTAAAACTGAGAAGTAACTAGATATGATCAGAAATTGCAGGATTCCCATAAACCTCTTGTCCCTATACCTGCAGACCCTCCCCCATTGTTGACAACCTGCATCACAGTGATTGATATGCGTGTTAGAACTGATGAACCTCCATGCTTGCTTCATTATCAACCAAAGCTGATAGTTTCCACTAAAGTTCATTCCTGCTATTATACATACCAGGGGTTTGATGAGTGTGTGTATGCATCATTGTAATATACAAAATGATTTTACTGCCCTAAAACTCCTTTGTGCTCTGCCTTTCCTTACCACCTCCTCAACCCCTGGCTGCCACCTTTCTTCTTATTGTATCTATAGTTGTGCTTTTCCCAGAATGTCGCATAGTAGCATCATTCATCCTTTTCAAGTTGGCTTCTTTCATTTAGCAATATGCATCTAAGTGTCCTTAATGTCTTTTCACGGCTTAAGAGCTCATATCTTTTCATTGCTGAATAACATGCATTCTCTGGTTGACCACAGTTTGCCCATTCAGTTACTAAACGAAATGTTGGTTGCTTCCAAGATTTGGAAATTATAAGTTAAACTTCTGTGAACAGCCCAGTGAAGATTTTTGTTTGGGTGTAAGTTTTCAGTTCGTTTGGGTAAATACAAAGGAGTGTGATTACTGGATCAGATGGAAAGAGTTATGTTTAGTTTTTCAGAAACTGCCTAGTTGTCTTCCAAAGTGCTGTGCCATTCTGCATTCCCACCAACCGTGAGTGAGAGTTCCCGTGGCTTCACATCCTCACCAACATGTGCTGGTGTTTGGGACTTCAGCAGTTTTAATAGATGTATTGCTGTTTTAATTGCAATTTGCTGGTGATATATGACATTGACAACTTCTCATATACGTACTTGCCATCTGTTTATATTCTTTGCTAAGGTGACTGTTGAGATCTTTTGTCCATTTTCTGTATTTATTTATTGTTGAGTTTTAAGAGTTTTATGTATATTTGGACAACAGGCCATTCATCATATGTGTCTTTTGCAGACATTTCCTCCCAGTCAATAGCTTAGTTTCACCTTCTCTTGATAGTGTCTTTCACAGAGCAGAAACTTTGAATTTTAATTAACCAGTTTTTCAACTATTTCTTCCATAGATTGTGTCTTTGGTATTGTACTAAAAAAAGAAATCATTGTTGAATGGTAATTTAAATTTCCTCCTGTGTTATCTCTTAGGAGTTTTAAGGTTTAGTATTTTACATTTAGGTCTATGATCCATTGAATTAATTTTTATGAAGAGTGTAAAATCTGTGTCTAGATTCATTTTGTTACATGTGGATGTCTGGTTGTTCCAGCATAATTTGTTGAAAAGACTGTCTTCACTTCATTGTGTTGCATCTGCTCCTTGTCAAAGAACAGTTGATTATCTCTACGTGAGAATATTTTGGGGTTCTATTTCCTGTTTCATTGATCTATTTATCTGTTCTTTTTTGTTCAGTGTTTTGATTGTTGTAGCATTATAGTAAGTTTTGAAACTGGATAGTATGGGTCCTCCAACTTTGTTCTCTTTCAAAATTTAGTTGGCTATTTTGTGTCTTTGTCTCTTCATATAAGTTAGGAATCAGTTTGTCAATATCAACAAAATAACTTTTTGGGATTTCAATTGAGATTGTGTTGTATCTATAGATCAAGTTAGAAAGAACTCATATCTTGACAATAATTGAATGTATCCATGAACATGGACTGTCTCTGCATTCAAGTAGCTCTTCTTCAATATATTTCATCAATGTTTTATAATTTTTCTCATGCATGTCTTGTACACAATTTGTTAGATTTATCTAAGTATTTTATTTTTTTAAAGAGTGATAATGCAAATGGTAATGTGATTTTTATCTCAATTTCCACTCATTCACTGATGGTATATAGGAAAGCAATTGACTTTTGTATATTACAACTTCTTTATTTATTTGTTTATTTAAAAAGCAGAGCAAAGAGAGAGAGAAAGAGAGCCAAAGAGAGATCTTTCATTCTCTGGTTCACTCCCCATATGGCTGCAAGAGCCAATTCTGGCCCAGGTTGAAGCTATGAGCCAGGAACTCCATCCTGGTTTGCCACATGGGTGGCAGGGTGTCACATATTTGGGCCATCTTTCTCTGCCTTCCTAGGTACATTAGCAAGAAGCTGGATCAAATATAGAATGTGGGTATCCCAAGTAGGAGCTTAACTCATACACCACAGTATTGGCCACTAGTATATTAACCTTTATTCTGAAACCTTGTTATAATTGCTTATTTTTTTAAAAAAGATTTACTTATTTATTTGAAAGGCAGAGTTACAGACACAGAGAGGGAGAGACAGAGAGAGATGTCTTCCATTCACTGGTCCACTCCCCAGATGGCCAGAGCTGGGCCAATCCGAAGCCAGGAGCCAGGAGCTTCTTCTAGGTCTCCCAGTGGGTGCAGGCGCCCAAATACTTGGGCAATTTTCCACTGCTTTTCCAGGCCCTCAACAGAGAGCTGGATTGGAAGTGGAGCAGCCGAGACATGAACTGGCGCCCATCTGGGATGCTGGCAACACAGGCAGAGGCTTAACCTACTATACCACACCCTAACCCCTATAATTGCTTCTTAATTCCAGTAGTATTTTGGCTTTGGGATTATTTTGGATTTTCTACAGTGATGATCATGTCATCTGTGAACAAAGACAGTCTTGTTTCTTCCCAATTCATATACCTTTTTTTATCTTGTTGCATTTTCTAGGACTTCTAGTGTGATATTAAAAAGGAATTGTGAGAGGGGAAATCATTGTCTTCTTCCTGATCTTGGTGGGAAAGCTTCAAATTTCTCACCATTAAGTATATTAATGATATTTTTTTGTAGATGTTTCTTATCAAGTTGAAGAAGTTCCCTTCCGTTCCTAGTTTGCTGAGAGTTTTTTGGCATGAATTGGTGTTGACTTTGTCAAATTTTTTATGCATCTATATATAATCATGTGATTTTTCTTTTTTAGCTTGTTGATGTGATCTGTTATATTAATTTATTTTTGAATTCTGGCTCAGCCTTGCATACCTGGGATAAATCCCTCTTGGTCATGATGTATAATTATTTTTATAAATTGTTGGATTCAATTTGCTAATATTTTGTTGAGGGCTCTTGCATCTATGCTCATGAGAGATATTGGTCTGTAGTTTTCTTGAAATGACATTGTCTTGTTTAGGTCTTAGGATAATGATGGCCTTATATAACGAGTAAGCAAGTATTCTATTTCTATCTTCTGAAAGCAACTGTAGAAAATTTGTATAGTTTTTCTCTTAAATGTTTGATGGAATTCAGCACTGAACCCACCTGGGCCTTTTGTTTTATGTCCTGGAAGGCAATTAATTATTGGTTAAATTAATTTATTAAAATAGCACTGTACAAATTGTCTATTTCTTCTATTTCTATTTCTTATGTGAATTTTGGCACATTGCATCTTTCAAGGAATTGGTCCATTTATTGAGGTTTTCAAATTCATGAGCATACAGTTAATAATATTCCTTAATTATCTTTTAAAATCTGTGGAATCTGTGATGATAGCCCTTCTTTCATTTTAGTTAGTAATAATTGTGTTCTTTTTATTTTTTTTTCACTTAGACTGGCTAGAGGGTTATGAATTTTATTTACCTTTTCAAAGAAACAGCTTTTGATTTTATTAATTTTTTCTATTGTTTTCTCGCTTTTAATTTTTGAATTCTGCTTTGATTTTTCCTATTTACTTTCTTCTGCTTATTTTAGAATTAGGATGCTCTTCTTTTTCTAAATTCCTACAGTGGAAGTTTAGAGCAATGATTTTAGATCGTCCTCCCTTGCTAATGCAGATACTCAATGCAGGAGTCTTTCTGTAAGCTTTCAGTGCCTCCTTTGAATTTTAAAATGTTGTGTTTTCATTTTTACTTAGTTCAAAATATGTATGAAGTTTTCTCAAGATTTCTTCTTTGACCTATGTGTCATTTTAGAAGTCTGTGGTTTGATCTACCAATACTTATTTTTTTTTAAGATTTTATTTATTTATTTGAGAGGTAGAGTTACAGACAGTGAGAAAGAGAGAGACAGAGAGAGAGGTCTTCCTTCAGTTGGTTCACTCCCCAAATGGCTGCAACGGCTGGAGCTGCACCAATCCGAAGCCAGGAGCCAGGAGCTTCTTCCCGGTCTCCCATGCAGGTGCAGGGGCCCAAGGACTTGGGCCATCTTCTACTGCTTTCCCAGGCCATAGCAGAGAGCTGGATCAGAAGAGGAGCAGCCGGGACTAGAATCGATGCCTGTATGGGATGCTGGCGCTGCAGACAGAGGATTAAACTACTGTGCCACGGTGCTGGCCCCAATGCCATTTATTTTAGATAAGGGTCTGTGTTACAGTAGGTTGAGGCTGGTAAAATAGGCCATCTGCCTACCTTCTTAGGTAGACTAGTACGCATGGTGGCTTGGTTGGTGGCTCTACTTGTAACAGGGCCATGTACAATGTAAGGAGCTGTTGCTCCATAGCTTCAGCTTCTTTCTCGAGTGCGACCAAAATCCCAGAGGGAGCTTCTGTCCTTGCTGCACTCACCAGAGTGTCCTACTCATATCATCTGCTGTACTGGTGATATCCAGTTGCCTTGGAAAACCAGATAGAGGGGTGCCCAAGCCTCTACCTGTGCTATCAAAAATGCTTCTTCCTGAGGGCATCCCAGTATCATGTGGTCCCTTTAAAATTAGCCAATATAGTGGCTGTAAGTATTGAGCTACTTGGAGGACAAAAGCCCACCAGTAACCCAAGCACTCCACAAAAGCCCTGTGCATCCTTTACTGCACAGGGTATAGGAGATGTTTGCACTTGACTGAGCACCACTCCCAGTGCTACCTGGTCTTACCCAACCAGACCACTCTGAGAAGCTTAACAGGTGGTCCAGGCCTGGAATCTTCTGGGGGTTGACAGACTATCCACTCACCTGGAGGTGAATGATGTCCTGTGAGAGAGCATAATCCGGCTGGCACCGAGGCTCAATAGGCTAATCCTCTGCCTGCAGTGCTGGAACACCAGGTTCTAGTCCCGGTCGGGGCACCGGATTCTGTCCCGGTTGCCCCTCTTCCAGTCCAGCTCTCTGCTGTGGCCCGGGAGTGCAGTGGAGGATGGCCCAAGTGCTTGGGCCCTGCACCCCATGGGAGACCAGGAGAAGCACCTGGCTCCTGCCATCAGATCAGCGCGGTGTGCCGCCTGAAGTGCGCCAGCCACAGCAGCCATTGGAGGAAGACCTTTCTCTCTGTCTCTCTCTCTCTCACTCTCCACTCTGCCTGTCAACAACTAAATTAATTAATTAATTAATTAAAAAAAAGGAGACAGCATAATCCTTGCCAGTTAGTGTGATGTCATCAATATAATGCAACCAGGCTGTGTCAGCAGGACAAGGACCCCTGCCGCCATGCCATGACAGGTAGTAGGACCATGCACACACCCTTGGGGTAGCACCTGGGAAGTCCACTGCCTGCCTCCCCTGTGAGGACAAGCCAATCACGAGAATCCACCTGTACAGTGATGCTGCAGGAAGCATTAGGTAAACAGAAAACAGCATGAACAGAACCAGGAGAGGATGTTCACTTTTCTATGGTATGTGACATATAGTGTATGATTTGTGGGAACCATAGAGTGTATGGTAGGCACTACCTTGTTAAGTTTTCCAATAATCTGCAGTCATTCTCCAACTTCCATGCTGTTGTTTTTTACTGGCCAGACAGTTATCAAAAGGACTGTAGGCAAGCCATAGAATCTAGGTCTTTTTTAAAAATTTATTTGACAGGTAGAGTTATAGACAGTGAGAAAGAGAGAGACAGACAGAAAGGTCTTCCTTCTGTTGGTTCACCCCCAAATGGCCACTATGGCTGGTGCTGCACCGATCCGAAGCCAGGAGCCAGTTTCTTCCTCCTGGTCTCCCATGCAGGTGCAGGGGGCCCAAGCACTTGGGCCATCCTCCACTGCCTTCCTGGGCCACAACAGAAAGCTGGACTGGAAGAGGAGCAACTGGGACTAGAATCCAGTGCCCATACAGGATGCCGGTGCCTCAGGCGGAGGATTAACCAAGTGAGCCACGGCACCGGGCCCTCTAGGACTTTTTAATCCTTTTTTGGACTTTCCTCCAACAGTGCCTGTTTGCACTACCAGCTAGGGACATGGAGACTGATAGGATCCCATCGTGTTTCTTCCCCCAGTACAACTTTCATTGCCCCAATGTTAAGTCAGAATTTTCCCCACAGATGTCTTCCCCAGCAAGAGATCCACTCCAGGGATACTTTCTGGGCCTGGAGAAATGAACATCAGCTATGGTGCCAGAGGCCCTCTGCCAATACTAAAGTGGAGCAATGCATGTTTTACTCCAGCAGTCTTGACCCCATTGCCATCTGTGGCTGCCTGGGTTGCCAGAGATTAGAGAATATTCATGCCTGTGTCCACCAAGGTCACAGTTTGTTCTTTATTTATTTATGGGTGCCTACTGAAGAGTTCTGTATGAGGGCTCTGGTAACACCCTAACACCGTCACTTTGGGGTGATGTTGGCCCCACCCCTAATCTGGGGAGTGGGTGACACCCATCTAATCTTCTTCAGTGTCTGACAGCAATCAGATTATCTACCTTCCCCTGTGGGGAAAGCAGACTGTGGGAACTGGAACTGTTGGTTGGATTTTAAATCTTTCCATAGAGCGGCCAATATGGCATTTGGTTGTTTGCTTTTTTCCCAGGAAACACCAGCATCATAATCATACATTTGGTTTCTAAGGACCTGGACTAGCCCATTCTTTTCCTTTTGTTTGAAGGTTTGTTTGATTTATTTGAAAGGCAGAGTTATCAGAGAGAGAGAGAAGGAAAGACAGAGAGATCTTCCATCTGCTGGTTCATTTCCCAAATGGCTGCAATGGCTGGGGCTGGGCCAGGTTGAAGTCAGGAGCTTCATCTGGATCTCCCACATGGGTGCAGGGGCCCAAGCACTTGGGCCATCTTCTGCTGCTTTCCCAGGCGCATTAGCAGGGAGCTGGATCAGAAGTGGAGCAGCTGGAACTTGAACCGGTGCCCATATGGGATGCCCACAGCACAGGCCCCATAGTCCATAATTTTTCTTTTCTGCAACCTTGGTTTGTTCACCTCTCTTTCCCTGTTGAATGACAAGGTTCACTCTATCAAGGCCCCATTCAAATTGGCCATATAGGAATAGCTTCTCCGATATCACACACATGGTGTCTGTCAAACTGGGTCAAGGAGGCAGAGAAACAGATCTTACTGACTGCAGGGGTGGGAGGGGGATTTCTAACAGCTCAGTTTTCTTGACTGTAAAATCCACTTTGCCAGGCCCTTCAGAAACGTGGGTACAGGTAACCTGCCCAGTTCTCAACTTCCTTGGAATTCCTTGGGCTCTTTCTAGGCTCATCCAAGAGTGTTCCAGCTTGCACCGTTGCTTCATCAGTTGGGTGGAAAAGCACAACTCCTAGACCTCCCTGTTGTCTCTCTCCTCTGGCTGTTTTATGTTCACCTTCGTGGCTATCTGTGCACTGCCAGCTGGCCGAACAGCCCACAGCAATGGCCATCCTTCCTGACCACAGTGGGCCAGGTGAGACAGCAGTCACTCCAAACCCAGCAGCATTTTGAAGACTTCCCGTACTCCCGCAGGGGACTGTCGGTGTCCAGTGCGTGGGCTGCTCCTCCTGAGAGGCAAGTGGCCAGCCAGATTTCCCCACTGGTCTAGGGTAGTTAAGGAAAAGAGAGACAGAGAGAGATTGATTGATTGATTGATTTTCCATCTGCTGGTTCATGCCCCAAATGGCTGCAACAGCCAGGGATGGGCCACTCTAGAGCCAGGAGCCTGGAACTCCATCCAGGTCCCCAGGTGGGTGGCAGCGTCTCAAGTACTTAAGCCATCTTCCTCTGCTTCTTAGGTGAATTAGAAGGGAGTTGGATTGGAGGTGGAGTAGCCAGGATTTGAACTAGAACTTGAATATGGGAGGCTGATGTCCCAAGCAGTGGCTTAACCAGCTGCACCACAACACCTGCCCCTGGCCAGGACATTTTTATCCCACCGTTTCACACTCCTGTCTGTTCCTCCTCAGATTTGCTGACCACTGATGATGCTTGCATGGGGTAGGGGCAAGACTTTCTTAGGTAGTATCCCTGTGAGGCTGGGGTGCAGCAAGAGGCAAGGTTGAGCACAGGCTCTCATGGCTGTCTTAGTCACATTTACCTGGAACCAGCGTGGGCAGGGGAGCCCAGGTCATGACTCCTGAGCACTTGGTCCCCTGGACTGAAGGTGAACAGTGAGCGAGAATCCATTCCATCCCCTTTAGGAGGGAGGAGAGGCCACCGACTCCCCCTGCCATCATGGTGGAGGTAAAACTTCAGCCCCATCCTCACCCCTGCCCACTGCCCTGTGCACCTGGGTGCCGTCCCTTGAGGCTGTCTACTCTGGGTGTCCTGTAGATAGACTCCATTAAGGATTACTGTTGTCTTTCTCTTAGCACAAATCTTCAAACTCTCCCTCCCCCCCCAAAAAAAATGAAGAAAAGAAAAGAAAAGGGAATTCTTCAAATTCATTCTATGAGGTTAGTGTTTTCTTGATACCAAAATCAAAGCTGCAAGAAGAGAAACTTCACATCAGTATCCCTAGATGAATATTGACACAAAAATCCTTTTAAAAAAAAACTTTACCAAATCCAATTCAGTAACATATAAAGGGATTCTATACCTCATGACCAAGTGGGATTGATTTCTGGAAGGCATGGATGTTTCAAAGTACAAAGATCAGTTAACATGACACATCATGTTAACATAATGAAAGACAAAAGCCACACAATCTCAACGAATGGAGAAAAGGCATTTGATACAATTCAACAGCCTTTCATGATAAAAACCCAACAGAAATCATGGCACAGACAGTCATCTACAAAGATCTCTGGTTCGGGTGATATTTTTTCCTGTCTGCATCTGGTGTAATTTTCCCATTCCTGGCCCTGAAATCTCTATGTCATTTTGCTAATGAACATCTTTATTCTCTTGATCATACTCCTCCATGAATGATAGTCCTTATGGTCCAATCCATATTAATTAGCTTTTATTTATATAAAAAAAAACATGAAAAACAAAAAAAAAGCATTCTGCTCACTTACACTTGTGCTAATGTTCGAGATCAGTTCTGTGGGGGATTTTCTCACTGTTGAATGAGATTTCTGAAGTCTGCTGGTCTGGTGAATTTGCCGCACCCAGCAGTCCTGCTCTTACACATCATCCTTGATACATGGACAGATAGGTCATTTTCTAGTATTTACAGGGAACAGTCTAGCCTGAAGCATAGAGTGAAACAGTTGCAGAGAGGCCCAACTAATCCTATAGAGGAAATAGAGATGGCAAAAAGATTAAATATGGCAGTGGAGAAGGGAGAATGAGTTGTAGGGACATATGCTGCCTTCAGAACTCACTGAGTGATGCACTTGTTCTGACACGTTCACAGTCTCATCTGTAGGGGCTCCCTGTGTAATAACCGGGCATGGCTTCATCTACCTGCCTCTAATTACCCTGTGAGCAATTACACCTTATTGTAAAGACTTGGTATCCCTTTATAGCCTGTATTTAGGACTACCTCTGAAACATTAAGTCCGGAAATAAGTAATAAACTAGATGACAAGAAGTTTGCAAATAACAGTGGAAAAACTTGAAACCAGCTTGGAAGCAGACAGGTCAGGGCCAGATCTGCAGACCTGTTTTCCAAGAAAGGGTAGCAAGGACGCAGCATAGCTGACTCAAACTCCAGGGAGAGAAATGCTGGAGCGGGAGTTACAGAACTGGAGACAGAAGTACTAGGGAAAAACATCAGTGATCCCAATCTTTTGTGCTTAATTCTCCCTGATTGTTTTTTTTCTGTTGTTGTTCAAGTTTGGTTTTGGTTTGTTTTCAACTACGCGTAATGACAACGGCCAGCAGAGGGCCTTCAGATGTCACCAGCTCGCTTTACTATTCATGTGGAGTTGCTTTTGGTGTTCTTCCTTACAGGTTTTCTTTCCTCTCCTCTCCTCTCCCCTTTTCTCCCCTCTGCTTCTCTTTGCTTCTTTTAATGAGGAGAAAAATCCCCTTCATGTCTTATTGGGAGATAGTTGCAAAAGACTTCAATGTGTGTCACTGGCATTGAATTATGACTTCTAGCAGTATTTCATGGAGAACGAAATAACTTCAGCAGACGATCACTAGGTTGTAAACTTCTACAATGCTTACATTGAAGAAGGCTTGTAATGAGGTAGTTTCCATTCCAGGGAAATACTGGAGGTTCTTGTTTCTTTCTCAGGGGAAATGAATGGGGGTGGTGGTGGTGGTGGTGGTGGTGGGGTGTGTGTGTATGTGTATGTGTGTGTGTTCATTTGCATGTATTTGTAGTATGTTCTAAAACACCCTGAGTGGAACATAAGTCCCTTTTCAAATAATTATGAAGACATTTACCAATTCAATTAGTCTCGTTTTGAAGATCTCTTATAAGTGCTGTGTTTAACTCAATCCCTGTGGGAAAGTGGGTAGAATAGAAGTTTCCTAAATTCCCCTTCAACTCTAATAATCTTTGATTTGAGACCATCTTGACACTAAATCTTTTTCTTTCTTTTTTTAAACTTTTATTTAATGAATATATATTTCCAAAGTACAGCTTATGGATTACAATGGCTTTTTCCTCCCCATAACTTTCCTCCCACCCGCAACCCTCCCCTCTCCCGTTCCCTCTCCCCTTCCATTCATATCAAGCTTCATTTTCAATTATCTTTATATACAGAAGATCAATTTAGCATATATTAAGTAAAGCTTTCAACAGTTTGCACCCACACAGAAACACTACATTTCCTCAATGAACCTCCTTCAAGTTTACAAGGTGGGATAAGGCTTGCACCACATTTTTGATGGAACTAAAAATGGTTTTTGGATTTATTGTTTATTTGAAAGGAAGAAAGAGAGAGCTCCTGTTTGCTAGTTCCCTCTTCAAATACCTGCACCTGTAAAGACTGGGCCAGGCTGAATCCAGGAGCCTGGAACTCAACCCAGGTCTCCCACATGGTGGCAGGGACTTGAACCGTCATCCTCTGCCTCCCAGGATATGCATTAGTAAGAAGCTAGAATTAGGACCACAGCCAAAACTTAAACCCAGTCCCTCTGATACGGGATGTGGGAGTCCCAAGCAGTACCTTAACTGCTGTGTCAAACACCCACCACTGATGGGACTTTTTTTGGGGGGGGGATGCGAATCATCCTCTGTTTCTTTACTTGAAATGCAAATTGCATATCAACATCTTTTTCTTCATGATAGGAATCCCTAAGTGTAGGATTTATGCTGACAAGTTCTGGGACAAAATTGTCTATATCTGCTCTCTTAGAGAACTTGTCCCCAGAACTAGTAAGCACTTTACCCTTCTCTCTGCTGTCATGTGGCTCCAGGTAGGACCGTGCCATTGCAATGCTTTACAGGTGTGTGATGTGCTAGGCAGCCAGCCCTTAGCGTCCATTTGTAGTGTACACCTGTTGCTTTTATTCAGAGTCCTTGATTTCCTTCAAGAAAGTGACCACCTTCAACTCCATATGTTTCCAGCGATGTTTTACATCATCCTTGCCTTCCCAAAGGGTGAGAAGTAAGGCATATGTCCACTAGATTCCTTTTGGGTGACTGATTTTCATGATGGAGGGGGCACAAAACATGATCTTTTGTTTCTGATCCAGCTAAATTGGAAGGTGACATGAGAAGTCTTCAAAAAATTACTGGAGAGGTCAGTGCTGTGATGTAGTAGGTAAAGTTGCCACCTGTGATGCGGGCAACCCATACAAGTGTCAGTTCGTGTCCCAGTTGCTCCACTCCCTGCTAAAAGCCTGGGGAAAGCAGTGAAAGATGGCCCAAGTCCTTGGGTCCCTGCCACCTGAATGAGAGACCTGGAGGAAGTACCTGGCTCCTGGCTTCAGCCTGACTCAGCCCTGGCTGTGGCAGCCACTTGGGGAATGAACCAGCAGGTGGAAGATATCTCCCTCTATCTCTTCCTCTCTCTCTGTATCTCTGCCTTTCAAATAAATTTTTTAAAAAGTTCATGGAAATGCAGTTTATGGAAAACTGCATGGATCTCAGAATATTTTTGAATCAAAATAAATTTAATTTTGATACATTTTCTATGAATTTTTTGAAGTCCCTGTGTATAACTTTAGCTACTGGTGGTGATCATATTTGTTATATGCTCATAGTCTACCTTGTCTAAAGCTAATTTGGCCACTCCAGCTTTCTCTGAATTAGTGTTGGCATGGGATGTCTTATTACATTCTTTCCTTTTTCACCTAATTGTGTCATTGTATTTAAAGTGTGTTTCTTGGAGATAGCATAGAGCTGCTTCTTGGTCTTTTTTTCCAATCTGATCTGCTCTGTAATTAAATGCTGATCTTTTACATTTAATATGATTATTTCTGTAGTTGGGTATAAATGTTACTTTACTATTTGGGTCTAACTTTTGCAGAGTGACTAGGTTTTGGTACTATATATTTTATTAAAAATTTTATTTATTCATTTTTTTGATAAGGGAAAGTGACAGCAAAAATGCCTAAAACAGCCTGGGCTGAGCCAGGCCAACGCCTGGCACTGGTGACTCAATCCAGATCTCCCATGTTGGTGGCAGTGACCCAGTTACTTGAGCCATCACCACTGCCCGCCAATGTACACATTAGCAGGAAGCTGGAACCAGGAGTGGAACTGGGACCCGAACCCAGACACTCTGGTTGGGGCAGCCCACCAAGCATCATAACCACTAGGCTAAGGGTCAGCCCTGGAGCTCTGCATTTACAACCTTCTTTGGGGGTGGGTATTCATCAGAGCAGTTAAGACGCTGCTTGGGAGGCATACTTCCAAGTTCTGCCTGCCTGGATCTGAGTCCCTGCATGTCTGTGATGCAGCTGCCTGTGAATCAGACCCTGGGAAGCAGCAGGAGATGGTTCAAGTGCCTGGTCTCTACCATTCACATGGGAGACCCAGATGGAATTCCAGGCTCCTGACATTGGCCTGACCCAACCCTCACTGTGGATGGAAGTTATCTCTCTCTTCATTTCTCTTTCTCTATCTTTCAAACAAATAAAAATAAATACATTTAAATACTTGTTTCTCCTTCACTGGCTATATACTTCCAGTATCTAGTGCTATAGTATATGTCAATGTTGCATTACAGCATCTGGTCTTGAACCTTTATGTCATTTCTGGGTGAGCTGGTGGACTTGTTGAGGTTTTCTCTAAAACCATCCCTTCATCTATAGATGGAAGTGACTGTGAACCACATAAATGCTTCCTACTAAACCCCGGCTCAGTATAGCCCCAACTCAACTTCCTTTAGCCAGAATTTCAGAATGGCTGGTATTTGACAGAATATTAGAAGGGAAGAATGTGGCAGCCTTATCAATGCCTCTGTCCATTTCTGTAGCTATTGCAGAACAGCTGAGGTTGGGAAATTTATAGAGACCAGAGATTCATTTTCTCATAGTTCTGAAGTCTGGGAAGTTCAAGGTCAAATGCCGGCATCTGGCAGGGGCCTTCTTGCTATGTCCTCACGCATCAGAGCAGAGGGGAGAAACCCACTCTCACAGCCCTTTTTATAATGGCATTAATCCATTCACAAAGGCAGAACCCTGTGGCCTAAATGCTTTTTCCCGAAGACCTCACCTCTCAACGTCTGTGCTCTGGAGATCAAATTTCCAGTACGCGAATCTGGGGGCACTCATTCAGATCACAGCGTTAACTGAAGTTACCATTTTCCCTATTTAAACATTTTTTAAAGAACAGTCTTGGTTTCACAGCAAAATTGCATGGAAGTTACAATGATTACCTGAGTACACCCTGCCCATATGCAAACATAGCCTCTCCCATTATCCACACCCCCCACCAGAGTGCTACTCTTGCTGCAATTGATGAACCCATCATTACCATCCAGTCTCTGGTTTACCTTAGGGGTTACTCTTGGTGGTGCACAATCTATGGGTTTTTGTTGACAATTACCCATCACTGTAATCATTGTTTCACCACCCCCCAAAATACTCCGTACTCTACCCATTCATTCTTTTCTCTCCCAGTCCCTGGCAACCACTGATGTTTGTGCTGCCTGGAGAGTTTTGCTTCCCACAAGCATGCAACCAAGTTGCAGAAGTTGTAGGTTCCCTGTCCTTGACCTATGAGGCCTTAATTTGACCCACCTTTTGCTGGTATCTCCATCTCTGAGCTTGAGAATTTTCCTACGCAGAGAGACCTGCAGACAGCTGGCATTTGGAAAATGCCAGAGAATTAATTTAGTCTCCTTCATGGCCCTGCAGTCAGCAACCCATGACTGACCTCAGGTGCTATGTGACATCCAGCATGCTTCCCTCTCCATGGGGATCACTGATACACAGAATTCCCCGACAGGATGAAGCTCCCATGGCCCAGAGAAGTAACTTCCTTGACTGTGTCTTCCCTATCTCATCTCTCCACTCACCTTCTGGTGTTTCCTGGGATTGTCTCCTCAGTGAGGGACATGTTCTCAACCCTTCTCTGGTCCTGGGGGAACTGTAATTAAAATGCATGGCTGCGAATTGTTAGGATCACTCCCAGGGCAGAGGGCTGTGTGCATGAGGGCCTTGAGGGACTTCCTTGTCTACTGCCTCTACTAGTTTGCTGCTCCAGGAAAGAGCTTGCAACCCAACTTGCAGCAATGTCTGGGGGCTGGAGCAGACGAGTGAAGTCAAAAAGACGTGTTTCCATAGAGAAGGACTGAGACAGCTGGATCCTTTCCCCCTCTGCCAACCCTTGTTGTACTTTGTAGGTTATGGATAATGCCAAGAGGTGTATAGGAGAATGAATAGCACCTTTCCAATTGAGGTGGTGCCCAAGTCAGCAGGAGAACCCACTGAGCTTCTTCCTCAGCCATCACTGTCCAAGGCCAGGGCCAAGAGTGTGGGAGGAAGTAACACCAGCAGGGAGACTGGGTGCTCAGGAGGCCAGTGCCCAAGGTCCTCTAGATGAGTATCTTTCAAAGGCCAGAGGAGTCAAAGCAGGACGCCAATGAGATATTCCCTACTCCCCACCAGGCTGGGGCCATACTCACAGCTGTACATCTTCCCCAAATATGGACCCCGCCTAGGGGAAAATGGAGGAGAGGGGGAGACTCCTATGAGAGTGCCTTTTATGCCAGATGGAAGTACCTTGAACTGGTGAGAGGACAGCATTGATCAGTAATGGAAATAGGAACTTGACAGCTACCACTACCAACACTTTTGCAAGACGGTATATCCCGAGATGCCTCCCTCGTGACCAGTGAACACACTGTTTACCCAGGAGCATTTGTCTTTGCATTTAGGTATTTTTATTTCTGTTGGGTAACTTCTGTGCAATGGTTTACCAAAGTTGTAGATTTCAACATATATCTCTTTAATCCAAACGCCTGTTTAATTCCATTATTCATTCGAAAAGTTTTCCAGTTGCTTTATCTTGGGTAATCTCAGCATCTAATCATATCATCTGCCAGTGAAGATTTGTTTTTATTGTTCCATATTTATGTCCTTCCAGCTCTTGTTTCATCTCTCGTTGAACAGACCAGATTCTGAGAACCACATACTAAATCATTCTTATTTTATTTCTGGTTTTAATGGGAAGAGAACTATCGTTACCTCATGGATAGGGGCATCTGTTGGATGTTTAAGTGTATTAAGCACTTTCTGTGTTTTATCTTATTTCCATGTCACAACACACTGTGAAGGGGGCACTATCCTTATGTCCAGAGGAGTGAAGTAACTTCCCTGAGATAGGAAGTGGCGGAGCTGGGGCGTGAGCTCTGAGAGCAGAGCCCGTGGTCCTTACCTCTGGCCAGGTGTGCTGGTAAATGTTTATCATCCAGCTCTCTGAAAAAATGTCCCGATTCGTAACACTTGCTGGTTTTTGTGGTATGAATGCTCCTGCCAGGGCCACCCCGAACATGTGTTAGAAAGAGATCCCTGCAGTTTCTCTTGGGGCTGGTACTGGCCACTCTGGTCAGTTCCTGTACTCCACAGATGCTGGTGTTAGACTATGAGGTAAGGAAGTGGTTGATGCTTAAGATACTGAGATTGTTGGATTTTAAGAGACAGAAGTCAGATGGAGCCCATCCACACAGAAAACATGGTTCTTATTCACAACAAAGATAGAGTAGAACCGTGCGTGTGTGTGTGTGTGTGTGTGTGTGCGTGTGTGCGTGTGTGGGGATGAGGAGGAGCAGCTGTGCTGTGGGGCCTCGATGGGTGTCTGAATCTCTGTCTACTGCAGGTCAGGTTGCCTGCATGTCTGGCTGATGGGGCGGAACACTGCTGCCCTCCCTCATGTGCTCACTTGCTGAAGTCCTGCTACCAGCAGACACGGAGGCCCTCTCTCATTGTCCCTTGTTGGGAAGTTACAGCCGTGTGACGTTAGCTGATCTATTGTCTTAGGAACAGCCACTTCCACCTCTAAAATCCAGTTACACTTCATGTCTGTCATCACGCTGTGGTCCTCTGGGCTCCTTACATCGGGTCCCTTGTCTTGCTGCTGCCATCCCTAGAGGTCGCTCTCTGCTCACTCTCACCCTCTTGTTGGCTCTTGAACACTACAAGCCCGTTCTCACTGCAGGGCCTATGCACCTGCTCTTCCAATGTCTGCAGTCTGTTCCATGGGTTTCTTGTGGCTGATACTCTCCCTCCCTGAGGGTCTCTCTGAGCATCTACCTCACACAGTCAGCTCCACCTCTGCCTGCCTTCTTACCTGCCTCATTTTTCCTGCCAGTGCTTAAACTTACATGAAATTAAATCATATACTTGACTATCTACTCAATGCTCTCCCCACCGGCATATAGTTGATGAGTGCAAGGACTTTCTCTTGTCCACAGCTGTATCCTTAGCATCTGGGACAGTGCTTGGTGTGGAAGAGATACTCAATTCACTGAATGAATTGTGGACTTACTTTGATGTTACATGTAAAGCAATCTTTAACCATTGACTTCATTTGCAATTCTGTTATTGTTTTTTCTGTACTTGAATAAAATAGTACTTCTTTAAATTTTTTTTTTTTATGTATTTGAAAGGCAAAGAGAGAGAGAGAGATCTTCCATCTGCTGGTTCACTTTCCAAATGGCCCCAACAGCCAATGCTGGGCTAGGCCAAAGCCAGGAACCTGAAGCTCCTCCAGGTCTCCCATGTGGGTGCAGGGGTCTGAGGACTTAGGCCATCTTCTGCTTTCTCAGGTGCATTAGTTGGGAGATGGATTAGAAGTGGAGCAGCTGGGAGTTGAATCAATCCATATGGGATGCCAGCACTTTGGTTTGCCACAATGCTGTCCCCAAGAGTATTTCTTTTAAAATGAGATGCAATTCTGGCTGTTTTCCATTTACAAATTTATAGAAAGGGAACAAATTTTATGCATTTTCATATACACAGTTTTAAGAGCATAATGATGCCTCCTTCCCTTCCCCTCCTCCCTCCCATCTTCCCTCCTCCTTCGTTATTTTCTTTTACTTTTTACAATTACATACTTTGTTTACTTTATAATCATAAGCTTAACTCTCCACTAAATAAATAATTCAACAAGTCCTAAGTATAAAAAACAACTGTTCTTCAAGAGGATAGAGAAGGACTGTAAGCAATAATCAAACTTCACAATTTCAATTTTGCTCAGATACATTACATTTTTTTCTTGTCTTTTGTAACAAAATGGATGCAATTGAAATAAAGCAGTCCCCAAAAAACAAATGTAACTTTTCCCTCCTCTGTGGCAATTCAGGTTTTTAAGGGTCTGATTTTCCCTAACCTATCCCTTAGTGAACTTTCTCCCAAGTCTTCCCTACAGTATTCTAAATTAGGGAGATTTTGTATTAATATATGGAAATAGGCTTTTGTATTTCACTCAATGCAGGGAATAGTTGCTGTTAATTATCCTTTGATGGCCAGTGTGTTTCCATGATAAGAACGAGTGTGGAACAAAGAGTTGGTGTTTTGTGTTCTGTTTATAAGGACTCACTGCAAAGCAGAAAACATTCTGTTGTTTACAAGGGTATTTCATGGATGGTTCCTGTAAGTCATCGTTAGATAAACCGTGGTGTACTAACTCAAAATTATCATCAAAATAAATAGACTCGGAAAACATTCCTCTGCCTGAAAAAAATAATTGAGGAAGTATGCAAGAAAATAAAAACTCAGAGCAACAAAAAAAATATTATTTTCACAAGAGAAAGTATGCATTTGGCCATAGACTAACCTTTTTTTTTTTTTTTCTAAAGCTGGAGATATTTTCAGTAGAGAAAAAAATCACTGTATTTGCCTCCAGGCTGAGGTTTATAGTTTTCAGCAGCAACAGCTGTGTTTATGATGGCTGTGCACTGCCCTGAACAAATTTAAGATTAAGTATAGGATTGATGTTCTCAGACAATTACCAACAAAATGATCATTTCTCTTAACTCTTTTGTTGAGCTCCAGGCCTCATGTTCTTACCTTCAAAAAAGTTATCTTAGGAGTTGATCTATTCCAGTAAACCAGGACACTTGTACCATGAATGCTGTGATTTTTGACCTTGCTAACACATTAGAATCACCTGGGTGCTTCAAAAAACCCCACCAACCCAATGCTAGAGTTCAACTCCAACCCAAATGAATTAAAAGGCAGGGTTCAGAAGCCTTGATTGTTTTTTGATCAGCTGACATGCGACTTTAGCCTGTGACTAACACAGAGCACTGCTACCCTCCTGCCGCTTCCATTGGTGCACTTGCGTTCAGTTCTGGATGGGGACCTCTCATGGGGCAAACTGGTGCTCCCAGACCACACTGTGAAGATGGGCGAGTTAGCCTTTACTCCCTCCCTCTTCTGACTTTCTCAAGTACCGTGATCCTTGCCTGTGCCCACAATTTAGTCATCAGTTAAGCCAGTTCTCATTGCTAAAAAACAATCCCACCAAGTTCTTGCCCTTTCCAAAATATACTATTACCCCCTTCCAAAAACCAAATGAAAAACCTCACCAGTCATAGAAAAGAGTTGTGGAATTGCATATAATGCAGTGGGGGAGTTGGAAGTAGAATTGTGGAAAGGAGGGAACAGCCCCTGGCTCCCATCAGATCACTTTTGGTACACAATAATCTACTTCAAAGGGAAGCTCTGCTGGACAGCTCTGATAAGTTATGTAATCTCTTTTTGCCTCATTTTCATCCTCTGTAGTTTTAAAGGAGTTTATTTATTTTTAAATTTCATTTAATGTGTACAAATTTAATGTATTTCATGTGTACAGATTTAGGAACACAGTAAGTACTCATGTCGGTAGCACATATACTAAGAAAGTAGGAACATAGTGATACTTCCTTCCCTAGCCTCTCTCACGTCCATGCTGCCACCCTTCCTCCTCCTTCCTCTTCTATACCCTCTTTTAATTTTTACAAAGATCTAATTTCAGTTTACTTTATACTCGTAAGATTAATGCTACACTAAGAAATAAGTTCAACAAATAGTATGAAGAAAAAAAATACTGTTCCCAACAGTAGACAAGGTCTGTAAACCATAATCAAAGCTCAAAATGTCCATTTCACTTCTATACATTACATTTTTGGTTCTCTACTAGTTGCCACAGGCCAGGGAAAACATATGGTATTTGTCTTTTTGGGACAGGCTTATTTCACTAGGTATGATGGCTTCCAGTTGCATCCATTTTGTTGCAAAAGACAGGATTTAATTCTTTTTTACAGCTGAGTAGTATTCCATACTCTCTATATATGCCATAATTTCTTTATCCAGTCATCATTTGATGGATACGTAGATTGATTCCACATCTTAGCTATTGTGCATTGAGTTGCAATAAACATTTGGGTATAAATAAATCTTTAATATGCTGATTTCATTTCCCTTGGGTAAATTCCCAGGAGTGGGATTGGGCCATGTGGTAGATCTGTTTTCAGTTTTCTGAGGTATCTTCATACTGTCTTCCACAATGGCTGTACTAGTTTACATTCCCACTGATAGTGGGTTAGAGAACCTTTTCCCCTACATTCTAGCCAGTATTTATTGTTTGTTGATTTCTGTATGAGAGCCATTCTAACTGCAGTGAGGTACAACCTTATTGTGGTTTTCATTTGCATTTCCCTGATGGCTAGTGATCCTGAGCATTTTTTTTAAAATTTTGTCTGTTGGCCATTTGGATTTCCTCTCTTGAAAAATGCCTGTTCAAGTCCTTTGCCTATTTTTTAACTGGATTGTTTTTGTTACTGTTGAGTTTCTTGAGCTCTTTATAGATCCTGGGTGCTAATCCTTTATCAGTTGCATAGTTTGCATTGGATTTTCTTTTGCCTTTCCTGGGAGATTTTCTGCCTTCATATTCCTTCTTAGTGATGACTATCTTTCTGGCTTCTGTATGTAGCACATCCTTAAGCATCATTTGTAGGACTGGATGAGTGGTGACAAATTCTTCCAATTTCTGTTTGTTATGGAAGGTCTTTATTTCTCCTCATTCATAAATGAGAACTTTACAGGGCACAGTATTCTGGGTTGATTTTTTTTTTTTAAAGACTTGGACTATGTCTCTCCATTCTTGCCTAGCCTGTAGGGTTTCTGATGAGAAGTCAGCTGTGAGTCTAGTTTGGGATCCTCCAAAAGTAATCTGGCATTTCTCTCATGCACATTTAAAAATTTTTTTTTATGCTGTACTATTAAAAGTTTGACTACAATGTTGAATGTTGAAGATCTTTTCTGGTTATATCTATCAGGAGTTCTGTGTGCCTCATGGTATTGGATGTCCCTTTCTTTTTCTAAGATAGGGAAGTTTTCTTTAATTATTTCAATGAATAGGCTTTTTTTTTTTTTACAGGCAGAGTGGACAGTGAGAGAGAGAGACAGAGAGAAAGGTCTTCCTTTGCCGTTGGTTCACCCTCCAATGGCCGCCGCGGTCGGCGCACTGCAGCCGGCACACCGCGCTCGTCCGATGGCAGGAGCCAGGAGCCAGGTGCTTTTCCTGGTCTCCCCATGGGGTGCAGGACCCAAGCACCTGGGCCATCCTCCACTGCACTCCCGGGCCATAGCAGAGGGCTGGCCTGGAAGAGGGGCAACCGGGACAGAATCCGGCGCCCCGACCGGGACTAGAACCCGGTGTGCCGGCGCCGCAAGGCGGAGGATTAGCCTGTTGAGCCACGGCGCCGGCAATGAATAGGCTTTCTAATTCATGATGTCTTTACACTCCTTCAGGAACTCCTAAGATCCATATTCTGGGTCATTTGGTAGTATCCTATAAATCTCTAATACTGTTTTTAATTTCTCTAATTTCTTCATCTTTTTTTTGAGAAATTTCCAAAGATTTGTCTTTGAGCTCAAATATTCTTTCTTTTTTAATATTTTTAAATTTATTTATTTATTTTTTTTTGACAGGCAGAGTGGACAGTGAGAGAGAGAGACAGAGAGAAAGGTCTTCCTTTGCCATTGGTTCACACTCTAATGGCTGCCGCGGCTGGCGTGCTGTGGCCGGCGCACCGCACTAATCGGAAGCCAGGAGCCAGGTGCTTCTCCTGGTCTCCCATAGGGTGCAGGGCCCAAGCACTTGGGCCATCCTCCACTGCACTCCCTGGCCTCAGCAGAGAGCTGGCCTAGAAGAGGGGCAACTGGGACACAATTCGGTGCCCCGACCAGGACTAGAACCCGGTGTGCCGGCGCCACAAGGCGGAGGATTAGCCTGTTGAGCTATGGCGCCGGCCTCAAATATTCTTTCTTCTGCTCACCAAGTCTGTTAAGGTTTCCATTGTATTTTTTGTTTGACAAATTGAATTCTTCATTACTAATATTTCAGTTTTATTTCTCTTCAAAGTCTCAGTTTCATAGGAGAATTTTTCTTCCATGTCATGTGGGGATTTCCTTAACTTGTTCATTCGCTTCTCATTGCTTCTGAGTAATCCTTTGATTAATATTTTGAATTCTTTTCAGGTATTCAATCAATCTCATCTTCACATTCTAATAATGAAGTGTTGTGTTCTTTGGGGGAGTCATATTGTCTTCCTTATTCTTGTTTTTTGAATTTCTGCATTTATTTTTAGGCATTTGTGGAAATACTTGTTGGTTTTCTTCTCTGACAGATTTTACTTTTGAACTATTCCTCTGTGGCTTAGTGGAGTGCCTCCTCTTTCAGTGAAAACCCAGGGTTGGGACCGGCGCTGTGGCATAGTGGGTAAAGCCACTGTCTGCAATGCCAGCATCCCATATGGGTGCCGGTTTGAGTCCTGGCTGCTTCACTTCCTATCCAACTCTCTGATGTGACCTGGGAGAGCAGTAGAAGATGGCTCAAGTGCTTGGGCCTCTGCACCTGTGTGGGAGACCCAGAGGAGGCTCCTGACTTGTGGTTCCTGGCTTCAGATCAGTGCAGCTCCAGCTATTGCAGCCAATTGGGCAATGAGCCAGCGGATGGAAGACCTCTCTCTCTCTCTCTCTCTGCCTCTCCTTCTCTCTCTGGGTAACTCTGACCTTCAAATAAATAAATAAATCTTAAAAAAAACCCAAGGTCGTGTGCTGGGTGTGGCCAGGTAGCTCTGGTCATTACTCAATGGTGGGGCAGGTATCCAGTGTGACACCCAAGTTGGGCATGGTGAATCTCCTCTATTGTCAACAGGGAAGAGTGTATGGTCATCTCTGTTGATGTAATCACAACTTTACCTCCTCTTTCCCAAGCAATAAATGCCCTAGGTTAGCCCACAGTGGGTGCAAAATTTATCCACACTGCTGCATGAACCACACAAAGTTCCTCTCCTTTCTGTAGAATTTCCACTGCAGATTTCTTTGCAACTCTCCCCTGGGAATGGAATTCCTTCATTTTTTTTTGTTACTATTTTCTCCCAGCCTACAGCAGTACTACCTTCTCCTATTCAGCTATCTTGGAATCCTCCATTTTCCTCATCTGTAAAATGGAGATGATATTAATACTGACCCACAAAGACACTGAGGATTAAATACGTAAAACATTTGAAGAGTGTCTCACACACAATAGGAAAACCATGCACTCTGGTAGTTATTACTGTTGTTAACTAATCCTTTCAAATTCTTGAATTTATAACTGGATGAGGAAGAGTTCCACATGGAGCATGCAAATAAACTCAGAGAAGTCATCATGATTAATTTTCTTTTGAAGCTAACACACTTATAGGGTTCTGAAAAACATTTTGAGCTACAGCATTCTCATCAGCTCCTGTTTCTTTAGGCAATGTTAATTTAAGCCATCAATTAAAGATGTATGGTTTTCAAGAGCTTTTGAGGAAAATGTCTCTTTTTCACTGTATAATCATGCTTGAATTTTGAAAATTTTGGGGCAATGATGGAAATGAGGGTGAGCAACTGCATAGCTGGAGAAAAACATGCACCTGTCTACTTGAAAAGATATCCCAGCATATAAATTAATGAATTTAGCAACATTTAATGATAAATTCTGTTCCAGATGTCATCCTAGGAAGAGAGGATATCATAGGGAGAAGAAATGTATATAACAAGTGAGTCTAAAGAAGGAGATTCTGTCCAATTTCTATGACAGAGAAGAGCAGTGTAGTTGTGCTTTGGATTCACTCTTCAGGGTTGGGAGTTTTCTTTCCCACTTTCCTTTAAGACTTCCAGATCAACCATAACAGGCAAGGATCCTTTGAATAGCTTAAATTCATTTATCCTCTGAAGGATCTACTTTTCTGGGAAGGCTAGCACGTCCACTTCTCTACTCTTTTGCTGGGGATATGCATATTGCCTAGCACTGAAGAAAGTAAGAAGAACACAAAGAGCAAAAAGAACTAATTGAAGACAGGCTGAGGGAAGACCAAATTGCATTTTGTCTTTGGAATAAACACAGATGTTTATTCCCTGACATTTCAGGCTTTCTGTCTTCTTACTGTCTGATCTGAATGCACTGAATGTAAAGTCAGGTGATTTTTCCTCTATTTTTTCCTTTTGGAAGTTTCTCAGAGAAGACTTAAAATAGTGCTTTGTTTTTATTTGTTTTAAAGTTTTGTTAAATCTTGGAAGCTTTGGTATTGATTAAAAGTATTTTTAGATGATGCCAAATGTGGAGCCAAATTTTATACAAAATCCCTTAAATATTGCCTAAAAATCAAAGTTTTATAAATGAAGTAACTTTTAGACAGAACTTTTGTGAGATCCCTTTTAGTTTCAAAGAGCTGTAAGATGTACATCATAATCTCAGAGGTCTTAATTTTGAACTTGACTTCACAATGACCTTCCATAATTGACATTATTCCACCTTTTTCCTATAGCCTCTTTCATGGCTAACTCACAAAAAAATGGCCTGAGTTTGTAAAGCATTACAATTTTTTTCTTTAAAAATGCAATTGTCTCAAACCTACTCTCATTTATTTGTTATATAAGATCTAATTTGCTTTTTAAAAGCATGATGTGGGCCGGCGCCGTGGCTCAACAGGCTAATCCTCCGCCTTGCGGCGCCGGCACACCGGGTTCTAGTCCCGGTCGGGGCACCGGATTCTGTCCCGGTTGCCCCTCTTCCAGGCCAGCTCTCTGCTGTGGCCCAGGAGTGCAGTGGAGGATGGCCCAGGTGCTTGGACCCTGCACTCCATGGGGAGACCAGGAAAAGCACCTGGCTCCTGGCTCCTGCCATCGGACGAGCGCGGTGCGCCGCCGCAGTGCGCCAGCCGCGGCGGCCATTGGAGGGTGAACCAACGGCAAAAGGAAGACCTTTCTCTCTGTCTCTCTCTCTCACTGTCCACTCTGCCTGTAAAAAAAAAAAAAAAAAAAAAAAAAAAAAAGCATGATGTGGGGAATAGGGAGGTAGCTTACTGCTCTGGTCTGGGGCGGGGGGATAATTAAAAAATGTGGGGAGAGTGCATTCCCAGGGAAGAGTTAGGGAGAAAATGGCAGAGGAAACTCCACCACAAATTAGAGGGATGCTGTGGATCTATGTGGAGGATGTGGATTTGCACAACTCAGGACCTCAGTAGCCGAGAGCCTCAGCACCAGCTTTGGAGAGTGAGGTGAGACCAGACTACAGGAGCCCAAGCTGCTGGCAACAAAGTTGTGGGAAGAGCATGCCTGGAGTCTGGCTTGGAGCCCTGTGGGGGACAATAAAACTGCCAACCTATAGGAAAAAAAGTGTGTGTGTGGGGGGCATGTTTCTCTCTTCCCGACCACCCAGAACTGGTACCCTGTAAGTAGCAGAGAATGGGAAGGACATGTATAACAGCTGTGCCAGCTCATTTCCACATGTCCAGCAACCAGCCAAGCAGAGACACCTGAGTCTGGGTGAAAGAATTGACAGGGAGCTGGAACCTTGTGTGCTTGGACTGTGAAAACACTGTGGCTGCTTGTGAGGGTGCAGGGTGAGGCTGGGTCTTTGGGCAGTCATGGTGGAAAGCTCCACACACTCAGGGCTCCCTGATTCCCTGGTGAGGGTCATTGCTGAGGTATCTGTGCTCACCCCAATGACAGCATGGATTTTTTTGTGTGGTTCTTATGGAAGCATGGATGAATATTGTACTCATGGGGGCTAAAGCCCAGGCATTGGTCTCCTTGGAGGAGAGGAGGTGAGCCTGAGACTATGCCGATAAAAATTAACAAATGTCCCCTCTGCTTAAAAAAAAGAGAGAGATTTGCCACACACACTTTGGGAGTCTCTTGGAGCACTGAATGGAACTCCCTGGCCACAACTAGCATATGCCTCAGGGATTCACTCAAAGAGAAGACACTCCACTAATCCACAGGGGTATAGTCCAAAATTAAAGGCCACCACAGGCAAAAACAAAATAAAACAAAACAAAAAATCCCCAACAAATATCTCCACAAATACCTAAAAATAAACACAGCAATTCAAGAAACAAGAATAAGGGAGACAACAGGATGCACTCAAAGGAACTCAACAACACTTTAATATGAAAGGTGAAAATGAAGAGATTGAAGAAATGCTGGAAACAGAATCCAAAAAATTGATCATAGGGTTACTTAGACATAATCAGAAGCAAATCCACAAACTAAAGAAATTCATACATGATATGAAAGAAAATTTTTCCCACAAAATTGAGATATCAAAGGGAAACAAAATATTGTAAATGAAGAATTTAATAGAACAAATAGAAAATGCAGTGGGAAGCCTTAACAACAGAATTGGTGAGGCAGAAGAAAGAATATCTGAGTTAGAAGACAAATCTCTGGAAATTTTACAGGCAAGTGAAAAAAAAAAAAGAAATTAGAAAACTAAAAAACAGTGTGGGAGATGTGTGGGACACTATCAAACAATCTGACAAATGAGTCTTAGGAGTTCCTGAAGGTATGGAAAGAGAATCGATTAGAAGGCCTTTTAGTGAAATAATTATAGAAAACTTCCCTAATTTGGAGAAATGGCCATCCAAGTACAGGAAGCACATAGAACTCCTAATAGACATGACCAGAAATATCTTCAACACAACACATTGTAGTCAAACTTTAACAGTACAACATAAAGAAAAGATTCTAAAATGTACACAAGAGAAACATCAGATTACTTTTAGAGGATCTCCAATTAGACTCACAGCTGAGTTCTCATCAGAAACCCTACAGGCTAGGAGAGAATGGTGAGGTATATTCCAAGTCTTAAGATAAAAATACTATCAACCCAGAACACTGTACCCTACAAAGCTCTCAATTATGAATGGAGATAAAATAAAATGGAGATAAAATAACCTTTCATAAAAAAAATTGAAAGAATTTGTCACTACTCATCCAGCCTTACAAAAAATTCTAAAGGATGTGCTACACACAGAAGCACAGAAACATGGTCATCAGTGTGAAAAAAGGTGAAGGCAGAAAATCTCCTAGTAAAAGTACAAAGGAAATCCAAAGTAAAAAGCAGGAATATTTATGGAAAAATGGCAGGGACAAGTCATTACTTATCAATAGTCACCTTGAATGTAAATGGCCTCAACTCTCCAGTTAAAAGACACAGACTGGCTGAATGGAAAAAAAAAATCTATTTGCTATCTACAAAAACCACATCTCACCAGCAAATATATAAAGCAGACTGAAAGTGAAATGATGGAAAAAGGCATTCCACACTAACAGAAACCAAAAATGAGCAGGTGTAGCCATCTTAATATCAGACAAAATAGACTTTAACACAAAAACTGTTGAAGGAGACAAAGACGGGCTCTATACAATGATTAAGGGATCAATTCAACAGGAAGATGTGACTTTAATAAATGTATATGCACCTAATTGCAGGGCACCTGACTATTTAAAACAAAAGCTAGTGGATCTAAAGAGAGGACATAGACTCTCATACAATCGTGATGGGGGACTTCAATACCCACTTTCAGCAATGAACAGATCAACCAGACAGAAAATCAACAAGGAAACAGCAGAGTTAATTGACGCTATAGACCAAATTGACCCAACTGATATTTATAGAACTTTTCATTCTACAGTTGCAGAAAACACATTCTTCTTACCAGTGCATGGAACTTTCACTAGGATAGACCACACCAGGCCATAAAGCAAGTCTCAGCAAATTTAAAAAAAAAATCAAAATCATACCATGCATCTTCTCTGACTGCAATGGAATGAAGTTGGAAATCAACAACTCAACAATCTCTAGAACATATGCAAACACATGGAGACTGAACAACAGGCTCCTGAATGAACAGTGGGTCATAGAAGAAATAAAAAAGTTTCTCAACAGTTGAGGAATGCTTTTTTTTATACTATTTGTTGAACTCTTTATTTAGTATAGAGTTAATCTATGTATAAAGTTAATTGAAAGTAGATCTTAGTAAAAAATAAGAATGGAAATTGGAGAGGGAAAAGGAAGAAGGGTGAGAGTGGGGGTGGGAGGATGACTACAGTGGGATGAATTACCTTCACTATGTTCCTAAAGTTGTTTTAATGAAATGCATGAAGTTTGTATACCTTAAGTAAAAGGTTTCTGGGGGAAATAAAAGATCATGATGTGGTAACAAGTCTCACGGGTGGACCCTAGTGGAGCAACTTTGGCCTTCACACAATTGTGTAGGCTCCTACATTGATTGCAATCTTGCCTGAGCTTCAGAATATGGTGCACGTGATTCAGAGCCAGTCTCACGACCAACCTTTAAGAAGACTGTTTTTGCTTTCTTTTCTTGGGACATCTGCTTTTGGGATCCCTAGACTGATAGGAAAGAAAATTTACTACTCTGCTGCAGAGCATATGTGACAAGGCTTTGAGATTATATGGAGAGAGGACATGGTCTAGCTGTCTTAGAGTCCTAGTTGAGCCTTCAGATGACTCCAGTCTTAGCTGACATTGTATTTCAATGACTTGAAAGATTTCATGAGGCTAGCAGACAAACCACTTAGCAGAGACCAGCAACCCACAGAAAAGTGACATGTTAAAATGGCTCTTGTTTAAGTCTCTAAGTTTTGAGGCAGTTAGTTACACAGCAACAGATCATGACATATATAACAAACCTGCTAGCCATAAGACTCTAAATGATAAATTATCTTTTTACAAAAGAGAATTGCTTTCCTCACAATAATTCATATATTAACTTGAAGAGTTTGACAGAAAGGAATATTTTAATGCATTCAGTATTTAGTGAATGGCATTCTTATTCTTGATCAAAAAACTCATCAAAAAGTGGAATTCTCTCCGTCCTTGTCCTCACTAATGCTTGTGGTTTTTTCTCATCTGTCCCCATCTCATCTGAGTCACAGCTAGAACTATCCCAGAAAAGCTGTCCCCGGGCCTCCTGTTCACGAATCCATTTTTCCATTTTGCCAATTTTCCGGGTACGATAGTCATTTCTTGCTTGATGCTTCAACAATTCTGCATTTTCTATGTTTCCTACAAAAAATTTAAAGTTCATTTAATTTACTTTTCCTTAACAATGATTTATTTGTTATTACATGTTTAGACTTCATGAACATAAAACAATCTGCTTATATACTAATACATATGTATTATTCATATATGCTATATATACTTATATATACTTCATGTATTTATATTTATAGATACAGTTGCAATTTGTGACTCTGTAAACCTTAAAAAATTTTAGCTGTTATTTATAATTTTTTTGAATCTTCTGAAAGTCACAAGAATGGTACAATACATATCATATCTTTATAATCACAACTCATTGACAATGTTTTGATACAGTATCACTTTTACCATATATCATGTCTATTTCTATCTCTATCATCATCTCTATGCATCTCTATTTCTTTTTTTTAATAAAGATTTTATTTAAAGAATATAAATTTCCAAAGTACAGCTTATGGATTACAATGCCCCCCCCCATAACTTCCCTCCCACCCACAACCCTCCCCTTTCCCACTCCCTCTCCCCTTTCATTCACATCAAGATTCATTTTCAATTCTCTTTATACACAGAAGATCAGTTTAGTAGATATTATGTAAAGATTTCAACAGTTTGCCCTCACATAGAGACACAAAGTGAAAATACTGTTGGAGTACTAGATATAGTATCAATTCACAATGTATAGCACATTAAGGACAGAGATCCTACATGATTTTTTTTTAAATTGATTAATTATCTATGCAATTTCCAATTTAACACCAAGATTTTTTAATTATTTTCAATTATTTCTATCTTTATCTCTATCATCTCTATCATCCCTATATCATCAGTTGTTCATATCCAATGTTTTGCTATAGTATCACTTTTATCATATATCTATGTCTATTTCTATCTCTGTTATCATCTCTATGTATCTCCATCTCCATATCTCTTTCTCTCTATATCAGCTCTATCATCCCTATATCCTCAGCTGTCCATATCTGTGGGCTCTACTTCCATGGATTCAACCAGCTATTGATTGAAAATATTTTTTAAAAAGATTGCCTCTGTTCTAAAAATTTACAGACTTTCTTTACTTGTCACTATTCTCTAAATAATAAAGTATAACAACTATTTTAATACCATTTACATTGTATAAGGTATTATAAATAACCTAGGGAAGATATAAAATATGCAGGATGGTGTACATAGGTTATATGCCAATACTACATTTTTTTCCCTCAAAGAAACCTTTTATTTAATGAGTACAAATTTCATAAGTACAACTTTAGGAATATAGTAATTCTTCCTACCATATCTACCCTCCCACCCCACCACTCATCCCTCTCACATTCCCAGTCCCATTCTCCATTAAGATTCATTTTCAATTAACTTTATACACAGAAGACCAACTCTAGAGTAAGTAAAGATTTCAACAATTTGCACGCGCGCACACACACAAGTTTTATGGTTAATTCTCATAATACAATTTGTTGAGGACAGAAATCTTGCATGGAAAATTAGTGCACAGTGACACCTGTTGTTAATTTAACAATTAACACTCTTATGTATGTTGTCAGTGATCACCTGAGGCTCTTGACATGAGCGTCCAAGGCTATGGAAGCCTTTTGAGTCCACAATCCCCGTCAGTATTTAGACAGGGCCATAAGCAAAGTGGAAGTTCTCTGTTCCCTTCAGAGAAAAGTACATCCTTCTTTAATGGCTCCTTCTTTCCACTGTGGTCTCACAGAGATCCTTCATGTAGGACTTTTTTTTTTTTGCCACAATGTCTTGTCTTTTCATGCCTAAAATGCTCTCATGGGCTTTAAACCAGACCAGAAGCCTTAAGGGCCGATTCTGAGGTCAGAGTGCCATTTAAAGCAGTTGTCATTCTATGAGTCCGCTGACTACACTGTTTCATATAATAGACTTGAGCATCCTGATTTGGTATCTGTGGGAGATATGGAACCAATTTCCCATAGATACCAAGGGAAGGAGTTATATGCTTTTTAGTTGAGCATTTGAATTAGTTGTGGAGTCATTTCCCCCATAACTACATTACCACAAGTTTCTTAAGAACAAGGGTATTTCTGCCTATATAAAAGCCATACAATTGTTACCTTTAGGAAATTTAACACTGGCATAATGGTATTTACTGATATATGGTCCACATTCAAGCATCTGTAGGTTTCCTAGTAATGTCCCAACAGCTTTTTGTTTGCTTGTTTGTCTTTTATCTTTTAGGTCTGAGATCCAATCTAGGATCATGTATTACATTTTCTTTTCTTTTTCTTTCTTTCTTTTTTTGACAGGCAGAGTTAGACAGTGAGGCAGAGAGACAGAAAGGTCTTTCTTCCATTGGTTCACTCCCCAAATGGCCGCTATGGTTGGTGCTGCACCAGTCTGAAGCCAGGAGCCAGGTGCTTCCTCCTGTGTGTGTGCAGGGACCAAGCACTTGGGCCATCCTCCACTGCACTCCCGGGCCACAGCAGAGAGCTGGACTGGAAGAGGAGCAACCGGGACAGAACCCGATGCCCCAACCAGGACTAGAACCCAGGGTGTGGGCGCTGCAGGTGGAGGATTAGCCTAGTGAGCCACGGCTCTGGTCCTAATTTTCTTCTCAGTCATATTTCACTCAAGAACACCCTCCTATGGTTTTCTTTTTTTCTCTCACCCTCTCTCACTCTCACTCTGTTGCTCCATCCTTCTCCTCTCCCTCTTCTACATTTGTTACCTTATAATAATTTGTGGCCTTTGTTTTTCCTAACATTGACATTTTAAATAACACAGGTTTGGGCTAGTCTGTTTCCTTATGATTAAGGTTAACTATTTGGGCAAGAATGTTACACAGGTACCTACTGCTCTTAATTGAACATCTACTACATGCTAGGCACACAATACACACTTAACTTTCATGTCAGTTCTGATTCATATCAGACCTGTTTGTGCAGGCTTTTGGGAACAGATACAATTGCGGAGTTCAATGAGTCAGGTGTTCCATTTCACTTTATATTTTTATTACAAGAGATTTAATTCACTTCTGGTATGGAATTTGATGTATGTGTGTTTCTGTTTGCTTTAGCATT
Organism: Sylvilagus floridanus; assembly: GCA_949820135.1. Lineage (NCBI taxonomy): Eukaryota > Metazoa > Chordata > Mammalia > Lagomorpha > Leporidae > Sylvilagus > Sylvilagus floridanus. The sequence continues at coordinate 18,355,577 of OX463239.1, read as the reverse complement.
TTTATTTAAGCAGCACTCAGTATCCTTTCAAAATGCATTCCAGAGGACTTGTGTAGGAAAGTCTGCCTTCAGGCCAGCATTGTGGCATGGTAGGTAAAGTCTGGCTTTCAATAAAACAAAATCTTCCCAAGCACCTTTGGCCTAGAGCAATAATCCCATGTTAAAGCCAAGAGCTTTCCTCCAGTGCGGTAGAAGCAGCCATAACTTTTGGCATGTCATTTTAATGAGAACCATTTATTAGATTTTTGTCATATTTTATTTGAGCCCTTGATATCTGAAGTTGGATAAGATTATGTAAGAAAATAAAGCATTTCTTTCTTTCCCTACTCTGTTGGGATATGATCTATGTACAGAAAACTGTGCATATTGAATGGGTGCAGCCTGATGGGTTGAAAAATAAGTATTTCAGTGGAATGGTTCGTGCCTGCTGATTTGCTAGTTTTCCTTTCTGCCTCAATGAGAGGCTGCTATGTTCTCCCCTTGAATACCATTATAATTATTATTATTATTTTTTTTTTTGACAGGCAGAGTGGACAGTGAGAGAGAGAGACAGAGAGAAAGGTCTTCCTTTGCCGTTGGTTCACCCTCCAATGGCTGCCACGGATGGCGCGCTGCGGCCGGCGCACTGCGCTCATCCGATGGCAGGAGCCAGGAGCCAGGTGCTTTTCCTGGTCTCCCCATGGGGTGCAGGGCCCAAGCACTTGGGCCATCCTCCACTTCACTCCTGGGCCACAGCAGAGGGCTGGCCTGGAAGAGGGGCAACCGGGACAGAATCCGGCGCCCCGACCGGGACTAGAACCCGGTGTGCCGGCGCCGCAAGGCGGAGGATTAGCCTGTTGAGCCACGGCGCCGGGCCATTATAATTATTGTGTCTCAGTGCCTATTTACAAAGTGCTTAAAGATAACTACAGTTAATTAAATCTGCAACACTGCTCTCTTAAGCTATACATGTTTTTGTAAAAACTGGACACCTCTACTTTGATGTCAGAGTCGACCTCTCTCCCTGGCAAACCTGCTTCTGTGTCTGGCTCCCCTAATGCGGCCAACGGTACTACCTTTGCTCCGCTGTCTGCCTCATTCTTCAGGAGGGATGCAGGAATCCAGCTGGGCTTCCTGATTTCTCCATTTGCCCACATGGAATCCATCACCAGGTTTCATCAGTTTTGTCTCCTAAATGTCTCATATCTGGTTCTTCTCTCCATGCACAGTTTTGCTGTGCTGTCCTGGTTCAAACATTATCTTTCACTTGCACCATTACTATGTCTTTTTTCCTGGACTCCCCACATCCTCTTGCTATCCCTGCCAACTGTTCTGCATAGTGTAGAGAGAGTGGCATTCAAACATGTACAGCTGATTGTGCCATTTGCCTGCCCTATCAATGGCTTTGCATTGATCTTAGGAAAGAATTCAAAATCCTTGACAAGACTTGTAAAGCCCTGTGTGAGGCAGCCTCTCCCTGTGTCTTCAGAACCTTCTCTAGTTACTCTCTGCATCTTTCCTCTCCACTCAGCTCCAGGATGCACTGTGTTCTTGCCACTGCAGGGCTTTTGCACATGTTGGTGTCAGTCGTGGTTCTGAATGTTTCTGCACCCCTGGTCCTCAAACTCACATGTACTCCTGCTTCCTTCCTTCAGTTACTTCATGTCTCTGCTTAAATGTCACTTCCTCATGGAAACTTCCTGACCCTGTGGCTATCATGCCTGCCAGTCATACTGCTACTGCACATCTTCTTGTTCCTCTTCTGTATCATGGTATAAGCTGTAGAGGCAGGAATCATGTCTACCTGGTTCATTACCATAGGATGAAACTGGTACAACACCTGCTCCCTGATCTATGCCCAGCAAGTATTTGTTGAGTGAATACATGAATAGATGAATGAACAAATGAATGGATCAGAGAATTTTGGGAGGTAGGAGGTATTGGTAACTAAGGCTTGGGAAAGGCTTTGTTTATTGGGCCTGGGAGTGTCAATCATCTCTGCTATGCAAATGAGCCAAGCACTACCAGAGACAGCCCACAGACTGGGAACAGGGATTTTCTAGAACATTTAACTACAGGCAGTAGCTTTGAAAGAGGAAGAGAATGTTTGTTGGTGATGAGATCTAATGCATTATTAATGATACCTTAAGTCCTTCAACACTCTTGGCATTATAATTCAGGCCTAAAGTTAGCATGCATGGCAAAATTGATGTGTTCAGCTTTGAAAAACCAATCCCTGTCATTCTTAAAGAATTATACACACAGTTTACTATGCACAACATTAACGTTTGAGGTGTTCTGAGTAAGATGTCTTACTACTTCTTTTCACAAACCCCTGTTTGTCTGTGGTTCATAGACTTATAATAAAAACACCACTGTTAAAAACCTACATGGATTTTGGATGAGCAAAGTAGATATCCTACTTCAAAACTGATTTGGGGGAAGAGTGAAGAAACGGATGCCAGTGGGAGGGGCAGAAGGAGTGATTTTAGGTCATATAGGGATCGAGAAACATGTTCAGTGGTTGTGGACTTCGTAATCCAAATTTTAATAAAGTGCATCACTACCATAACCCTATCAAACCCATAATTTCACAAACAAAATATTTTAAAAGTATTCAAAAAGCAAAATAAAACAAGCTAGTTAGCAGAAATATAGTACATATGGCTAAAAAAGACCAGACTTGTGAAGGGGACAATCAAATGATGGATTTACGGGAGAGTAAAACATTCCACCCTGAATGTGTTTCTTTGGCTTATTCTGAATTGCCTATCCAGAGAGATTTGACCCATGCAGACACATGAAGGGCTCCGAAACACTGTCCTTTTGTGAAAGGGAAATTTATGTGTTTCTATGTTAGTAAGGTAACTGCAGATGTGGGTGCAGGCTTTTCTATCTGATGCTAACTCTCCCCATTCTCCCCTGCAGCCTTCCCACAGGAAGAACAGATTTGTGGGCTGACACCAGGCTCAGGTAGAGATGCCCACAGGTGACTGTTTACCTGGGAGACTTTGTCACAGCTCCTCCCCAAACCTCCCATGGCCTCTGCCACCTCTCTGCTCCCCAGAAGCCCAAGCCCCTGTCCTTTAAGCTCTGAATGAGGGCCAGCCACCTTGCCCCACTTTGAGTCTTGCACACCCATTCCTTTTTTTTTTTTTTTATAGGCAGAGTGGACAGTGAGAGAGAGAGAGACAGAAAGGTCTTCCTTTGCCATTGGTTCACCCTCCAATGGCTGCTGTGGCCGGTGCACCGCGCTGATCCAAAGGCAGGAGCCAGGTGCTTCTCCTGGTCTCCCATGGGGTGCAGGGCCCAAGCACTTGGGACATCCTCCACTGCACTCCCGGGCCATAGCAGAGAGCTGGCCTAGAAGAGGGGCAACCAGGACAGAATCCGGCACCCCGACCGGGACTAGAACCTGGTGTGCCGGTGCCACAAGGCAGAGGATTAGCCTGTTGAGCTACGGCGCCGGCCCCACACCCATCCCTTAGACATGTAAAACCTTTATCTCTTCTATTTCCTCTTATCTATTGTCAGTTTATATCACAGACTAAAATTATTGAAACTCCAGGGGAGAAAGATTAAATTTAAAACTTCCCTATACTTCCCTGAGCATATGATTGTTCATATAAGACATCTTGCTTTGCTTTTATCCACATTTCCACATATTTCTACAGCATTTTACACTCCATATCTGTGTTTACACATACTACATTAATTTCCATATAAGCCCTACCTACATGGTTAACAGTAACTTTTTCCCCATTTCATAGGTGTAGATACTACAGTTTGAAGAGCTTAAGTAACTGGAATTTAGCTATATTTGCTTCTCTTTAGAGATCGAAGCAACATAGAATCTACATAGCTGTGAACTGAGAAAGACTGAGCATCACTGATGGGTCTGGGGTGGGTCTCTGTGCCTAAATTCACAGTGAAGCTAGAGACCAGAGATTGCTCAGGTTCCCTGTTCCTTTACAACTGTCCGTCACTGTTGTATGCCATCGAATTCATTCCCTGCAGGAAAGTCCCATGTCACCTGACTGATGAACCCTGACCTGTGGTCAGTTTCTATTAGCAATCAATCAGGACGGAGTTCTTCCTGCCCCTGCAGCTGGCATTGCAGACCAGATGGGAGCCTGGGTGGGGACTTTCTGTAGACAGCCTCTCTCTTTGCTCCTTTAGAGCTCATTCTGCACCAAAGGTGAGGTCTCTCCATTTGCAAACTGTTTTTTTTTTAAGTCTCTATTTATCCTAACTTCTTTTCTAGTAAATTCTGTCTACATTGCTAACATTTATGGAGAGGTCCCTAAGTGCCAGGTACTATTCTAGCAATGAGAAAAGGTCCATGGGCTTACATTTAGTGAAGACACTTTTGGGACTCAGTGGAGGACCTGGACTCTAACCCCAGTGCTCTTTCTACCTGTTGCAGTCACATCACAGAGCCTGGAGAAGGCAGGCACTGCACATTGACGCTCATAGAATTCTATCCCAAAAGGAACAATGCTCACTGTGTGTATGCTAAATGTAGGAAGATAAGTTGTATGCTATATACATGGTTTATTGTGTCAAGCAAGCATGATTTAATTTTTAGGGGCAGCAGAAGACACAGACTGACTTTGTCTCACAGGAGAACTATCAGTCTCATTCCACCTTCCAAAAGGGGCTCAGGGTTGGTCAACTCTATCATTGAATAAGAGGGGACTAGCGCAGAAGAACCTTAACTACCAGCTCCTGAGTAGCCAAATGCTTGTGGAAGTGTGTGACCTTAGCTATCCTCTGCTTTTAGAGGACAGGCAAGGGAATCCAGGATGTTCTCTGGGGACAACTTTTGATCTAGCAGTTGAGACATTTGCATTCCAGACAGAAGCACCTGGGTCTGATACTCACCCCTAGCTCTGAACTCCAGTCTTCTGTCAGTGTGGACTCTGGGGAACAGTGGTGATGGCTGTCACTCCTGTGGGAGATCTGGATAGAGTTCTCAGCTCCTTGGCTTTGGCTTGGCCCAGCCCTAGCTGTTACAGGCATTTGGGGGAGTGAAACAGTGGATGGAAGCACTCTCGCTATGTCTCTATCTCTAGGTCTCTCCAATAAATAAAGAAATACACAAACAAAAATTTTATGAGGATGCTCTCTGGGATTTGGTAAAAAGAAACCATTGCTACTGCATATACTAAGTGCCATGAGGTCTGCAGGCTCTGTAGTCAGGTGCTCTGGGTGTGCATCCTCTGGGCATTCTCACCTCTCACTAGCTGGCTTTGGCTTTGAGCATTGATTAGACCTCTAAGGATCTAGTCCTCTTATCTGTTAAGGAGTGGTGGCAATAATCCTTACCCCATAGCATTGATACAAGGATTAAATCATGCATTTAAAACACTGAGTAGCACTTAATCAATATTAATCTGTCTGTTGTTATCCCAGTACCCTACACTTTTTCATGCTCAGGGCTATGCAATGAGAATTCAAACACAGAGAAGAATGGTAAACTTAGTAGGCACTGCTGTCTATTTGTCATCAAATAGATTTTCTGTGATACTTGCTTTCCTTTCCTTCTCAACAGCAGCTTCAACAGTAGGCAAATTAGTTGATGTAGACACTTCATTCCATGAAATTCTAATTCATTGTGATTTCTCTCTAATGAGGAGAATTAGGATTTCCTCCCTATGTCATGTTGGCAAAATCTACATTTTTCTTGGCTCATTCTATCATGTCTATTTACACCCAAAAAAACACACAAAGTTGTTACAAAAAAAAAAAAAAAAAGATTCTCAAACCTGAAGTGTGGAAAGAGCTCTCAAGAGTTAGCCAGTCTATTCAAGGTTGGCTAATCCTTGGAGCCACTCAACTTCTTTAGGATTCTAGTGCAGGCATTTGGTTCTGAAACACAAGTCCCCAGTCCAGTCCTCTCCTAAGGTCCATGCACTATTATCCCACTGCCTTCTGAGCCCCACCGCAGGAGCAACTAACAGGTAGCTCAACCTCAACGTTCCAGAGGCATTTGGTTTAGTTGCTAAGACACTGGTTGAGATGCCAGTGTGCCAGATCAGAGTGCTTGGGTTCAATTCCTAACCCCAGCTTCCTGAAACTGTGCACCCTGGAAGGCAGCAGTGATGTCTTACGGAATTGATTCCTGACACTGCCCCCACATGGAAATCTGGATTGAGTTTCCTGCTCCTGCCTTGAGCTTGGTTCAGTTTTAGCTGTTGAAGTCATTTGGGGGAAGAACCAGCAGATTCTCTATCGCTCTGTGTCTCCTTATTTTTGTCTCTCTGCTTAATGAATTAATAAATAATGGCTGGCACCGTGGCTTGGTTAATCCTCCACCTGCAGCACTGGCATCCCATATGGGCTCTGGGTTCTAGTCCTGGTTGCTCCTCTTCCAGTCCAGCTCTCTGCTGTGGCCTGGGAAGGCAGTGGAGGATGGCCCAAGTGCTTGGGCCCTGCACCCGCATGGGAGACCAGGAAGAGGCTCCTGGCTCCTGGCTTCAGATCAGCGCAGCACGCCGGCCATAGCAGCCATATGGGGGTGAACCAATGGAAGGAAGACCTTTCTCTCTGTCTCTCTCTCTCTCACACTGTCTAACTCTATCTGTCAAATAAATAAAAATAAATAAACAAATAAATTTTTTTAGAAGTAGGATTCTCTTTCCCCTGCCCTCAAGATTCTCATCCAGTTGGGTGAAGTTGGGGCTAAGGAATCCCTATTTTTGAAAAGCTCCAGGTCTGGGGGCCAGCACTGAGGCACAGCAGGTTAAAGCCCTGGCCTGAAGTGCTGGCATCCCATATGGGCGCTGGTTCTAGTCCCGGCTGTTCCTCTTCCAATCCAGCTCTCTGCTATGGCCTGGGAAGGCAGTGTAGGATGGCCCAAGTCCTTGGGCCCTTGTGCCTGCATAGGAGACCTGGAAGAAGCTCCTGGCTTCAGATTGGTGCAGCTCTGGCCAATGCAGCCAACTGGGGAGTGAACCAGCAGATGGAAGACCTCTCTTTCTCTCTGCCTCTCTCTCTCTCTCTCTCTCTCTCTCTCTCTCTGTGTAACTCTTTCAAATAAATAAATAAATCCTTAAAAAAGTTGCTTATCTATGGGACATTTCATTCCCATGGAAATATCTTTGCGCATTTCACTTTCACAATATATCATTTCTCCTATCAGCAGACACTTACTGGTATCTCTCCTGCAATGTATTCTGGTTTGATGTGATTTTCCTTTCTCTCCTTGCCTTTGTGCTGGCCATGAAATGAAAGGCAAGCCACAAAATGAATAAATGGAAGTATAGGTTAATGAATACCTCAAGTAGATTTTTGATTATGCAGCTTTTTCTTACTTAAGTAATTTATTGATGAAACATTTTGTTCCTCTGAGCAGGGCACTGTCTCTTTCTGCTATGATTTTGCATCTTTGAAGCTCAGACCTAAAGAGAGCTGTAGAGACACAACCTTCAGCACTTCTGCAGCTCTGTAAGTGGTCAGTCCTGCTGATATGGGGATTTGGCCCACAGCACAACACACTACAGGATGTGAACAATATTGTGCCTTCGCAACTGTGGGTTTGCTTTGAGGGAAGACAGAGGGCAAACTTAATGGGGATTGTCATTGGTGGGACATTGTAGTGTAGAGATTATAGCCATGGACATGTAATGGAAAGAACAGAACAATCCAATGCCGTGGAGCAACTTGGCTGGGCTGGGATGAGGGGATTGGGTGCCGGGGTGGCAGAGGATGAAGCTAGAAAGGCAAATTGCTGGTGGTTAGGTCCTGAAAGTCTTGGGGTCCCTAGACTTTGTCCTGAGACTGATGGACACCCAATGAATTTTGTTTTTCATTTAGCCAGGGAGCAACATGGTCAAATTTTCATTTTATGATTACTCTGAGACTGGGGCAACACTTGTAGGACTTCATTGGTCAGGAGGATACCTGGGGTGCTTGTTGGAAGGTCCTGCTTCCATAAATCTGGGGTGGGCTCTGACATTCTGCATTTTGTAAGACCTGACGATGCTGTGCTGCTAGGGGTTGGGTAATCGTCTGATTACCACGTGCAGTCAAGGAAGACTTGAAACCAAATGCTTCTTCAACTGCAAGGACATCAGAACCACTTGGAGAAGTAGTTAAACCCAGATGCTGGGACTCACTCGTCATCTGACTGGGACCCTGACAAGTTCCCAGGGGCTGCTGGTGTGCCTGGTGTGTCTGGGGACCACATGGAAAATCAGTTTCAGAGGAGGATAAGACTTAAGAAGAGGAGCCTGGTCAGGAAGTGGATGCAGGAGCCCTGAATTGACAGATTGGGGGCCTGACCTAGGCCATGCCATTGATAATGGAAAACAGAGGGCAGATTTCAGCACCAGGTCATGTCAACAGGACTTTGTGGCTGACCGACATCCAGGAGGAGGAGGACTGAAGAGAGTCCCAGGACTTGAGCCTGAGTGATGGGGGAGTGGGGGCCTCACCCACCAAGATGGTGGGATGCAGCAGGAGGTGCGAGCTTGGTTGGGCCATGATGCCGGATTCGCTGCAGACAGTCTGCATGGGCAGAGAAGACTGGCATTCAGGGGAGAAGGTGTGTGGTTAGAGGAATGTCTGCATCTGGCCCCCAACTGGCGAGTGCAGTTTGCCAAGTGACTCCCTGGGCTTCAGTCTCTCTAACCACAAGATGAGGCTGCTTGGTCTTTTCCCCTCCAAGGGGTTGGGGCAAGAATAGCAATAATACATTGAAGGCAGTTTAAACCCATACAAAGAAAATAATGTATAACTACAGGGCTTAAGATTCTGTCTTTTCCTCCCAAATGTCCAACATTATATGACACCATGCCCACTATATCCCAGGAAGTAAAACCAGAAGACCCACAGGGACTCAAGTCTTCTCTCCCTACTCTCCTTCCACACTTTAGTAGTTCATTTGATGAAATTTTAAAAACATTTGAAAAAAATTTTCTGAAAAAAATTATATGACCCACCTAGACGCCTGTTCAGTATTTTCTCTGGCAGTGTGGTTAGAAGGTCGTAGTCACCATCCACTGGGACGCTTTGAAGGATTTCCTCAGCTTTATGGTCTCTCAATTTTTGATTGCTAATTCTTGCCTCCTTATGAAGACTTTTCTTTAACTCCATTTGGGCCTGAAATGATCAGCTTTAAATGGTTAGTGTTTTCCCCAGGATACCTTCACCAGAACAGAGAAACATAGTTATGTGCTAACTGGTGGATCCCTACACTCCCTAAGCAGAATGTGTTTCTCATTTTCTTATTTCCTATTTCCATCTTGCTAGGAGAAAAGTGACTGTGCTTACAGTCTCAAAAGGCTATAGCTTAGTTAAGACGAGGACACTTGGGATCACAGAGCACAATGGCTGTAGACTCATTCCCAAGGGGGAGAATTTAGAATACTTCAGTTATAGGATATTATGGTAAAGGGGTTGGTTACAAGAGGACTTCTATAACCTGAATGTGTACACCAAAATTCATATGTTGAAACTTAATCTCCCAGTTGTCATGTTGATGGTATTTGGAGGTGGGACCTTTTAATTTCGTCCTATAAGAGAAAATATGTGGTGTTCGTCTTTCTGTGTCTGCCTTATCTCAGTTAGTATAATGATCTCCAATTCTATCAGTGCTGTGGTGACTGTTAGGATTTTATTCTTTCTTATGGTGCAATAATATTCCATTGTGTAGATATATCACATTTTCTTTACCCATGGATGGGTATCTAGATTACATATCTTGGCTACTGTGAAGAGAACTACTATAAACATGGGAATGCAGGTATCTCTTTCATGGGCTGATTTCATTTCCTTTGGATATATTCCCAGAAGTGGGATAGCTGAGTCATATGGTAGAACTATATTTAGTTTTCTGAGGAATCTCTGTACTGTTTTCTTATTGGCTATACTGATTGGCATTCCCACCAATAGTGTATTAGGATTCTCTTTTTGGAGGTGGGGGTGTTTATTCATGAGAGCTCTACCCTTGTAATGGAGTAAGGCCATTCTGGCAGGAGTGGGTTTGTTATACCAAGGCTAGGTCATCATCAAAGCACGTCTGGCCTCCTTCGCTGTCTCTTGCTTCTGCCCTCTTACTGTCCTGAACACACTCTTGCTATGTGATGCTTTCCACACCATCATGACATGGCAAGAAGGCCCGTCTTACCAGATGGTCCCACTTCAACACTGACTTTCCCAGCCTCCAGAACTGTGAAAAATACCTTGCCTTTCATTGTAAAGCACCCGGTCTGTGGTTTTCTGTTAACGGCAGCAAAAACAAAAAACAACAGAAACAGACCACGGCAAGGTCTTTCTTGCACAATGATTCTGTGGCACCAGTTAGAGGGCCCTGATTTTCAGAATAAGCCCACATCACTCTCCCACATGCCACTTATTGAACTAAGAAAAATGATCTACTCCTATTTTCCTGCTAGAGCCGGAATGTCACAGGAGCAACCTGTTCTCAAAAGGGAGACTTGGGGCCCAGATACATTCTTGGGAAGGCAGAGAAAAGACAGAGCAGGTCGGTAATGGTAAGCTCTTCCTTTCCCAGCTTCAGTGTTGGAATCTCAGCTCCAATGTCTGACTGTAAAATGCCAAGCAAAGACTAGATGTGTATGCTTGACTGCATTCGTGTGCTAAGGCAGTGATTACGTGATGTAAATGCAGTACATAGGACATTCTTCTCATATTTACCTCTTGCCTTTTACGGCTCATTTCCAGCATTTGCATCTTATGTAAATATTGTCTTTTCCCAGAAGCATACATTGGAGCTTGCATTTTCTTTTCCAGTTCCTGTTATGAAAGATGGTACATTGGTTAGTCTGGGGTAATTTGTTACTGTTTCTACAATCCACGACCTAAAATCCTTTTTGGAACAGAGTGAGATTCTTTTCAAAGATTTATTTATTTATTTGAAAGTCAGAGTTACAGCAAGAGAGGGAGAGACGGAGAGAGAAAGAGGAGAGAGATCTTCCATCTGCTGGTTCAGAATGAGATCTTAATCATAATTTATAGAGATATCTTGTGTGACAAAGGCAGACTGTTTTGTGTCTCTGACAAGTCCTTTGCCTTGCTATCAGCGAATGAAGTGTCACTTTGCTGTGTAGATAATGTAGTTTTTCAGGTTCCTGTGGAGTTTTTCACCCCTTGAATGGAAATATCTTTGCGCATTTCACTTTCACAATATATCATTTCTCCTATCAGCAGACACTTACTGGTATCTCTCCCACAATGTATTCTGGTTTGATGTGATTTTCCTTTCTCTCCTTGCCTTTGTGCTGGGCATGAAATGAAAGGCAAGCCACAAAATGAACAAATGGAAGTTATTCTTGTGAGTGTATGTCCACCGGTCCACAGGTCACTCTAAACCCCAGAGAATGTTGCAGCTTGGGAAGGATTTGAAGTTGAGTACTTGTGATTCTAGTGATTGTACTTGTGATTCCTCAGTGTCTCATGACCCCTAGCGGGCTAGTGCAGATGGGCATTGAGGGAAGCCACAGGTGAATCCACCTTCATTTGTGTCTTGCTGTTGCCAGGAAACAGAAAGGATGTGTTGAGCGATACTCTTTGTGGTTCCCAATGGACACTGTCAGCCAATGGGAACCTCAGGGAGAAGCCCTTCTCTGTATATACGTGAGTACTATAAGCATGGCCTAAGGACCTGAATACCAGGACACCTTTTATCAAGTCAGCCAGTGGCACAACAGCACCTGGCTGCCTCCAGTGTGAACTCGGAGTGGAAAGTGTTGAAAATCAACTCCTACTTCACAGCTTCTGTTTCCATGTGAGGGGAGTTCCACTCCGTGGGGCTCTACAATAGTACAGCGGGGCAAAGATCTATAGAAGAGCTTTACCAGGGTTCATTTTGGCAAGGTTGGGGTAAATAAGCAGGAAAGACTTGCAGATAAGAGTTCTGTAAACTGAGAACAAATAGAAAGTTTTTAATTGAGGGTAGGAAAGAAAGGGGAAGAGTCATGCTGGGTATTTCGACAGATTTGGAAACTTCTAGATCAATAGATAATTTCCCAAGTAAAATTCCTCTCTCTCTCTCTAGTACATTGCCCTATTTTCACCACAAAGCACAAAAGAGCTCAGAGCTTATCAAGAGAGAAGAGCAACTGCCAGTTGGATGTAGGCACAGGAGAGAGTGAGTGGCTGTGAAAAGATCTGACTCTGACTTAACAGTTTGATTTGTCTTTGAACTCTTATGTGCAGGGAGTACATGAAAAGGCAGCTCACTCCAGTCCCATGCAACCTGCCCCTGGTTAACCCCCCTTCCTGTGATGGCCACAGCTTACCTTTGCTGTGTGCCTGGTCCTGGCTTCTCGCTGGCTCAGGAGCCTCTCAGAGGTAATCACTTGTGGCAGGTCAATGGGTTCCAGCTTCTACAAGTCCAACATTTAGAGCCTTCAGCATTCCCCATGCCATGGGATGATGAAATGCAAAAGCCAGACATCAAACTACCTTAACACTTTGCAAAAGCAGCATACAGAAAAGGCAGTTCCAGGAGTGCTATGGTTTTGTGTGTAAAAAGGGCTTTGCTGCTTCTCTGGGTTCTCTGTGGCTCTATTTTTTTTTTTTTTTGGACAGGCAGAGTTAGACAGTGAGAGAGAGAGAGACAGAGAAAAAGGCATTCCTTCCATTGGTTCACCCCCCAAATGGCCACTATGACTGGCTGCGCTGATCCAGTCAGGATTCCTCCTGTCTCCCATGCGAGTGCAGGGCCCAAACACTTGGGCCATCCTCCACTGCCTTCCCGGGCCACAGCAGAGAGCTGGACTGAAAGAGGAGCAACCGGGACAGAATCCAGTGCCCCAACTGGGACTAGAATTCAGAGTGCCGGCGCCACAAGTGGAGGATTAGCCTAATGAGCCATGGTGCCAGCCTCTGTGGATCTATTGCATTGATGCCAGTGACTTATTGATATAAATAGTTGTCAGAAAATTAAGAGAATTCTTTTCTGTAAGCATTGAGGGACCAACCATATTCAGTTATCAAGAAAACCAGGGTCCCAGAACATTACAGATGAAAGAAGCTCCAGGAAGTTACTGTTATTCATTCCTTTACCACCCAGCTAAACTATTCCAGTCTTTATGGAAGTGAACCGTTTTTAATGTCTCCAGAGATGCTCCTTCAGTCTCTACTGTTGAAGTTGTGATCACTGTGGACTTTGAGACACAGAGTCTCTGGGTCAGAGTTTATTTGTTCACCCAGTGAGTACTTAGTGCATGACTGCTGCATGCCAAGCATGGGCATGCAATGGTCAACAAAAATGGATTTGGTCTCGGAGCTTAGAATTTACATGCAACAGACACACCTTTACTTGCTTGATTATTTGCTGGGTCATTACCAGTATTTTGAGGAAAGCATCTATAGGGAAAGGACTGTGACAATATTTAGCTGGAGGAACAGACCTTGAAAATGAGCTGCTTCCCCTGCTAATGCACCTGGGAAAACAGTGGAAGATGACCCAAGTTCTTGGGTCCTGGCACCTATGTGAGAGACCTGAAAGAAGCTCCTGGCTCCTGGCTTCAGTCTGGCCCAGCCCTGGCTGTGGTGGCTGTCTGGGGAGTGAATCAGTAGATGGAAGATTTCTCTCTCTGTGTCTCTCCTTTCTCTCGTTCTGTAACTCCAACTTTCAAATGGATGCATAAATCTATAAAAATGAGCTGCTTTATGGGTTGAATTATAATCCCCACCCCTGACCACCACCAAATTTATATGTGGAAGTCCTAACCCACAGTGCCTCCGAATGAGACCTTATCTGGAAATAAGGTAATTACAGAGGTAGGTTAGTCGAGATCTGCTGGAGTCAAGAGTGGGCTCCTTTTTGTTTGTTTGTCTGCTTGTTTTTTTTTTTAAGAAAGTTTTTATTTAACAAATATGAATTTATTTATTTATTTGACAGGTAGAGTTATAGACAGTGTGTGAGAGAGAGAGAGACAGAGAGAAAGGTCTTCCTTATGTTGGTTCACTCCCCAAATGGCCACTACAGCGGGGCTGTGCCGATCCAAAGCCAGGAGCCAGATGCTTCCTCCTGGTCTCCCAAGCGGGTGCAGGGGCCCAACCACTTGGGCCATCCTCCACTGCCTTCCCAGGCCACAACAGAGAGCTGGATTGGAAGAGGAGCAACCAGGACTAGAACCGGCGCCTATATGGGAAACCAGAACTGCAGGGGCAAGATTAACCAAGTGATCCACACAGCACTGGCCCCCGACAAATACAAATTTCATAGGTATAAGCTTTAGGAATACAGCAATTCTTTCCCCCATACCCACTCCCATCCAACCTTCTACTCCCTATCCCATCCCATTCTTCATAAAGATTCATTTTTAACTAACTTTATATACAGAAGACCAACTCTATACTAAGTAAAGATTTCCACAATTTGTACCCAGACACACAAAGTATAAAGCATTGTTTGAAAACAAGTTTTACAGTTAATTCTCATAGTACAACTCATTAAGGACAGAAGTCCCTACATGAGGAGTAAGTGCACAGTGACTCCAGTTGTTGATTTAACAATTAACACTGTTATGTATGACATCAGCGATCACCCAAGACTCTTGACATGAGCTGCCAAGGCTATGGAAGCCTTTTGTGACCACAAACTCCATCACTATTTAGACAAGACCATAAACAAAGTGGAAGTTCTCTCCTCCTTTTAGAGAAGAGTACATCCTTCTTTGATGGCCCCTTCTTTCCACTGGGGCATCAAGAGTGGGCTCTTAATCCAGTATGATAGTGTCCTCATCAAAAGCGGTCTGGACACAGACACCCACCCAGGGAGGACCCATGTGAAGATGAAGGTGGAGATCGGGTGACAGATATACAAGTCAAAGGGCACCAAGGATTGCCAACAGACCACCAGAAGCCAGGTGAGAGCCCAGAACAGATTCCTCCTCACAGCCCTCAGAAGGAACTGCCCCTTTAGACACCTTGACCTCCAGAATGGCAAGACAATATATTTCTGTGGTTTAAGCTATTTTGTAAGCAATGATAGAAAGCCAATACAGGAAGGAAAGGGCCAAGGAGGCAGCCCAAGGAAATGTCTTGAGGAGGGACTTGCTTTGCAGAAATTGGAAGACTGGGAATTTTTAGGAGACTAAGGAGTCCAGGCAGAGTTAACAGCATGTGCAGTAGTTCTGGGTGGGGAGAGAGCATTATTTGTTAAAGGAACTGAAAGAAATATGTTGGCTACAGTTCAGACTGAGTACAAAAGCAGCTCAAAATGAGTCTGGAGAGGCTAGGCTTGGGTGGGCCGTGGAGAACTTGGGAGGCCTTTTTGAAGCCATTGGTCTTCTTAAGAGCAATAGGAAGCCATTGACATGTGCTAAGCAACGTAGCAACGTTGTGTGGGTGGGATACACAAGGTAGATGCAGATTTGAAGAAGGTTAAATTTGAAAGAAATTGGACATTTTCCAGTTTAGATGTTGACTAGAGACTTAGTTATGCAGGCACAGAGCTCAGAGAAGAGATCTATGCTGGAGGTACAGCACAACTGAAACCAGGGTCATGGACAAGGTCAAGAACGGGAAGAGCAGAGCCAAGAACTGCAGACCTGAGGAGCGCCAGCGCTAAGAGCCTGGTGGATGGAGGTTAATTGGCCAAGGAGACAGAGAACTCATGACCAGAGAAGCAAGAGGAAAACCAGATGATGTTAGGCTACAGCAAGCAATGTGAGGACCACACCCATTCCAGTCCTATACTAAAGGAAGTTGCAGATTTATTGAAAAATTGTTTTTCATTTTAGTGTGCTATGTTGCACTGTCAACAAGTAGGCTTAAAAGGAAGCTTAGGTTTTCAGGTGACCAGGATAAAGAGAGAGAACAGGATCACAAAAAATAGATGCTGGGATGTTGGCTGGGTCCATCCCTGCTTCCCTGTAGGGCTATTTCTTGGTTGATGGCCTTGGACGTGGCTTGTTCTGGGGAGAGCAGCCAGAGGTATTTCTTGCTGAAATGACCCAAAGAAGGGCAAAAGATCTGGAGGCAGGAAGGAGAGAGCAGAAGGACTTTTTATGTTAGATACATGCCAGGCGATTTGTGTTTGTGGTAGAAAGTGGTTCTCTGTCCCACTCTCACCCTTTAAGTTAGCTAAGATATAATGAGAGGTGATCAATCCTGATAAGAAAAGTTTGTCTCTTCCCCTGGCTCTCAACTCTGCAGGCCATGAACATGCAGAGCCAATAGGGCTGGCTGGCAGAGGAGGTAGAGGATGATCAACTCCGAAACCAGAAAGTAAAGGGGATGAGGAAGGGGGAAGAGAGACCAAGAGGGAAGAGATCCTGCAGACAACTACAGGAGGAAGAATCCCCAAAGACAGAGTGGGGATTTCTAAAGGTGGGGGAGTACGAGGCAGTGTCTGTGCCATCCCCTGCACTGGGGAGGCGTCAGGATTTGGTTTTCTGACTAGGTCCATGGGAGTTTGCAGCCATGGCTGCACGCCCTGTCCAGGGTTGTGACTACACTGGCCCAGTCAATCCTTAGGTGAACCCTGTGCATGATTCTGATGGTCCCATTGCAGAGTCACACCTCCAGGATTCAAGCTCAACTCTGTCCAGGTTCAAACCCCATGCTCTTTCCTCCACTAAATGTTCTCTCAATGGTTTATCATCAGCATCTCCTAGAATTAAAAAAAGAAATTCTCAGGCCATTCCCTGAGGACTGAGATGGTGCAGAATGAAGGTGTGTCCTCTAGGGTAGATTTTTATATCTAATCTATACCTGCCTATAACTATACCTATCTAAATGTCTATACCTATCTGTAACTATACCTACCTATGTGTCTGTCGTTTCAAAGCTCTCCCTAGGATTCTGATGATTTCTTACTAGGCTGAGGTCCACTGGCATTAAGTGTCTGTGAAAGGTGCCATATCAACACAGACCACAGTGGTCTCTTTTGTGGAGTATTATTGAAACATTGATTTCAAAGAAGCCGAGATTTTTGGAGGTATTTTATAAAACCTATCACCAATTCCTATGGCCACCTTCCACTCTATGAATATCTAATTAACCACGGACCTCTTTATTCCAATACCTATTCCCATTTAAATCCACAGCTCTCCTTAAGGTTAAATGATGTCTTAAAGAACTCTCTCCAGGTGCTTTCTTCCTGGTCTATGAACTGTGCCTACAAAATTACATTATTGCTTCACAAGAACCACTAGATGGCAGCATCTAACATTGCAAGTAGAAGTCCTCTGTTAAATCATTTGGCCTTAGAAACACTGCAGAAACATTTGTTGGGAAAACTGGTCAAATGACACTGCCTCAGAATTCTGGATTCTCATGCATGCTCCTTTTCTCTGTCTTGCTTCATCATCTACAGAGGACTTAGTCAAGCCTTGGTAGAATGATACCTTCTCTGCATTTCATAATACTAAGAAACTGTATTATTTGTTTAAAGGCTTCCGGAGTTTTTGTTTAGCAAAAGGGGAAGAAGGGCCAGAGAAACTCGAAGAAAAATGTAACATGAATCTGGCACTATGACCTAAGAAGGGTTTTTTTTTGTTTTTGTTTTTTTTTTTTAAAATTTGACAGGCAGAGTTAGATAGTGAGAGAGAGAGAGACAGAGAGAAAGGTCTTCCCTCTATTGGTTTACTCCCCAAATGGCCACCACGGCCGGTGCTGCACTGATCTGAAGCCAGGAGCCAGGTGTTTCTTCCTGGTCTCCCATGCAGGTGCAGGGGCCTAACCACTTGGGCCATCCTCCACTGCCTTCCTGGGCCACAGCAGAGAGCTGGCCTGGAAGAGGAGGAGCTGGGATTAGAACCGGCGCCCATATGGGTTGCTGGCACTGCAGGCAGAGGATTAACCAAGTGAGCCATGGTGCCAGCCCCATAAGAAGGGGCGTTTTAAGGCTCTGGAAAGCAGGGGAAAGTATCAAGGACAGCTTCCAAGTGAGGAATCATTTTGTCAGGAAGGAATTTCTCATCAAGGTTTGGCAATGAGTTCAGATTTCAGACATCTAGCAATGAAAAATAAAGCACAAAATAAAAAAAGATACGGTAAGGCTTTAATCCAGGACCAGTATCTCATAGAGCAGAAAACAAGACAGGCAGATATTCAGTGGAGCTGCTCCATAGGCACGTATGGCTCCTGATGGCTGTGGGTTGTCTCTGTTGGCTGAAGAAACCCGAAATGCCCTCATGTGACCTGGAAGCCAGAGCCAGTACCACAGCTGGAGATCAGGGCCTGAGATGTTCTCCACCGCTCCACCCAGTGTCCAAGAACTGCACTGAAATGTAAGCTAGATTTACTTTACAATGATTACCGAAAAGGTGACTACAAAGAAGATAAGACTTTATAACAATAAATTCAAGAGCTTGGGATAAATGGCTAATTTCCTTGAAAATATAAATTAAGAATAAATGAAATACCCAGTTCAATTAAGGACCATAAAAGAAGTTAAGTGTGTAGGAAAATCTCTCACACCACTTAAAAGTCTAGGTGGCCAAAAATAGTTTCAAGGTCTGTTTTGCCGAATGATTGAAGAACAGATAACAGCTGTGTTGTATCAAATCTTTTAGAGTCTAAAAGAGGGACGGGCAATCAACTGACTTCAAAGACCAATACAATCTGGATGGCAAAGCTGAAAAAAAAATAGTACTTTCAAAAGATAGATCTACTTCACCTATAATAGATGCAAAAACTCCTAGTAAATAAAACTCAGCAGTATATTCCTATATGTATTTTATGACAAAGCAGGATTTACGCCCAGAATGTAAGCATCGTTCAATATGATAAATCTATTAGTGTAATACATTTTATCACCTGGTCAGGAAGAAAAGTTATATGATTATTTTAATAGATAGAGAAAAGAATCAATACAATTTAATGCTCAATCCGGAAGAAAACTTTTAGTGCCAAGGCATAAAGAGAATGCCCGTAATTTAACTTGATGGCATCGAGCCAGGGAGCTTCCATTCGCATCAGACAACGGCCCACTGCATTTCTCTGCTCTGCCCTCTGTCCATGAGGACTAAACAGCTTCTTTTGCCATCTGGCTTTCCCATTGGGTTTGGCCACTGGGCAGGAGAACTGAAGAAAGAAAATGGTGAGGTCAGGATGTTTGTTCTCTGACTTGTCTCAGTAAAGTAGCATTGGCATAGCTGGAGGTTTTCTCTACCCCACTCTCTGCTTTTTAGTTCCAGAACCCTCCCGCTTCGTCCCTTGGCCTAGAGGAGGCTACCCCCCAGCAGCCACCAGTGGTTATTGTAGTATCTTTTGTGGTTCCCCTAATCCAGACCTCTGTACATAGTTATGTGTAAAGAAAGCTTCCTTGGGGTGTCTTGAGTGTGTCATCTGTTTCCTCTTGGACTCTAATTAGTACCAGCATCTACCAAAATCCTATTGTAGACATTGCACTTAACTTTAGAACCAGTCTTATTAATGTCATAGATAAGACAAGGAAGTCCATTATCATTGCTTTCATTCAACATTGCAAGGGAATTCTAGCCATGCTCTCCCTCACTCCCCCCAAAAAAGTACAATGAAACAAGAATTGCGAACAATTTGTATTTATAGAAGATATTATCTACATAGACAGTCTAGAGGAATGTGTTGACATTTAGAATTACTAAGGTAATTCAAGGAAGTTTTGGAGCACAAAATTGAATACACAGAAGTCAAAATTAATAGCTTTCTTATTAGTTATTAATAATCATTTAGGAAGCTAAATGAGAAAAAAGACCTCATTCACAAGGCAGAATGAAACTTTTAAGGTATTTCGATGATCATTCATTTTCTCATGCCAATCTGGTAAGTCTGTGCATCCAATAACTAATGTAGATGTTTCTGTGAGATTATTTTGCATATGCGATTAAAGTCCATTGCTGGGTGACTAAGTATGGAAGATTATTTTGGGTAATCTGAGGCAGATGGGTGGGGTGGAGTTCATCAGTTAAAGAGTTTAGGAGCAAATCTGGAGAGAGCGTGAAGAAATTCCCACTGTTGAGAGCAGCTGTGGCTCATGCCCTAGCATTCTGGCCTCCCCTCCTGCAGGTTGTCCCATGGATTTCAGACCTGCCTTGGGCAGCCTCCACAACCATGTAAGCCAGTTGCTTGCAATTTGCCTTTTATTGTCTATCCTCTTCTACTTCTAAGTTCTGTTTCTGTGGTTGAACCCTAACTGATACTGGTGCGTAGAAATGAACCTAACAGAATTGCTCAAGATCCCTGGGGAGAAATAATGAACCACTACTGAACGATCTGAAAGAAAACCTGAGTAAATGGACTTTTATGCTGTGTTTGTGGTTGAATCAACTGAATATTGTCTAATGCAAAGACAACCTAATGAAACCTTCCAAGTCAGGACAACCAGATTTGTATTCCTCTTTCTCTCTCCTCCAATTCATTCATCCAATATTCAACACGTACTTAAGAGGCCTGTGGTGTGCCAGGCACCGTTCTAGACACTCAAGTGCCTTAGTGAAGACAGAAAAAAATCTTTCCTCTGTGAAGTTTATATTCTAGCATTGAAGTGAAGAAAATACACAATGAACATAATAGACAAGTAAAGTGCTTGGTACGTTAGGTGGAAATTAGTGTTTTTTGGAAAAGAAAAGGTGGTGACATGTCAGGGTAATCAAGCCCACTGAAATGAGGTTGCACTGTCCATAGATTGGTCAGAGTAGGCTGTATGGGGATGGGGGCAACTTGGACAAATCTTTGAGATGGAAGAATTGTCCAAGGAGAACACCTTGAGAACACATTATATGGGAGAAACACATCCAGTTTAGCCTGGAGCTGCAATGATTAATTGAGAAGATGAGCAGGCTGGGTGGCTGGAAGGGGCAGTGCTGTCCTCAATTTGGGGGCAAATGTACTTGGTTCTGAATTCCCTGCCAGAGGGTCTTAGATGCTCCCAGCTCCACACCGGAGAACCTTAGTCCGTGACCTGCTCTGTATTTGAGGAGTGGATGTTCAGCAAGTGGAGGGTGCTGAATGTGCAACTCAAATGACTTAGGACACAATTAGATTTGGTTTAATAATTAAAAATACCTTTAGAATTTTCTCTGGCAGAGATTAGGCTATTAATTAGCATGTCATGGGAACCTAGCATTTATTATTCTCTCAAAAACCCATTTGTGGTAGAAAAATATGCTGAGCCCCATTTGTGAAGATAATTATAGTTGATATCTTTGGGAGTGTCTGCCAAGTTCCTGCTGATTTCCCTCCTCTCTGGGAGCTGACTGCAGAGGCGACAGGGTAACTCCTCTGCCCACATTTCTGCTGCGTAAGCATAGCTTATTGGACCAGAGCTGGAATCGTGGGCAAAGCAGAGCCAATAAGATCTTTTCTCCCAGGAATTTGGAATTGGAGGCAAGAGAGTTAGACTAATCTGTTCATTTGACTGAAACTCTAAAATGCAAACTCTCAGCACAGCCGTAAGTGGAATCTTCAAAAAGTTCATGGGAAGTGATGTTATGAAAGAAACTATGCATGGCTTTCAAAACTTTTTTGCATCCAAATAAACTTATCTTTTAATTACATTTCCATAAACATTTTGAAATAACCTTATATTTCATCATATGAACCCAAGAAGCAGATAAAGCCAACCTGCTGGGAAAGAGTAAAACAAATGCATGGAAAAGAGCTTAGGGGAACCACTCAGAGAAGTTGTCTGCCTCCCAGGTTCCAAGGCACATGACCTCCTGACAATCCAGGTGTTTTCCAGCTTTTGAGTTTAATAAAGCATTGCTATCCTTATAACTAATCCCATTGGTAGCTTGGAAAATCGACTGGACTCCTAATACAGTCATGTTACAGATCTTCATTAGCAGTGAATGCACTTTGTGTGTTTTACTTTTCCTCCCAGCAGGGATAATGCGTCTCTTTCTCATTCATGCATGTGTTCATTCACTCATTCACAAACTTTTAGGGAATGCATATTGTTAGTGGCTGAATATAAGACTGAATAAGATAGACTTTGCACTCAAATAATTCACTTGTCTTGATATTTTTCAGGTGACTGGTGGGTGTGAGAAGTGCAGTGTTAGTCTCTGAAGCACCAGAATTTTCTTATTGAGCTCGATAGACTGTTAGGAGAACTAAAGACTAATGTCAGCTTTTTTAGCGTTGGTATACACAAAAAGTGCTTTTTGAACAATAGAATGCTACATGAACTTTTACTGTTTATGGAAATATCTTCTAAAGGTAGGGAAAGGAAGAAGGAGAAAGGGGGAGAAAGGGAGAGAAGTAACACAAGGAGAGAGAGACAGGGAGAGAAAATATCTCTTATCTTTTTGTTCACTCTCCAAATGTCTGCAACATCCAGGTCTGGATCAAGCCAAAGTCAGGAGCCCAGATCTCAATCTGAGTCCTCCATGTGGGTGGCAGGGACCCAGCCACTTGAGCCATCATTTGACGTTCTCAGGATGCTCATTAGCATGAAGATAGAACCAGAAGCAGAGTTAGGATAAACCAGGCACTCCAATATGGGAGGCAGATGTCCCAACCCAGTGTTCTAAGTGCTATGCCAAATATCCATCCCAATATCTTCCATTTGAATCGATCAGCGTAGAAGCATTACAGGAACAGACATTGCATACACTCCTTTGAAAGGAACCATTTGGTTTAGAAATAAAATGTTTTAAAATTAACCATATTAGCTAAAGATATGCTAAAAGTTATTGAAATTAGATATTAATTTATAACTTACTTTTCTTTAAAGCATTTTTTTTGACAGGCAAAGTGGACAGTGAGAGAGAGAGAGACAGAGAAAGGTCTTCCTTTTCCGTTGGTTCATCCCCCAATGGCTGCTGCAGCCGGCGCACTGCGCTGATCTGATGGCAGGAGCCAGGTGCTTATCCTGGTCTCCCATGGGGTGCAGGGCCCAAGCACTTGGGCCATCCTCCACTGCATTCCCAGGCCACAGCAGAGAGCTGGACTAGAAGAGGAGCAACAGGGACAGAATCTGGCGCCCCAACTGGGACTAGAACCCGGGGTGCCGGCGCCACAGGCAGAGGATTAGCCTATTGAGCTGCGGCGCTGGCCTAACTTGTTTTTCCTTAAGTGGTGTTTTGAAGTTTCTATTATTCTGAGAAAAAAAATGGTCATTGAGGACCAAAGGATGCAATCACATCAAATAGTACTGTGAGCTTCTGCATAAGACAGGTAAATGAAAACCAGCTGCAACAGAAATAACCCCCAACAGCGAGTCTAGTTCACATGGTCCAGGCATCTGGGTGACCTGTGTGGTACAGGTGAAGCTTGGCTCCAATCCCCTGGTTCAAATGCCAGTGATGGATCCTACTCACAAGACTGCCCCAACCCTCCTTTCAGCTGAAGCTCATTTTCAAGGACCCACTCCAACCTCTTTCTTTTTGTAGGATGAGAGATTTTCAGAAATTATAGCTCTCTAGAGGGAATCCGTTAAATATTTATTAAGCTGGATGCATTTAAAGCTCTTGCTTTGCTGTCTGGGAATCTAGTGTACCCAATGTCGGCAAGCAGTGAACATCAAGGATGTCAACAGTTTAGGGATGGAGGGCTAGAGGTCACTTACACTGACAGGTAACAATGGGGGATTTGGAGACAGACCCCACGGATATCTCACCTGTATCTGTGTAAGTTACTTAACTGTCTGAACCACATGCATAAAACAAAAATAATACTTCCTTTTTCTAGGAGACTAAGAGAATTAAAGAATTGTTAGCTGGCTAGCATATTCTAATATTAATATTTTGGGGGGGTCCTTGCCACTTGTTTAGACACGAATTCTAAATACCAGCTCAAATGAAGCAGATAATATGGTAAGGTTAGGATGTATTTAGAGAGAGAAATATGTAATACAGAAACATAAGGGTTCTATTAAGGGAGAGGGGCCTAAGAAGGGTAAAGGAGAAATTCCATACCAGAATCTCAGAGGGCAGACTGGGGCCACGTGTGGGAGTCCATAGACCAGAGCCACGAGGGCAGGGGCCATGTGTGGGAGTCCACAGACCAGAGCCACGAGGGCAGGGGCCACGTGTGGGAGTCCACAGACCAGAGCCATGAGGGTAGGGGCCACGTGTGGGAGTCCACAAACCAGAGCCACAAGGGCAGGAGTGAAGGCAAAACCAGGAAGCACACAGGAGACACATGAAAGAGCAGAGCAGGCCCAGCACTCTCCACACCTCTTATTCACTTCCAAAAGGGGAGTGGTTACGTAGTCTGATTGGCAGGTGGGTGGATACAGGTGAGAGCAGGTAGGGCAAGGTGGGGTGTAGTCTCCAGCTCATGAATCTAATTAATCTAATCCTGTCTCCCTGATTGGCTCATATCAGAATTGCATAGATCAAGTTTTTGCTATAGTATATGACTTGCAGAAGTAGTAGTAGTAGTAACACTAGTATTAGTAGTAATTACTATTATTCATTACAAGTGATTACCCAGCAGATAATTACCCAGCTAATCAATGCAAAATTTGGGTCCCTTGAGTCCACCACGTCTGTGTCTTTGCTATTGTACTTAGGTGTTGATCTTAAAAGTGAAATTGTTATGGAAAGAAATCCTAAGGTATTTCTTGTAACATTCTGTTTAACAGCATGGTCATTATCAAGATCTCTCTTTTATGATTATAGTTAAAAAAAGATGTTACCATTAAATCCAAGCAATTCCTTATGAAGCCTTTTAAATTCATCTTACTTGAGGTCTTCGGGGTGGATGCCTTTTAATAATATTTGTTTCTCCCTGTTCCAGTGGGATGTCAAAATACATGGCCCTGGACACTTGAGAGATTGGAAGAGAAACAAGAATAAATAATTAAAATCCATTTACCTCTAAATCAGGCAAAGTGATCATGAACTGTTACCACAATTTTGTACCTTTTCTGTTATATTTTCCAACCTACATCTTGAATGTGGAGGAGAAACATGCAAAGCAGGGGCCCTACTTGAATACAAATCATTAAAACTTAGTCTTGCCCAAAGACTTGATTTCTGATTCCTTATTTCTGCCTCTGGTTTAATTTAGAGGGATATCAGAAAAATTAAAATATTTTGACTACAAATGTTGTTCAAATATACAATTTGGCCTGGAAAATAGAAAACATATTGATTTGCTTTAATTCCAGGAAGTCTTCCCCTACCCCCACATGCACACAGATAAGAAACTGGACAAAATTAGCTTTAACAAAGGAAACTAATTGTCTTTTCAGATTAGATAGATGGCAGGTAGGTAGTTGGAAAGGTGATTATATAGGTGGAGAGATGATAAAGAAATGGAGCAGGAATGTCTAACAAGAGTGCAATGTTGGCATTGCTTGAGGACAATCAAATAATGCCCCCAGCCCCCAACCAAGGAAAGAGATGCCCAGAAGTTACCACAAAATATGACATACCAGTACTCTTTTCTGATGCAGCAGGCCAGGGCTACAGAGTTAAGCCTCTGCTCAGAAACAGAGAGACTTCACAGATCCACTTTATCTTATTTTTTAACTTGATTATCCTGGGCTCTTGCATTTGCTACCATGGCCAATGCTAAATGGATGGAATTTTTGTCTTCCCTTCTTAACCATCTTCATGCACACTGATTTCCAGATTGTTGCATAGACTCTCCTACTGTCCTAGTTATTTAGTTTTTAAAAAGTTATCTGAGAGAGAGAGAGAAGAGAGTGCTTTCACATGTAGATTCACTCCCTAAATGCCCACAAGGACTGGGACTGGAGCTGGAACCTGGCAACACAATCAAGGTCTTCTAGGTGGGCAGCAGGAACCTAATTACTTGGCATCACCATTGCTTCCTAAGATCTGTATTAGCAGGAAGCTGGAGCCAAGAGCAGGAGCTGGGAACTGACTTCAGGTACTCCAATATGGAATGCGGATGTCTTAACTGCTTCCTGTTTTGTGAACGTATGTGTCTCTGTCCTTATGACATTTGAAGGACTGCTTTCAGGATTTTGTTCTTTCTGATTTTTAGTAGAATGGAAATTGTGCCCTTGCTTCCTTTCAAAAGGATGCTGACACATGGAGCAGAGCAGAAACAGCAGCAACAAAATATGGGATTTTAAAAAGCAGATATTCTTTGAAATTTATTTTCAGCAGTTTGACGACTCCTGACTTTCGTACGATGGTGTGAGCAATATCACCCCATTGTTCAATTTGATTGTCCTTAAATGGCACAGGCTGTGTCAGGCAATTATTCTGATTCCTAATTATAGAAGAAGAAAATTGATGCAGTATCTTGACCAAGGTCATACAATTGGCATTTCGTGGAGCTGGGGTTAGACTATGGACTCCTTAAAAAAATAATGTTCAAAATGCTTATCTATTCCTTGTATGATGAATTTTTTTTTAATTTCAAAAATAAACACATTTTTTCTCAGTAGCAACTTGAAAGCACTAGAATCTGTTTTTACCACTGAGCTGGCAGAATCTTAAAACTCCAGATAGGGGATTTTGTATCAAAAAAGGAATTCTTCACTGAAACTAAGAGGGAAATTCTCACTCATGTGTCTAAGACATTGGTGAGCCTAAAGGACATGGAGAACGGACCCCACAGAGCCTGAGTGTCAGCTGGATTGAAAGCAGCCATGCACGTCGTTCTGAGCAAGTTCTGCAAGTTGCAAAAGAGAATAAAAGATTTTCTGACCAAGTCCTCCGGTAAGGAGCGTTGTACTTGTTTTACTGATCCAGAATATGAATAAATGTATACATTTGTGTGCATTATAAGTACATATTGCGCTTTCCAATTTAAACTGTCTATTTCATTCACTGTGGTCATCAGAAAACATCTTACGTCTCATAAAATATTTCAAGGTATTTTATAGCCCTTTTGGGCTGAGAGCTTCCAGTCATAACGAGACAAGTTCTCTTAGTTCTGTGGGTGACCATCAAGAGTCTGGGTCAGAGAAGGGGGGACTGATCCACTCATCTGGAATCGATCCATGCTATTTGTAATGGCTTTAAAATTCACATCAGAGTGGATTCACTCCTGAAGTGCTACCTTCAAAACCACAAACCCAACTGTGCTGGAGACAAGGATTTAAATTTCAACTCCAGCGGAAACATGTGATTACTATCATTTATCACATCAGGATCCTATAATTTTAATCTCTGCCACGGCTAGGTGTAGACACTGAAAGCACTATGAACTGAAACAAAATGAGTTTTTCTTCTCTTATGCAGTGGTGAAAGGACCTCCCCAGCTTCCATATCTGCTCCAAGGCACCCGGAATACTTTAACTTGACCATATTCAATCCCCTTGAAAGATCCTTGCAGATCAGGACTTACTAGCATTATGTAGTAGCAGATTATGGAGACAGGTAAATCTATCCACGGCTCTCCTTGATCCATACACACAAAACTCCTGCTGCATTGGAGACTTACCTGCAGAATATCTTCCGTACCAGGTTTCTCGTAGAGGTGGCAGTGGTCCTTCCAAAGCTTTGTTCTGGTCCTGCAGTCTTGGCAATGAACATGAGCTCTTTTCTTCCAGGTTCTGTTTGAATGGGAAGTCCACAGGGCCTGCCAGGGCAGTCTCTTCCTCTCTGTTTTGCAAAGGTGCTACTTTGATCACCCTAGGGTGAGCCTTAGAGTGCCTCAGACCCATTTCATGTGAGGGGAAACCGTGAGGGAAGTGGTTTAGGGCCTTTTAATGTAGCTTATTTTCATCAAGGTGTTTCAGAAGTGTACTTGGCTTTAAGAACCAGTCATTTCCTCATGGCCTCTCTAGCTCTGTTTCCCCACACACTAACCCCTCTGGCCACTGCCTGGGAGGTGGTTTCCATGGAGACTTCCCTTCAACTCCCACTTGGTCATTCCAGAGCCAAAGAATCCAGTTAAATATTGACTTGCTTATATTACTTTCTGAAGAACTCAGTGGTAGGAAGAGAAACACCACTGATCATTTAACAAATATCTAACACAGAAAGGCCATGAACAGAGATGTAGAGCAAAGATGTATGGAGGTATTTTTTTTTTTAACTTATTTTGAAAGTCAGAGTACAGAGAGAGGCGGGGGAGAGACAGAGAAAGCCTCCATCTGTTGGTTTACTCCCCAGATGGCCACCATAGCCAGGGTTGAGCCAGGAGCTTCTCCCAGGGCTCCCACGTGGGTGCCAGTGGCCCAAAAACTTGGGCCATCTCTCACTAATTTTCCCAGGCCATCATCAGGGAGCTGGATGAGAAGTAGAACATCCAGAACACGAATTGGCGCCCATGTGGGATGCCGGCATCGCAGGAAGCTGCTTTGCCCACGTGGCCACAACACTGGTCCTCTGTGGGGATGGGGTAGGGGTG
The DNA here is from genome assembly GCA_949820135.1 of Sylvilagus floridanus. Classification (NCBI taxonomy): domain Eukaryota; kingdom Metazoa; phylum Chordata; class Mammalia; order Lagomorpha; family Leporidae; genus Sylvilagus; species Sylvilagus floridanus. Next base: position 18,327,404 of record OX463239.1, on the reverse strand, counting down.
TCTTAAACCTGACCCTTTATTGCAGGTATCTTGGTAAGAACTAACAACCGAGAAGACCAAGTCACCTTTAGGAACAGAGGGATGCATGCTAATCATTGAAGGCTTTGTTAATCTTTAATTTTAGTGAAAGAATTTATCTTCCAAAAAGGAAAGGAAATGGCAGAGTGATTAAATCTTCATTTGATTTTTTTTTTCTTGCCAATGACTTATCTTTGAAGGGAGTGAATTTGTGTATATTACAGGAAGTAGAAAGTCAATAGGATTTTTTCCTTTGGGGACAAGGGGACAAAACTTCTTGAATAAATGGCCCAAATGAACCTAGAATTGTTACCGGTGAATGGCAGGGTTCTTGTCTTCACGCAAGAAAGAATTCAGGCGTGAGACAGAGAGTAGTGGAAAGTAAAGTAGCAAAGTTTATTAGGGAAGGGACATCCGTAAGAACTGAGGGACACCTCTCCAGACAGAACCTGAGAGAGAGTGCCCAGTCGCTCGGACTGGGGGAAGAGTGACGTTACATGGTTGAGTGGAGAGATTACACCTGGGCAGGCCAGGTGGGCAGAGAGGCAGAGAGGCAGAGGGCTGAGTGCGCCTTCTGGTGGAGGCCAGGGGGAGGGAGGGTTTAAGGAGATGGGTCTTTGTCTTCACACATCTCCTCCTGAAACAAAGAATTTTATGGATGTAAATATTAAGAAGCTCCTATCTGAGTTTTCCCCTGAAGGTATCAGACAAGAGGAAGCATAGCTGGCACTGTCCTAACCCAGGATCCGGAGCAGGGTATTTGAAATGCAGATACTGGGCTGCATCTGGAGGATTGTAGAAGACTGTCAGGCAGAAGGGGCGAGGACCCCCACCTGGCAGGTTATCAGGTAGAAGGGGGCAGGACAGGATGCGAATATTGGGCTGCCCCTGAAATGTTATCAACTTTATTGGGATGACTTTGAGATGCAGATGCATATGCTGGACATAGATGCCTTTGTCACACACACATAAACTCATATCTGACTTCCTACCTAACAGAATCTTCAAAGGTGACTTATATACTATGTTTAAAAAGGCAGAAAAAGAAGAGTGGAAGGGAATGTGTTGAAATATTGAGTAGTGATTATTGAATGGTGAGATTATAGATGATTTTTACTTTAATCTTTATATTTAGAAACAGGACTCATTTTGGGGGCTGACGCTGTGTTGTAGTAGGTTGAGCCTCGCCTGTGGCACTGGTATCCCATATGGTCATTGTTTCAAGTCCCAACTGCTCCACTTTTGATCCAGCTCCCTGCTAATGCGCCTAGGAAAGCAGTGGAAATGGTCTAAGTGAAGTCGGGAAAATTTATTTGAAGTTTCTTGAGTTCTTGCCGTATATTTAGATAAGAATTCTAAATATCGGCTGCTTGTAAATGATACAGGCAACATGGTACAGTTTTAGCATTTATTCAGTGAGAAAAATATGCAGGAAAGTGAGGTCTTTATTTAAGGGAGAAAGAAGTCTAGAAGCACAAGCTAGGTCCATACCAGGCTGAGAGCAGGCTGGGAGCCACGTGGAGCCAGCATGCGGGCAGGAAAGCAGAGAGCTGGCAGCCTCTGGCCACACACCTAGAGGTGAGGATAAGGGTGGTGGGGGGAGGGGCATCGTGCTCCAGACCTTTTATCCACTCCCAAAGAGGGGTGGTTACATAGTCTGATTGGCAGATGGGGTGTACAGGTGGGGGTCAGGTAGGGGTGAGAGATCACACAGGGACATGGTCTTCCAACTCACAAATCTAATCAATTTGATCCTACCTGCCTGCCTTATAAGTGCTTGGGCCCCTGTACCCACATGGGAGACCCTGAAGAAGCTCCTGGCTCCTGGCTTCAGATTGGCCCAGCTCCTGCCATTGTGGTCATTTGAGGAGTGAACCAGTGGATAGAAAACCTCTCTCTCTCTATCTCTCTCTCTCTCTCTCTCTCTCTCTCTCTCTCTCCCTCTCTCTCTTACTCTCTCTCTCTCCATCCCTCTCTCTGTCTGTGGCTCTGCTTCTCAAATAAATAAATCTACAAAAAGAAAAAGGAAAAAAAAAAAGGAAACAGGATTCACTTTCAGGTTCTGATTGCTCATGGTAAGTCCATGACTTGTATTTTCATCACATATCCATAAAGAAATTTATTTTTTATCTTTGCAAAAGTCCATTTGCTAATGTGCTGTCACAGTGTTTGGAAAGTCTTGGCAACCAATAGGGTGCACCTAATAAGATGTGTGAATTTGTTCCTATTACATTTGCATGCAATCTTCTCTGTCGCAGAAACACTTGTAAGAAAGAATACAATAAGTGGGCCAGCGCTGTGGTGCAGCAGGTTAAAGCCCTGGCCTGAAGCGCCAGCATCCCATATGGGCACCGGTTCTAGTCCTGGTTGCTCCTCTTCTGACCCAGCTCTCTGCTATGGCCTGGAGTAGCAGTAGAAGATGGCCCAAGTCCTTGGGCCCCTGCACCCATGTGGGAGACCTGGAGGAAGCTCCTGGCTCCTGACTTCAGATTGGCGCAGCTCTGGCCGTTGCGGCCATTTGGGGAGTGAACCAGTGGATGGAAGACCTTTCTCTCTGTCTCTACCTCTCTCTGTAACTGTCTTTCAAATAAATAAAATAAATCTTAAAAAAAAAGAAAGAATACAATATGAACAGTGACTTCAAACAAAACTACTCTGATAACTGGGGACTAGTTTAATTATAAAGATAAAAATACTGAACAATATGTGGTCACATTCATTTTTGCTTGTAACCAATTCTAGTGTCTCTAAGGCCAAGGGAATGTATTGCGACTCATAGTTGAACTAGAAATTGTACTGAAAACTGTGGACGGCATGGATCTGGCCAGCGAGAAGGATTCCACTTCCCTGAGAGCCTCTGTTGTGGAATTGCATTAGTTGTTGAGGAAACGATTTAAAAAACAATAATGCATCTCTGTGTTTATTTCCCTTGTTATTACTTCCCACTTTCAGATTTGATGACTTGCAGGGGTTACTCGATCCTGATCTGTAAAACAGGGTTTGTCATAACAGGTCATGAGGATGCATCAGTTGATTTCATGGATAGCTCTTAGAATAACAGCTGGCATGTAGAAAACTCACAGCAAACGTTGACAGTATTGTATTCCTTCTGAGGAAGACCCTGCTACACGTCTCCACGTACACAGCATAGTCTTTTCTACCCACTTGTCACCATCCATTAAAATAGACATACTCCTGTCTCAAAGAGTTTACACCTAAGTATAGAAAAGACTCAATTCACAATAGCGAAGACATAGAGTCAACCTAGGTGTCCGTCATCTGATGATTGGATAGATATACACAATGGAATATTACTCAGCCTTAAAAAGGATGAAATCCCCACATCTGCAACAAAGTGGATGCAACTGGAGCTCCTTATGCTAACTGAAATAAGCCAGACCCAAAATGACAAACGTCACATGCTTTCTCTTACTTGTCGTAGTCAATATTATTTTTTATTTTTTATTTTTTATTTATTTATTTTTTTTGACAGGCAGAGTGGACAGTGAGAGAGAGAGAGACAGAGAGAAAGGTCTTCCTTTGCCGTTGGTTCACCCTCCAATGGCTGCCGCGGACGGCACGCTGCGGCCGGCACACCGCACTCATCTGATGACAGGAGCCAGGTGCTAGGTGATTTTCCTGGTCTCCCATGGGGTGCAGGGCCCAAGCACCTGGGCCATCCTCCACTGCACTCCCTGGCCACAGCAGAGGGCTGGCCTGGAAGAGGGGCAACCGGGACAGAAACCGGTGCCCCGACCGGGACTAGAACCCGGTGTGCCGGCACCGCAAGGCGGAGGATTAGCCTGTTGAGCCACGGCGCCGGCTTGTAGTCAATATTTAGATAGAGCATAATAATTGTTTGGATGTCAAACCATTTGTTATATAATTATAAATATTGCTTCACTGAATCAAGCTATGTAAACAGTAGTGTACGCTTCTCTGCCACATTTTGAAAAAGGGAGAGACGGGGAATAGTGAAGTCTTGGGGTATTAGTATCTTTGTTCTTCATTTGGGTTACGGTTATGACTGTGACCAGAGGACCAAAAGCTCATTTATCTGTCTACTTATGTAGTCTAATCAGGGAAGGGCATATTAATTGGTTCTGTTTAACTGGGAGAACCACAACTACAACTATCATTCTATCATTTTTTAAAAAAATCTTTCATATACTGCAAGGATTTTATTAAAATTATGGTGAAAATGTTCAATTTCATTAAAAAGACGAGAATTTAATCTTACCTATAGAGTTAGGGGTTAAGATGTAATTTCTTTTCTTTTTTTTAAAGATTTATTTATTTATTTGAAAGACAGAGTTACAGAAAGAGAGAGATCTTCCATCCACTGGTTCACTCCCCAATGGCCAGGACTGGGCCAGGCTGAATCCAGGGGTCAAGATCTTCTTCCAGGTCTCCCTCATGGAGAGCAGGGGCCCAAGCACTTGGGCCATCTTCCACTGTTTTCCCGGGCCATTAGCAGGGAGCTAGATCTGAAATGGAGAAGGTGGGACGCGAACCCGTGCCCACGTGGGATGCCGGCATTGCAAGTGGCGGCTTCACCTGCCACGCCACAACACCAGCCCCAAGATGTGATTTCTTAACCGCTGGAGTTGGAAAATACTAAAAAGTGCTTACCAATGCAAACCTTAATCATTCCTTAAACTACCCATGATGGTTTGCAATGATCACTACCCAGATCCAGAATCACTCTGAGCATGCATTACTGACTAGAAAGATGATAAATAGTTGTGTTATTTGAAATAGGCAGAATTAGAAGGGATTAGTTCAACTTTGTAAAAGCTGAAGATATTGTCCAGAGAAACACTTATTAAGCCAAAGGGCTTAGAAAAATGAGGAGGGGAAGAGCAGGAACTATTAGCCAGGTGAGCTATTTCCACAAGTGAAGAATCAAAGGCCCCACTGGGAGCAGCTCCCCAGACTCCACGGCCTTGGAGCTCGGGAGGAAGGACCTTGCACGGGCTCAGAGTGCTGGGATCCTTCCGGTCCTCCTTCCTGACCTGAAAACGAGCCAAGCACCCGGGAGCAGGAGGCAAAGAGCTACAGAGCTCTTTCCCATGGGCAGAAATCAGCTTTTGTTCTGGGTTTACTCTAAAATAGCCTTGGGGCAAAACTGTAAAGCAATCTTGTTTTGTGGGTTTAAATTCAATAGAAACTCAATGCACATTCAGAATGAGATATGCAGATTTCCACACTCTCCTCACTTAGTGAGGGGAGACGGGCCAGGGCTTTCTGCATTAGTTTGGTATTAGAAGAAGACAGAGAGGTAGGAGACTTCTAAGTTTTCTCACAGCATCAGGAGCTGAGCGTCTCTTCCTGTGTGGAAATATTACCTACTGTATCACAGGACTGTGTTTTGCTAGCTCTTGTCTCGTTTTGATGGGCCCTCCTCCCCCCCACCCAGAGGCATCTGCACTCTCTCAGCCCTACCCCTGTCTGGAGAGGAGGTATATGCCTGGAGTGATGACAGACAGATGAATTTTCTACAGTTAGCTCACCAGCTACTAATCAAATAGGAAATTGTGGCCGCAGGAGCACTGGGTCCCAAGCAGCAACATAAAGAAAACCACACATGCAGACATGCAGAAAACTGGGCAAGCGCTCCATGGCTGTGTATGTTAATGAGTAGGAAATCTTACAGTATGAGCAATCAGATAATGAATGAACACTTTTAACAATTTTTTAAAGATTTATTTTATTTATTTGAAAGACAGAGTTACAGAGAGAGGTAGACGCACACACACACACACACACACACACACACAGAGGCCTTCCATCCACTGGTTAACTCCCCAAATAGCCACAAAGGTCGGCGCTGAGCCCATCTGAAGCCAGGAGATTCTTCCGGTCTCCCACATGGGTGCAGGGGCCCAAGGGTTTGGGCCATCTTCTACTGCTTTTCAGGCCACAGCACAGAGCTGAATGGGAAAGTGGAGCAGCTGGGACTTGAACTGGCACCCATATGGGATACCAGCGCTGCAGGGCGGGACTTTAATGCACTGTGCCACAGTGCTAGCTCTGAATACACTTCTTTAAGTGGGCTATAGCTTTAGGCATGTGATTGTTTAGTATTAAGCATATGACAAGAGCTAAGACAATATGCATTGATATTGATGGTAACAGTCTTGAATCAGTTTGAGCTAAATTGCTTTTTACTCCTGCAGCATATGGTTTTCTTGGAAAGGCCTCAGAAAGGATTTAAAACAATGTGAGTATGAACATTCTTTAGGGTTGGTTTTAATTTCACACATGGGCTAATTACTATACATTCAGTCGGTGGGGTTTAAATCCCATAAACAAGATTCCTAAATTATGCTTTTACTAAAGCTATAGGCATTTCTGCAACGTGATGGAGAAGCACTCACTGGGGCTTTCCAGCAGGGAGACTGTGTGCGATGAGGCTGACCCAAACCCAGATTTCCCCCTGGTGATATTTCTGTCCACACCGGGTGTGAGGGAACATGACAACACCCCCAGACCTCTGGGTTTGCAAGTGCTTAAGCAAAACATGTTGTAAAAATGTGCATGGAAGCTTTCTTGTTCAAACCGTTAAATGAGATTCATTGAACTTGATTTGTATCTTTACCTTTTAAATGTAATCTGCAGGGGGCTGTGCTGTGCGCAGTGGGTTAACGCCCTGGCCTGCGCTGGGACATGAACCGGTGCTCAGATTGGATGCTGGCGCCGCAGGCAGATGATTAACCTACTGCACCATAGCTCTGGCCCTCCAGAGAGGCTCTCCTTTTTGGATGAACTTAAACTGTGGACCCAGAAGTGGAGATGCGTGCCTCTTGCTAGTGAGGCAGCATAAGACCAGGGTGGGGATCATGACAGCTCCCATGTCCCCACACTCAGAGGCCCAGGGTGAGCACCCTCTGATCTCCCGGGGCTCAGTGCTAGCGCCCCGGCTCCAACAATCTCGGTTGTCAGCCACGGGTTCTAAAGCACATCGGCTCTGGGACTGGATGGAGCCAGAATGGCTTCCTACTCTGGGAATGTCTACTTGGAGGTTTTTCTGCAAACTCTCATTCACGTGAAGTGTAGATTACGCCAAATGAAGAGACCAGCTCCAAAAATTTCCTTTCTCTTCCTTCCTTCTGTGGTCCTCTTAGTGCCCTTTGGATGCACTACCAAGCAATATCAAGGCGTCACTCCCAGAGCTCCAGCCTCTGCCTGGCAGGTGGCCCTGGAGCGCATTCCTGGCACAGATCACTTGGTGATACTCTGAGCGCTACAGGCTCTGCTCCCTTCCACGACTTTCCTTGGGTGTCACCAGGTGTCCATGGTGACATCTCATCCTAACTCTAGGGTCTCCCTTAGGACTCCATGGGGCAAGTCTCCGGTGGGTTTAATGTTTTAAAATAGGGACAGAAAGCAAACTGGAATGATGGCTGAGCAAAGGGATAGAGGCAGATGCTTTGCTGATCTGATGCTTGTTCCCTTGCTACCAGTTTGCAGCCTGGTACACACGGAGCCCAGAGGACCTAGCACAACAGGAGGGCAGAGCAATGGGATCAGTCCGCTTCTTGGGAGAAGGGGAAGGGGTGTTGCAGATGTGTCGGGGGGTCTTACACTCTCCTGAGAGGACCTTCTTTCATCATAATGCCACTCGGACCCTTACCCTCTCTGGAGTGGTTCCAAATGCAAGACTCACAGCCTGCTAATGCTGCTTCCTGGCTGGTTCTGGGGCTCCTCACCAGCTCTCAGCCACCGTTGCTCATGGACAAGGTCAAGGGCTTAGGAGTCTCTTTCTTAGGGTTGTGCAGTCTTCCGTGGGTCCCTGCCAGGGCTTTGATGATCGCCCTTGGTTATCCTGGCCCCGGAGTTGGAAGCAATCAGATGCTCCCTCAGACCTCTGTCCCTTCTAGATGTCTCCTGCCATCACTCGCATGATTTCTCCTGCAGGATTTAACGCTCCAACTCCAGACAAAGCAAGTTCAGTTCTATGTAACTGTTTGCAGGTAAGGTGGCTAACGATGCCTAGGCTCAAGGTCTCTCGAGGGCACTGCCTGCTTTTTGGCATGTTGCTCTTGCTGGAAGGTGAGGTGAGGAGACATCTGTTGAGCAGGGACTGGAGGCTGCCTGGGGAGTACCTGAGATGAAGACACATTGTGTTTACTGCTCGGACTGGCTGCAAAATCGAGCGTTGATGGTGCACAGGCAAGCGATGGGACTGACCCTCGTTCTCAGAATGACTCCGTTAGCAATGACTTTGTGGGTGCTTCAGCAGCTTCCACGGCCTTCAGGGTAAAAGTCAAACTCCTTTATATGATGTCTTGATGCTGAGGCTTCAAGGGCAAGTGGTTTTTTTGGGAGGTCAACCTGGGAAACAGGCAGCAGGTGAGGAGGTGATCTAGGGACAGCGGAAAAGGCCAGTAAAGGAGGTGTCATCTGCTTTGTCCCACCATGGGGTATCTTGGAGACTGCAGAGTACACACCCCGGAGATGCCCAACCAGAGGGAGGAGGGAGCTGGGATGCCTCTACCCCAGCTCCTGTCAGTCATTGGTCGAGAGCTGCTGAGGGGCGGGGCCAACGGGCATGGTTTCCCTGGCCTGGCACTTCTGGTGGGCCACGGGCAGGAGGTGGGAGAAAGAGCTGAGTGTTACCAGACAGCAGAGAGCGGGCAGCCAGGTAGGGCCACACCAGTGCCTGAGAAACGTGGCTTATGTGTTCTCAGTCCTGCGTGCACAGGCCCGTGGCTGCTCGTCCAGGCTTAGCTCTGGGAGAGGGTGCACACGAGGGGGACTTGTGTCTGGGGGGATGACATTTCCTGCACAGTAGGTTAGAGAAGCTGCAGTGACAGACAGGAAGGCGACACAGTCCTGCGCAGTTCATCCTTGCCTCTCCGGAATGACACCCATGGCTTCCGGTCACGAGCGCTCAGTCTGCACCGTGCTGTGCTAAAGGCTCTCCTGCACCTTCTCAGTTCATTGTCACCACAAAGCCCCCGCCAGAGAAAGCACTGTTTGCCTTCTGCAGATAAAGAAAAATGGTGCAGGGGAACTCAGGAACTGTCTAAGGCTACATGGGTGTTGGTGGTACAGCTCCTTCATTTCTTTTGTCTTTTGTGGGTCAGCTCTCTCCCTGCTTTGGCTGTGATTTTTTTTTTTTTAAATGCCAAGCCTCAAGCGACCTCCCACTTTTTCATGTCACTAACTTGTTGAAGAGACTATGGAATGAGCTGTCCTGTGGGATACTCTGTATTTTGGATCTGTCTGCTTGGTTCATTTACCTTGCTCCCCCAGGCCCTGGGTTTGCTGCCAGTGGGTATTAGGGTAAAGGCTTCCTGGATGCAGGGGTCATCGCTGGATGCTGACATTGGTCAGAGGCTTGGGAGGTGCAGGTGATGATAAAGTTGCACTTTCTCCCCCGTACGGTCAGGAGTAATCTGTGGGGTGAAATTTTCAAAGCCTGTGCTCTTAACTGTAATATGACAGAACTCCACCAACACCCAAGTTTCTTACTAGGTGTGGGCCATTCCTGCTTTGACTCCCGTTGGGGAGCTGAGCCTGACTTCCCAGAGTCTCGCTCCTTTCTTCCCCTCCCTCCCTCCCTCCCTCCTCCTTTTCTTTTCCTTTTCTTCTCTCTTCTCTTCTCTTCTCCTTTCTTCCTTCCTTCCTCCCTCCCTCCCTCCCTCCCATCCTTCCTCCCTCCCTTCCTTCCTCCCTCCCTCCCTCCCTTCCTTCCTTCCTTCCTTCCTTCCTTCCTTCCTTCGTCCAGGACCTGCCCAGTGGCAGGGGCAGCCCCTCCTATCTTGCACTTGTGCAGATCCACCCCAGGCGATGCTTGGTCTCCCTCCGTCTCTCATGCCAGCCACCACAGGTCCCAAACAAGCAAGGAAACTGCTCACTTCCACTTCCAGTTATAGCAAATGGACCTATTATGCTGTCAGATCTGGTTGAGCACCAAATAGGCCCTGAAGCATGAAGCAACTTGCTGACACTCCCATGCCCTCTATTCCCACTGTCTGCCTGTTCTGGTGAGCTTCTCCACAGCAGCCAGGTGTGTCCTGGGGCCCTGAACTACGCAGGATCGGCCGGGGCAGCCGCTCCCTGGGGCCCTGATGCAGGCTCCTCCTGCAGAGCCTGTCGTTTTCCCTGTGCCATCACCATCTTTCTTGGGCGTCTGGAATCAAAGAAAAAGTTCAGGGGCTTCTCTGTTCCAAAAAGTGAGATGGGCTTAATAATTATCATATACAATATTAGTTAGGGCAATAATAATTGCCCAAAGGAGAGCACAGGGGTTGAGAGTAGATGAATACTGGGCCAACTCAAGTAGAAAAGACTCCTCATGTCCTTTCTACTCTTCCAAAATTCTTTTTTAAAGATTTATTTATTGGGACCGGCGCTGTGGCACAGTAGGTTAATCCTCTGTCTGCAGTGGCAGTGTCCCATGTGAGTGCCAGTTCTAGTCCTGGCTGCTCCTCTTCCAATCCAGCTCTCTGCTGTGGCCTGGGAAAGCAGTGGAGGATGGCCCAAGTGCTAGGGCCCCTGAACCTGTGTAGGAGACCGGGAGGAAGCACCTGGCTCCTGGCTTTGGATTGGCGCAGCTCTGACCGTTGCGGCCAGTGGGGAGTGAACCAATGGACGGAAGACCTTTCTCTCTGTTTCTCCCTTTCACTGTCTGTAACTCTACCTCTCAAATAAAAAGATTTTATTTATTTATTTGAAAAGCAGAGTTATAGAAAGGCAGAGAGAGAGAGAGAGAGAGAGAGAGAGAGAGAGAGAGAGAGAGGTCTTCCATCTGCTGGTTCACAGATGGCCACAACGGCCGGAGCTGTGCAGATCCAAAGGCAGGAGCCAGGGCCTTCTGGGTCTCCCCCATGGGTACAGGGTCCAAGGACTTGAACCATCTTCCATTACTTTCCCAGGCCATAGCAGAGAGCTGGACTGGAAGTGGAGCAGCTGGGGCCCGATGCGGGCACCCATATGGGATGCCGGCACTGCAGGTGGTGACTCTACTTGCTATGCCACAGAGCTGGCCCCATCTTCCCAAATCTTTCCAGATCAACAAAGGGCAAATGGAGACATCTCCAGTAGAGAAAATCACTTGCTCAGATTTCAGGCCAAATATCTGATTAATTTTGTTCCTGGAGGGCAAGCCAAGTTCTGCATGAGAGGCAAATTTCAAAGAACTGTTTTAAGGCTAAGTGAGAGTGCAGTGCAGAGTGCAACAGTGGCACAGGCAGCCCTGTGGTCGGGAAGATGCAGGAGGGCTGCGTTTGATTCACCCCTAGAAGCAAGGGGATGGCCAGAGCAGAGAAGCCATGGGGTAAGAACATGGGACAGTTTAATTACAGGGCTGGAATTTAGAGAACATTCCAGAGAAGAGCAATCCTTAGCCTTGGACAACTTACAGCTGTCAGTCCTTTTAAACTGCTTGGCGAAACTTCCAATCTTACAGAGGGACAGACCCCTTCAACGTGTATCTGTATTCAAACTTTTACCCTCATGAATATTCATGAGTAAAGTGATTCTCACCTATAGAATGAGCTCCAACCATGTACTAGGCGCTCTACAAATTTTTTTTTAAGATTTATTTATCTGAAAGGCAGAGTTACAAAGAGGCAGAGGCAAAGAGAGAGAGAGACAGAGAGACAGAGAGACAGAAAGAGAAAGAGAGAGAGAGGTCTTCCATCTACTGTTTCACTCCCCAGATAGCCACAGTGGCTGGAGCTGTGCCAATCCGAAGCCAGGAGTCAGGAGCTTCTTCCAGGTCTCCCACATGGGTGCAGGGGCCCAAGGACTTGGGCCATCTTCCACTGCTTTCCCAGGCCATAGCAGAGAGCTGGACTGGAAGTGGAGTCGCTGACACTTAAACCGGCGCCCATATGGGATGCTGACACTGCTGGCAGTGGCTTTACCTGCCACGCCACAGCTCTGGCCCCAGGAGATGGGCTTTTTTTTTTTTTTTTTTTTTTGACAGGCAGAGTCAGACAGTGAGAGAGAGACAGGGAGAGAGTTATAGACAGTAAGAGAGAGACAGAGAAAGGTCTTCCTTCCATTGGTTCACTCCCCTAATGGCCGCTATGGCCAGCGCTGTGCCGATCCGAAGCCAGGAGCCGGGTACTTCCTCCTGGTCTCCCATGCAGGTGCAGGGACCCAAGCACTTGGGCCATCCTCCACTGCCCTCCTGGGCCACAGCAGAGAGCTGGACTGGAAGAGGAGCAAGTGAAACTAGTACCCGGCACCCCAAATGGGACTAGAACCTGGGGTGCCAGTGCCGCAGGCAGAGGATTAGCCAAGTGAGCCATGGCACTGGCCTAAGAGGTAGGCTTTTAAGCAGTGATTAGGCCTTAAGTATTCAGTCCTTGAAAATGGGTTATGCTATTGTCACACGATGGGTATGTTCTCAAAGGGGGTGAGGTTAGTCTTTTCCTCTCTCTTGCACTCTATTTTTTTTAATTTATTCATTGATTTGAAAGGCAGATTGAGACAGAGAGAGAGAGAGAGAGAGAGAGAGAGAGAGAATCTTTCATCTGCTGGTTCACTCTCTAAATGGCTGGAGCTGGGCTAATATGAAACCAGGAGCCTGGAGCTTCTTCCAGGTCTCCCGTATGGGTGCACAGGTCCAAGCACTGGCGCCATCTTCCACTGCTTTTCCCCAGCTGGATCGGAAGTGGAGCAACCAAGTTTCAAACTGGCACTCAGATAAAGGATGCTGGTGTCACAGATTGTGGCTTGACCTGCTGTGCCATAATGCCAGACCCTCTCTTGCCCTCTGCTGACTCTGGTGCAGCAAGAATGCCCTGTCAGCTACCAGCCCTTGATTTTGGACTTCCTAGCTTATAAAATTGTGCAACAATGAATTTCTGTCTGTTACAATTGATCTAGCCTGCAGCACTCTGTTATAGCAGGTCAGAGTAGACAGAGACAGGCAATGGTTCCACCCTACCCTATCCTTTACGCCATCTCTCAACCACACCTGCTCTACACATTTAAAGCAGAACCTTCTATATGCCAGGCCCTGGGAAATATTCATTGCAAGAATGAATGTCTTACTCTTATTTCCCCTCTCTTCTGCCCTAGGCTCTGGAGAAAGAACTCCAGGCTTCTAATTAGTGCTCGATCTTCAGAATACCATGAAGGAAAAATATCCTTAAATTCTCATTAAACTCCTAATGAGTTTTATTAGAGGCACAAAGAGAAGGAAAGCAGTGACCATTCTGGGTCTTGCAGCTGTCATTGCCTTTACCATCAAGCACATTGGGATGGCTCAGGGGAAGCCTTCTGAGCCCCTCCCTTTGAAGATAATCTCCCAGGAAGCAGAAAGCACGTTTTGGAAATGGAAATGTATGCTGGAGAACTGTGCCGTGAAGATCATGATACGCTCCTACCAGAAAGCAGAAAGACAGCATCACTCCCCCAGACTGGTTCACGCTGTGCTCCCTCCTGGCTGCTGGCTGCACTCTTCACTGCCGCCCCTGGCCCTTTACTGGACCGGCCAAGAAGGATTAACATCTCAGCGAGGCAGAGACCTCCTCACCTGCTAGTTGAAGGGGTGCTCCAATACACTCCACAGCCATTAGATGGACATGATTTCTAGTGGCTCCTGAGCTGGATGGACCAGCCTGTTGGGAAGCCACCATGATCTAAAGCTACTGTGTTATGGTTTTGAGCACCTATGGTGAGCCGCCCTGCTGGGAGAGCTATGCAATCGTAGCATTACAACGATGAGCAGAAGATCTCCACATAACCGGAAGGACAACCAAACTCTGATTCATGATACCCCTGTGTTAAGCAAAATTAGACTTGGCCCAATACCTGTAGAACAAAAGAGCTCATAACATCTCCTGGCATGTCATTTCATCTATGCACAATGAGGTACCTGTGCTTAGGATGTTCTCATTTGGAATCTTTTGGGTCCTGATTTCTTCTGCTGAGACAAAGGCCATTTTTTCTTGCCATTTTCCCTTCTTCCCCAGGGTAACTCAAAGCAAGGTGACCAATAAGGCATGTTGTAAAGGAATGAACCACAGCACCAGGAAGAGTGTGTTCTAGTGTTAGCTCTTCCTCTGGTTAGCAATAATAGTTCCTACCTTTTCCATTCACCTCTTGCACACAAAAGGCATTGCATGAGACACTTTATACAACCTAACTGAAGGCAACAGACTGAGTGACTAAGAGCTTGGACTTAGGAGCTAACTGTTTGCTTGGGATCCTGGTTCCATCATTTTCTAGTTGTGTAACTTTGGCCTCTAAGTTTTTTGGACTGTAAAAAGGGTAATAATAATAATAATAGTGCTTGCTTCATAGGGTTATAGCAGAATAAGGGAGTTAATATGTGTGAAGTTAATATGTGTGAATGATTGGCATGCTAGATGCTTCTAAGTTCATTACTAACATAACAGTAATAAGAATAGAAGTAAAGCTTCAAACTTCATGAAGAAGGCAGCTTTTACTCCTACTTCAAGGGTAAGGAAGCAGTGGTGCAAATCAGCTTCTCAGATACTAGGAGACGGAATTGGGACTAAAAACCACGACCTTACCCACAGCTCCTCCTTGGACCTGTTTCCTCAACTGTGACATAGGGCACATGGCAGGCTCTGCGGCCCCTCTCAAACCTGACATCCTACATGCCCATGGCCTTCTGCCCCTGACCTCTGTATATATCGGCCTCTCCTCTCTTCCCAAAGCCCTTATCACTTCCAACATTATGTTTTTTTAAACATTGAGAGTTCACATTTTTTTTTTTTATTTGACAAAGTTATAGACAGAGAGAGAGACAGAGAGAAAGGTCTTCCTTCCGTTGGTTCACTTACCAAATGGCTGCTACAGCTGGTGCTGTGCCGATCCGAAGCCAGGAGCCAGGTGCTTTTTCCTGGTCTCCCATGCGGGTGCAGGGCCCAAGGACTTGGGCCATTCTCTACTGCCCTCCTGGGCCACAGCAGAGAGCTGGCACATGTCTTTTTTTTTTAAGATTTATTTTAATTTTTTGAAAGTCAGAATTAAATAGATAAGGAGAGGCAGAGAGAGAGACAGAGACACATAGAGACAGAGAGAGAGAGAGAGAGAGAGAGAGAGAGAGAGAGAGAGAGAGGTCTTCTATCTGCTGGTTCACTCCCCAATTGGCTGCAATGGCCAGAGCTGCGCCGATCTGAAGCCAGGAGCCAGAAACTCCTTCCGGGTCTCCCACGTTGGTGCAGGGGCCCAAGGACTTGGACCATCTTCTACTGTTTTTCCGGACCATAACAGAGAGCTGGATCAGAAGTGGAGCAGCCGGGACTCTAACTGGCACTCATATGGCACACAGTTTCATATGGTTTATAACATTGTGCCAATTCTCCCCACCTCAATTTAGCATTGAATATTGGAGAGCTTCCCATATCAGTAACAGAACTACTTTATTATCATTGCTGGAAATGCATTATTTCACTGTGGATATACTCAATTAATTACTCCCCTATGGATGGAGATTAAGGTTGTTTTCTTGGGCACAGGGGTAAATATTTTTCTAGGGTAAATACCAAGGTGGGTTTTCTGGGTTATAGCACATCACATTGTAATAACTGCACTATGTTTTATGTTAGTTCTCATCTCTTAGCTCAGCCTAGCTTATGTCCAGGGTGAAAGCCATATTTCTATCAAGAGTCCTACTTGAGTTAATGATCCACCTCCTCTCACCATGGCAGCTCATTTGTCTGAGTTCCTAATTTTGCTCACTTCCATGTCTCACCGATTTTCCCTGGTTTTCCCCAGACCTGAGTCCAGAGACTCTGGATCCTCTGTGTGCATCCCTGAGATGAACAGGATCTACCTGCTGGGATCACCTCCAATTACTGCTCTTCCCTCTTTCCCAGCAGGCATAAGCTGTTGGCCCCTGCTCTAACCTTGACTTATAGGATTCTAATTCCATCTGTCCTTTTTCCTTCCTCTAGGATACTGGTATCAACAGGTCCCATGACAGCCCACATTCTCTCACTCCAGCTATGAGATTCACACCCTAAAATGACCCTTTTCAGGCCTCTCTCCCTATTGTGAAGCTCTGTGTGGACACAGACACTTCCTGGACTGGAGGTTGCCACACTCATACACAATAACCAGGTTCCACATGGCACACAATACTGATCATCTTCCATTTCTAACCACATCTCTGGTTTTTTTCCCCCTGGTGTAAAAATTTCCTTTTTCCCCTATTCTTTGATATTCTTCAAGGCTGGGTCTCTGCCCGATTATTCTTTCTAAGCACTCATGTCTTCAATATTTACCTACTCTCACTTACCTTAATAGGCTTGAATAAAGTTTATTTATAGGTTTACATATCCAATCTTGACTCTGCTCTGTGCTCCATCCCCACATTTCCGGTTGTCTCTGTACATCTCATTTGGTTGTTTCCCATCAATTTAATTCCCATATGTCTTAACCCAACACCATCATCTGCTACCAACCTATCCCATCTGCTCCATTTCCAGCTTCCCCATCTCTGTAAATGGCACAACATTTTCCTAATCTCTGTTATGACACCACATTTTCCAAGAAATCATGAAATTACATCTGACGTATTGCTTTCAACCCATCAGTGGATCCTACTTACTTTTTCTTCTCTAAAAATAATGCCATGGGAGACTTCTGTTTGAAAAGTGGACTGCAAAGCTGTGTTGATTTCTGCTCTTTTCTGAGACATCACTAAGATGCCAGAAAGGTACGTTTTCAAAGGCAAAAATGTATACTGGAAGGGGAGTAGAGAAAATGACAAGTTGAAAAATAGGTGACTAAATGATAATTGGCTTAGAAAACCTGGAAAAGCTAAACTAGAAGCCATGAGCAAAAAGATCCTAGAAGCATTCCAATTTTTATGTTGCAGAAAACTCAGTGACCCAGAAGTTGGAGGCATTCAGTACATGAAGATGTAGAGGGAAAGGAGGACTAAAGAGAAGAATAATTTGAAAGGCTTTCTTAATGCAGTTAGAATCCTAGCTGCAGTTCCCCAATCCTCCCCACTCCAGACAAACATTAGAGGTTACTTCTCTAAACAGTGGATTACTGGCCTGGGAATACCAATAATTGTTGCAGGTGGCTGCTGTATCAAATATGGGATGATCAATTAGAAACTTATATATTGAGGTCAGAGACCATGGTCTCTTTTCTTTTTCCAAAGCTCAAGCTTCTTTGAGGCAGGCAATGTAGACTTACTGAGAGATGTTATCATGGGGAACACTATTTCTTAAAAGCAGTAGAGTACAATAAATATAAGTGTACATTGTTAAATTATACTAAGGCCAAACTTTCTTTCAATTCAGATACCACTTTACAAATGCCTTTGCCTTTTTAGTATGAATATCAGATATCCCTGCATAATGGTGCAAAACAATCCAATATTTAGATTTTCAGGTGTTTGGATTCTTGGGAAGTAGTTCTACATTATGTGTTTAATATGCCTCACTGCCAACTCTTTTAAATGCCATCCTTTCTCAAACTGCCTATTTAATACCAACATTTCCTTGATCCTATGCCAGATATCATTTAAATTTAAAAAAAAAAACCTAGATAATGTTGCCTATGTTGTTGGGATGTCTGATTTTTGGACTAAACAAACTCTACGTCTGTTTAGCAAAGACATTGCTCCATCCCTTCATTCCCATAAAGACAGAATGGTCACACAAACAAGACTAGTGTCTGCAAATACTAACTGATAGAATAAAAAAGGGAGAGAATGATCCAACATGGGAAGCAGGATACATAGCAGACTCATAGAATGGCAGATGTCCTAAATAGCACTCTGGCCTCAGAATCAGCCGTTAAGGCACCCAGATCTGGCTGAAGAGCCCATGAGAGTATTTTAGGCATGGAAAGCCAAGACACTGTGGCAAAAACAAAACAAAACAAAACAAAACAAAACAAAACAAAAAACCTAAATGAAAGATCTCTGCAAGTGAGATCCCATAGAAAGAACTGGCCACCAAAGAAGGAGATACCTTTCTCTGAAGGAAGGAAAGAACTTTCACTTTGACTATGACCTTGTCTAAATATGATCAGAGTTGGCAAACTCAAAAGGCTTCCATGCCTTGGCAACTCATTCCTAGAGCCTAGGGTGATTACTGACGCCAAAAACAAGAGTGTCAATTTGTTAAGTCAACAAGAGGAGTCACTATGCACTTACTCCTCATGTAGGACCTCTGTCCTTAATGTGTTGTACAGTGTGAATTAATGCTATAACTAGTTCTCAAACAATATTTTACACTTTATGTTCTGTGTGGGTGCAAACTGATGAAATCTTTACTTAATATATACTAAATTGATCTTCTGTATAGAAAGAGAATTGAAAGTGAATCTTGATGTGAATGGAATGGTAGAGCGAGTGGGACATGGGAGGACTGTGGGTGGGAAGGAAGTTATGGGGAGGGAAAAGCCACTGTAATCCATAAGCTGTACTTTGGAACTTTATATTTACTAAATAAAAGTTAAAAAAAGACAGAGTGGTTATAGCTCAAGCATAAAGCTCATTTGGTCAAACACAAGCTGTTGTTGGCACAAGAGGATTCTGGTTTGCTGAATGAAGCAGTGAGATAGTAGGGAATTCTGGTAATTGATTTGTCTTGAGAAATGTCAAGCTTCACCCTCCAGTTCAGCGAGAGACAGAGCTCCAGTGGTAGCTGTTTCCCTGGAATCTGAACATTGTCTTGTTGGAATTACCTGTGTTGGAGGTAACTCAGCAGCTTTAGAGCTGAGCACACTTCCTCATTTGTAATCCTTGCCTTGAATAGCTTTCTCGCAGTTTTAAATTTTGTCTGATAATAGAGAAAAATTATTGATGTTAAACTACGCGCGAGAGTAAGATAATAGATCAGTCCCTCGCTCTTTATCTGTAGAACACACTATTCTGCTGCAGGTGGTAGTTTCTATGTAAGGTCAGGGAATATATCAGAACCCCCAGACAGGAGCTGAAATATGACCTCTTCAGCGTGACCAATGGCCCAGGGTCTGGGAGCCTGTTTACTGGTTACAATCACGTTCCAGAGGCTGCTGCTGAACTACAGTGATTGCAATCCACAAATGATTTGTGAAGAGCATTGTCTGAGCATGCTGGAGCTACAGCAATTTATTCTGCTTCTTTCTCCTCTGCCCTATTTCATTGAGGTGTAGTTTACAAACAACACAATGCATACATTTTAAGTATCCATCTCAACAAGCTTGGGCAGATTCATACACCTGGGTGACTCTCACCTCAGTCAACGTACAGAATATCATAATCACTGCAGGAGTCCCCTTGTGCCTTTTCCTAGCCATTCTTCTTCCCCATCCCATGCACCTTTGGCATCACATCACCCCTGGCTGATGTGCTCTTGTCTGCATACATGAAGTTTACTCTTTCAGGAGTTTCATGAGATTACACATTAGACACTTTTTGTGTCTGTCTTCTATGGCTTGGCATGTTTTGAGATTCATCCATATTAATATATGTATGTGCAATTTATTCATTTTTGGTATTATCATATTTTATCATATGAATATACTACAATTTGTTTATTAATTCACCTGTTAATGGGGTTGCTTTAGCTATTATCATTGGCTGTTCTGACCAGAGCTGCCATGTGGATTTGTGTACAAGTCTCTATGTGGACACAGGCTTGATTCCATTTGAGTAAATGCCTGAAAGTAGAATTGCTGAGTCAGATGTTGAGTGTATACTCTACTTTTTGAGAAATTGCAACTGATTTTCAAAGTCATTGTACTATTTTATGTTCCTACTGTCAGTTGCTCTACAACTTGTCAACATCTGATATTTTCAGCCACTTAAATTTAGTTATTTTAATGAATTTGTAGTGTTATCTCATTGTTATTTTAATTTTCATTTCAACTTGCTTATTTTAGACCCATCTACTCTCTTGGGTGAAGTATCTATACAAATCCTTTGCCCATTTAAAATTTTATTTTCTTGGGGCTGGCACTGTGGCATAGTGGGTAAAGCTGCTGCCTGTAGTGCCAGCATCCCATATGGACACCAGTTTGAGTCCCAGCTGCTCCACTTGTGATCCACCTCTCTTTTGTGACCTGGGAAAGCAGTAGATTATGGCCCAAGTCCTTGGGCCCCTGCACTCACATGGAAGACCCAGAAGAAGCTCTTGGCTCCTGGCTTCAGGTTGTCTCAGCTCTGGCCATTGTGGCCATTTGGGGAGTGAACCAGTGTATAGGAGACCTCTCTCTCTCTCTCTCTCTGCCTCTGCCTCTCTATAATTCTGTCTTTCAAATAAATAAATAAATAAATCTTTTCCAATTTTAATATATGTGCTGCTGAAGTGAGCACATAAATAAATCTTTTTTTTAAATTTAAAAATTTTCTTATTAAAATTTTTTGTCTTCTTATTCTTGGGTACTAGGTGTTCCTTATGTATTCTGGATAAAGGCCTTCTTATCAGAAATACACATTGTAAATAATTTCTCCTATTTTGTGGGTTGCCTTTTTATTTTAATAGGACCTTTTCAAAAGGAAGTTTTGAACTTTCAGTTAAATTTAAGCTGTCAAGGTTGGTTTGTTTGCTTTTGGTATTCTGGGAAATCTTTGTCTAATATTTTTAAAAGTGTCTTTAATTGATCACAATGAATTATTTGCAGATGATCTGTCTACATACTTAGAACAAGTCAATGAATGTAATCACTATGAGAGCTAATGAGAAAATTAAGCAGAGAGACCTGAATGAGATCCTGATCTCCTGGTCAGGGAGCTGGCAGAATGACCCCCTGCCCAGTGGGTGGCTGGAGAGGCTTGATGAAGGGCTGATTAACACAGGGTGGGCAGGGTTAAACATTCCAACAGCAGGAATCCATCACTGACCCCAGGTTGAAGAGTTAAAGAGGGAGGTAATTTCTAGAACCCAAGGAGATTTATAGCTATTGGAGAGGTCTATTTGCCAAGAATGGTGGGGTTTGATAGAGCAAAACAGCCACTGCCAACCCAGGATTCTCTTACCCTTTGAATTTTCTCTCAGTGCCTCCCATTCATGCCAAACTTCCCAGGATCTGACAGCAAGGAAGCCAGGTTAACACAGCCCGTGCTCAGCGTCCCAGAGCTGAGTGTTGGTGCATTGGTGTGAGGGACTCAAATTGGTTAGGGGGAAATCTCTACTTCCAGTTTAATGGCTTTGCTTACTGGTGGAACTATTTCTCCCTTGGGCAGTGTGTCTTACAGACCTACTAAGCTCAAAGTTGCCACATCAACAGAAAGAGCAAAAAATTTCTTATGCAGATGATTAAATCTAATACAGTAACAAAAGTAGCCACACCCACTTTCAGCCTTTACTTCTCAGACATGAGCAGTCTAGCTATGAGTGTGTGGTACTGTACATTGGACTCTGGTTTAGTGCATAAATTCTATTTTGTAGAACGGCATCTTATAAAATTCACCTGTAGGGTTAGACTCTGGGATCGACTTTCATAATCTGAATTCTGTGGCTCTAGGAGACATAGGGTCTATCAGTGCAATAATAGAAGTCTTCTGATAACCAGTGCAACCCTTTAGCTGGATATTCAAGGCCCTGAGCTCATAATCTTCTCCCTTCCAAACTCTGTAGCTCTCCTAAGCAAGAATCTCAAAGTCTTGATACTGTGTTCCCACTGAAATGTTCTCTGTAAGACACTACCTGGCTACACAAAGCCTTACTTTCTACAGGGACTCGATTACAGGTGGCTATGGGCAATATTTTAGTAACTTTTTCTTTTTGACAGGCAGAGTGGACAGTGAGAGAGAGAGAGAGAGAGAGAGAGAGAGGTCTTCCTTTATCGTTGGTTCACCCTCCAATGGCTGCTGCGGCCAGCGCACTGCGCTGATCCAAAGCCAGGAGCCAGGTGCTTTTCCTGGTCTCCCATGTGGATGCAGGGCCCAAGCACTTGGGCCATCCTCCACTGCATTCTGGGGCCACAGCAGAGAGCTGGACTGGAAGAGGGGCAACCAGGACAGAATCCAGCACCCGGACCTGGACTAGAACCCAGTGTGCCAGTGCCGCAGGTGGAGGATTAGCCTAGTGGCCTTAGTAACTATTTTGTCATTCATTGTCTGTGTACATTTACCAGTGGGAATGTAGTCAATAATATCATTAAATCTCATCAGGTCAGTAACCAGTTCTGGATTCCCATCTTCACCATTCTGTTCTCCTTGAGTCATTTCTGTAATCGATGACTTTTTCAATTAAGGTCTAGTTAGCTGAACAGGGTCCCTGTGACCATGATGGGACTAGGGGTTTATTCTAGGAATTCGATCTCATGCAGTTATGGGAGGGCATAGATAGAGAAGTGAAGTCTGAAGGGGGTATATGAGGATCAGAGAAGGAGGCACCAGCCAGGCAGTCTGAAAGTCAAGCACTTCTGGTTGCTGAAGCAGGGTCATTACCAGGGAGTCTGCATAGAACTCTATGGGAAATGGCTGCTTCTGTCCAGAAAATAGCTCTGCTGGTCTGTAGCCAAGCAATGGGTGGTGAGTCTGGGGTCACTCAGGACCATGAGTTGAGAAGAGTGGAATGTAGACAGGATGAACAGCACTGGGACTGTTGGGCACCTCTGTGTCTGTCTGTCAAAATATCTGACAAAAGCCTTCCAGGGATTAGTGACTACAGTTTTGCTTCTGTTTTCTAAATGTCACATAGGTCTCTCTTATGTACATCTCTAAACTGAAAACACAAAGGGAAAGACATTCTGGGAAATGTAATTCCCAAAGTGACCAAGTTGATGTAACACAACCCAGTGCATATATTCTAAACAGGCTTCTTTTCTACTTAGCCAGTGATTATCAAACTTTTGGGTTTTCAGAGCAGTAAATTATTTTTAAAATTGGTGGGGAGGAAGGAATCATGAAATAATCCTATTATTGAATAAAAGAATATTTTTGGTGCTAAAATTAATGGGGGATGTAATTTCATAATATAATCCTTCAGACTGAGAAAAAAAGATTCAGGAAACATTCAATCCTATTCTCTTTATTTTTATTACTTTCACCAAAAATTTCTTTTCCAACAAGTCTAAAGGAATTGCTTGGGTAGCATCAGAGATTTATTTGTCCCAATCGCAAACCTAAAACAAGTTGAGTTATGTGTCCGTCTTTCCAGAGGAGCATCTCCTCAGCCCCTGGCTTCCCAGTTAGAGTAAATTGTCTGAATGAATTGTAGTGAGTTAATTGTTCTGTTTTGGGGCAGTGGTGAAATTTCTCACAGTAACTGAATTTCAGTAAGTGACAAGACTAGAGAATGGATGAGACTGATAAACTCAACACCAAACTACTCAAGAGGATGTGATTATGTGATTTTATTGCACAGTGCTATTCAGGGGTGCAGAACTGTGGCATTTGAATCGAAATGATGCTTTCTTGACACTTATTAATCTCTCCTTGTGAGTGCCTTGTTGATCTAACTCAGAATTTACTTTTTGTTTTTCTGTAACTTTTAAAAATTTGGGTCCAAGCCATTTTTTTCCTAGAAACCTTTTAAGGTATATAAACTTCATGCATTTCATAAATACAACTTTAGGAACATAGTGATGGTGATCCTTCCCACTCTTACCACCCTCCTGCTCCCACTCCCACTCTTCTTCCTCCTCCCTCTCCTGTTCCAATTCTTATTTTTGCTAACACATGTTTCCAATTAACTTAAACACAGAAGATTAACTCTATATTAAGTAAAGAGTTCAACAAATAGTATGAAAAAAATTGTTCCTCAGCTGTTTTTTGATTTCTCTTTTGATTTCTTCTATGACCCACTGTTCATTCAGGAGCATGTTGTTCAGTCTCCATGTGTTTGCATATGTTCTAGAGATTCTTGAGTTGTTGATTTCCAGCTTCACTCCATTGTGGTCAGAGAAGATGCATGGTATGATTTTGATTTTTTTGAATTTACTGAGACTTGCTTTATGGCCTGGTCTGTGGTATATCCTAGAGAAAGTTCCATGTACTTGTGAGAAGAATGTGTATTCCGCAACTGTAGAATGAAAAGTTCTGTAGATATCAGTTAGTACCATTTGGTCTATAGTATCAATTAATTGTGTTGTTTCCTTGCTGATTTTCTGTCTTCTTGATCAGTCCATTGCTGAAAGTGGGGTATTAAAGTCCCTCATTACTACTGTATGGGAATCTAAGTCTCCCTTTAGATGCATTAACATTTCTTTTAAATAGCCAGGTGCCCTGTAATTAGGTGCATGTACATTTATTATAGTCACATCTTCCTGTTGAATTGATCCCTTAATAATTGCATAGTAGGGCTGGTGCCGCGGCTCACTAGGCTAATCCTCTGCCTGCGGTGCTGGCACCCCGGGTTCTAGTCCCAGTTGCTCCTCTTCCAGTCCAGGTCTCTGCTGTGGCCCAGGAAGGCAGTGGAGGATGGCCCAAGTGCTTGGGCCCTGCACCCGCATGGGAGACCAGGAGGAAGCACCTGACTCCTAGCTTCGGATCAGCGCAATGTGCTGGCTGTAGCAGCCATTTGGGGAGTGAACCAATGGAAGGAAGACCTTTCTCTCTGTCTCTCTCACTAACTATGCTTGTCAAAACAAAAAACAAAAAAAAAAATCATTGCATAGTACCCCTCTTTGTCTCTTTCAATAGTTTTTGTGTTAAAGTCTATTTGTCTGATATTAAGATGGCTACACTGGCTCTTTTTTGGTTTCTGTTAGTATGGGATATCTTTTTCCATCCTTTCTCTTTCAGTCTGCATATATCTTTGTTGGTGAGATGTGTTTCTTTTAGGCAGCAAATCGATTTTTTTCCCCATTCTGCCAGTCTGTATCTTTTAACTGGAGAGTTGAGGCTATTTACATTCAAGGTGACTATTGATAAGTAATGACTTGTCCCTGCCATTTTTCCATAAGTATTCCTGCTTTTTACTTTGGATTTCCTTTGTACTTTTACTGGGAGGTTTTCTGCCTTCACCTTTTTTCACAATGAAGGCCGTGTTTCTTTGTTTCTGTGTGTAGCACATCCTTTAGAATTTTTTGTGAGGCTGGACAAGTGACAAATCCTTTCAATTTCTGTTTGTTATAGAAGGTCTTTATTTCACCTCCATTCATAAATGAGAGCTTTGCAGGGCACAGTATTTTGGGCTCACAGGTTTTTTTCTCTCACCATTCTCTCCTAGCCTGTAGGGTTTCTGATGAGACTTAGCTGTGAGTCTAATTGGAGATCCTCTAAAAGTAATCTGGCATTTCTCTCATGCATATTTTAGAATCTTTCCTTTATGTTAACTGTGGAGAGTTTTACTATAATGTGTCATGGTGAGGATCTTTTCTGGTCATGTCTATTAGGAGTTCTATGTGCTTCCTGTACTTGGACGTCCCTTTTTTTCTCCAAATTAGGGAAGCTTTCTGCAATTGTTTCACTAAAAAGGCCTTGTAATCCTTTCTCTCTTTCCTCACCTTCAGGAACTACTAGAACCCATATGTTGGGTTGTTTCATAGTATCCCCTAGATCTCCTACACTGTTTTTTAGTTTTCTATTTTCTTCTTTCTTGGTGTGACTGTAAAATTTCCAGAGATTTGTCTTCTAACTTGGATATTCCTTCTTCTGCCTTACTGAGTCTGTTGTTAAGGCTTTTCACCACATTTTTTATTTATTTTATTGAATCCTTAATTTCTTATATTTTGTTTTGATTTCTTTTTAAAATCTTAATTTTGTGGGAAAAATTTTCTCTCATGTCATGTATGGATCTCTTTAGTTCATAGATTTGCTTCTGATTACTTCTAAGTAATCCTACGATCAATTTTTTGAATTCCATTCCTGGCATTTCTTCAATCTCTTCATCTTCACATTCTAGTATTGAAGTGTTGTGTGCTCCTTTGGAGGCGTCATGTTTTCTTCCTTAATCTTGTTTCTTGAATTGCTGTGCTTATTTTTAGGCATTTGTGGAGATACTTGGCTTATTATCTTTTTCCCTGAGATGGTTTTATCTTTGGAGTAGACCTCTGTGGATTAGTGGAGTGTCTGCTCTTTCAGTGCCTACCCTGAGGCGTATGCTGGGTGTGGCCATGGAGCTCTGTTTAGTGATCCATGGTGAGGGGAGAGTCCAAGGTTGTTCCCAAATGGGCGTGGTAAATCAATCTCACTCTCTTTTGTTCTTTTTTAATCAGATGGGAGATTTGTTCAGCTCTCTTGGTGTATTCACACTCACCTCCTCTCCTCCGAGGAGACCAATGCTTGGGCGCTAGCCCCAGTGAGTGTAACATCCATGCTGTCCAAGAACCACACAAAGGATCCGTGCCGTCCTCGGTGTAAGCACAGATCCCACAGCAATGGCCCTCACCAGAGAGTCAGGGAGCTCTGAGCGTGTGGAGCCGCCCACCATGACTGCCCAAAGACCCAGCCTTACCTGCACCTTCACACACAGCTGAAGTGTTTTCCCAGTCCCAGCACACAAGGCTCCCACAGTCATGAACACCCAGCTCCCTGTCAGTTCTTCCAGCTACACTCAGGCATTCTCTCTCAGCCAGCTGCTGGCAGGTGGACAATAGCTGGCACAGCTGTTATGGTGTGTCCAAATGCTGCCTTCCAGCTTTCTGCTAGTTACAGGACACCAGTGCAGGGTGGCTAGAGAGAGAGAAATGTGCCCCCCCCCACTTGTTTTCCCTCTAGGTTGGCTGTTATATTGTCCCCCACAGGCTCCAAGCCAGACTCACTGTGGGCTCTTCCCCAGCTTTATCACCAGTGGCTTGGGCTGTTGCAATCTGGTCTCACCTCGCCGAGGCTCTTGGCTGTGGGGTCCTGAGTTGTACAGGTCCACACCCTCCACATATATACACAGTGTCCCTCTAGTTTGTGTGGCGTTTCCTCTGCTGTTTTCTCCCTAACTCTCCCTGATATTACACTCTCTCTACATTTTTTCTTTTTCTTTTTTCAGCTATCTTCCCCTAGACTAGAGCAGTAAACTCCCCCCTGTTTCCCCATCTTGGTGCCTCTCCTTAGAATTTTCAGTCTTGGTGCTATTAACACTTTGGTCTGAATAATTGTTGAACTGAGCTCATCACTCACAGCCATGACTTGAGTGTTGTAGCCTCATATTTGCTTTCTCTCTTTCCCCTCTCACTCTGCCCTCTCCCTCACCTTTAAATCGCCCAAGTCTTTAACTCAGGCTGTGTTTCAGGAAAGCTCAAACTAAGGTAACAGCCTTTCTAGTTTTTCTAGCAAGTTACATCCACCATCTGAAAAAATATCTGTGTTCAAAATCCAGCCGCCAGAGGAAATTGCACTTCATTGCTCTTCAGTTTGTTTCCGCAGTAAAGACTCTATCGACAAGATGAAAGGACATTGGCTTCATTTCCTTTTCAACCTGCTACGTGCTGTTGAATCTGTTGATTTATATAGCAGATATTTCTTAGCACCTACTGGTTGAGGAGCTGGAGGGCATACAGTACTGAACAGAACAGGCAACCCATGCCTGTGGAGCCTGCGTTCTAACAAGGGAGGGATATGAACTAAGCCCTTCAGTTGTTAGTCTGGTTGAAAGAGGAAGGAAAGGGACTTCTGCAAGTATTGTGAGGCCTGAAACTCAAATCTCCAAACTGGATGTTGCGGCACTGGGCCTGCGTGGCTCCCCATCTCCATGCCTAGCCTAACTCATACTTCCTAACACATCCTTATCTTTCTTTGCTCCCCAACACAACTCCACAGCCAAAGGAGTCGTTTTCCCTATTTTTTCTAACGAGTCTCACTTTTCTGAAAATTGAGCAGCAGCAGTTTTGGTGTCTCCCAGTCCCGGCTGCTCCCAGGGCTTCCTAGAAGCCTCCTCCTTGACTGTGGGCTGGGATGTATTCTCAGACTGTTTGCGAGTACTCCAAGTGCACCACCCTCTTCTGTGGCCAGACCCCTTCTGCCTCACAAGCGCAGGTTCTGCTTCTGATCTTGAATCGCAGATTTACATTCTTCATAGGAATCTCGAGTGGGTGAATGATAATATCTTGCTTACAAAAAAATCATGTCAGGTTGCGGGGGCACAGAGAATGTGCACAGTTGGGAAATATAAATAGGAAGAGGTACAGTGAGGGATGCTTTGCAAATGGCTTCACATATCTTCCCTTGGAGAATTTAGCAGGCCCCATTCTGCATGCCCAATAGGATTTGGGTATCCATTCTGACTTGGAAACCAAAGGGTGATTGTCAAGGTGCAGAGCAAACACACTTCTGTTCTTGACTGAAAGAACTGATTGTTTCCCAGTGCCTGGGATGAAGGGAAGTGAATTCATGGATTTGCAATACAGGTATCAGCAACCACGCTCCTCATGTCCTGGGGTACAGGGGAGGAGGGGGAGAGCAAGATGCTCTACATGTGCCTGCGACATCGGGAGGCAGCATATGACCTGAGTTCTTGGCAACTGAGCTGTGCATCTGGGAGCACACTTCGGGTCTTGTCTCATGCCTTTCCTTGGGTGACTGTGTGCCGACACTGCCTCATGAGCACACGAATGTGAAATGATGTGTGTGGAGCTGGTGTGAAGCTGACCCAGCCCTCCTTGACTGCGCACCTCTCAGAGCTCACAGGCAGCCCTCAGCAGCCGTAACACTTCCTACGGGGACTCTGTGAGGTTTGTAGGCAAGGCAAGTAGGCTCCAGCTTTCTTTGGAGTAATTTCTGATCTTATTTTCACAGCAGATGCCAGTCTTAACTCCAATGTCAACTCTTAAAATATCCTCTTGGGAATCTAGGGAAACACTAGAAAGTCGTATGTTCATGCTGCTTTCCTATTAATAATTTCTATTCCTATCCATAGAGTGCTTTTTGCAGTTGTAAAACATTTTCCTAATTCAGCTCTGGAAAAGGTTGAACAAATGGGTTCAGATTATACATATGGAGAACTCAGGATTTAGACCCTGAGAGTATGACCCCACGATTTGTGCTTTCTATGTAAATCACATTGTATATTGCCTAAATATTTGCCAACTGCTCTTTCTGCAATACTATTTTTCCTGGGAGTTTTTTTTATAATTGTGATGTTTTGAAAATCTTTTTGAGGACTGATAGGAGGAAGCATGTTTTATTAAACTTTCTGAGTTTTTAATTCCAGTCCCAGTTTGGCCATGATATGTCTGTGTGGCCTTGAGCCATCTTCCTACCCTCTCTGACTCTGGATTCTGTAAAACAAAGGTCTCAATCTTGATGTTTGTTCTAAAGCTCTCACACTCTCCGGTGAAACCAGTTCCTATAGATGAATCCCCACAGTGCCCCTAAAGACAGCTTTTTGAATAACAAATCCCAGTTAGGTGACCCCATTAAGACCTGACTTTTACAGAGTTGAAGATTTGGCCTAAGACTCTTGTCACTCTGGATAACCATAACTTGGTGTCTTTTTAAAAAATGATCTAGTACCATGTAATCTAGCAGTTCTGACTTAGAACAACTGGGATTGAGTATTTCTCATAAATTGGTGGTTTTTTGGGCTCAGTTGGAAAGTTCTTCTGCTTCCTCTGGGGTCACTTGTGTGGCTGTATTCAGCTGGGTGCTGTTTGAACAGGCTCATGATGGCCTCAATCAAAAGCTGGGGTTTAGATTCTGGCTATTGGCCTTTTATCACAGGTCTCCTCAACTTGTCTGTTCAGCTGGATAGCCCTGAATATTTTATATGTTTTATTGGGGATTTGAAGAAGGTGAAAATTCAAACCAGCAACACTCTCAATGTCTTAGAAATCATACAGCATCACTTCTGCTGAATTCTCATGGTCAAGGCTATATAAGACCAGATTCGAGGAGGAGAGGAAATGATTCCTCCACCTCTTGGTAAAGTAGTTGCAAAGCCCCATTGCAAAAGGGTGAACAGTTAGTTGGTCATCTTTGGAAGCAATCTGTAAAGGAAAAGTAAAGTGTCCGTGGAAGAACTGATGATTCAAGAAAGTGGCATGGGACTGGAAGATTCAGGGTTCCTGAGAGTGTTCCATCTCACAGGGATCCCCTTAGAGTCTGTTACTTCCTAAGGAAACCCTGGGTTATGGAGGTGCATTGGTAGAATGGACTAATTGCTACCAGTTGCCTGCCTTGAAATGCCAGCATCACCCAACATGGTCCTTCCAAACTCTTCTCACTCCCTGCTCCTTCTTGCACTTGAACTACATGACTTTTCTGGGGGAAAAAGCATCTGATGGAGAATCTTCTTCATCTGCCATTTGAATGTGTGTGCACTACAAACTGAAGGCTGTACCTTTTGTGGCTCATTAGAGAGTGTGTCTTCTTCTTTTTCCTCTTCATCCTCCTCCTCTTCTTCTTTCTTCTTCCTTCTTCTTCTCCTTCTTAAGATTTATCTATTTATTTGAAAGTCAGAGTTACACAGAGAGAGAAGGAGAGGCAGAGAGAGAGAGAGAGAGAGAGAGAGAGAGAGAGAGAGAGAGGTGTGTCTTCTAAGAACCATAATTTGGCTGTCTTTGGTTTTTCTTTTTAAATTTTTTTTGAGCTCTTCGTAAAAGTTTCTATTCTCCAATTGTGCCATGGGTCTCAACAAATACTACTGTTTTAGATCAAGGTTGCCCCCCCTTTTATTTGAAAGGCAGAGTTTCAAGGGGCAGAGGCAGAGAGAGAGAGAGAGAGAGAGAGAGATCTTCCATTTGCTGATTCACCCCCTCCCCCCGAAATGTCTGCAACAGTCGGAGCTGGGCTGATCCGGGTCTCCCACGCAGGTGCAGGGGCCCAAGGACTTGGGCATCTTCTACTGCTGTCCCAGGCCACAGCAGAGAGCTGGATCAGAAGTGGAGCAGCCAGGACTTGAACTGGCGCCCATATAGGATGCTGGCACTGCAGGCGGCAGCTTTACTTGCTACGCCACAGCGCCGGCCCCCAAGGCTGTCTTTCTTTCACTCATTTACTCCTGCCAGAGCCCAAAGGTACTTACATTTGAATTCTTGATCTAGTCCAAAAACCTGCATTTTACAGGCAAAGAAAACAAGGTCCAAAGAGGTGAGCTCAGTGGCTTAGAGCCACCCTGCATGTGTTTTCTCATTTATTCATCAATAAATGATAGCCTTCATAGATGAGAATGTCAATATTTTGTGAGTTAAGAAGACCTGAGTCCCCTGGTTCTTCTTCCAGTGTAGAACATAGAGTTTGCCTGCAGCATAAACAAGGATGTGTTTGCTGTTTCTCATGTTAGCCAGCATTTTCCTAGGACACTGTGGTACCATCTTGACTCTCCCTAGGCTCAGCCCCTAGGAACAAAGCAGATTTCATTAAAACATCCTAAGCAATGAAATCACTTACAGATCTCAGGGAATCACTTTATTATCTTAAAGCAAATAAGACAAGCAAATGCAAAGCTACAGTGAGCCATGTGGCTTTGTGCAGACACTCAGATGTCTCCTTAATCTTGCCATTGTTGGTTCCTGCAGAGTGAGATCCAGATCATTTATTTTCTCAACATCTGGGACATATAGTAGGTAGAACACATACTAGGTTCTCAATAAACAGTTAAAGGTGTGATTGGGTGTTTCGGAGCACCATAAGTAAGACTTTGCTTCCTCCATGAGTTAGTAAAGAGAGACTTGGCGTGCAGGTTCGCCTCTCTTCCAGCTGGCTCCAGAATCAATCTTATGTGAACCATTTTAACCTCTATGAGCCTCAGTATTCTCATCTCTAAAATGAAAAGCTTAGAGAAAATAATCTCTTACGCTCTCCCATGTTTGAACTTCTATAACTCTTTCAGGCAATATTGGTTCAGTAAGTAGAAAAAGTGCTTAACCAAATATTTTCTGAGCTTCAGAATCAGTTTCTCATTATCTGAAGTTTGGAGTTTAAACCCTTCTGCTGAAAGAAAAATAAGCAATCTGTGATTCTTAAGATGTCTTTGGGAGTTATCGTTGAGTTGGAGAAATACACTACCTCGTGGTGGCCATGCAGTGTGGGTCCCTGTGGCTCGTTTTTGTTTTACACAGCTAAACCTTGGAACAAAGGAGAGTTTGGGGAAGCCAAAGATGGCCCTTGAGCTTGTAAGAGAAGTGAACTATTGAAAATATTGTTCATTTGACAAGAACAATTGTCAAGTTGACAAACAGATGACAAGATAGACCAAAACAAATAAAGGAGGAGAAAATCATTCCTGGATTAGAGAAACGGGATATTACTCTGTGAATATGAACAGGGATGTAATGTCTAGTAGTCAACTAATAAACTCTGGGAGGAGTGAATGTGCTAATCAGTGCTGATTGAATTGATTTTTTCTTCTTCTGTCTTTTTCTCTTTCCTAGTTTGAAAGTGATGCACACTTTTCTGATTTGTTTCGTGGTTGTCTTTACCCTTGATTTCCTCCAGATACTAGAAAGTGGAATTCTTCTTAAATTTGATTCCCAGTTGCTCATTCCCCTCCAATGAGGCAGCCACTGTTAGAAGGAGCTGACGTTTCTGAGAGAGAAGGGGAGGGAGGAAAGGGAGAGCGATGGCCACCAGAGAAAGGCGCAAACTGACTTAGAGCTGACAGTGAAGGTAAGGCACAGGAAAGGCAAAATCTTTTTTTTTTTTTTTCCCAAAGAAACTTTTTATTTAAGGAAGACAAATTTCATGCATTTCATAAGTACAGCTTTAGAAATACAGTGATCCTTCCCACCCTCCCACCCACACTCCCACCCATCCTCCTCCTCCCTCTCCCATTCCCAGTCCTATTCTCCACTAAGATCCATTTCCAATTAACTTTACACACAGAAGATCAACTCTACTAAGTAAAGAGTTCAACAATTTGTGCACACACACACACACACACACACACACTATTCCTCGAGACAAGGGCTGTTCAAAGTCATTGCATCTCGAAGTTAATTTCACTTTTTTTTTTTTTGAGAAACTTAATTAGGAGCACTTAGACATACGGTGAAATCTTGAAGAGGGAGAATAAGGAGGTGATCAGGGCCAAGGACCTGGTGACAGTGGGAGAGAGAGAGTGTGAGGAGGAGGGGAGAATGGGATTCCTGATGGACCAGTAGCTGAAGGATTCTACACAGGAGACTAGGACTGATGCCCTGTACCCAAGAAGAGCGTTCGGAGACACACAGTGAGCAGGCTAGAGATGATATCCTGTTAACAGACATAGTTAGGAACATTAAAGCATGTGGGGCTACTCTCCCCTTGAAACCACACCCTCCCCACTCCCTGACTGCTGTAGCGGGAACTTTCTGACTTAAATAAATCTTGCTTTGTTCACACTCAAAAATTTTTAATGAACAAAACTGTACATATTTATGGGCTACGGTGTGACGTTTCAATCCATGTATACCATGTGTGCTGATCAGATCATGGCAGTTAACATTTCCCTAGGAACATTTTATTGAACTAGAAGTAACTCTGGTGGAATATTCTCTAGAATTGTGTGTGCTTAGCTTACTGACACTAAACCCATTTTATTTTAGACTCAACCACCCTCCCTCTACAATACAGAACATCACGGCAAGGTTACAAACATGAAAAAAAGTCACATGTCAGAGTAAAAAGACAACAGGTCTGGAAGACTGACACAGTCACATATATATTCTGATATAAAGTCTACTTAATTCTCCTGGGCCTCAGTCATCAGTTGTAACAAGGCAAATTTCATGGAGATGAGCAACCAGCATTGAGCCATTCCTATGATGTATTAACTCACTGCACCTTCCAACAGTGCCATGAGTAACACTTAACACAGAGAGCAAAGAATGCAAGTTTATTTTCCATCAGCCAAACCAAGAGTGACTTTTGGACCAGTCAGCTTTGGTTTGATCAATTGACCCTGCAGTTAACCATACTCATGGGCTAAAGGACAGTTGATGATGAAATTAAATTGGAATGTTTCCTGAGTCAAGGCATGCACATTGATGACAAAAATTTATTCACAAATTGCAAGACTTTAATGAACTGCCACTGAGCAAGTAGATGCCTAATGTAATTCTCTCCTTTTCTGTATGCGTTTTCTTAGGGCAATGTTGTCTATGTTGTCAGGAATGAAACTCGCCTGATTTATCTGTAACAGCAGAATATTATTCCTCTTTCTCATT
Source organism: Sylvilagus floridanus (assembly GCA_949820135.1). Taxonomy (NCBI): domain Eukaryota; kingdom Metazoa; phylum Chordata; class Mammalia; order Lagomorpha; family Leporidae; genus Sylvilagus; species Sylvilagus floridanus. Next base: position 18,293,474 of record OX463239.1, on the reverse strand, counting down.
CAAATAGGAAAAAAGGGCAGTATAATAACAATGATTAGTGGAACCAACCAAAAATATCTGCTTATTAATTGGCCATTTTTAATAGACACATTTGAAGGTTCAATGGCAAATGTGATTCACTAATTTGGGAAGACAGAATGACTCTGCCTCTTTGGTGAGAACCAGTGCTCTTTCCCATGATGAGATGGAAAGTGAACTCTGGTGAGAGGCACAGTGAGCCAAGAGTGGGCTGAGTTGAGTCCACAGAGGTGGCTCGCAAGCTAATGCACAGTAACGTGAAGATTACTTCGCTTGCTTGGGTTTTGGTTTTCTCCAGTGGAGGATGAGGGAGCTGACTTAGACAAGGTTTCTGAGCCTTTCCCACTCTGACATCTGTAATACGTTATCAGCAAAGCACCCACCTTTCCCATCTCTCAAAGATGGAAGCAGGCAGTGAGTGTGTGCGTGCGCGCGTGTGTGTGTGTACACATACGTTTCTCTTCCGCAGCCTAGCTTTACAGGATATAACCTCATTGCAGAAGGCAGTTTCTAAGATGGTCCCCACCTCCTGATAATCATGTTCTTACATAACACCCCCGACTCCCCAACCCCAGCCTTGAGTGTGGGCTGTACTTATCAATTCACTTCTAACAAATAGAACACAGTGGGAGTGATGGGGTATTCTTACTGACTGGCGTTACATCACAAAAGTACTCTGGCTTCTTTCCTGACTGCTATCTCATGTTAACTTGCTCCAGGAAAGGCCAGCTTGCATGTGGTTCTCTGTCCTGTGAGAGTCTTGTTTATGACTCCCCCCCAAAACCATCAAGGACCCAAGGCCAGCCAACAACCATGCAAATGAGCTTGCAAGCAGATCCTCTGAGCTGCACCTGGGTTCCTCACCACAGAATCTTTGCTATGACAAATACACCTGTTTCAAGCTGTTACATTTTGGAGTAATTTGTTTTGCATCATTAGTTACCTAATATAATCATCAAAGACTTTGCCTTCTAACCATGAGCTTCTCTCATGATCATAACTGAGGTTTGATTTTTCATCATTAACCCAAGTTTATTGGGAAGCTGGGGACAGTGTTAGAAAAGGAAAAAATCTCCCTAAATTTTTAATCCATGTAATAATAACTTATTTTTATTGGATATTTTCCTATGTTCTAAGCAATACATGCTAATGCTCAAGGCAATTTTTTTTTTGAGAATCACTGTTAGCATCCTCATTTCATAGATAGGAAAATTGAGATTTGAGGTAGGTAAGTAAAGCAGGCTGGAAGGCCTCCTAGCTAAGCCTGCAATAAAAGCTCAGTGCAGACAGACGGCCTTGACAAGGGAAGTGATGCTAGCCATACACTCCGAGTTGGTTGACCTGTACAACGAATACTGAGTCCAGGTCTACGTATCTCACATGTTAAGGGATTTTTGATATATTGAAATGCACTGATGTGCCCATTGGAGGATGATTATGTAGCTTAAAGGAAAACTCCAGAAGAAACATGGCATTCCTTCTGTGTTCAAAAGACTTGAATGATTTGTGTAGCTCTAAGTCACAGAATCATCAGGTTGGCCGGCGCCGTGGCTCAACAGGCTAATCCTCCGCCTTGCGGCGCCGGCACACCGGGTTCTAGTCCCGGTCGGGGCGCCGGATTCTGTCCCGGTTGCCCCTCTTCCAGGCCAGCCCTCTGCTGTGGCCCAGGAGTGCAGTGGAGGATGGCCCAAGTGCTTGGGCCCTGCACCCCATGGGAGACCAGGAGAAGCACCTAGCACCTGGCTCCTGCCATCGGATGAGCGCGGTGCGCCGGCCGCAGCGCGCTGTCCGCGGCAGCCATTGGAGGGTGAACCAACGGCAAAGGAAGACCTTTCTCTCTGTCTCTCTCTCTCTCACTGTCCACTCTGCCTGTCAAAAATTAAAAAAAAAAAAAAAAAAAAAAGAATCATCAGGTGGAAAATTCAGGAAGGCAAATGTCAGTTCATTACATGGAGGAACTCCAATAATTACAATTACAGGTTTCAAGCAATTGAGTCTGAAACAGGACAGGCTCCTTGAGCCATGTTTCCTTTTGCTGGGATGCCCTGGCCATGGCTTGGTGTCCACTCCTCTGGGGCAGTTTAGAGGAGACATGGCATTGGGCAGGGTTGGAATGGCTGTGCATTGAGGAACTTTCTGTTTGAGGTTCTATGGTTCTCGACATTGGTATGAACTCCAGTGGGAGCTCAGACCCCTATGGGAGTCAAGAAGAAATGTTGATTTCCTCTGGCCATCTCCCAAGTGGATTCCTCTCCCTGCCCCACATTTTCATGCCTCCAACTAGGACCCTTACCGAAGCAGCTAAATGAAACCAACTTTGGTCTGTGATCTGAGCCGGTCCGTGAGCCCTGGCCCTAGGACAATAGCTCTAGTGTGTGCCTGCAAACAAATCCAGGGTCCCTCTTCTCCATAGCAGCTGGGACCTCAGTCACACGCTTTGGAACAGCAAGACTTCACAGGACCATGGACCTAGTTAATTTACTTTAATTTTAATTTTTAATTTTTTTTGCTAGTGTCCTTAATCTCTTTCCTTCCCAGGGACACTAGTTCTCGACAACACAATGAGAGATGGAATTGCAAGCATTATAAAACTATGCCAGTAAGTATTTGTTTAATAAAGAAAGCAATCTTGGGGCTGGGTGCCGTGGCTCACTTGGTTAATCCTCCACCTGGGGCACCGGCATCCCATATGGGCACCGGGTTCTAGTCCCGGTTGCTCCTCTTCCAGTCCAGCTCTCTGCTGTGGCCCAGGAAAGCAGTGGAAGATGGCCCAGGTCCTTGGGTCCCTGCACCCGCGTGGGAGACCAGGGAGAAGCACCTGGCTCCTGGCTTCAGATTGGCACAGCACTGGCCGTAGCAGCCATTTGGGGAGTGAACCAATGGAAGGAAGATCTTTCTCTCTGTCTCTCTCTCTCACTGTCTATAACTCTACCTGTCAAATAAATAAATAAATAAAAGAAATCAATCTTAATCTTGACGAAAATGAAATTCCCTCCCTGCCTTCCCTCTTCCTTTCTTCCCTCCCTCCTTCCTTCCTTTCTGGCTCCCACCTCCCTTCCCATCCTGTGCACCTGTAGCTGGGCATGCAAAGATGAATAAAGCAAAATTTCTGCTCCCAAAACTCACAAATGCTTTCTTGAATTACCTAGTTACATAAGATTTTGATTATTTAATTGTTCACAGTCATCAGAAATGACAAATATTTGACAAAAATAACTAAATGACTTAATCTTGGTATTATGTGATATGATCTATAATTACAATATAAGCTTTTGTTTTTATGGACTATGGATGGATTATTTTTATTAAATAAATATTCTGCTTAACATATGGTTTTCATTTAGAATAGTTGCGTGGCAACTTTTATAAGAATTACAGTGCAAGCAGGGGGCCAGCACTGTGGCATACTGGGTAAAAGCTGCCACCTGCAGAGCCAGCATCCCATCTGGGCGCCTGTTCAAGTCTTGGCTGCTCCACTTCTGATCCAGCTCTCTGCTGTGGCCTGGGAAAGCAGTGGAAGACGGCCCAAGTGCTTGGGCCGCTGCACCGAGTGGGAGACCCGGAAGAAGCTCCTGGCTCCTGGCTTCAGATCTGCTCAGCTCTGGCCATTGAGGCCATCTGGGGATTGAACCAGCAGATGGAAGACCTCTCTCTCTTTCTCTCTGCTTCTGCCTCTCTGTAACTCTGCCTTTCAAATCAATCAATCAATTTTTTTTAAAGAATTACAATGCATTCAAATATACTAACTCTAAAACCATATTGAACAGTAGTTTTTCATAGTTTAGATGATCCTTTTAGAACAGATGGAGCCATAGAGATACCATGATGAATATGGATATAAATAGCGAATTGGGAGGGTGATGAGGAAACGGAGATGTGCTGAGGGGTCCTAGGAAGGCTGAGAGTTAAGTGGTAAAAGATTAGGTAATCACAATGGCCTCTTAAAGATGGAACTCCTTCGAGGTCAGCAGTAGGAAACAGTTCAGGGTCCACCTCCAGCGTCATTACTTGTGTCAACATTTTCAGCAGCAGTGGGTGATCAGCCTGAAACAGAAAACTTTGCCGTGTTCACTGCTCAGAGCTGCTAGGTCCTTTGTGGAGGTGCGTCGAGAAAAGAGAAAACTTATATTTGGAAAAGGAGGATGTGCTGGTATTAGCCAACAGGAACAGAATTGTTAGAGATCAGAGTGCTGTTTATGTTTAGAAATTGTGTCATAATTGTATTTGTAGAAGAGCTTTACGAAAGAAGAGGAAATGCTCGAGTACTAAGAAAAGTTAATACAAATAAAGGCACAGCAATGTGGAAATTTTGGCTGAGTATGCCCAAGTAAATTACATAATCAATAACACACAAAGGTGGAGAGTGTCCTGCTTCTGCATTCTTGGGATTTTTAGAGTGGGGTAAGCAAAGGACATTGATGGGACTGGGGCAGAGGTCTTAGCAGAGACCGAACTCCAGTGTGTCACTGTCAGTTACCTAGGTAAATAGACTCTGGGGTTACACTCTAACATGAAAATGCACATGGAAGGGAAGTACTCACATGATTCTGTGTCTGTAAATCTAGTCTTGGCAAATCTATCATGCCTGCTTGTTAACATCCACAGCTCAGGGGAATTTCCAAGCAGGGTTCGGTAAAAGCACACACATCATTGGCTTAGGCTGGGAGCAACTGGACCAGTTCGCTCTTCATATTCTTCTCCATGCAGTTTGCGATTGTCCAGTAGGGGTGAGCCCATCTCCACCAGGGAGTGGGAGTTGAAGTCAAGGGGCTGGCATTGTGGTGTAGCAGGTAAAGCCACCGCTTGTGACACTGGCATCCCATATGGGCACCAGTTTGAGACGCGGCTGCCCCGCTTCAATCCAGCTCCCTGCTAATGGCCTGGGAAAAGCAGCAGAAGATGGCCCAAGTGCTCGGGCTCCTGCCACTCATGCGGGAGCCCAGGAAGAAGCTCCTGGTTCCTGGCTTTGGCCTGGCCCAGCCCCAGCCACTGTGGTCATCTAGGGAGTAAAAGATTTCTCTCTTTCTCTCCTTCTATCCCTCTCTTTCTGCAACTCTGTCAAATAAATGAGTAAATATATTTAAAAAAAAAGAAGAAATCGAAGTCAAACCCAGAAGGGAAGAATCTGAATCCTGCACCTGACTCTCTTTGCATCGATTTCAGGTTTCCTAGCAAACTTTCCATTAAGGTGAAGCTTCCTAGTAGATTTCCCTGTTAAGGAAAGATCTTTCTAGCCTTACTAATGTGAGAGTTTGAGTCTTCATGGCAGCTCAATTTATGATGATCAAGAAATTACTTTGTGTTTATAGTCTGGTGCTCATCAAGCTTGTCTCTTCCAAATCTTGGCTGCGTTGGAATCACCTGAACATGTGCTTGGTTAGCAGCAGTCAGACTTGCTGGAATCGGAGTGCCATGCTCCAGCCCTAGAGATTCCCCTCACTAAGCACCGGATGAAACTCAGGAACTTGCACTTCTACCAAGTTCCTGTGCAGCTCCCCAAGGAACAACAGGGCCGTCTGTAGGACCCAACACACTGGTGACTTCCCCTGGATAGATGCTAGCTTCTTGATGGCTCCCTAGCTAGCCTGTCCCTGGACACTGCCCTATCTTGGGGAGCATCTACCAGAGTTAAGTTGTTACCCATTGCCCAGGGCTGTCCTGACCGTGTGATCTACATCAGACACTGTGTAAGGGACAGGCGTTGTGGGGCATGGCAGGTGAAGCCACCACCTGTGAGGCTGGCATCCCGTCTGGCTGCTGCTTCCTGTCCTGGCTCTTCCACTTTTACTTCCAATTAGCTCCCTGCTAATGGTCTGGAAAAAGCAATGAAGGATGATCTGTGTGGGAGACCTAGATGAAGCTCCAGGCTTCTGCTTGGCTCAGCCCTGGTTATCATGGCAACTTGGGGAGTGAACCAGCCGATGGGCGACCTCTCTCTTTCTCTGTCTCTCCTTCTCTCTGTGTAATTCTGACTTTCAAATAAATAATTTTTTAAATAATACATTCCCGATCTTTCGCCTCGGGTACTTGCATTAATGTGCTAAGAGGAAAGCGATCAAGCTGCCTTCCTGCAAGTGAATTTCAATCTCTAAAAAGTCGAAGTTGTCTTTTCCCAAGTAAGATCTTCCTTTCCACTCTAATCATTATCGCTGTCTTCCTGCCTTTCAGAATTCAAAGCTGTTTCTGTCATATCTGCAATGGAGAGAACCGGTATCAGATGAAAGTTCCTTGCTACTTTGAACCCACTCATTCGTTCAGCCCTTCGTTGAGTTTTCCAGTTGCTTGTAATTTCAAAATGCTCTCTGCCTCTGCATCTTACCTTTGCCAGGTCTCACCTGCCTGGCATAAACACCGCTCAGTGTGTTTTGTCTTGACTGACAGAATCTGACCAAATAATTGTTATCCTGTGGTCCCTCTGCTGTAGGCTGAAAGCTGGTGTCCAACATCCACATGCAGGGGTCCTAGCCCCAAGGCCATGAGAGCGGGTGAAGCTTTCTGGGAGGTGATTAGGTCTCTCTCTCTCTCTCTCTCTCTCTCTCTCTTTTTTTTTTTTTTACATTTTTAAACTTTTGTTTAATAAATATAAATTTCCAAAGGTATAGCTTTTGGATTACAGTGGCCTTTCCCCCCCAATAACTTCCCTCCTACCCGCAATCCTCCCATCTCCCTCTCCCTCTCTCATTCCATTCACATCAAGATTCATTTTCAATTATCTTTATATACAGAAGATCAATTTAGTATATATTAAGTAAAGATTTCAACAGTTTGCACCCACACAGAAACACAAAGTGTTAAGTACTATTTGAGTACTAGTTATAGCATTAATTCACATAGTACAACACATTAAGGATAGAGATCCTACATGAGGAGTAAGTGCACAGGGACACCTGTTGTTGACTTAACAATTGACACTCTAGTTTATGGAGTCAGTAATCTCCCTAGGCTCTCGTCATGAGCTGCCAAGGCTATGGAAGCCTTTTGAGTTTGCCAACTCTGAACTTATTTAGACAAGGCCATAGTCGAAGTGGAAGTTCTCTCTTCCCTTCAGAGAAAGGTACCTCCTTCTTTGATGGCCTGTACTTTGAGGACCACACCCGCACCAGTGGCTTAGTGCTGATATTGAAGGGGTCCCAGCTGCCTGTTTGCCCCTCTAACCATGTGAGTTCACACTGAGAGGACATCTTCCATGAGCCAGGAGGTGAGTCCACACACAGGAATCTTTCAGATCCTTGATCTTGGACGTCTGGGTCTCCAGAACTGTGAGAAACAAGTTTGTGTTTTAAGTCACTTGGTCTAAGACATTTTGTAGCAGCCAGGGCTAGGAGGACCTCCTCGCAAGGGATGCTTAACCTTAGCTAGCCTGGACAGCAGTGCCGTCTGCAAGAAACCTAACGTGAGATAAAAATGCAAACCTCTTCTTTAAGTTTTAGATTTCTGGTAGCAATAATAACAAAGTAAAAAGAAATAGGTGAGGGGCGGTGCTGTGGTGTAGCAGGTAAAGCCGCCACCTGCAGTGCCGATATCCCATACGGGAGCCAGTTCAAGTCCTGGCTGCTCCACTTCCTATCTAGCTGTCTGCTGTGGCCTGGGAAAGCAGTAGCAGATGGCCCAAGTCCTTGGGCCCCTGTAGGAGACTCAGAGGAGGCTCCTGGCTTCATATTGGCACAGCTCCGGTCTTTGCTGCCATTTGGGGAGTGAGCTAGCAGATGGAAGACCTCTCTCTGTCTGTCTGTCTGTCTGTCTCTCTCTTTCCTCTGCCTCTCTGTAACTCTGCCTTTCAAATAAACAAATACATCTTTAAAAAAGGTGAAATTAATTTTAAAGCATCAATTTTTTCACCCAGTATATTGAAAATATGCTCATTTCAATATGGAACGAGTTCCAAGCTGTTAATGAAATAACTTATTTTCATTTTCTTATATTAACTTCAAAGTCTGGTGTGATTGACACAGTACATATTAATCTGGACTAGTCACATTTCAATAGCCACTATGGCTGGTGGCTCAGTGTATGTAGGACAGAGACGTTTTAGAGTCCCTGAATTCTCAGAACATAGTCCAACAGAATAAAGCAGGCAAGTTCGTGCTGTTTCGAAAACTCCATCGGGGACTTCTTGGAACTGTCCCTGAAGCCCATCCCTCAGTTCAGGCTAAGAATTCCTGCTTTTCAGCCCCCTCACTCTCCAAAGGGATGTGCTGCTCTGGTCGCCAGCACACAGTGGGGCAGGAGCCTTTGATCTGGTGGTGCATGTGTGGGGGGCGCATTAGCCAATCGGTGCAGCCAAGTGTGGGGTCTCTGCTGGCTCAGCCTCTGAGCCCTTGGCATGAAGTCCCCCACGTCCTTGCCCAGTCTCTCCTCTGCTTCACCTCCGAATGCGACAGATGCAGAGGAGAAAAGACACAACATGACTCCGAACTAATAGAGACTTCTTGCTCTAGCCTGCCAGAGAAACCAGCAAGGCTAGTGCTAGGTGTTCTTTGTGTGTGTGACAGGGGCTCACCGATAAGCAAGAAAGAGGATTTATGCTTAAATACTAGACGCACCCTCATGCTCGGCTAGCTACACTGCCTGCTCTTTCATCTCGCGGATTGTCCTTCTCCACATCATTTGTCCTCTGGTAGATCTTGACAAAGCATCTGCAGAAAATTAGCAGGCGTGCAAAGCCTGGATGAGTAAAATTGATTTGCCTATAATCTGTTTGTGAAGAGATCAGGACGTGGTTGAAGTGATTTTAATTTCAGAGCCCAAGTCGCTAGTCTGTCTTTTTGTCAGGCAATTAGTTCCACTGCCTGGGTAAGAATGCCCGGTGCAGAGTGCCGGGGGGACCAGGCAAATGGAAATGGCATATCCATTTTCGCTTCCTCGGAGCGCTCCTCGTGCCAGCCTTCTTTCTGTCTTTCTGGTTTATTTTGAGTAAAATGTCCTGCCCAGCCCCAGACTCTGTGACGTTGCTCCGGCACAGCGCTGCGAAATCACTGGCTGCAAGGATGATCCTGGGGGCCCAGTCTGGGTATGAACATTCTGGAAAAGGACCAGGAGGGAGTTAAACAGGGTTTACTAGGGTTACCATTCTGGACTGTCTGTCAGCGTAGTAAGATTTTCATGCATGCTATTTTATATTTTCAACAATTCCAAATGATAATTATTTTTAGCTTTTTATTTCAGAATAGTTTTGAATTTTCAAGTCAAAAAGGGTGATGTAGCACAGAGCATTTCCATACACCCCACACCTGGCTTCCCTGGTTATTAACATCTGTTATTAGTATGATTTATTTGTCACATCCAATAGATGACATCACATCTAGCTTCCCCTTTAATTAATATCTGATATTAGCATGACATATTTGTCACAAGTAATGAACCCCACATACACTTTCCCATTTTTTAAAAAATATTTATTTTTATTTATTTGAAAGTCAGAGTTCAACAGAGAAAGAAGGAGAGAGAGAGAGAGGTCTTCCTTCTGCTGGTTCACTCCCCAGTTGGTAGAAACGGCCAGAGCTGTGCCGATCTGAAGCCAGGAGCCAGGAGTTCCTTCCAGATCTCCCATACAGGTGCAGGGGTCCAAGGAGTTGGGCCATCCTCTACTGCTTTCCCAGGCCACAGCAGAGAGCTGGATCGGAGGTGGAGCAGCCAGGACTCGAACCTGTGCCCATATAGGATGCTAGCTCTGCAGGCAGCCGATTTACCTGCTACGCCACAGCGTGGACCCCTCCCATTTTTTAAGATCTAAAGTACTCCTCAAAGCCTCAAATAATCAGTACTCTGTATTTAGATTGAGGTGGGACTAAAAAAAGTTATTTAGCTCCTACATTTGAGGGAGTACATGTGGTGTTTGTGTCTGACTTGCTTTATTCCTCCAGTTCCATCCATTTTGTTGTAAATGACAGGAGTTTATTCTTCCCTGTGGCAGAGAGGTACTCCATGGTGTATATACACCACTCTTTCTCCATCCATTCATCTAATGGTGAACCACTCACTTGATTCCCTATCTTGGTGACTGTGAACAGTGCTGCAGTAAACATCGTGGAGCAGTTATCTCTTTGATACTACGATTGCTTGTCTTCTGGATGTGTACCCAGGATTGGGATTGCTGGGTCACAAGGCAGTTCTATTTCTAGTTTTTTGAGAATATCTCCATACTGTTTTCCATAGTGGCTACACTAGTTTACATTCCCACCAACAGTGTGTGCTTTCCCTATCTCCGTATCTTGCTGCAGTATTCCATTCTGGTGCTGATGCAGTTGAGAGGTAGAGATTAGTAGCTTGCCTCTAGAAAGGGCGGTGTTTGGATTAAAGCATGGATGTGTTTAGCCCCTGAACTCTGCTAGCCATTTGATGAATTGCAGATGCCATTGCCTCCTGGATTTTGGAAAGGAATAAGGTTTGGATTAAGAGGCAGGACCAAGATTCTACCATCCTGGGATCGGCGCTGTGGCATAGCAGGTAAAGCCGCTGCCTGCGGTGCCGGCATCCCATATGGATGCTGGTTCAAGTTCCGGCTGCTCCATTTCCCATCCAGCTCTCTGCTGTGGCCTGGGAAAGCAGTGGAAGATGGCCCAAGTCCTTGGGCTCCTGCATCCACATGGGAAGACCTGGAGGAAGCTCCTGGCTCCTGGCTTCAGATCGGCGCAGCTCTGGCCGTTTCTACCAACTGGGGAGTGAACCAGCAGAAGGAAGACCTCTCTCTCTCTCTCTCTCTCTTTCTCTCTCTGTCTCTGCCTCTCTGTAACTCTGCCTTTCAAATAAATAAATAAATCTTAAAAAAAAAAGGATCTCCCACCTTCAAGGTAGGGATTTTGTCTCTCTCTCTATCATTCACACACACACACACACACACACACACACACATGTATATGTATATATATAAATATAAATATATATATATATATAGTGTTTTAAAAAGCACTGATTCGGGTGGTTATAGAGGGTACTTAAGGGAGCAAGACAGACATGGGGTTGGGGTGGGGGAGAGGGACAGACAGACAGATCTTCAATCTGCTGGTTCATTTCCCAAATGCCTACAACAGCCAGGGTGGGGCCAGGCCGAAGCCAGGAGTTTAGAACTCCACCCTGGTCTCCACATGGGCAGCAGGGATCCAAGTACTTGAGCCATCATCTGCTGCCCCCCAGGATGCACATTAGTGGGAAGTTTGAATTGGAAGTGACACTGAACCTGGGCACTGTGACACTGGGTGCAGATGGCCCACATGGCAAATTAACCACTGTGCAGTCACTGCTGCTTCCTGTGCCTGCCACCCCATCTGAATCTGGAGCAAGGAAGGCATGGCAGACACAAAGCAGGCCCACCTGTCCAGTAACTGAAACACATGACCTCATCTGTTGCTCAGAATAACCATGAAAGGTAACAAGGAAAAGTACTATTGTCTTGATTCATGATTACTTTACCTGAATTAAAGGGACTATCTCACATTCCCAAAGCTGATTTAAATAAGTTTCTTTATGTTGTCAGAATGACAATTTACCTGTAAAAGTTGAAAGCTCTGGGAAGCAGGGTCCACTTATACTTTAATATATTCCTGCCCACTGCATAGACATAGAACTTTTCTATGATCACAGAAAATTCTCCTGGGCAGCATTGCTTTAGGGAGGGGTCAGTTAGTAGCAATCCAACAAATACCTTTCTTCAGAGCTGGAAGTATAATCTAATAATTTTTGAATGAAGAAAAGAATGACTACCATAATGGAAGTGTTTTCTTAATATAGACGGAACTAATTGCAGTGATCAGTCTTAGGTTGAATTAGTGCTTTCCAGGCTAACTGACTCCATTTTTCAAAGTGAATCGTCAAAACAGCAAAACAACTCATTTCTTAAGGATGTCAGAATGCAATTTTCAATGTCATGTTAAATAATGGCATGATGCTGGAGGGGTTTAGTCAGTGATTACTACTATTTAACAGTAATTTAAGAACAATGCAAGGGCTTTGTTCATGCCAATGAGACATTTAAACAGTCAAAACTAACTCTACTTGGATAAGGAATTAATTCATATTTACTCATAGCGCATTCCATTTACTTTGTACCATTTTTCAAGAAGCTTAAAATGTGTCATGGTAATTATTTTGGTGCACATTACGTCATTTATCTGTGCCAGGAGAATGGCACTGCTTTTTCAGAAAGTGACAGATAAATCAAAGGCTTGACACATTATGGTTTTTACTTACCAAGATGCTCAGCCAGCAAGTCTGATACTCTGGGTCCTTTTTTGTTGCCTGTTAATTATCTCACCTACACTTTTAGGGACACTTGAATAAAAATGAATGTAAAAACAGATGATACAAAGTCTTGGCTTCTCACATTGCATTTTGCACCAAGTGCAGAGGATCTTGAATTGCGTGGTGTGGAAACTAGATCCTTTGGGAAGGGGTACCTTCACTCGGTTTGAATTTATCAATATTTTGTGGAAACATGACAAAGGCTATTGGACATTGAACCTGTTTCACTCCTTAACTGAACCAGTCTCACCAACAGGAATGCTTGTCCTTAACTGAGACTAACCCAACTTGGTTTTCAAGGAGGCGGGCTTATATCTGGTGTCAAGTTACCCGCTCACTCATTTATGAATGTCTATGGGAGCACCAGGCACGGGGAGCACCATGATGGCTGCTGCACAGCTCCTGCTTTCAAGTAGCTCAGGGTCTGTAGGAAGCTCAGACAAGAAGGACAACAATTACCACAGGGGGCAGTCAGTGCTCTAACGGGGGCAAGCAGAGACTGCCAAGGAAGCCACATGGTTCAACCTGGGGGATAAGACAACAGTTTCCAGGAAAATATCAACAAATAATTTGACAAGAGTGTTGAAGTGATAGGAAAAGGAAAGAGAATGCAAGAAAGAGAGCATGGCGTCACTGAAGAACTGCAAGAAGTCTTATGCTGCCGAAGTGTATAAATTCTAGGGGGACACAGAATATAATGTAGGTTCAGTATACTAGCTGATGTGGCTATTTAAATTCAACTCCAAGTGAAATAAAATGGAATGAAATTAACAATGCAGATCACCCATTGCACCAACCATACTTAAAGTGCTAGGTAGAAATAGCACTCTGACCTCAGAATCAGCCCTTAAGGCATTCAGATCTGGCTGAAAAGCCCATGAGAGCATTTCAGGCATGGAAAGCCAAGACACTGTGACAAAAATGATCTACATGTTGCTGCACTAGAGGCTGTTAGGGACCAATGGTGATGAGCTTTGAATGACAGGTCATTTTCTAAGGACAATGAGAAGTAACTAAAGCAGTTTATACAAGGCAGTAGAATGGTTAAATTTATGTTAGAATAGTCATTCTGCAGGGTACAAAGGGATTGGGGAGAGGCAAGGGTAGGTATTAGAGAGACCAGTAAAAAGAGTATTATGGTAGTCAGGGTAGGAGATGATGACAGCCTGGAACACGCAGTGTAGGAGAGAAGCATGTGGACTCAACAGATCAACCAAATACCTTGTTTAGATATGGAGAGTGAGATGGCATAGATTGAGGGTGACCACTAGCTTTGGCAGAGAGTGAATGATGACAGCATTAACCTCAGCAGGGGGCAAGGGAGAGGAGTAGCCTGGGGAGGAATGGTGACAAATACAACTCTTTTGCTATATATGATGTGTATAAGGAGGCATCCCAGTGAGCTGCAGAAGGCATTTGAATCAGATCTGAAGCTCAAGGCACAAAGCTTGGTTGGAGATGAAGATTTGTTTAAGTTATCACCATATGGATGACAAATGAAGCCATGGGAGCAGAGGAGCTGAGCCCCCTGAGGGAGAGAGTGTGGAGTGAGATGCTAAACGGGGCCAGGACTGAGCCTGGAGAACGCTGCAGGTGCTGAGATCAGCCTGGGCAGAAGAGCTCAGAGAAGCAACCACTGAATAGAGCGAGAACAAGGTGATGGTAACAGGATCCGAGCAAAGAGAGTTTTAGGAAAAAAGGAGGGGTCACCATGGAAACTGCACCCGAGAGTACCTTAGGGTAAGGGTTGAAAAGTGTTGGTATGATGTGGCAGGAGAGAGGTCATTCTCCAGAAGAATGATGGCGGGGATCGGAGGGGGCGGGGACTGAAAAATTGGCAGCAAATATAAAAAATTATTTCAAGAGACTTGATGGGGACGGACTTTAGAGATGGTTCAATGTCCTCTTTCTACCCATTGTGCCATTTTCAAATGTCTACCTTGTATCAGAGAGTCTGTAAATTATCTTGTACGCTATCCTACTCTACGAATGTTGAAAGTACATAAAGACCTACTCATGTATCTTTACATCATCGTTGTTGCCATTGTAGGTCTTTCAATGCAAGGTGCTTTGGTGACATTTCTTTAATGACTATCCAGCTCTCAGATTTCCAGGTTTTTGTTAGACTTAAACAAACATAAAGTGTGTATCATTACCATGTGTTTCCTCCTAGAAAACTCTCTGCTTGAATGAAAATGTCTCAGTTCTGGCTGAGAGAAAGGTAAGCCAAGGAGTAAACTAGATGTCTTTTTCAGGAACTTACAGAAGTTGGGGGGATTCCCTCAAAACAAGGAGATAGGACAAGGATAGATATATTTTCATTAAAAAATTTTATTATGATTATTTACACCAGTTCCTTGATAAGCATATAAATGTAAACTTTTACTGTTGGCATTATTTCACAGATGACTTATCCAAATTGAGTTAATACTGTCGTTGGAGTGTACAGATAGTGAGAAAATTTGATTATATTCACAGAATATACATTCACGTGCATTCGAGAGGTATCCCTGGTCAGGCCAGCGGGATCGACACTGTCCCGTTGGCCCTGCTTCTACTCCGCAGGTGCACGCTGGAATCGGTTATGTCATCCATGTGCTCCTCACTCTTTTTTTCTTTTAGGCTGTTGATGAATCTCAGCGTCATTTCATCCCACTCTTCAGGCAGGAGCATCAGCAGAAACCCAAGGCAGATAATGATGGTGGCAGCCAGGCGGACGACATTGAATATCACCTCCTGCTTCAGGAGATCCACAGCTAGGGGAGAAAAACCAGGTCAGTTACAATCCATGGCTATTTTTGAGCTTTGCAAACAAGCGACCAAGGTCAGTGTCACTTCTGGACATTGCCAAACTCCTGTATTTTTTCAAGCTGGAGTTTCCTTTTTCTATATCGCTGGCTTTGCTTGCTGTCCCCTCCCTCTCTCTAAATTGTACTCGCCCTTCAAGGCCGGTAAACTTTTTAATTTTCGTTCTTGATACTTCTACACCCTCTTACCCATCTCTAGTTACACTGAATTTTTAAATGGGCCGAGCTAACTCATGTTTAGGCCTTTCTAGATGGTTTTTTCTTCATGATTTATTTATTTATTTGAAAGACAGAGGGGGAGAGAGAGAGAGAGAGAGAGAGAGAGAGAGAGAGAGATCTTCCATCTGCTGGTTCACTTTCCAAATGGCCCCAACAGCCAGGGCTGGGCCAGGCCAAAGCCTGGAGCTTCATCCAGGTCGCTCCCATGAATGCAGGAGCCCAAGCACTTGGGCCATCTTCTGCTGCTTTCCCAGGGGCATCAGCAGGGAGCTGGATCAGAAGTGGAGCATCCAGATCACAGTGCCCATGCAGGACACTGGCATCACAGGCAGCAGCTTTATCTGCTACGCCCACAACGCTGGCCATGGTGTCATTTTAAATGATTTTAACTGAGGGTGATTTATAGAATATTAAATGAACATTAAAGTGACTTAAAGTGAATTCAATGACATTTAGTACCTTCACACTGCTGTGCAGCCATACTCTCTGCTTCTCAAACATCTCCATCACTTCAAAACAAAACCCAACACCCTTTAAGTAGTTTCTCTTACTCTAGAGCCCCTAGTGACCATCAGTCCATTTCCCCCCCTATGAATTTGCCTGTTCTGGATACTTCATATAAGTGGAATCTTACACCATGTGATCTTTTGTGTCTGGCTTCTTTCACTTAGCGTCATCTTTTTGAGGTTCTTTGTGCAATGCACAGGTCATTCTGTGGATGAACATTTAGGTGTTCCCGTCCTGGCTACTGTGAATAGTACTGCTATGAACAGTTTTGTACAAGGGTATTTTGGAATCCTGCTTTCAAATGCTTGATGTATACACCTAGAGGTGGAGGTGTTGGCCACACCCATACTATTCTTTTCACATGGGATGTTCTTCTCTCCTCATCCATCTTTGTACCCAGCCAGACTCACCGTTAGATTTTCTCCCTCTTGACTCCTTGCAGGGAACCACTTAGATGTTCCTCCTATGTGCTCTTCCAGTCTATACTTTTGGTAAATCACTTCTCTCTCGCCATTGTAATTGCTCTATTCCCTTTATTTTCCCTACTATGCTACATGGTGAAGAGGACAAGAACTGTGCCTTATTCAGGATCCATCACCAGGGTTATCACAATAATTGGCATACACTAGGTGCTGAGAACTTACTGTTGGGTGAATGAGTCCATGGAGGAATGAATGAATTTCCTTGACAACTCCATTCTTCTCTAATATTTCTTCCCTCTGAAGGAATGCTACTCAGAGTCTGTCTGAATTTAGCATTTAATAATAAGTTACTTTGTATAGTTCCAAGTTGTTTCATGTATGTTGGTCTTGTTTTCCAAATTTGGGACCAAGCCTCTTAGAGCAACAATCATATAATTTTTCCTGTCTTTTTTTTTTAATAGCTCTTAGTACATAAGTCCTCAATAAATATTTCTGATTGTCCTGCAGGAAGGAAACATAGCTACTCAAGACGGGATCATAGAATTTCGAATGTAGAAGGACTGAACAGTGATCCAGATAACCCCTTTTCATTACTTGTTTCGTTAGAAGTTTTCCTAGAAAGATCATCCTGAAAAAAATATCTTTTCCTGTTGTCCCTGAAGTGAGTTGAATTGCTTTTTCCTTCTCTCTATGCCAGAGGGCCATCTGCTCTGCCCCCAGGGAAGCTCCTGCCGCTCTGCTGTGCAGGGATAGTCTAATGGGAGCCACCACCCTGTACTTTCCCTCACTTTCATCAGTGACGTGTACTCAGGAGTCCTGTGCCGGGTTGCCTTTTGTTTCCATGGGACTTTCTCTAAAAATACCACAAAATTAGGTTGTCAGGGAGATTACATGAAACCCAAATGATACATCTGGTATTTAATTCTAAAAGCACAACCAAGTAAAAACAGTGTTTTTGTAGCTGCAAATTTTAAATCTGATGCCTAGTTATTCTGTTGTCTGCCACCTTCAGGATATTTAAAAACATCTTCCCAAGCGAGGGACATAATTCAGAATTACTAGAAGAAACAGTTCAGGCCATAAAACAAACAGGAGCAGACGACTTATCATAGGTTCAGAACCCGCACATGCCAAATTGCACCAGTACCTGCATTTCCAGGAACGCTGAGCACTGTCCCAATGGAGATCAGGATTGGGTATGTCAGCACCACACCCACGTTCACCAGGATGTTGAAGGCTGTAAAATTGAGGAAGATAAGCAGGATAAAGGGGAGTTGATATTCAAGGCTCTTTTCTTCTTAACACAAAAGAATCAATATCTTTGCTGAATGTGACTTCCAAAGGGTCCATACCTTTGGTCAATCAGCTGTCTAATTCTGGAGATCTATGCCTGTGTGTCTGGCATGACTAAGCCACACCCTTTTGCCTCCTCTGTCACCCTGGGTTCTTATGCTGTTGCCACTTTGCTGGGCAAAGGTGTATGGAGCAAATGCAAACAGGTAAATAATCAATTCACCACACTGTTTATTTGCACTGTCAAGGTTAGCTGGGACCAGGGAGGCTGAAAACAGGTGATTGATTGAAGTCAAGTGCTTTCTATCTGTGTGACTTTATTTGCCCTACTCCTGGACAATGCTAAATTCTAGCGGTACTGCTTCAAGGAAGGTGTAGCCGAGGGCAGCCGATGCTGTTATTCCACCTCTTGAGGTGACCACCATATTGGCAAACCTCACAGGATGGGATCAACATAAATCACTGAATTCCAGGGGCATTTTCCACATCTGATGTGGAAGCTGCCAGAAAGCAGCTCCATGGAATTAACTGAAGGTACATCTTGATGCTTCTTAATCACTATATTTGGACTTCCGTTAAATACAGAAGTAGTTAAGACAACCTTTCCTTGAAAATTATCCAACATATAAGCTTCCCAGAAGAAATAATAATTGTAAATGACAGAGCCTTATTTTAACAGGGTTCACACAGTTGGTTTTAAGGGTTGCAGAGATGAATGTTAGCTATAAAAGGTCCTCAGTTCAGAGAAGATCCGTATGAAAATAACTCAAGAGTTTGGCCATATCTCTGCCGAACCAAAGAAGGTCCTAGAAGCGTTTCAGGTTGCATGGTGTGTATGACTCCATTCTCTTCCATCATCTCTGCTGTCATTAAGTAGACTTAGTCGGCGACTTGGTAACCTGGAGTCCCTTGCACTTAGCAGGTAGAGAGTCCATGTTTAATATTCACAAGGCTGATGCTCCTTCCTAATGTTTGAACAGCGACAGTGGTGCTCAAGGCTGCGGGCTGCCCAAGTGAGTCCCTGCTCAAATTATAAAATAAGAAATTTACCAAGCGTAGGACCAGCTCTGCCAAACTCCTTAACTGGCGTTTTATTGGCCGGACTGGTTATTTTAGCAGATTGAATTGAAGTATACTTGAGGAGAACTGAGACCTCCTTACTTAGCAAGAGCGAGGTGACTTCTGTGAAATGTGTTACCTATTTCTCCTTAGTCCTTTAGACAGAACAATTCCACTCTCCTTTGACAAGCTAAGGAAAACAATGCATTGGTCCCTGTGTCAGCTGGGCACAAGGCCTAGCTTCAGCTTCAGACATGTCAGGTGAATGGGTGAGGCCAGCCTGCATCAGTGCTAAGGCACTCCCTGGAAAAAGATGAATCCGAGAGAGGGACTGAGGCAAGGTGAACCCAAGCAAACAAGAAAGCCATCGTTATAGGAGAATTTTGGCAACTCAGAGCATAGACTGGTGTATCTCTTAGCTCTGTCTCCCAGCATAGCCCCAACCAGATCCTGTTTGATCCTATGGAGAAGAGAAGAATGGAGATGAAAACTTAAGAATTACAGCACTGAAATCTGCAGAACCCTGAGGTGTGTAGCACAGTAAGGACAGAGGCTAACTGCTTAGCTTGTCACTGCAAAGCTTTGGCAAGGTGAGATCCGCAGTGCACTCAGGGGTAGGCCTGGCACTATACTTGGTAGGGTATGCAGAGTATGCTGCTTCTTGGCAAACTCCAGAGTCCAGATGGTTTGGGTATGGGTGACATCCAGTCTGAACAAGAGTGCCCAGGACTGAGTGATACATGCCATGGAATATACATTGGCCAAGGGCTACTTGCAGCAAAGTAGAACTCATGTATGTACAGTAGAAGGCAAGAGTCAGTGAAATTTGGTTGTGATTTTTCCTTGTTAGGTTGTCTTTGGCAAAGAAGTCATCTAGCACTTTGAATTAGGATGTTCTGGTCTTGTGCACATGCAGCTGATTATTTCCATTCCACTTAGCTGAGGTTATGAGAGATGATTACCATGCATCAAAAACCAGAACTTAAGGGATCAACAATTAATGTTTGATTCTTCTTTCCAGGGACCCCTGCCTATTGAAGTCCTCCCCTTAGGGGCCTGGACAAAGAAGATAATGATGATCTAATCAATACCCTGTGTGGGAATAAAAATGAGGAATTTTTTTCTCCCAGGCCACTATCACATCAGATCACATCACCTTGGTGAAGGTCAGTTGAGATTGGTGTACCTCCTGCTGGTCAGGTGTGATAGGAAGACAGGCAGTGGGCAGGGGGCTGGCCCATGGTTTTGTTTTGAAGGAGGCAGGAATGAAAATGACTGGACTGTGAATAAAGAGATGTGATCTGAGTCATGGGGTTGTTGCTGTTATCTGCTGCTTAGCGGGAGAAGAATAGGCTTTGTTGTTTTCCTGGCTCCTCTCACATCAGCAGTGACAGCAGCAGGGCAACTTGAGATTGGGAGCCTGAAGCCCAGGTGGAGCAGGTAGCCGCAGAGTTACAAGGAGCTAGGAGAAAGATGTTGAAAATCTCCAGTTCTTGCCCATCACCAAGGCACAGTCTACTTAGCCTGCTTCTCTCATCTGATGAAGACTTCCTATTGCAAATGCATTCTCCATACTCAGCCAGCGTGAGCTGTTTAATACATAGACATGAGCCTGTCATCCCTGCTTAAGGATCATTAAGTGGATTTTGAATCCAAATCCCTCAATGTGGCTTTCCAGGCAACCTCATCTTTCCTCTCGATCTTCGTCTCTACCCCTCCTTCCCTTTTTCATGCAACGAGTGCTCTGGCCGTTTTGAACCAGTCTAAGTCCCTTGAATGCAAACTCAATTTCTCACCTCTGTCCAGCGCTCTGTGGCACCCATGGATCATGATGACACCATGCAGGGGCCAGCGTTGTGGCACAATGGGCTAAACCACTGGCTTATAATGCCAGTGTCCTATATTGGAGCACCAGTGTAAGTCCTGGTTGCTACACTTCTGATCTAGCTTCCTGCTAATGTGCCTGGGAAGGCAGCAGAAGATAGTTCAAGCACTTGGGGCTCTGCCGCCCGTGTGGGAGACCAGGGTGGAGTTCCTGGCTCCTGGATTCAGCCAGGTGCAGCTGTGGCTGTTGCAGCTATCTGGGGAGTGAAAGAGAGGATGGAAGAGCTCTCTCTTTCTTTGTGTCTCTCCCTGCTTCTCCCTCTCTCTCTGTCACTCTGCTTTTCAAATTAATTAATTAAATAAGGAAATAATTTTTTTAAAGTGCCATTTGGTACAGTTTGAAGATCAGATACTTGAAAGCCAGTCATAAACCCAGTGGCCTCGGGCCTCTGCTGCACACATTAACCCTTGGAAGCCACACAGGTTGAATAAGTCTGATCCAAACAAGAGCCTGCAATGAACCTGCTAAATGTACAATGATATTAACCAACACAAACTTGGAGAACTGAGCACAACTACAGTAACCCAAGAAAAGGTCAAGCAACGCAGAAAACGAAAAGTAAGACCTGGGTGCACTTACCCAGCCACAGCCCTGCCATGCCACACAGACAGCCCCAAGGCAGAGCTGCGAAAGAGGACCAGTGCTCCACCTTGGTGAAATATAAGATGACCGGCGTAAAGGAGATGAAGATCAAATTGAAGAACCCCAAGGTAGAGACAAAGTGTGCCGCTTCACCAAAGTTGGCAGTCCCGAGAAACATCTTAAACAAAACCTAGAATGGCAAAGAAACTCAGTCAGAGACGGTGGGGACAGCAAGGCGATTTTATTGATCTTCCAGAGTTTATCCTCCATTTCTTCTAGTTCTGCCATCTCCATGGCACTAATGGGCTGTTGAGATAAGAAATGAAAACGTTCCCTAGCTCCTACGTGAACCAGCCAGTGCCGTGAGATGAATTCATTGTGGTATCTGCTGAGAGATTCTGCACTGAGTTGGGTGCCACCAGCAGTAATGGCTCTAGAGTGAATGCTGCATAAGGGTGTAGACAAACCCAGACATTTCTTCTAGGACTGAGATGCCATGAATTCTTCCTTCAAGCCTGGGCTTCATTCCATTTTTATTTTGACAGATATTGAAAACTAAATCAGACACAGAGGGAGACTGCTGTTATGTTGCTAATAGAAATAATAATGATGCCCTGGATTTACAAGCACTTTTCTTTGAGCTTAAAATGTCTTCAAGAAATTATGTTTATTCTCTGGATTGAGAAGCAATTTTCTCCATGAGTTAAAAGCCTGTGTGCAGAGGAAGACAAGGAGTAGCGAACTGAAGTCTGAAGCCACACAAGAAGCCAGCTCTACAGTCTGTGTTTCTTAGCTTCTTAACCCCTCTCTTCTCTTTACTAAGCCTCTAACAATGTAAAACGGAGCTGATCTGCTCTGCCTGAATTACCACACAGATAGGAGTCTGTGCACGCTAACAAACACGACTAACCCCAGAAAAGGTGTAGATAATTTTCTCTATAAGATGGCCACCTTGGTGACATAAAAACTCCGGATACTGCTTTTAAGTTGAACTGATCTTATTATTTTTGCCTGATTTTAATATCTTCTCTTATTTTTCAAGTTTTTAACTGATGCATGAATCTTTCATATATTTATAGGATGTCATGTGATGTTTTGATATATGTATACATCATGTAATGATCCAAACAGGAGAAATAGATCTAGCTCCTCAAACATTTATCATTTCTTTATAATAAAAGCATTCAAAATCCTTTCTTCTAGCTTTTTAAAGGAAAAACACACTGTACATTGTCCTCTATGGTCATACTGCTGTATAATAGAACTCCAGAACTTCTTACTCCTATCTAACTGTAACCTGGTACTTGTTAATCTCTTTCTCCACTTTCTCTCTCCAGCCTCTCGTAACCACTGAACTTATTTCTCTTCTTGAGAGACTTCATCAAGGGAGCTTGGGCATGCGCTCACCTTGCATCACACCACACACGTTAGCCAGACACTAATGCTGAGTGAGTGAACACTTGTCAGGCCCATCACACAGAATCGATGGGTCAAGAAAGGTTGGTATGGAAATAGATTGCACAATGTTGGTGAATAATCCTAACAGGTACCCAGGGGGGATGCAAAGGGCATATTTTGCAGATTGAAATACCAAGAGGGGTACAATGGCAGAGTCTCTTGGATAAACCCAGAAAGTTGGTTCTTGAAAGGAGAGCTTTGGAGAGCTTGGACCTTCTCTATCATGCCTCACTTCTGATTCAGGTGAAATGACTCTGAATACAATCAGTGCCCAGAGCGGGCTGAGAGCAGCATCAGAAGGGAAAGAGGTTCTCGCAATAGGAGCACCTGTGGCATAGGGGTAACAGGTATCACACAGCCAGGTCTCAAATGACAGCTTGCTTATTATTCCTAATAGCGCCGTGACGTTTCAATGATGACGACAGTTGGTTAAATTAAATACAAGGAGAGGAGAGGTTTTACTCATGGGTCTGCTGTAATGGACAGATAATCAGGGGAGCGAGAGCTTGCAGCACAGGCTCAGGGGTTGGCTGGTCCAGAGTTTAAGTTCATGGCTCTCTTGCTTTCTGGCTGTACAACCTTGGACAAGTTCGTTAATATTTCACAGGCTCAGTTTTCTCATTTGGAAAATGGGAATAAGCATGCTTCATATGGTTGCGTTAAACAGGTGAAAATTCCCGACAGGTGCCCAATATATGAAAATACTATGTCAGTGATACTTAGTATTATTTAAGCACACCTACTTTTTTTTGAACCAAGCTTTTCATTGTACTCTCTTACTTTACTACTTAAGTCTAAGCTATGAGTAACAGTTGACTACAACAGAAAGTACACAACCACATACCTTATACAATGCAGATGTGGAGGCTGAGCCCACGGCAAAGGCCACTCCTATGATGGAATCGGCATGGAAATTATCTGCATAGGCCATCATGACAATGCCAGTGATCGCCATTATTGCAGCAACTATCTGTCGAATACATTGCAAGGAAACAGAAAGAAAAAAAAAAACCTTGATGCCTTGTATCCCATATCAAACAATTCAAGACTGTGAATGTCGCTGAGTACTTCCTTCAACCTAATTACCTCTTCTACAGCACTGCTAAACTGTAGGAAGATCAATATTAAAAATAAATCAGGGTGTTGAGAGACATCCAGGCATAGAAAATAAAAGCTACTCACATTCTTATTAAGGACAGGCAATTTTAGTTTAATTTTTTTAGCTCAGCTTTCTAGATATTAATAGCCATATTGATGAAATTAATTCAGTAGGAAATTGCTTCTAAGCATCTTCATCTACACTGTGTTCTTTTTCTCCAAACAATTCCTACATACATTGTAATTAGTTCCTTGGATCAGTGCATGTTTCTGAAGACCTTCATATCACCAAGATGTTATTAGGGAGACATAATACCAACATAGCTAAGAGACAAAGGTAGGCTAAGGGGAAAAAAAAGTGAACAACCTCCCATGGTGATTTATCCAGAAACGAGCTGACTGCTCCATTACTGGGATAGCAAGCAGAGGCCAGTTCTTCCTTTTGTTTACATGCAAATTAATTCCATTTTTAGGTAAGCCACAGAAAGATAATTTCATTTAATTATGCCAGAGCATTCATTCCTTGCATGAAGTGTAATATTCATGATTTGACTGAAGTCATGTTGGCTTACTGTAAAATTATATAATCCTGAGCACATTCAAAACGGGAGTCCACTACCTTAGTGAAATGCTGATTTGAATCTGTTTAACTGTCTTGAATTGGAGATGTTGGAAAACCTTTCAAACCTACAGCAAACAGTAAAATAACAACAGTGGACTAGGGAGCAATATATCATTTCCTTGGGAAATAGTCTCACTGGCTTTAAAATTGAGATGAGAATGTGTGAGAAATTTAAACCTATATGACAATTAATTTTGTTACACTTCAGTTCTGAGTATTCCCAATAAATAAATCCCCCTGAGGGTATTTTTTCCTACATGTGTGACTTTTGGGGGCCCTGCTGAACATTATTAGTGAATTAACTTGTTACAAGCAAATGTGGAACTTTAGCGTGTGACTGTAGACTTGATACCGGTGGAAAATCCGCTCCCGATGGTTGTAATCTGGATGCTAAGGCAGTGTTTTGTGAGTGACCCCCGAGAGCAAGGGCACAGTTGGTTTCTGAGTAGCTTCACAGTAAAGTGTCCTTTAGGGAAAGCAACAGGAGTGTTTGAGAACAGATGCTGCCGTGTCAGCAGTGAGAAGTCGTCTTCATCAAATGTGATCCAGGAGACTGCTTGACGGGAGGCAGCTCTCGCTGAGTGGGTATCAGACTCTGCCTCACACGGGGGGAATACAGTTGAATACACCCCATGAGGTGTCAAGGAAAATTTCCAAACAAGAAGTAATGGACTCATAAATAAACATGGGGAGGGGGCTACTTAGACCTGGAAATTCTGTAAGTGTTATCACTTTCCTTGGTCTGGGCATTTATAGTTCAACCAGGGATTTGCAACAATTCCTTGGGTGCTCTGATTTCAGAGAAATGAAAAGGGAGTTGGCTGGTGCAGCGTTTAAGTTCACGTCTCTGTTGCTTTCACATTACATACTGACATTTTCTGATGCGTCTTCACGTCTGGATAATGTTCATAGGCTGAAGTATTCACATGCACAAACAGACTGTTCATGAGACTGAGGGTGTAATACATTCGAGTTGATATTTGTTTTCCTTGGGTCAAGATGTATTTTCTTGGTCAAATGAACAAGTAGTTACTTCAAGACCAGGTTAATAGAAACGATCTAAGGAACTGTAACGTGACATGCTGTTTCCTATTTAAAATTACCCTCAGGTCTGACCACAAGTGACTCCGCCTTTTCTGAGTCAGCCATCAGTAAAAAGGTATACATATCAAATTCTACCAAAAATCTTCTCAAGATAGGAGTTGGATATGGCTAAAGATCACATGGTCTCATAGTTAAGTCAAAACAATCATCTAAGTAAGCCTCTTAAGGATCTCTGCTGCTTGTTAGAGTCAAGTGATTGTGAAAATAGAAGCCTGGATTACTTGAATTGTTGTATCAATGTCTTCCAACTGCCGTCATGGAGAGAAGCGTTTGACCAGACAATGCAGTTAATTAAGTTCTGAAAGCACAGAAATATGAATGTTTGAGACGTTAGGAAGATTCGTCTCATGGTACAAACAATAACTTGTAGGTTACTTAATGTGTTCCTAGGAAGGGGCGATAAGATGGACTGTTTGCCACATTTTTATGTAAATTTCACAACGATCTGATAGGACACCTTCTCTATGGTCATATTTTAAGGAATTCTCAAGGTGGTTCTTATCTACCTAGCTGGAAGTAAGGGAAGCACTCTCAGCTAATCTGGGAAATGCAGGATAATGTAGGGTGTGTGGCCTATTAACAATTGTCATTTGGATGATCCTAGAGTGGCTCTGTCTGGTACCATAGGTTTAACTTGAATGTCCAGAGAACAAATAACATAAGCACATATCTGAGCTGCATGCATTTTCAGAGTCAGCCATCCAAGAAGGATTAATAATCCTTAATAATAGAGAAACACACAATGACTCTAGGCTGAGCTCACTGAAAATGTATCTACAAGAAGTTAGCACCTTAAATATTGTGTCAAAAATTACACACCTGCTCATTCACAGGGTGTCAACCACAAAATTGCTTCTGGGACACGTAAAATGCATATGAGGAACACTACTGAAAATGCACGAGTGGGGCTCCCTGTTTGGCTCTGCTGACAATCTGTTCTGATTCCAGTCTCTACACCAGCCAAAAGTGTCTATCTAAAGAAGTTGAAGTCGGGATACACACCACCAGCAAGGCCAGTGAGGGCTGCGCTAATGATCATTCTTTTCTCAGTGGATTTAGCCTACATTTTTCAAGGAACTACATGGTTATACAGAAACTTCTGCACATGATATATTTAGGGACCTGCAAAGAACCATCTTTTTTACTCAGATCCAGTTAAACTGAACAAAAGCTGAAATGTGAAAAGTGAAAGAGATGTGACAGTGTGTAGTCATTCAGGCATGGCGTGAATGAGGGGCTCTGGGAGAGCCTCTTGGATGGCAGCAAAACCAAGAGTTGCCAGGTCACTGAACATGACCCACCCACATCTATTTCTGTGTCATAAAAGTCACTTGAACACGATCTCAAAATGAGACCTGGACAGAAAGAGGGAAAGAAGTTCCAGAAGGAAAGACTGAAGGATGTATGTGGGGAGTCAACACACTGCACCTGGTTGAAGGGGCTGTGGAGTCCCTGTGGGCACAAAATCTGAGGAGCGTCACAACCCAGCCTTCTCCCCCACTGGCCGCATTCACAAGTCAGTGTTCTGTGGAGAAGCAGATGTGAGGGGTGAGTCCTAGCCATCGTCCACTGCCTGTGGAAGTGTAAAGTACAAAGGAACAAGAGGTCATCTTGAATCTTATCTCGGGATGCGGTATCAGTACACAGAGCCCAGCTGCAGTCTCCTGGAGCATCAGCAGTTCAGTTTAAATTCAGTGACAGATCTAGCTTCACTAACAGACGCAGTCAGCCCTTTGTGGCTACAGAACGCCTCTGTAGCAGCCGCCATTTGAGGCGCTAACTGCCTGGGGACACACCTAGAGCTGGAAAACATGTCAACGTGAAGGTGAAGGGACATAAATTTGTTTCCTAAGTTTTCTAATACAGTCGGAATCTGTTGAACCATGCTCTGATCACCAATTCTCTCCAGATGTTCAAGGAAATTTGAAAATGAAGGAAAATTCTGAGTTAATACATAAGGGCTTAGATCTAAACAAAAGGTTTCTAACCCTGCAGTCTGCCGTTAACTTTTCCTCGAGGTGGAATGGATGCCAGCAGCAGAGGGCAAACTCGCAGCCAGTGGCTCAGTTTCCTTGTGAAGAGCCTTCTTTCACTAAGGTGATGTGGTTTCTTTGGTTCCTATGAGTTTAAGAAGTATAGCTAAACAAGACAGGATTTCGGAGATGGGAAAACACCCAAATTCAATGCTGTGAGAGTTGGATTATCACTTTCTAATGTTTTCAATTAAAAATATGATCTTTTAAAGAAGCTCACTAACTTCCATGATATGATTATATATATGCACTACAAGCAGTTGCTCATGAAAGAGCTTTTTAACATAGCAAAGATTACAGTAAAGCAATTGAAATGATTTTATAATAGAAAACTAAGCATAACTGGTCACCTCTCTATAATTCAATCAATATTCCAAGTAAGCAAGATATTAGCAAGTTATTCATAATACCTATTGCATTTTTATGTGGGTATTGCTCACTCTGATCTACTAGTCACCTAGATAAGCTCATATTTACTGATGTTATGACTTAAAGCGTCTTGTATTCTCTTCGTGGTGTTATTTTGACATGAAAAAATAAAAGTAGGGGAGGCCATAGCTTTCATCTTCCATATGATCATTTTACGGGCCAAACAAATGAGCATTATAATCCAACAACCATCTGTTTCTAAACTGCAGAAGCTTTATCACAAACCATAAAGATAAATTTTAATTTGTTGACTGAAAGCATCTCTTTCACCATTTTTTGAAAAAGAGGAGTCCAGTGGGGTGACATGTGGGGGGCTGTGTCTTAGATTATTTAAAGACATAAGCAATAAGAGCTGCACTCATGTTGTTGGTGCTCTGTTTGCCTTCATTTAATTTCTCAAATGACCTAATTATACATGTTCTCAATATGTCTCAGAAGGGGAAGAATTGCTGATACTGTCAAAAAGCAAAATGCTGAATATGTTTTGGTTCTTCTCATCTTCCATGGCCTGATTATGGGTATCATTAAAATTATACTTTGACATTCTTCTGAAACATGGCATAAAGCGCTTCCTAATGCTTCACAGTGAGAAGTGAAGCATTTCCTGTCATTTTAAAAGGAAAATATCCAACTTCCACCAGCATGCCTGACACTAATGCTTACTCATTTGCCACCTATGATGTCTTAATTTGTGTATGGATTTATTAGCAAGTACTTATTGGCTACTTAATAACCTTCTATCAGTTCTTACTATTTAAAGAAGCTAGATAAGTTTCCTAAGGCTGCTGCAATGAATTGCCACAAACTTGGTGACTTAAAACAACAGAAATTGATTTCTCAAAGTTGTGGAGGCTAGAAGTTCAAATTTCAGCCAGGGCCATGCTTCCAAGAGCAGTGGGATACATTTCTTGCCTCCTCCAGGCTTTTTGGTGGCTGCTCTGGCACTCCTAGCTTGTGGGCACATCACCCCACCATAGCTTTGTGGTCACACTGCCTCCTGCTCTTCCTTGTAGCTCCCATGTGGATCTCTTACAAGGACATTTGCTGTTGGACATAACCCAGGATGATCTCTTCTTTTCAAGATCTTCACATTACTAATATCTGCAAAGACTTCTATTCCAAAAAATCAAATTCATAGGTTTTTGGGGATTAGAATGCAGATATATCTTTTGGGGAGCTGTAATTCAACTCACTGCAGATGCCAAATTGAAAATGACAATGGTTAGTAGTCTCTAGGCAGATTTACTCGATCTGTGATTTAAATACAAGTTACACAGCTGAGGTTTATTTTTTTCTCTAAAAGACCTTAAATTAACATTATACCTTTGATGTAACCTCTTACATCAGTCAGGTCCATGGTCAGATATACTTGTTCACTCTAATATGCT
Organism: Sylvilagus floridanus; assembly: GCA_949820135.1. NCBI lineage: Eukaryota > Metazoa > Chordata > Mammalia > Lagomorpha > Leporidae > Sylvilagus > Sylvilagus floridanus. The sequence continues at coordinate 18,264,313 of OX463239.1, read as the reverse complement.
CACTTTCTCCCTGGTAAATCTAATATTGAATATGTTGATTTATTTTTGGCATTCTGATGCCATTGAAGGCCTCCAGGTTTCCATGGTGGTAGAAGACAGTGAAGAGAAAGATCTCATACAAACATGAACGAGTTTATTCATTATATCTTCAAATAACTATTGAGCTCAGCTTTGCACCCTGAGTTACTCTAGGCGTTGGAAGTAGAAACAGGGCTGGCTTTAGGGCCATGGAGATGAGTACAGTTCCGTGCTAAGAACTTCCTCACACTTGGGACTTGCATTTAGTCTGTTTTTGCTGTCTTGAAACAGTTGATATTTTTTTTAAAAACAAAGGCCCTGCATTTCATTTGCATTGGGACACATATGTTATGTAGTTCATCCTGAATGGAGCAGTGAGCCATGTAGGAGGGGTCCCCAGTCTCAGGAGCTTTCCTGATGGTAGACAGGTAGCACCCAGCTTTAAATACATGATTCTGAGTCCTATGAGTATTAATCCTAAGATCAGCTAGAGAAGATGTGGTATCACAACTGGGTATACACTAGTGGTACCTTGGGCTGACTCACATAATTTTTCATTTTGTCTTCCAGGAAAGCTTTCTACTTAAGGCTCATATCAAGCTTTAATTTTCAATTTCTGAGCAGCGTCTCCCATGATACAATCATAATTTTCTAATTGGATTTTTTTCTTAAAAAAGCTTTCAGGATTAATGGCCATCATCAACTCTCTCACTAATAGAGACATTAATTTCAGCATTTGGGAGGGAAGCAAGGATTGTGGAATCATTGCCAAACAAGAGCAACATTTTTATAGCAAAAATATATTTCAAATCCAATCTTGGACATATCTTTCAGAGAACAATAGGTTGTATAATGCTGATACTCTGGGGAAAGGCTATTCATCTGGTCCTCCTTCTAAAGCATTGTTGTCTCAATATTTTCATCATGGTGGCATGTCAGATTGTATGAAGGATATCTAATTCCTTACCTCTGCATCTATTGCACCAAGTCAGCTATGTCTAACACAGAACAGGCATTCAAAAATTATTTTAATTTATGTTACTCCTGAAAGGAATAATCTCAGAACTGAAGTGGTTGGTGGGGGTTTAGTGCAATTCAAGTAAGAATGCGTCCCCCAAAGTACAAGCTGTTGATTTTCGCTTCGCTTCTAGATTGGTCATATGAGATATACAGCCACTTTTAGCAGCATTGCGACAATGCCAGTGATGTGAATTACTGTTTGGTAATCTCACCTCTCCACATTAATATTAATTAAATTCACCTAGGTGGGTGTATGGGAGTTGCCCTAATATTTGACAACATTTGTTGATTGAAAAAAAAAAAGCCACAATCTTTACTGTGGTTTAGTTTTCTCAGACCCTTCTGTCCTGAGGACCAAGGGAATGGATCACACCATTAATTCTAAAAATTAATTCCAAGACAAGAACACATTTCTCTTGTTTTAGTGCCTCCCGTTGCAGTCAGCTCACTATCCCATGGAAATAATCCCTTTATCCTTTCATGATGTCTCACTGCCTTGGCTTCCTAATGCATCTTCACATTTCAATTTGTTCTCAGAACCAGTGGGAAAAGTGTTACAGGAACTCCATGAAACAGAGCAGCTGTCCTGATGTCAAGATTTGCAGTCAAAGGAGGCATTGCACAGGGAACCGAGTGTGCCATTACCCTCACTCCCATGAACCTGTCCTTCAGCACGATCCAGGAGAGCAAGAAGACAAAGGCTTTGTTACAACAGAACAGAGCAGAGACATCAGTGGCCGTCAGCTTCTTTAAAGCCAGTAAATACAGGTAATTTGTCAAAGTCCACAGAATAGAAAAGGGAGCAGTTCTTTTAAGAAAGAGCTTCAATGTCAGGCCATCTTCACCAAAAATCCGACTGCATTCCCTAGGGAAGAAAAAGAGATTAATACACAAGAACCAGAGGTGACACATCTTGTCTAACTCTTCACAGCCATTTGTAGGCAGGAGCGCAAACAGCAAGACCCAGCAGTCACCTGTGGAACACACTGGGCCCAGCTCTGCTGCCTCGGAGCTTCAGAGGGTGCACCTGGGTCCTTGGGAAAGGGCCCGCATCTCCCAGACACAGGGCTAGGCTCCTCCTCTCCAGGTATTCTCAGGAGATCACCAGGATGCACCTGCTGCTACTTCTGGACATTCTCAAAGAGGCCCAGAGAAAGGTAGATGGAATTGTGAGCTATAGGAAGAAGTGGAAGGTTCTTTCCCAAAAGGTGCATGCGACAGAATCAAATGGCTACTGACATCTCACAAAACCCTATGGAACAAGGACCCCGTGATTCACAGGGACAGATTCACAGGGACATCTGTGAATCAGCACACATCTTGGGAACTTACTATTCCTAAAACACTGTACCTCTCATTAGTGTATATGCCGAGTTGCATAATTTCTTTTCTCACCAGTCTTTATTTAAGAGAGAGAGAGAGAGAGAGAGAGAAACAGACTTCTCTCTGATGGCTTCCTCCCCAAACACTCACAATGGGTAGAGACGGGCAGAGCTGGGAACTGAATCCAGGTCTTCCACTTTTGAGTTACACATGCTACCTCCAAAGGGCTGCACCTGCAGGAAGCTGGAATTGGGAGTGGAGCCATGACTCAAACCCAGGTGTGCTGATACGGGACGCAGCTGTCCCATCCCATCAAGCAGCCTAACTCCTAGGCCAATGTCCATCCTTTGCCAGTGTTCTTAAGACAGAAAAAATTTAAAAGCCTCTGTGATAACCCCCAAGATGATAAAAAAAAGCTAAATATGAAACTCAGGTTACATCTAAATACAGACATTGGCCATTTTGGAGGAATTGTCTGAATTCATTATGTGGAAAAAATCACTCCCGTTAAATCTGTAATTTGTTTGATATCTGATTAAATTGGCTATGTAGCCCAAGGGGAAAATTTCTTTTCTTTCTTCTTCTTCTTCTTTTTTTAAAGATTTATTTAAGAGGCAGAGAGATAGATAGCTAGAAAGAAGGGGTGGGGGAGAGAGAGCTCCCTTGCGTTAGTTGGTTCACTCCCCAAATGTTTGCTACAGCCAAGGCTGGACTGGTCTGAAACCAGGAGCTGGGAACTCATTCCAGATTTCCCATAAGGGTAGCAGGGACACAATGACTTGAGCTGTTACCAGCTCTTCCCAGGGTCTGCATTAGCAGGAACCTAGAGTCAAGAGGTGGAGCCAGGCACCAAACTCAGGCACTCTGACATAGGACACAGATGTCTTCACCAGTGTTTTAACCACCAGGCTAAATGCCACCCCCTCAGAGGCCATGATAATCAAGAGGTTCACATTAATGAAACTTATAGGCAATGATGGACGTGAAACTGACAGTGTCTGTGTGACTATGAACCGAAAGAGACCCACCATGATAGAATTTAGCTTTCCTTCAGCTAGCCATGAACAGTCAAGCATTTACTGGGCAACTATCTTGTGTTTTCAAGAGTAGTGTAAGGATTTTGTTCAAGTCAACAAGTTGTTACTATTTGAACATGATTATAATGTTTGTAGTGAATTGTATTGGTGGCTCTAGATAGCAGTAGGCCTAGTTTCTCTCTCAGATTTTACTGAAGAGTTACAGTGCCTGAAAAGTATTGCAAACCAAAGTAATCACTAAGCAGTGTTTGCCCCTGTATACAAAGTAACTTACTCATGGGAGGACCAGGCAGAGTAAGCGATAAAGGCTGCCAGCGCAGGGAGCAGAGCTGTTAAGATCCTGCATCCCAGTCTGTGTTGCTTTCAAGCAGCTAAGAATGCTGGGAGTTGTAGGTTAGCAATTATAGGAATGTTACAAATGCACACTGCACATAGATTCTTGCACAGAGATTTTGCTTTCACATAGGGTACAAGCAAAAAGGAGGGATTTTCAGAACATGAAAATGAGGTTTCTCAAAGGTTAATTTGAACTTGAAAGAGGCAAAATTTCAACAAAGGGATTAAATACCCCAAGGGCAAAGCCTGCTATACAGTAACCTGGAATTACATGTGCTCACATGCACTGGAAAACACATGGCCTCGCTTCAGCCCCCTGGCCGCCCAGGGACCCCAAAGCACACCAGTCAGACGAGGCTCCATGAGAAAGCTGCCATGCAGAGCCGGAGGTGAGGGTCATGGGCATATCCTGTCACCCGCAACCACTGAAAGCCTTTTGAAACACCCAAATACTAAGAACCACCACAAACCTCGTTTCTGATGAAAACATGTTTTTTTCTTCCTACTGTCCTTAGCCTCTAGAGAGGTTCCTCCTTTCTAGAATACACCATCATCATGGGTTGTACAAACCCTGATGGCAGGGAGGGGACTCTGGTGCCCCAGGCCAGGCCAGTGGATATAGAGGGCCTGGGACAGCCCCACGGCCCAGTGGCTGGGGACAATGCCACTGCCCAGGAGAGAGTGCTCATTCTCACCTGGCTTGTCCAACCTCCAGGGGCTCATTCCTCATGGTTCCCCTTCTTCCTCCACTCCCTGTCAACCATCTCCCCATTTGTCACCACTGTTATGCGAGTTACAGTTACTGTCTTCCCAAATACCAGGTCATCTGTGTAAGACCTCATGCCTCTTAAGTATTAGGTGCTAAGAAAAGCAAAATATTAGGTCAGCATTGTGGCAAGGTGGATTAAGACACCACCTGTGACACCAGCGTCCCGTTCAGGAATGCCAGTTTGAGTTCCTGCTGCTCTGCTTCTGACCCAGCTCCTGGCAATGCTCCTGGGAAAGCAGCAGAAGATGGCCCAACATGGGCCCCTGCCACCCATATGGGAGACCTGGATGGAGTTCCAGGCTCGTGGCTAAAGCCTAGCCCAGTCCTGGCCATTGTGGCCACTCGAGAGTGAGCCAGTAATGGAAGATTCTCTCTCTCTCTCTCTCTCTTACAAAATAAATGAATAAATCTTTTAAAAATGTAATAAATTTTAAAAATGAATTTTTATGGAGAAACAAATAATAGTGGGTCTCTCTTTGGGATGATGAGCTCAAAGTTTTTGACAGGTGGCAAAGTGTAGAATGAAGCTTAGAAGTTGGAGACACTAATAATTTAATTATGCTCACCTTTGTTTTAGCAGTGACTTATTATGGAACCCTTTCTGGACGTCAAATCGTGTCCAGGAACATTTCAAAGTGCTAGACACAGGCCACTTTATCTTTGGCTCTTCATCTCATACTTTGTAGAATTTGTAAGAACTATGCTATATAATTTTTTTTCTTTAAATTTCAAATTCACTGGTGGCAATTGAACTCTCCTGGGAGTATATAAATGGAATGATTGGATTATCAAAAACTATTACTATTTCCAAATGAACAATCTTTACCATCTAGATTTGATATTTTATAGAATGCTGTTTTGATGTTAGTGATAAAAAGTTGCAAATTCTTTCATACCATTCAAGAAAAAATAGAAGCTGTGGTGTTATGGGACAAATTCTATTCCCAGTCTTATACACTAACTTTGTTTTTCTCTCATTTGGCCAGGAGAGCTTTGAGAGAACCTTCTCAGCAGATGGTGTTAATGAGTCTACAGGGGAAAAGAAGATCAAGGATCTAAGATTTTCCTGGCAATGTTTACCTCTCACATGGAGAGGACCACTAGAGAATAATCCCTTCAAAGACAGTGTTTTATTCTTGACAACAAAAGCTCTTTGATTTGATTTCAGAAACGGTCAGCTTAACTCTCCCAGCACTAACAGGTGGCGGTGTCTTGTCAAAGCACGGATTTTGCTAAGTTCAGAGTTAGTCCGACATGAGAGAAATGGAAAAGATGAAGTTCATTCCCAGAACAGCATTTCTGTCAGCAGTAGCCTCTTGTGTAAACGTGCAATCTTAAATAAAACCAACCTGGGCTGCTTTAAAGTCTTCTTGACTGATGTTAACTCTAAACTCTGTTGTTTTTTCCAACATGTGTGTCTAAACCATAGGAGCATCCAAATAGAATCCACCTGTTATCTGGGTCCACACAGGTGTTCTCAAACAGGGACAATTTTACTTTGATAATCATGTTCTCCTGTAATTGCTTATTAACTATCATCCTTTAAAAACGTATACCCAAATCACATCTAATTTAATGGAAATCAAATATATCTTTAGCAATCACAAACAGACAGGGAGTCTTATACTTCCTACCAAACCAAAAAAAAAACACAACATTTGTTATTTCAAAATTTCTTTGTTTTCCTTAATCATAATTGAGTTTTCACAGACATATAGAAAATCACTCGCAGGATGACCTCAATATACCTAATTGCATTCACGTTGGTGACAGATGGTGGAAACTGAAGATAGTCTCATCAGTTTCTTAAGGTTTTGATCCTGTGCCAACTATCATAGTCATTCCTTCTTTTCACAGGATGTAGGGACATGCAAGAAAGGTTATTTTGTCTCCTGCAGGACAAACTTATTGTCATTGTTCTGGGGATCAGTAAGCTGCTGTGGAGAACTGTCACTCCCCTAACTGTACCCACTGAGGTCCCTGGCTCCTGCTTTGTCTCAGTGTTGTCCTGGAAGTTTATTTCCAAGGGGCAGAGAGAGAGAGAGAGAGAGAGAGAGAACCCCTGAGACTGGGCTGGGCTGAAAGCAGAAGTCAGAAGCTCAGTGCAGGTCTCTGACATGGGTGCCAGGAATGGAACCACGTGGGCCATCCCTTCTGCCTCCCAGGCATTGCACTAGCAGGAAGCTGGAGTCAGAAGCCAGAACAAGGCGTCCAACCCAGCCCTTCCGATGCCACGGCCATCTTAAGTGGCAACTTCGGTGCCAGGTCAAACACCCACACGGACTTTTCCTTTTTAAGAAGTTATCTATTAGCAAAGGAATTTTGATGTAACTGTTGTTTTTATCTTCCTTGAGAGCTGTGTAGGGATTTATGTGTGACGTCAGCCCTGTCAGCTTCCTGACTTTTTCAGTGAACAGCTGCAGAAGTCAGGGGCAGCACAGAGCACCCACAAGAACCACAGGACTCCCCAGGAAGTCAAGCCACCGCTGTGCAGCTGGTGAAAAGACACGAGGAGTGCGTGTGTGCTCCTGACCAGCAAAGAATGGTTTGGTTTCTCAGGACCGAAGCCAGGCTATTTCATCCATAATATTGGGAATACCAAGCTAATGCTTCTACCAAAATTAATTTTATTAATCCAGATTTTTTGGGCAGTTTGAGACAGACTTTGGGATATTCTATTAATACATGATTTTCAGAGATAAGGAGATGTAAATTTAAATCCGGGTTCCAGTATGTATCATTGTTTGACCTTGAACAAGTCATTTAACCTTTCTGAATCTGTTTCCTTTTGTGTTAAAGTTTGGACAATAATGTCACTTTAAAAGGTGGATTTGCTACCACTAATGATGATTAAATGAGATTGACAAACAGCAGCACAGTGCCTTGCACGTTGTAGACATTAGTTTTTAAGAGGGAACTGACTCTTCTTCCTGGCATTCATTCTCAACTGCAGAACCTGCTTCTCCGCATTCAAAGGTGAACTCTTTCATCTTTCAAAGAGATGAAAACTTGTGTATCTGCACAAAACGTATTTTTGAACATCTCCTGTCGCCCATGAAACAGGAAACCTACCTGAATTTTTTCATTGGAGATTGCTTTTCTTGAGCAGTGGCCAGATGACCAGAATAATAGACTGGGAAGAACATAATGTTCCAGTTTGTTGAAAACCACGTCATGAAAAATGGGCAGTAGAAGTTCTTATAGGTGATCTTCACAATCTGTGTGGTGCCCACCCAAGACGACGACACTGACAAGATGATCAAGAGTCCCCAGACGGCCTTCAGAAGCACGGACGTGCATGACAGGCAGCGAGCTCGCATTCTGTTCTCCCGGCTGCTGTTCTTGGGATGAGTCTGTGTCCCATCGTCCCCTGGAACCAGGAAGGGAAGACATGTGGGGACGTCAGATCATAAAACACCAATCAAATGCGTCAAACTCAAACGGATGAAACCGAAGAGGCAGACACAAATTCACTGGGTTTTTCTTTCCTGCCATGATCGGAAGAGACAAATAACTCTGGCTTGTTTTCTCTGTGGGATCTTTGCATCAAAGATGACTATTAAATCAAAAAGAAATGTATACCAAGATTGGAGAAAGTTCATTTCCCACCTCACAATAAATTGTTACTTAATGTATTTCCAGGAGCACGATAGGTTTTGCTTTGTATTTTTACATTTAGTAGGAAAATTTAGCAGCAACTTTTTTTTTTACATAAACATAGCCAATGCTCTCTGAAAGTGACAATCACAAAGGCCTTTCCCTGGATAGAGAAGACAAGTTCAATATAAAGAGTGTAATGAATTCATGTACCTATCAGGAAGTTGAACAGGGGCAGAGGTCACCAAGTCCCCAGCCAAGTTGGGATCCCACATGGTCAAATCCCAAGTATAGGGAGGCAAAATTGGCTGCAAGATTCTCCTGTGTCCCTCCTTTAACTATTCAGGCCCTTTCCTTCACTACAAGGTCTATTTTGGGGCTTAAGAAAGTAGTGCAGCCCACAGATTGCAAGGAGCAGTGAAAGGCACTTCTCACCTCACCTCTCCAGAATCTATTGGCTCTGCTGTTGAATGCGTTCCTGCTGCCTAATGAGCCAGGTGTCTACTGCTTAATGAGCCACGCATGATGGACTCACTGGGTTAGAAACCTTTAACCAGCGAGGGCTTTCTGATATCATCATTTGGAAGGAAGGGAATAGAAGCTTTGAAAGTGAACTCTTCTTTGGAGAATACAAACCAAGTAAATATGAAACAGCAATTGCTATATGCCTCCAGATTTGATAAAGTGCCAAGTTCTCAGGGCGTAGAGCACCAGAAGATGAAAACTGGCATTTTTAAAAATTTATTCAATGGGCGGTGCCGTGGCTCAACAGGCTAAGCCTCTGCCTAGCGGCGCCGGCACACCAGGTTCTAGTCCAGGTCAGGGCGCCAGATTCTGTCCCGGATGCCTCTCTTCCAGGCCAGCCCTCTGCTGTGGCCAGGGAGTGCAGTGGAGGACGGCCCAAGTCCTTGGACCCTACACCCCATGGGAGACCAGGAGAAGCACCTGGCTCCTGCCTTCGGATCAGTGCGTTGCACCGGCTGCAGTGGCCATTGGAGGGTGAACCAATGGCAAAGGAAGACCTTTCTCTCTGTCTCTCTCTCTCTCACTGTCTACTCTGCCTGTCAAAAAAAATTATTCAACAAAATCTAGTGGAGACTCTATCAGGAGCTATAGTCCCAGATGAAAGAGTTGCATTCACAGTCTAGTAGGAAGCCAGGAAACACCTAATGGAGTGTGATAAGGGCCAACTCTGACAGACAGGAGGGTACATCAGCATGTTCCTAGTAAATGGAATTTAAAAGGTTACTTTGGTGTAAAAGAATTTTGAAATCCATGCATACTCCTAGAAGGCCATATAAACAGAGAAGCACTGGTAAGCAGTGAGGTGGGAGGTGACCAGGAGACACTTCCCTGATAAAATGACATTAAAGCGAGTCTGGAAGTATGAGTAGCCAGCTACCCTTGCACTCTGTGTACAGATGATACCTGCTCTTTCTTTCTTTCTTTTTTTTGACAGGCAGAGTGGACAGTGAGAGAGAGAGACAGAGAGAAAGGTCTTCCTTTTGCTGTTGGTTCACCATCCAATGGCCGCCGCGGCCAGCGCACTGCGGCTGGCACACTGTGCTGATCCGAAGCCAGGAGCCAGGTGCTTCTCCTGGATACCCGCTCTTAGTAACCGTTCTGCAGAGTTCCTCCTGACCTTACAGAGTAGGAGAGGAAAAGCGAGATAAATAAGGGTCTAGACTGAGAGGCTCCTGTGTTGGGAGGCTGGGGAGAGACACAGACCTACTCTCTTCTAGGTATTGTCATTCCCACTTTCAAGATGAAAAAACTGAGACTCACGTTAAAGGCTGTCTGAAGTTCAACACATTTTTAATCTGAATACTCATTCTACTAGGCTTTCAGCCTTTTGCTTTCCATTTGAGCACTGAAGTTTCAGAAATGGTTTGGAGAAGAATGTGTTTCCTGGTGGGAATGGCAGTCTTGGATAGGTTGAAGGGAACTGATACTTAAGAGAAAGTGGACTCCTGCACTTCACCTCTCATTATTTTCCAGGACTATCTCATAAGGGAGGAGTGATGCTACAAGTATTTTAAGTTTCCTTTTGGGGTGATATTGTCTCCTTCTTTGGATATTTCTTCTGTGCCACCATCACACCACAAACACCAACAATCACCTCAATCTTTCCATATTATTAACCATTTTTATTCTGATGGATAGACTTAATAGTTGCTAATTCTGTAATTTTACAAGGCATAGGGAGATTGGGTCTCCAGAGCTCTCCGCTTTTCTGACCACTTTAAGCATGTTTACATCTCTCCTTTTGTACGTATCACTAGAATTGCTGTATCAGGAACCCTAGCCATTCCTTCTTTTTCTCATCAATTCTCATGTTCATGTGATATTAATACAAATAGAACAGATTCAATGTAGTTCTAAGAATATAATGATATTCTCTCCCTCGCTTTCTCTTCCCTTCCCTTCCCTTCCCTTCCCTTCCCTTCCCTTCCCTTCCCTTCCCTTCCCTTCCCTTCCCATCCCTTCCCCCCTCCCTCCCTCCCTCCCTCCCTCCCTCCCTTCCTTCCTTCCTTCCTTCCTTCCTTTTCTTCTACAAATTGATGGTAGAGGCCACTGGATTTTTGAAATCTGAGTCTAAGTCCTAGCCCTGCCATTCTGTGACCCTGAGTCCTGTTTAATTCCAATCCCCGCTTCTGCCACACAGTGACAACATCTCTCTCATGGGATTCATTTTGAGGTGAAACTCTATAATATCCATAAAATCACGGTGCGCTGCTTTCAGATCATTCTCCTTTCCTCTCTCCTCTGTGTGCCCCGGATTATCCCCAAGTGCCTTCCAATTGTCACAGAAAGAGTAATTATGTTCCAAGTGATCTTTAATGGTTTTCTCTTTACAATCAGCAAGCTAGATATGATAGATATGACATGTATTTATTAACCAGCATATTTAATTAACTGAGATTTTGTTTTGCAAACAACTGGATGACAGCAATATTGCTACAATTTATTAAAGCCAATTAAAATTTCTGAAGATTTAAGATGGAATTTTCTTCATCTTTTTTTTTTTTTTAAGAATTGCACCCTTCATGTGTATGTAATTGTTGAGATAACATTTGAAGACATTGTCTGGGGTGAGCATTTGGTCTAGCAGTTAAGACACTGGTCAAGGTGCTACATCATATTAGAGTACCCACGTTCAGGTCCTCACTCTCTTTCCAAATCTAGGTTCCTAGGATCTAGGTTGAGCAGAGACGGCTCAAGTTTTTGATTTCTGTCACTCATGTGGGAGACCTTGATTAAGCACCTGTCTTCTGACTTGGTCTAGGCTAGGCCCAGCCACTGCAGGCATTTGGAGAATAAACCAGAGACTAGGAATGCACTTCCTCTCTTTTTCTTTCTCTGTCACTCAAATAATAAGATAAGAGAAAATAAGGTTTGTTTTTGAAAAATAACTTTTCTCATATAAAAATATTTTAAAATGAGTGCATACCACAAGAGGATTTCACATCTCCTATATCATTTTTTGCTGATAGTATCTCCATTCCTAACTGAATTCCTAAATTGCCATTTTTCTTTTTATAAAAAGTAACTTTTATCAGTGTTCTGTGTTTCTTGCTTATTTAGTTTATATTTTACTACCTAGTCATTTTGGTTTTTTAAAATTATTTATTCCTTTATGTTATTTATTTGAACTCAATTCAGGTCTTCCATGTGGGTGGCTGGAACCCAATTACTTGAGCCATCATCTGCTCCTAGCCTCTGCATGAGCAGGAAGCTAGAGTTAGGAGTCAGAGTTAAGTATCAAACCCAGACTTTGAAATGTGTCTTAACCACAAGGCCAAATGAACACCCTCTACTACCCATTATTTTAGATGAGATGTTTCGTTGCTTTTGCTGTTGTAATACTGTTTTCAAGGATGAAAGAGGGTTTGAGTCTGTTTTTGGCCAAGTTGAAGGAGTAAATGGAGAGGGAGAATTTGGAAACACACTCAGAGGAGGTCTGCAGGAGAAGATTCTTGGTAGGGGTCAAGGAGCTAACATTGGAAAGGTAGAAAGAGGTACAAACAAAAGTCACCCTGCAACACTGGTATTAGAAAACAAAAGCACAGAGGGATTCTGGGGTAGAGAAGCAAGTGTTAGCATATGATTGCTTTACTCTTTGCCGGGAGGCGGACGTGTAGTCCTAGGATGACAGGAAGTGAATATGAACTTGGGACTTGAGAGCATTTTCTGGGAGAAGGGATAGGATGTCCCTCACCAAAAAGCAACAGCCTTAGGTAGCAGCCTAGTGGACTTTGTTTCATTTAGAAACTGAATTTTCTAGAAAACTTGTGTGCATAGTTGTGAGATTTCTCTAGAAATCCCAGTAATTCAGGCATTGGTGAGATGTCAGGTGGATGGCAGAAAAGTCTAAAGGCCTTAACTGAGCCAAAAATACTGATCAGAGATGCAACTACGTCTCCTGTGGAGGTTAGGGATTTGGGAAAACTAAGAGGACCACTGGGACAGGAAGTCCTGTCGAGGACAAAAGCAGATTCTTGATTTTCCTGGCATTTTTTTTGTTCTTTTCAGAATGGGCACAGTGTGCGGTTACTAAATCCCGGGCATGAGATAAAAGATTCTAGGTTTTGACATTTTGAAGACGAGAAAACTAGCAGCCTTGTAAATGTTATTAAATGTCATTACCGAATCACGTGTGAAGCTCGTCTACCTTAGGTTTTTGTGTTCAGTTTCTCTGATGCACTCTAGACCACTGGTAGTTATTATCTACTTTCTTCCATCCTCCTCTTCCCACTGGATAAAACCATCCCATCCCTGCTCATGAAAGTCCCCATTACACCTCTGCAGTCTGTGCCAGGACTTGTTAGAAGGCTACCGACAGTTGCTATCATTTAAGAGGAATTCACCCACATACCTGATCTGTTCTGTCTCTCAATTCTATGTCCACAAACTCCAGAGGATCCTCGACTCTGAAGTTCCAGAATGGGAGCAGAAGAATCCTCAGTGACAGACAGAGGAGACAGCTGTCGACTGATGCCACTGTGGGAACTGGGGCAATTGGTTCCTGGTTTGCATCGAGTGGCTGAAGATCTGGAGGTACCTGAGAAGACAAATTCATGCCCCTTTAAGAATGTCCTGGAAGAAAAATCAGGATCAGATTTTAAAGGCCTTGGTGTTAAAATCATGGTAGCAACTTCACAGCTCTGAGGAGCTCACTTCTGATTCTAAAAAAGGGGCTCCTAAAAGGAGAATGAAATGTTAGTAAGGCCTGGGTCTCCAAGATAAAGAGCCTCTTCAGAGAAATCAATTAACTAGAGGGGACTATTAAAAGGTGGGATGGATACTCAAGTGCTGAATTAAAACTGTGAACATGTTCTGAATTAAAACCCAAACAATTTATGGCAAGGAAAGCAAAATGTCATACTATACTTGCTTTCACCTTTTCCTTCCTAGGGTTGGCTGTCAAATTCCTGACTGATAAAAGAGTATCTTCTATCAAAGCCACTATGCAGTTTCCCACTAGATCAATGACCGGCTTTGTTGTGTCTGTTCAATCACCTCCAGCCTCTAGCCAGTGCAGCAGATGAAAACCCAACCTTCAGGGTCCTCCCTAGGGCAAATCCCTTCCTATTCTGATTAATTTCCAGTGAAGCCAACCCAGAGTAGACTTCATTAATCTGCAGCTAGAGTAGCCACACAGGTCAGAAGGGTCCAGCCCACACCCTAATCCTCCTCACCGCCAACTCTCCCATTCAAATGGAGAACTGGTCAACGTTAAGATATTAGCACTAGTATATTACTATTCACCTAATTCCAAATTTCATTTGGATTCCTTTTTCTATTCCAAGATTTCATCCAGGATATCACATTATACTTAGTCATCATGTCTCCTTAGCCAGTATGGTCTATGACAGTTTGTCTGTCTTTGTTTTCACGACCTTGACAGTTTTTGAAGAGTGCTGTTGAAGTATTTTGTGGAATGTCTCTTAATTGGCGTTCACCCTGCTTTCTCTCATGGTTACAATGGGGTTATAGGATTTTGAGAAGAATGTCACAAAGGTATCTTTCATATCACATAGTATTAGTCATTATATGCTACCAGCAGAACTAATCATTGATGATGTTGGACATGATCACCTCGCCAAGGTAGTGCTTGGTTTCTCCACTGTCTATTCTTCCATTTCCACACTCTATTTTTTTGGTAGCTGCTCACTAGTGTAGTTCATACTTTGAGAGTGGAGGGTATTAATCTTCACGGTATGGAGAAGGCATCTCTCTTTCACTCCCCCCACCCCCTTTTTGGAATTCTTCTGTATATATTTGTCTGTTTTCCTTATTTATTTTTCCAACAATTTATTTATTTATTGTATATTTATCTCCTACTTTGAATTATCATCAAGCATGTTTATTCTTTTCCTCAGATTATCCCAGAGCTCTGGATTGGCTTCTGATCCCTTTGATCTGGGCTCACTCTTGCTTTCTGAGCTCTTGCGTACGTCCTGACACGCCAAGGTGCTCCAGTGCATTTTCCCTGTCCTCCTAGAATCCATGATTTCTCCAAAAAAATCCCCTTTCTTTTAACTGGATGATTTTTTTTTTGTTTGTTTGGTTGGTTTTTGACAGGCAGAGTTAGACAGTGAGAGAGAGACAGAGAGAAAGGTTTTCCTTCTGTTGGTTCATCCCCCAGATGGCCGCTATGGCTGGTGCAGTGCGCTGATCCGAAGCCAGGAGCCAGGTTCTTCCTCCTGGTCTCCCATGCAGGTGCAGGGCCCAAGGACCTGGGCCATCCTCCACTGCACTCCCAGGTCACAGCAGAAAGCCGGAATGGAAGAGGAGCAACCAGGACAGAATCCGGAGCCCAGACCAGGACTAGAACCTGGGGTGCCAGTGCCGCAGGCGGAGGATTAGCCTAGTGAGCTGTGGCACCAGCCAAACTGGATAATATTTCAAAAGCTGTATCTGGCTGTGAGTGGGCTTGCTTTCATTGGGATACCCTTGGGATAGGCCCTCCCAGCTGTCAGAGCTAAAAAGTATGTTAATGTATGTCTACCCATGCATACACATAGGGGTATATTCATAATTATTTTTTATCTCACACTCTTTTTATGTCCTCTAAGAACTAGCTAAAGTGTCCTGTATTCATTGTGAAGTCAATCAGTATTTGTTGACTCTGATGAAGATCAACTCGAGTGGTAAGACTTGGAGTATCAGATCACCTTGACACTGGTGGATAGCAGCTAGGTACACTGCCATGACCACTCTCTGGGACACTGCACTCACACTTCTGTGTGAGCTAACAGTTCCTTTATTCTCACTGATACAAGGTAGGGAACAGAGGCTTTCAGGGGCTCTGTCTTGGTGTGATGCTTCTGAGATGGTAGAAGGGAGATAAACAATGCCAAATGAAAACAAAAAAATTCAAATAAACAGTGTCCTAGCTTTGTATCCATTGTGTTATGTATCAGGAGAGCAATCACTTGAAGCAATCAAACCAGAACATCAAAGTGGTAGTGTGCAGAGGGAAAGAAGGATTGAGTTCCTGAACCGGCAAGAGTCAACAAGAGCCAAGAATCGAGCAGAGTAATGTGACCTTGATGTAAATGTTCCTTCCACAGTGCAGGCCTCTCCATTCATAACAAAAGCTCCTCTTGTTTTCTTTTCAATCTTGGAAAGATAATTAGAAAGATATAAAGATGTAGTTAGCTGTATCATCTATTATTAAGTGTCTCAGATTGGCCTCATTAAAATGCATTATTTAATCTTGGATTTAAAAATCATAAAAATACACAGCTACTCAAAAAGTCAACAGATGTATTACATACTGATTACTATATGTAAATTTAATACTAAATTAATATTATTATAAAAGTGTCAACAATACATGAGGTTCTTATTGCACATATTTCAAATGTCTACTGTTCCTTGTACAACTATGTTTCCAATTGAATAGTTCAAACTCAATGAAAAGTAGATGTCTATAATTCAGTGAACTCTCAATTATTCATGTTCTTTAAGAGAGGTTGAAAGCTTGGCTACTCTGAGTCTTTTACAATGTGTGTTTCAGGTTTTTTTTTTTTATAAGTTATTTTATATAAGATGTGCTCGCTCTCTCTCTCTCTCTCTCTCTCTCTCTCATGTTAACATTGAGCTTCATGCTGTCATCACTTGGAAACTGTAGGTGGCAAGAAGAAAGTCTAGAAATGGGTTGGGTAGCAAGTTGAGATGAGGTCAACCCAGAATATTGGCTACAACTACCTAAAAAGTTGGTAACCTGCACACAGCTAGGAGGTGCTGAATTTATCTTGCCTCCTCATTTCCACAGAAATATAGATTTCATTGAAATATAGAAGTTCATTGCCTGCTGACAGCTGCTTCCAACTGATTGGTTTGTTGAATAAATCCAAGTTCATCCCCTGAAGACATTTAATCATTGTCCTAAAATGTTACACTGGGAGCAGGCATTTGGCCTAGTAGGTAAAATGTCCACATCCCATATTAAAGTAACTGAGTTAAAATCCTGGCTCTGCACCTGAATTTAGTTTCCAGGTCCTGGCTTCAGTCCTGCCCAGTCCAAGCTGTTGTGTTTATCTGAGGAATGAACTAGTGGAAGAGGCTCTCTCTATCTGCATGTCTCTCTGTCTGTCCATCTCTCAAATAGAAAAAATGATAAAATTTAAATTTCAAAGCCAGGCCTAGAAACACATTCAGGGCTTGGGCCATATAACAGTCATCTCCAATCCTGAAAATGAAGACTCTGTCCCATCCTATATGGTCTTGTACCAGTCAATTAATATGATGCCTGCCAAGACAAAAGTAGCTATTCAGAATGTCACCTGGGATGCTGTCAAGGACCATAAATAAATCATATCTGTTTTTTATATGTCACAGTGAGTTCCTGGGCGGAAGCAAGGATTGCAAACTCATTTAGTGAACAATGTTCATGCTTTAATAGTTATTGAGAGGAAATTGTATCAGAAGTGATGAGTTGGAAGTCTTTTATTAGTTATGGCAGATGGCTTGCCCTGTCCCTCTTAAAGACATCTGCTCACTAGAGTTATAACAATAAGCCATCGAGGGCAATTTTTCATATTTTTCAGGCAGGAGAATATGATTTCTTCATCTGTGCTGGTTAGGCTGTGCCTGCTCCCAAATTCAATTTGGCTCAACAAGTGACTATTAAGCACTTATTATGGGCAGGTATTATGTTAGGAGCAGAGGTAGACAAATGAATACAGAGCCTATGCCTGCAGGAAGCTCTCAACTTAGTATCAGAGTCAGACTTTGTAAACCAATTAACCATAATTTAATGTGACCTGGGGAAGGAGAAGAAAGGGAGGGAGTGATTCATTCAGAAGCTTAGAGCAGAGGAGGCTCCACGGGACACTCCATCAAAGGCAGCTTTAAACTCTGACAGATGAGTCACACTTCACCAGGCAGAGTTTTAGGCTGAGGAACAGGCAACGTGGTCGCTGGAATCTGACTGTAGGAGTTAATACTCAGAGCGTAGAGCACATGCTAGGAGACTTCATACAAAAATGACCCACCCTGAACACTGAACCTGAGTGCAGAAGAGCACCAAGAAGCCCCCTCTTTTACCCATTCCAGTCACTTGAGGAGGACGTGCCACCTAATTGAGACCCAGACCATTTGGAGGGGTTAAGAATCCAGGCTGTCTAAATATGCGGAGACCTGGTAGAATCGGCTCGGTCATGTATAACTGCGCAACACTGAGCCGGACGAAGGCTGTGTAATTTCTCTCAGTCTGTTTCCTCTTCTGTTATCCTCATTCTCAAAGAGTATGTGCATTAAGTGACCTATAGGAATTACTCAATGAAAGCAGACTATTTTAATAATGAGTATGTAAACTAAAAGTACTATTAGTGGTACTTTTATATTTAACTCTATATATTAGAAATCCAAGCTAAATTGGTTCAAGCAAAGAGGAAAGATTTTCAGAGCTTAGCAACTAAGGGACAGGATGTCCCTAAATCTCAGGAGTACCTGGAGCCAGGGGCACAGGGCAGTCAGTTTCCAAATCTTCCCAACTCTCCCTACTGGGTGACAGCTTCCTTTCTTCTTAAGTAAACTTGGTTGTTTGAAGCTCCCAAGTTTTCAGTCTTCTAGCCTTAGCCTTCTGGAAGAAAACTAGTTGCCCAGAATAAAAAATCCTGAGAGACGGGAGAGCATTGCAACAGGTGGAAGCTCCCAGGTCAGGCTGGGGCTGGGGCGGGGGTGTGGAGCAGATGATGCCCTGGTTGTCTTCCCTAGGAGCTTCAAGCCAAGAGGATGAAGATGAATGACAGCCACTAAGCAAGCAATCACTTGAGGAAATTGTGCATAAGGCATGGGGTTCTCAGATATTGAGCTGGAAAGACGAGCTGATGAAGATTAGGTTTTTGGAAAGCACTAGGAGTGAGAAGCAAGTTTCTGCGTGGGCAAGTGCAAGAGCTTGCAGATAATAAACCTGACTCCCAGACAGCATTCAAACTAACGTTTACCTCGTATGAGCTCAGAGGTCAACAAAACAATTTGGGGCATGCTCAATCGGACTTGCCCCAAAAAACAGAGTTAGAAATGTGCCAGGGGATTCCAATTCAATCCCATCAAGGTGGCATGTACCAATGCCATCTCACTAGTCCAATTGATCAGTATCAGTTCATAATTGATCATAATGATAGGATTAAGAGTCAAAAGGATCATATAAACAAGACTAGTGTCTGCTAATACTAACTGATAGAATAAAAAAGGAGAGAACAATCCAACATGGGAAGCGGGATACACAGCAGACTCATAGAATGGCAGATGTCCTAAACAGCACTCTGGCCTCAGAGTCAGCCCTTAAGGCATTTGGATCTGCCTGAAGAGCCCATGAGAGTATTTTAGGCATGGAAAGCCAAGGCACTGTGGCAAAAAAAAAAAAAAAAAAAAGAAAGAAAAATTGAAAAAACCCTAATGAAAGATCTCTGTGAGTGAGACCCCAGTAGAAAGAACAGGCCATCAAAGAAGGAGGTACCTTTCTCTGAAGGGAGGAGAGAACGCCCACTTTGAATATGACCTTGTCTAAATAAGATTGAAATTGGAGAACTCAAAAGGCTTCCATAGCCTTGGCAACCCATGACAAGAGCCTAGGGTGATTACTGACACCATAAACAAGAGTGTCAATTGTTAAATTAACAACGGGAGTCATTGTGCACTTACTCCTCATGTAGGATCTCTGTCCTTAATGTGTTATCCAATGTGAATTAATGCTATAACTAGTACTCAAATAGTACTTTACACTTTGTGTTTCTGTGTGGGTGCAAACTGTTGAAATCTTTACTTAATATATACTAAATTGATCTTCTATATATAAAAATAATTGAAAATGAATTTTGATGTGAATTGAATGGGAGAGGGAGCAGGAGATGGGAGGGTTATGGGTGGGAGGGAAGTCATGGGGGGTGGGAAGCCACTGTAATCCAAAAGCTGTACTTCGGAAATTTGTATTTATTAAATAAAAGTTTAAAAAAAGAAGGTCAACAAAACACCTGAACACCTGGCTTTACTAAGTGCTATACTGAAAAGCTGAGCTCAAGACCTTATCCAAATTTTCCCCAAATTATGAGATGAATGCCACATGCCTATGAATCCAGTGCCCATGCCTGCTGGTGCGATAATGGATACAGAGGACATTCTTACAGGGGATTGGGTGTGTGTGTTTGTGAAGGGGGAACAGGGTAGTTTCTCTGTGACAAAAGGTAGCATAGTATCCAGGAAAAACTTCCCTGAAAGATACAATTGGTTATGTCACCTTAGACAAGTACTTGGCCTCTCTTTGTCCACATTCTTTCTATTCTGAAATTAAAGGATTGGACACAATGATTTCCTAAACCCCTATAGCTTTCTCTTCTTTGAATTAAAGAATTTTCAAATAAGCACCTGCAAATCATGTTTGACCACAAAACAGTTTAAAATAGTCATTTATATTAGATTCAAGAAGGAAGAGATGGAAAATCCAAATTAGAATAATTTACAAAAAGATACAGGGATGTGGGGCAGTGGTTCTTTAAGTCTCCCACCCCAGCAGCACCTGGGAGTTTCCTAGAAATGCAACTCTTTAGTGCCCACCTCAGAGCTTTGAACCAGAAATTCATCTAAGTGATTCCAATGCAAGCTAAAATTTGGGAAATTATGCGAGAAATCACAAGAAGGAAGCATTCGGGCTTAACAACAGCTCCTACCACTGTTAGGCTGAAAGGGACAATGGAACAGAGTCATTAGAAGAATCTGGAAGGAGAAGGTTGCCTAACATGAGTTATGACTTTAATTAAATCAAATACTTGCTGGGGACTCGGAGAACAGTGTCTTTTTTTGATATCCAGAAGACTCCCTATTGGTCAACAAACTGAATCCAAGGGATAAGACAGCTTCTTCTTCTAGTCTTTACTGGTCCAGGTTCCAGAGAGAGAAAGAGAGGTGGTTGGAGAAGGGTGGAGAGGATTTAGAAGGATACAAAGAAGACAGCATATATGCCATATTTCTACAAAGTCACGGGAGAGACCACAGGTCTCCCAATTCCCACCAGCTTTAAGCTTCTTTGACTGATGATTCTTCACCCATCAAGCTGTTGCAAATCATATTTTAATCACAAACCAGCCTCGACTATTTTCAACTAATCACTTAGGGATGTGTTTCTTTTAAAGACCCATCGTCTTTTCAATGACTAAGACATTGTGATCACTGAAGAGACTCTGACCACAGAAATATGGTCCTGGATTTTGTGAGTTGGTGTTGCTTGGCGGCCATAATTTATTCACCATCACTTTGTCTTACAAAAAGGGAGGTGATATCAGTAATTTAACAAAACAGTGTGTTAAAAGCTGCATTTCAGCTTATTTTTTAAAAGATGTGTTTATTTGGAAGTCAGAGTAACAGAGAGAGAAGAGAAGGAGAAGGAGACACACACACACACACACAGAGAGAGAGAGAGAGAGAGAGAGAGAGAGAGAGAGAAAGGTCGTCCATCTGCTGGTCCACTCCCCAAATGACTGCAATGGCTGGAGCTGGGATGGTCATAAGCCAGGAGCCAGGAGCTTCTTCTAGGTCTCCCATGTGGATGTGGTGCCCAAGGACTTGGGTCATCTTCTATTGTTTTCCCAGGCCATTAGCAGGCAGCTGGATCAGAAGTGGAGCGGTTGGGATTCTAACCAGTGCCCATGTGAGATGCCGGCACTGATGGTGACAGCTTAAGCTGTTACACCACAACACTGGCCCCTCCTTTGCTTTTAAGTGGCAAGCTATTGAAGACTAAGCTTTGTGTCTCTGCCAAAATCACATTTTCTCATTAGGAGACGTGGGATGCCAGTAGATGAAGTGAGGATGTGAGGGTACTTCAAGAAGTCCATTGGTGGGGTAGGCATTTGACCTAGCTGCCAACATGCCCATGTCTCCTGTGGGCGTGCCTGGGTACCAATGCGCAGGTCTGGCTCCTGACTCCCGCTAATGCAGAACCATGGGAGGCGGTGGTGACGGCTCAGGTGGTTGGGTTCCTGCCGCCTGTGGGGGACTGGGATTTTATTCTCAGCTGCTTGCTGGTGGTCATTTAGCAAGTGAACCAATGGATGGGCACCTGCTCTCTGTCTTCCTCTATCTGCCTCTCAAATACATAAATATTCTTAAAAGTTTATGACAAAATAGAATTAAAAGATAAGTTTCTTTTTGTGCAAAAATGTTTGAAATCTATGCAGTGTTATTTTCATAGTACACAATTTCTGTGAACTCTACTTATTTATTTATTTTTAAAGACTTTATTTATTTACTTGAGAGGTAGAGTTGCAGACAATGAGAAGGAGAGACAGAGAGAAAGGTCTTCCTTCTGCTGGTTCACTCTCCAATTGCTGTAATGGCCTGAGCTGCACTGATTCGAAGCCCGGAGCTTCTTCCAGGTCTAACATATGGGTGCAGGGGCCCAAGGACTTAGACTATCTTCTACTGCTTTCCCAGGCCACAGCAGAGAGCTGGATCGGAAGTGGAGCAGCCGGGACTAGAACTGGCATCCAAATGGGATGCCTGGCGCCGCAGGCACAGGATTAACCTACTGCAACACGGCACCGGCCCCCTGTGAATTCTTTAAAAACATCTTGTATTCTAGCAACTGGAAGACAAATGGGTAATTGTGCAGGAGCTTCTGGGAACACACGTGCAGACGTGGAAGCCATGGGAGAGAGGGGTTTTGGAGATAGTGGCTGATACAGGAGAGCCCAGATGCCAGGACCACGGAGCAGTCGCAGAAGCCATCACAGGTACCACCTTCCAGCAGGGGAGTGGCAGAATCCGTGGTAAGGACACCTGAAGATGAGTCTGACTTTCTGACTTCCTCACCGGTACAACTCTGAGAAGACACTTTCCCTCCTTCCCTCAGTGGGGTGTATGCCTAGCATTTGTTTAACACCTACCATGTGCTAAAGCAGACCTCATAATGATACTGCAGGGTGGATTTTACTATTCCCATTTTACAAATGAGGCAAGTTAATTTCTAATAGCCCAAGTAAAGCTTAAAACTCAAGTGTACCCAGTTCCAAAGCCCATATTCTCTCCAGTGTGCTTTGCTTCATTTCCATCTCAGCTGATCAGTTTTACCGAGCTCCTTCTGTGTAATAGAAGCAAATAAGCTTCTAGGGGAAGATAATATATATTCATATATATTCCCAAGCATCCCCACAAATATAAAGGGGTGAGAATCAGTATTATTATTGTCAGAAAGTGAAGAGAGGGGTTCTGGGGTTTGGTGTAGCAGTTAAAACACTGCTTGGGGTGCCCGCATCCCATACCAGAGTGCCTGGGTTCAAGCCCTGGCTCTGCTTCCAATCCAGCTTCCTGCTGAAGTGCACTCTGGGAGGCAGCAGGTGATGGCTCAAATACGGGTCCTTGCCAAGTGTGTAGGAGATCCAGAGAGAGTTCTGGATTCCGGGTTTTCGCCTGACCCGGTTGCGGATATTTGGAGAGTGAAACATTGGATGGAAGATCTCTCTGGTGTATCTCTGTTTCTCCCTTTCTCTGTCTCTCTGCCTTTCAAGTAAATAAGAATAAATACATTAAAATCAATGAAGCAGAGAGAGTAATTTCAGCTGAGTAGAGGAGATGGATTCAAGAAGATTGTAAAGCAGGGCAGGGTTCAAAAGGAAGAGGCTGGAGATGCTTCAGCAGATGATGGGCTGAAAGCAGAATTCCAGGAAGGCAAAACTTGCAAGAGAGGGCAGGATGCACAGTACAGAGAGAACCTGGAGGGAAGACATCTATTTGGAAGTTGTTCCATCAAAAATGCATGCATTAATCAGCTCCATGCATGCATTGGGACCCTTCTTTTCCCTGGCTCTGGCCCAGGCAGTCACATGGCAAGGGTAGAAAGAACACTGGCGATACTGTCATTAGGAGCATGCACAGTGCACAGTGACAGTATCTTGTACATGGAAGCTGGGTAAGCTGGTCACAGTTGTTCCTCTTGGCCATGATCTTGCACAAGGTACCCACCAATGCCCTTACCCCAGCCTGCACAAACCATTGGAACTCTGTTTTTGCTTACACTTGTCTAGCACATGTTCTGGATTTATATTCCAAAGAAGAGATTGGGGTCAAGTTGTATTTCCTCTGATTTCATCCCCACAAAATACCACCCTTAACACTTGCTCATTTAGACAAATTTCTAGCCCTGTATCTCTGTCTAGAATCGTTGATTTCCTCTGTGCTGTCCACTGATCACCCCTTCCTCCCTGTTCTGGCTCTGAACACATCCAGGTTTTCTAAGGCTGTTTTCTCCTTTCAGATCGCCTCTTACATGACCACACCTACTCTCTGACTACTCAGACCTTTTACTTCTTACACCCTCTGTCACCTGTAGAATTAGATATGCAGTAACCTTGATTTCTGCTGAACATTCATAGAAGCCAGAAGTGGATTTTTAAGTATTCTCAACGTACTTAAGAAAAAAAATTTTAATCTACTTTGCTGACCCTACATTTGAGTCAGCAGAAATGCCACAAAATTGTCTTAATTTTTTTTTTTTGGTCTTAAATATTTTCTCAGGAATTAGAAGGTGTCTTTCATTGCAAAAGAACTAACAACCCTTTTAAAAAATCTCTCATTCAACATAACAATTCCCTGAGTGTTTCTAAGACAGACACCTTGGCCATCTGTCATGTTTGGCTGTCCAGCATCCAACCCCATCCCTATTTAAGGAGAGTCCCCCTCCCTCATTATAGGAGCCTTATGAGAAACAGTGTCCATATCTTACGATGGAAGCTGAAGGAGGCCAAATAATCCTCCCTGCTCCTGGCCATAGGAAGTCGGCATGGCTGGTTTTAGTTGATTGGCTATTCCTACCCAGAATTATGCATTTATAGGAAGCCAGGATGGGTAAACGCCCCATGGATAACAGCAGCAGCAAGGGGGCTGGGTTATGATACAGGGGCAGTAAGCTGGTCCACTTGTTCCAGCTGCCTGGCTCTGAGGGTCTCTTGGTTCCCACATATTTTCCAAGGTTCTGTGATTCTCTTCTCTGGTATCCACTGGCTTAGCAACCATCATGGACTCTGTGGATTGCACCGAGAGCCCTGTCTGATCCCTCACCAGCACCCAGCTCTCCAGCTCCTCCCTCACTCGTCTGCTCCCCCTTACTCTTCCTGCCATCTCTACAGGTGCAGGAACCCCTTCAGAGCATTTGGGACGATTTTCTGGATTTCTTTACAGCCTCCCTATGAGAACCCACAGCAGCCATCGTCAAGGGTATGTAGCTGATGATCCCCCAGGGGCAAGCTCTCCCCTGAAGAGAGCTGGATGATCCCCAGGTGAGGGTGGAGAGGGAGACTTCTTCACCTCTCCCCCTCATCACTCCAGAGACCGTGATACCAACAGCAAGTGGAAATCCATGTCCGTACAGTGCACCACAGGCCTGTCCTGGGGTTCTGAAGTATTGCCTTTTACCCAGGAGAATCAGAATAAAGGTAGATTCACTTCAGTACATCTCCCTAGAGGGTTAGCTGACTAAACTGAAGCAAAATAGATAGCAAAATGCTATTTATATGAAGACAACAAAACTAAAAGTGCCATTGTAGTCCAGTACTTCAGCTGCTCCTATTAAATGAAGTTCTGATTGTTTTATTTGCATTCACATCTCTCTCTCTCTCTCTCTCTCTCTCTCTCTCTCTCTCTCTCTCTCTCTCTCTGGCAGAATGGACAGTGAGAGAAAGTGAGACAGAGAAAGGTCTTCTTTTTCCGTTGGTTCACCCCCCTCAATGGCTGCTGCAGCCAGTGCACCGCGCTGATCCGAAGCCAGAAGCCAGGTGCTTCTTCTGGTCTCCCATGAGGGTACAGGGCCAAAGGACTTGGGCCATCCTCCACTGCACTGCTGGGCCACAGCTGAGAGCTGGACTGGAAGAGGAGCAACCGGGACAGAATCTGGCACCCCGACCAGGACTAGAACCTGGGGTGCCGGCGCTGCAGATGGAAGATTAGCCTATTGAGCCACGGTGCCGGCCCACACCTCCCTCTTTCTTTTAGGTAGTAAGACACTGGCATGAAGACTTTGTTATTATTTTAATATCATCGTATATATTCTTCCTAAAACACATACAAATAGTGGTATTTCTAAGATCGTATTTTAGATGCAGTGGGAGTATTTATGCTTGAATAACATATTGTTCAGATAACTGATTCTAATTTTTTTTCTGATTCTAGATTTTCATATGTTGGCTTTACTTCCTTGAACCATCTGTTTGCTGTTCATTAAGTATTCATGTTGAATCTCTTCTGTCTCCTTTCCCCCAAAGTTTTTCTTTCCTTGGTTCTTGAATCAAGTTATTTACTCAATGCAAGTACCTACAAAATATACTAAAATCCTTACACATCTGTAAAACCACTACCACTCCCTTGCAATGTCACTGCTACCCTGACAACCTTGGTAAATATTTCTCACTGACTGTCAGAACACTCCACATAGATTCCTCTCTGCTAGGCTTTGCTAGAACACACTAATAAGAGAGCTTCATAATTCATTATTGGTTCGAACCTCAGTTCAGGATGCACCAAAAGACCTGTGATTATCGACCAATTCTAAGATGAGTCATTAATTAATCATTTATTCACGCCTACTGTGTGCCAGCAGAGCCTAGCCCCTGCGGAGCACAAAGAAGAGCAAGAAGGCACGGTGCTTGCCCTCATTTCCTCGTCGTCTAGGAGGGAAAAGCCAATTACATGAGCAATTTCTATAGAGAGAGCTAAATGCCAGTGGGTGGACAAGCCAGCCTTTACTCTGGGAGCCAAAGCAATGCACCTCTCCCTCGCCAGTGCTAATGGTCCACAACTGTGTTCTCCTTTGGGACCCAGGCTTTTAAACTATAAGCCTATGGATCAGTTCACAAAATATTTTTGCTTTGTTCATGAGCAGAAAGAAATAAGTGGGCAGATAAACATGCCAGGGTCCAGCTAATGCTGCTACACGCTCATTTATCACTCAGGGAGGAGCACAAGGCCTGCACTGGCAGAGACAGCTGCTTAGGCAGCTCTCCTGTGATGTAAGCCACAGTCTAAATAAAGCTGTTGGCAAGTTTCTGTCCCCAGGGATGTGGGGAAAGCTAAAGAGCCAGCGTCAGGTCACTCTCACCACTGCTATGGGTATCTACACTCATCTTGTGAGCGGCCTGAAACAGTTCTTGAACCTAAAGCCACAACAGTAACTCCAGCTCCACACTCATAGGAAGCCTCTTCCTCACTTAGCAAAACCCTACTCTCCCTGCAAAGTCCAGTGCAAGGCCCAGTGCCAGCCACCTGGGCCCAGCGTCCACTTCTGAGGGGTATTCACTGCTGTTTGAAAAGATTTAAGCAGAGTAATGGAAGGGTCACGGTGGCTTTTCAGAAGATTGCTCTGCAGTGAGGAGAATGGGTTGATAGAGAGCAAAACTGGAGATGAAATTACTTGTTAAGAAATCGCCGGGGTCAGCAGAGGGAGAGAGTATCATGGCTTGGAAGAGGTGGTAGCAGTCAGGTTGAAGAGGGGCAGATTTGAAAGGGATTGCAGAGATGAAATGCACGTAGCTCGGGCCATGATTTGATGTGGGTGCAGAGACAAGGATGCAGAAGAGGTCAGGAATATGCATCAGCTTCTGTCCCAGACAAGTGCACTGATAACACACCGTTCTCAGAGCTAAAGGAGGACCCGGTTGTGGGAAGGATGATGAACACAGCCTTAGACATGTTGAGTGCATGAGAATCATTCAAGGGAAGACGGCCAGCGGGCAGCTGGACACACAGGTCTGGGGTTCAGAGGAGACACAGGTTTTGGGGTCATTGGTGTAGGAAAAGCAAGTGAAGGCATGGGAGGTGGTATGAGATGAACTGTGAACCTCTCCCCAGCTCCCCAAACATGTTGAAGTCCTAACTCCCAGTAGCTGAGAGTGTGGCCTTGTTTGGAGATAGCACATTTGCAGAGGCACTCAAATAAAAATGAGGTCATTAGGGTGAGCCCTGATCCCTTAGGGCAGGTGTTTTTATCAAAACAGAAAGTGTGGACACAGACACACACAAAGAGAACAACACATGGATATGAAGGCCAAGGTCAGGATGATGATTCTGCAACCAAGGGATGCCAAAGATATGCCAGGAAACCAGGAGAGGGTCCGAAACATGGAACAGATTTCCTCTCAGTGCCCCACTGGAAGACAATCCTGCTGACACCTTGATCCCAGACTTCTAGGCTTGAGAACTGTGAGAAAATACATGGCTGATGTTTAAGCCACTCAGTCTGGGCAATTTGTTATGGCAACCACAATATAGCAATACAGGAGAGGATGCGATCACACAGAGGGAAAAGGTTGACAGAGAAATGCAGATAATGTGGACTGAGACTCAATAAATCCACCAACTAAAGGGATGCGGACCTATTTTTAAAAAATAACAATTTATTTATTTGAAAGGCAGAGGGTTACAGATAAGCAGAGGCAGAAAGAGAAAAGTCTTCCATTCGCTGGTTCACTCCCCAGATGGCTACAACATCTGTAGCTGGGCCGATCTGAACCCGGGAGCCAGGAGCCAGGAGCTTCTTCTGGGTCTCCCAAGCAAGTGCAGGTGCCCAAGGACTTGGGCCATCTTCTGCTGCTTCCCTAGGCCACAGCAGAGACCTGGATCAGAAGTGGAGCAACCAGGACACAAACCATCATCCACAAGGGATACTGGCACTGCAGGTGGCAGCTTTACCCACTATGTCACAGAGCTGGTTCCCAGACCTACATTTTTAAAAGCATTCAGGGGGAGGGGCCAGCACTGTGGCATAGCAGGTAAAGCCTCCACCTGCAGTGCTGGCATCCCATATGGGCACTGGTTCTAGTCCCGGCTGTTCTACTTGCGATCCAGCTCTCTGCTATGGCCTGGGAAAGCACTAGAAGATGGCCCAAGTCCTTGGGCCCCTGCACCCATACGGGAGACTTGGAAGAAACTTCTGGCTCCTGGCTTCGGATCGGCACAGCTCTGGTCATTGCAACCAATTGGGGAGTGAACCAGCGGATGGAAGACCTCTCTCTCTGCCTCTCCTTCTCTCTCTGTGTAACTGACTTTCAAATAAATAATAAGTAAATAAATAAAAATAAATCTTTTAAAAAAAGCATTCAGAGGTGGGCATTGAGATGTAGCAGATCAAGCCACCATTGGGGATGCACATATCCCACATCGGAGTGCCTGTTCTGTCCTGGTTCCTCTGTTTTGGATCCAGCTTATTCCTTATGTGCCCTGGAAGCAGCAGATGATGGCTCAAGTATTTGAGTTCCTGGCACCCATTTGACAGGTGGTCTGGATGGAGTCCCATGCTCCTGGCTGCAACATGGCCAGCCCTGACTGTCAGTCATTGGGGGAGTGAACCAGCAGATGCAAGCGCGCTCTCTCTCTCTCTCTCTCTCTCTCACTCTGTGTTTCAAAGAAGCAAATAAATCATTTAAAAATAGAAAACATTCAAAAAAAAAAAAAACAGGCGGGTAAAATCCACAAGATTGTAATAGAATAGAAGCCACAGAAAGAGAACGGGCTTCGGTGGCCATGGTGCACAGTGTGACTTGTGCAGGGCAGTCATTGTTGACCTGGAAAGAGCTTTGTTGGTGGGAAGAGGAGAAAGCCAGATCTCACTGCTTAACAAAGGGGTGGGATATGAGAACACACGCAGGAAGTGTAAAAGCACACAAATGCAAAGGCAAAAGTAAATTTTCTCTACGGAAACTTTATCAAAGACAGAGATCATGTCCATTTAAGGAGTAGACCAGCCATTCCAAATCTGTTATGGGGGAAGTGAGGACGGACATGAGCGCAAGCGGATGAACAGGTAGATGGCTGGCTGGCTGGCTGGGTGAGGGAGGGAGGGAGGAAATGGAGGAAAAGATGGCAGAGTCAGGTAAGTCCGGGTAATTTTATTGGAAGAAAGATAACATTTTATCCACAGTGCACAAAATTCATTTAAAAATGAGGCTTAGCTTTGTGATTTAATAGGAGAACATACAAAGCTTTCTTAAGCGCCTTGAAATCTTCCCACCCAGAATCCAGGGAGCTGATTCAGCATGTCTGCCATCTTCCTGACCCCATGGTCGCTGTCAAAATTAAAAAAAAAATCCACACCATCAGGCTCATTTCTTGGTCAAAGATGAGGAGAAAACAATATTAAAACCCCTGTTTTGTGTGTTTCTTCAGCAAGTGAGAGTAAATCACCTCATAGGAGTATGATATTCACCCATGAGAAGCAAATCACAGAAGCTATGCAACCGTCAGAATGCTCCATGTGCTGTCACCAAGCGTTGAGCAGAATACTTCTAAATTTTTCAAGTAGAGGCAGCTCTGGCAGTGAGCTATGCATAATCTCTTCTTGAAGTTCTAAATTTATCTGATGGAGTTAAAGATAATTCTTACGATGTTCACATTAGATGAATTAAATTTACTACACAGGCCACGACACAGGGTAAGAGGCATTGTTGGCATTACCTTTTGACTCCATTTCCTCCTGCCACTCCCCTGCTTTAGGCTCCTGTTGGTGCTCTCTTGGGTGACTGACTGCCTCCTGCTCCCTCCCTGCAAGGATTGAAGGGAAGAGCTGCCCTGTGAGGACAGAGGTCATCCAATGACGCAGGAAAACCATTGGTAAACCCTGACTCACACATGTATAGCCCCAGGGGTATTTTCTAGTCAACTTTTGTTTTGGCAAGAAGGGATTTGGCAACCCATATTCATTTGTTCATCTTGAGTAGGGAGTCCCCTGTGTTCCAGACATAGAACTAAGCTATATAGGCTACAAAGAGTTCAGGTCAAGTTTCTTCCCTCATCCACAGCATTTTGGGGCAAAGTAGCTAGAAAACAGGTGAATTATAACCCAACATGGAAAGCAAGTTCTGGGCTTCATGGAAATAAGGATCTGCAGGACCTTGAGCCTGGAGGGTATGAGGAATAGTAAGATACAGCAGCAACAGCACTTAGGGGCAACCACAGGAAAACAGCCTGGTGGCTGCTGTGGTCGCCACGGCAGAGGACAAACCAGGCTCAGCTGTGATGAGGCTAAGACATAAGGACAATGCCAATTTGACTTATAAAGCAAACTTGTGGTTTCCAGCTCTGTAAACCTGTAACCAGCTCCATTCCTCACTCCCTAGGACCCAAACCCTCGGAGTCAGAAATTTTATTTCTCTCCATTAACATGAATAAAAGGTTTGGGGAGTAGGAAAGACCTTGACTTACACATTTGTGGTTCCAGCACTCATGCCTAGCACAGATAATCTGGGGTGGGAGATCTCTCTGGGGCTGAGAAATGGACAGTGAGTCTGGTTCTGAGTTCACACATGCATCCAACAAGTATTCGCTAAGTACTTACTCTATACAAGGCACTGTCATAGGTGCCATGGAGGCATGGTCTCAGTCCTTGTGAAGCCTAGAGTGAGTGCACAAACACACACACATAGGAATACAGCATGAGCAAGTAAATACATCAGCAAATAATCACAAATTATAAGTACCAAGAAGGAAGCAAGAGGGTCTAAGGATGGAAAGTCACAGGTATGTCTAGCTATATTGTCAGAGAGACTCTGAGAAGATCTCATGTAAACGGGACTTTAAGAATGAGGAGGAGACCTACAGAAAAAACTGCTGGAAAAGTGAGTCAAGTCAGGAAGCAGGAGCAGCATGTGCAAAGACCTTGAGCTGTGAAAGAGTTTGATGTGTTGTAGGAACTCAGTGCAGGTCAGTGTAGATGGAGTACCATAGACAAAGGAGAGAAGAGCATGAGATAAGATTAAAAAGGAGACAGGGCCGGCGCCGTGGCTCAACAGGCTAACCCTCCGCCTGCGGTGCCAGCACCCTGGGTTCTAGTCCCGGTCGGGGCGCCGGATTCTGTCCCGGTTGCCCCTCTTACAGGCCAGCCCTCTGCTGTGGCCCAGGAGTGCAGTGGAGGATGGCCCAGGTGCTTGGGCCCTGCACCCCATGGGAGACCAGGATAGGCACCTGGCGCCTGGCTCCTGCCATCGGATGAGCGCAGTGCGCCGGCCGCAGCGCGCTGTCCGCGGCAGCCATTGGAGGGTGAACCAACGGCAAAGGAAGACCTTTCTCTCTGTCTCTCTCTCTCTCACTGTCCACTCTGCCTGTCAAAAAAAAAAAAAAAAGGAGACAGAAGCCTTATCAATCTTGAGGCTGGATTTCCAAATTAAACATCTATTAGGCAGTTGGAGAAATCTACCAAGAATTTAAGTAATAAAGATAGTACTGGTCATAAAAGTCAGGCTCATAAGCATAAAAGACAAAAAAAAAAAACCTATTGAAAGTTAGGAATGTACAAGAGTTGCCCAGAAATCCCAGTGAAAAGCAAAGCACCAGGGGGAAGAGTCCTGGATGGAGCACTTATCAAAGGAGGGAGAAATGGAGGCTAGCAAATAAAACAGAGGCATAGTCACATGCAGAACCTGAGTCACCAAGCTGAGAGAATCCAGAAGAGGTTTCCAAAAAGAAATATCACTCAGTCATGCAAATACTGTGAGGAGGTAAAGGAGACTGAAGGGGCAAGAAATGCCCATTGACTATGGCAATAAGGATGTCACAGGTGACTCGCCGACATACTTTCAGTAGGGAGGGGGGAAGCAGGTGGGAGGAACAGGAACAGGGACAAAGGCGTGAGACATTTGAAGAGCGAGAACATGAAGGTTGACTGAAGACTAGCTCAAATACATGGGAGAGTCCCCGCCTTGACGAGGCCACGTGCTTCCGCCAGCGGCACAAACTGGACAGACCTCACAGGACGGCTCTTCCGGGCGTTAGACAGCTGGTGGTGCAAGTGTGCAATCCCTGAGATACTTTCCCAAGGTCAGCCGCATCTTCTCCAGCTCCTGCTTGGATCCTCTTTTTTGTCACTGTGGTACAGAAACCCAAAAGCTGGCTACCACTGAGCAGAAGAGGCAGAGATCAAAGTTTGGGGGAGCTGAAGGGGCTGGAATTTGAGGGGGAGCAGGGGAGGGGCTGTGATTTCAGGGGCTGTTAAAAGCAAGGTTCATGCAGGCTTCGTTTTACCAGGCTAGTAGCTGACCACTTATTTCCATCAGACCCTGGGCATACATTCTGTGAATTCATATTCAAACTTGGAGGTTCAATTCAAGTGTCACCACCCTTGAGGACATTCCTGCACCATTTTCTCTCCTCTATGCACACTGCATTTGTCTACTTACACGGCATTATATTCTGATTTCTGGCTTACTTATTTTCTTCCTGACTGTGAGCTTCTTAATGGTCCCGGCTATGTCTTAGCTATTTTTGGATCTCTGGTCTTGGCACTTGCCAGCTTTTCCTGAACATTTGTCGAGTTGCCTGGCCCTTGAGGAAAATTAAGAAGAATTATGCTGCGCTGTGTTCAATAATTTAATGTGTATATGTCTTATCATCCCCAACCACACACACTCAAGAAATATTTGTTAAATGAATAAATGAACAAGATTAGAAATGCTGTCATTAAGGACAAGGACCAATTTCCACTTGTTTTGAATCTCTTACGCCTCCAAGAAAGAATATTGAGTACACCTAAATATTCAATAAATACTTGTGAGAGTGGATGATTAGCAGGAAAGTCAATAAACTCCAGATGCAATCAAGGGCTGCCTCATATTTGCATCTTTCAGATGTGAGCATGGGAGGGAGATGGCACCGGCAGTTATTTTGGGAGAGCTCATGAGCATAGCATGCCCTGCACTCCAAGGAGCCATCACACTTAAGGGCCAGGCACGAGGGCAGCACTGCTTTGGAAAAATTGAGAACAATTGCTCCCTATCTCAGGCAGTTCCCTGAGTTTTCCTCTTTTGGAAGGAGAGCATTAACAGACCTGCTGAGTTGCTCTGAGCAGCAGGTGCACGGAATAGAGTTAGGTCTCAGGAGCTGTTTTTCTCTTTTTTTTTGGGGGGGGGGTAAATATTAGTATGGTAATTACATAATTTATTGTGTCTGGATTCATGGGGGGGTTACATCAAAGGGAAATATCTGAGGCTTGACATTGACAAAGGCGGAGTCTTGCTGATGGCAAAGGGAGGGGCTGTCCTAGGCTCCCTTGAGAAGACAGCTGTGTGCCCTGCCTTGAGGCCCCTCCCCCTCCTCAACAATGGCCACTCACAGTCACAAGCTCCAGAGCCTCTCCTTCCTCCTGGAGTCACAGTTGCTCCAATGGTATTTCTAAATCTCTCAGTAACTTGTGATAGCATTCACTAAGAAGTATTTATTTTTAAAAAGCATTTCAACTTTTAAAATTCTATTTATTTATAAGAAAGAGAGGGAGGGGGACAGAGAGATAGAAAGAGATCTCATTCACATCTACTGGTTCACTCCCCAAATGTCTACAACAGCCAAGGCTAGGTCAGGATAAAAACCAGAGCTCAGCACTCAATCCAAGTCTCCCACATGGGTAGCAGGAACCCAATTGCTTGAGCCACCACCATTGACAAGCATGGAGCTGGAGTCAGAAGAACCAAGACTTCAACCCAGAGATTCTCGTATGAGACATGAGTGTCTGAACCACTGAGTTAAATGCCCATCCCTATGTCTTTCTTCAATGTATTTATTTATTTATGAGAGAGAGAGAGAGAGAGAGAGAGAGAGAGAGAGAGAAAGAGAGAGAGAGAGAGAGAGAGAGAGAGAGAGAGAGAGAGAGAGAGAGAAGCTTCCATCTGCTTATCTCTCCCCAAATACCTACAATGGTTGGCACTGGACAGAGCTGAGTCTGGCAGTTGGGAGTACAATCCAGGTCTCCCAATAAGGTGGTAGGAACCCAATGACTTGAGCCATCACTGCTGCCTCCTAAGTTTTGCATTAGCAGGAAGTTGGAGTCAGGAGCCAGAGCTGGTAGTTGAACCAGGCACTTGAATGCAGGACCCCAGCATTCCAAGCAATGGTTTGATCCCTGAGTCAGTTGCCTGCTGTTCTAAAGCAGTAGTAATCAGAACAAACTTTGTCTACCTGAGATTTAGCACAAATTCCTTTCTCAGAATATGCTGCAGCCAAACTTCCAAAGATTTTGAAGGTGCAGACTTCCTGCATGGGATTCTTAGAACTTAAAACAGCTCAGACCTGGAAGTCGGGTGACCTAGGATGGTCATCAGGTCCTACTCTGACTGGTGCTACAATTGAGCAGTTATCTTTTCTCTGCTCACTCAGCCTCTTCATTGGCAAAGAGAAAGGTAGGATCTGCTTAGTAAGGTTGTAAGGATTAGATTACACAACACATGGATATTTCAAAGAGTTCGTGGAAAAAAAAGAACTAAAAGATGTTTATTTTGGTGCAATTTTTGAAATATATACATAGATTTTTTTATAATACATGCCTTCCATGAACATTTTGAAGACACCTTGTATAGCTTGTTAGGATTTTATTGGCAGAATAATATAGCACCTAGACTGGCACATTTCACCAATATTTACTGGTTCAGTTTTGCTTAAATTCAACACATAGACCATAGGCAGTCTCTGATTTATAAACTGGAAATTTTTTCAACTCTATGGCATTTCCTCATATAAATAAAGTTATATATTGTGATGTGACTGCAGTTTGGTACTAAAATCCCAGTTAGTGCTTTTCATTGCTAAAATATACATTTGCAACAGGGAAGTACACAAAATAAAATTAGTCATTAAGCAAAAGGAGAACACATTGAATAAAAACAGTTTTAAATTTATCTTGAAAGTTATAGTTGTAGAAAAGTAGATTGAATTTAAGGAGGAGGACGCCATTGTCTGGAGCATATCCTCATGAAAGTTTTTGCAGATTTCCCAAAGATTCCCAGTGTCAGTGCCCTGGGTTTTCACTGTGTTGCATTTCCCACCTTACCCTAGGATTGCCTTCTTTGATACAGGGAGCCTCCCAGCATCCATCTTTTGTTTATCTGTGATGACAAACATTGCTTTCAGCTCATAAATGCCAGAGTTGAGTAAAGTTGTTTCTCAATGAATAGGAAGTGACAAAAAGGATGAACGGGAGAGAAACAAAACAAAAGCAGATGTCTGCAAGAACTAAGCACATCTTTAAAAAGATTCAGGAAAGCAAATGATTAAAAGTAGATGTGTGTGAGCCTCTGATAATTCTTTTGGGTGACCATTTTAATGACAGGAGCTTTCACAGCAAGGAAAAGGTGAGCTCCCTTTCACTCTGGGAGAGATGAGTGAGAAATTTCAGACTAGAACACCTGATAACGACTTCCTGGTTGCATATCAGTCATGAGAGAGTGTGGTGCCTGTTCCAAACAGGCATGGAAGAGCAGTTTGGAACACAATGCCAAGAGAAGGCTGTGTGGCCTTGGGCAGTTACCTAAACTTTCTAGATTTTTCTTATCCATAAAATGAGAAGATGGGACTAGACACTCCATGGGAAATTGCCATCTAAAAAGTGTATATTTTATGAGGCCCTTGTTTCTAGTGGAGTGTGGTCTAATTCTCTCCTCCCCATGGACATCTTATGGC
The DNA here is from genome assembly GCA_949820135.1 of Sylvilagus floridanus. NCBI lineage: Eukaryota > Metazoa > Chordata > Mammalia > Lagomorpha > Leporidae > Sylvilagus > Sylvilagus floridanus. The sequence goes on along the minus strand of OX463239.1, from coordinate 18,228,280 downwards.
ACAGTAGGAAACCAGGGCCTCTGTCTTTTGCAAAGACAGTGTCAGTATTAGATAACTTGATGGAGCCTCAGATTCGTGAGGACAGTTCATAGATTAGATGTCCATGCAGAGAAACACTACAGTGGACATTTCACATTCTTTGCATTTATTCTTTTTTAATTTTTTAAATTTTTTTATTTTTTTGACAGGCAGAGTTAGACAGTGAGAGAGAGAGACAGAGAAAAAGGTCTTCCTTCCTTTGGTTCACCTCCCAAATAGCTGCTATGGCCAGCACGTTGTGCCAATCCGAAGCCAGGAGCCAAGTACCTCCTCCTGGTCTCCCATGGGGTGCAGGACCCAAGCACTTGGGCCATCCTCCACTGCCTTCCCGGGCCACAGCAGACAGCTGGACTGGAAGAGGAGCAACCGGGACAGAATCCAGCACCCAACCGGGACTAGAACCCGGTGTGCCGGTGCTGCAGGCAGAGGATTAGCCTAGTGAGCCACGGTGCTGGCCTGCACTTATTCTTAAAACAGAAAACGTATCTGGCAGTTACCCCATCAAAGACACCTTTCCCATGCATGTAACACATTTGTTCATCCTTTCTCTCAACAAGCACTCACTCAATGCCCTGCCATGCTGAGGTCCCGGGAAAATAACTGTGAACACGAATCTCGGCCCTCACAGAAACAAAAGACTTTAGGGAAATACAGACTGGAGAATGGACAAGTGTGGTGGATGGCTAAGCGCTGTGGTAAGACAGTGGAGTGGGTCTGAGTGAACCACCTAGCCAGGGCTATCCAAGCAGGCCTGTGGCTCAGGCAAGGTTTTCTAGGGAACTGGTGCCTCAGCAGGATTCCAGAGGGGGCGTCAGCCAAGCCATGTGATAGGAAACCTGGACATTCCACACATTTACTGATCTCAATAGTCCAGGGTGCTTTTCAAAAATTAAATGTTTCCTTTATTCATAGAAAATATCAACTCTTGTTCTTTTCAACTGACCCCTAAGACTTTTTCATATTTATGGGATACCATGTGATGCTTCTACACATATATACATTCTGTAATATTCAGTCGGGAAACACATTGCTCTGAAGACAATCAAAGCTTTCTTCTAGTTCTTTAAAAAGAGAAATATACACTACACTAACTGTAACTTCATACAGTTAATAAACCTTCCCCCTCTTACCTAATGGATAGGTAGGAAAGTATTTCAAAGTTATCATCTAAATAAAGTAGTCTTCTTGTCCTTGGGGCAAATAATGCTGTTTTATGATGAGATTTATTTTCTTTTCACATTTCAGTAATTAAGTCATATCAGGAGGAATCCAAGATTTTGAAACTAGCCTTAAGTGTTTCTATTTGACATTTAGAGTGTATTATTAGAACATGAGAAAAACAAACTGATCCCATGGCCAAGATTTTAAAATAAAATGTTAGAAGACCTTGTATATTTGACTTAAAGAATACAGTCATGTGGAGGGATTAGCAGTGGCTTCTTTTTTTTTTTTTTTCTTGCAACTCACAAGCAGAGAGATGCACCTGTTCTTATAGAGACACTATCTGCAGTCCAATAACATTTGGGACATTCAGGAGGTCCCCAGATTCTGTGTATTATATAAAAATTATACATGTGTGCATATTACTGGGTAGATATGCTATAATTTTAACTGTAAAAATGCAGCATGAACTCCATGTCCACCCAAAGTTCAACAACCACTATGAGTTGTTGTAAGTGCCAAAGGACTGCTAGAGCCACATAGAATGATATTTTCCAGTTCAAACTAACAGAAACAGGATTTATCCTTCTGGTAAGCTAGAAAATGAATCACATTCAAACTGAATTTGGGGTGGGCATTTGGAGCCGTGGTTAAGATGCCATTTGGTGGCCGGCGCCATGGCTCACTAGGCTAATCCTCTGCCTGAGGCTCCGGCATACCGAGTTCTAGTCCCAGTTGGGGTGCTGGTTCTATCCCGGTTGCTCCTCTTCCAGTCCAGCTGTCTGCTGTGGCCTGGGAAGGCAGTGGAGGATGGCCCAAGTGCTTGGGTCCTGCACCCACAAGGGAGACCAGGAGGAGGCACCTGGCTCCTGGCTTCAGATCAGCACAGCGCGCCGGCCACAATGCACTGGCAGTAGTGGCCACTTGGGAAGACCTTTCTCTCTGTCTCTGCCTGTCAAAAAAAAAAAAAAAAAACCTATCATTTGAGATGCAAGTATTTTACCTTCTGTGAGCAGTTAGACATAGCCTAGATTAGAGTTTGGCTTTGTGGTCTTAAAAGTGGATCTAGTAAACACATTTAGAGCTAAGAAATAAGATTGAAAAAGATTGTTTAACCTGTCTGACCTCTTTGCAAGCAATCATTTGCATATCATATATCAGCAATTAACTTGCTATCTAGTAATAAGATTTATTCTTCAGACCTGGTCTCAGTAGAACTGTTACCTAATTGTTCTTGGAATTGTACCTACTTTAAATCTGATTGCTTATTTTCATTTTTTATAAAGATCCTCCTTTTGCTAGCACCCTCCATAGCTTTGCTGAGCCTTTTGCCCAAGTGGTTGGTTTTATTGTTCCTTGTGACAACATCTTATTGAAATATATAGCTTCTCAGATGCATCTAAGGAGTAATATAACTGAAACTACTTACTCCTCATTCTTCAATGCAGTATTTTCAAGTTACTTACATTAAATAAAGACATTACCGACTCACAAAACCAGGCATTTAAACTAAAAAAAAAAATATAACACTGTTGAATAATAAAGACAATTTTAATTCTTTTCCTGCAACGTGGGAGTCTGTGAGATTCAGTATTAACTACCCAGCCCAAAGAGTCCCATCGACTGATGGTTTCATCTCAGTGCAATTGCTTTTTCCTTTATCTTTTAGAAGTAAACTCAACACAAGCTCCCCTGGTGTGTTTCTTAGACTGGTAAGGATCTCAATTCAACTATATAGAAAAATATACACGTCATTCAATTCTCATGTATCCCTTTATTTTTCAAATGCTGGACTCTTACAAAGAATTTTTACTTTTTATCTTTTCCTTATGTACACTGTTGGATAATGGAAGTAAAATAGATTACTGAGATAGTAGAGAGGTCAAAGACACAGAAACTTCTGTAATAATGCAATTGTAGGAGGCTTCAGGGATGGGTATTTGGCCTGGTGATTAAGATGCCTACGCTGTGACACAGTGAGTAAAGCCATTACCTGTCATGCCAGAATTTCATATGGATGCCAGTTCTATTCCTGGCTGCTCCACTTCTGATCCAGCTCCCTGCTAGTGGCCTGGGAAGTCAGTGGAAAATGAACTAAGTGCTTTGCCCCCTGCACCTACGTGGGAGACCCGGAGGAAGCTTCTGGCTCCCGGCTTTGGCAGCAATTTGGGGAGTGAACCAGCAGATAGAAGATCTCTTGCTCTCTCTCTCTCCCTCTCTGTAGTTCTGTCTTTCAAATAATATATATATATTATTTATGTATGTATTATATATTTATAATATTATATTTATTTATAATATATATTACATATTATGTGTGATATATTTTATATTATATAATATTATATTATATACAATATTTAAATTATGTATTATAATATATATAAATATTATACATTTATAATATTTATGATATATATTATATATAATATTGTATAAATACATATATTTAAATGGCTGATTCCACATTGGAGTACCTGGGTGTTATACCAGGCTCCAGCTCTTGACTCCAGCTTCCTGCAGACCCTTGGAGGCATCAGTGATGGCTCAAGAAGTTGGCTCCCTGCCATCTACATGGGAGACCTGAATTGAGTTCCTGGCTCCTGGCTTTGCCCTGGCCCAATCCTATTCATTGTGGGAATTAGGGGAGTGAGCAGCGGATTGGAGAGCTTTCTCTCTCTCGCTGTCTCTCTGGCTCTCAGATTTATTTTTAATTAAAAGAGTTCAGTGTTCAAATAAAATAACTGATAGCTCAATAACTGAAATCTAAGCAACTTTTAAAGCTTTATTTTGGGGGGGAATCTCAAAAATTTCTCCTGTAATTTTCATCTGCACACTGCCATTTATGTAAGTAAAACTCATGTTTGGGCAGCTGGTCATGTCATGGATCTCCATGGAGAGAAACTGATGGAAATGGTGAGTACATGGTGCCTATACCCAACCAAATGGGGAAGGGACGAGCCCAGGAAACAGCACCGACCGTCTGAGGTTCATGAGTTCTGGTCGGAGAAACTGTGGCATGCCAAGGCACCACTCTTGCAGAGTGTGTCTTCATTTTCTAAATACGAGTTCATTTTTTAGTTGAGAGGGAGTGAGGGAGCAAGCTCTGATCTGCTGGTATACTCCCCAGATGTCTGCAGTGGTCTTGGGACAGAGGCTGAGGAGCCAGAAACTAAATGCAGGTCTCCCACATTGCAGGGTCAACAACCCAATTACCTGAGCCATCAGAGGATCTGCATTCGCAGGAAGCTGTGATTAGGATCAAATCCAGGTATTCCCGTGTGGGACACAGGCATCTTAACGATAGACCAATTGCCTGCCCTGGCTTCATCCTTTGAAATAGTACACCTTGTCTGTCTTTGCTTTGAGTCCCCTGTTCCAGAACAAACACTGTCCCCAAGCCGATTTGGAGATGCTGTTGAAAGCTACAACTATCGATATGCTGTTTCCCTGGGAACCATTTGCCACACAGTCAAGCAATGTTTGACCTCCACTAAAATTGTTCTTTTAATCAACTGTTAGGCTCAGTGGGAAACTATGAAAAATGAAAGCAGAGATCAAGATCCTTTTCCAGAAGAGTTGCCAGACTAAAGCATTACCTTTCTAAAAATACATATCAATGTAAATGTAACAGAGGCCCAGTATTTCCAGGGTGCAGCCCGAAGGAAGAAAATGAGACCATTTCTTCCAGAAAAATGCTGAATTCAGTGCGCAGATCACATGGGAAGATGTAACAGAGTGTACATCCTGACTTTGATAAAGAGTGATTTCTTTGTACCGTACTGAACCTTGAAAATTCAAATGTTCCAATACATAGAAAAGAATCAGAATTTTCTCATTTAGTGATCACAGACATTGTCCAAATATGGGCATCATTTCACTCGTGACCAGCATGAGTAGATCTGTATGGTTGCTATGTCTGTGGAGCCACAAGACTGGAGCTCACAGGGTCTGAGCTCAAGAGCATCCATGAGGGATCACAGCCATGGACGGGACAACCCCAGCGAAAGCTTACAGCAGGGAAGGAAATCAGGCCTCTGACTTCCACTAGAGTACATTTTCCAGAGTAGTCTTAGCTTCACAGCAAAATTCAGTATAAGGAACAGAGATCTCCCCTATTATTTCTGTTCCCACACTTGCACATACTCCCTCATTGTCAAAACCTCCTACAAGAATGGCCCATTAGTCACAACAGAGGAGCCTACACCAACACATCATTGTCACCCTGAATCCACAGTTGACATCAGGGTTCACTCTTGGTGTTGCACAATCTACAGGCTTTTGACAAATGTATAATGATATGCCTCCACCATGACAGAATCACACAGAGTAGCTTCACTGCCCTCAAAGTTCTCTGAGCTCCACCTATTCATTCCTCCCTGCCTCTATCCCCAAATCCTGGAAACCACTGATTTTCTAATTGTCTCCATTGTTCTGCCTTTTCCAGTTTCCTCTGATATCTGAAAGCATACTGTGTGTAACCTTTTCAGATTGGCTTCTTTTGCTGAGTAATAGGCCTTCATGTTTCCTCTACGTTGTTTCAAAACTCAACAGCTATTTCTTCTTAGCATTGACTAATATTCCATTGTGTGGGTGTGCCATAGTTTATTCATTCATCTATCTACTGAATGACAGCTTGGTTGCAATTATGAATAAAGTTGCTATCAACAGGCTTTTCTGTGCATTTAAAAGTTTTCAACTCTGGTGGGTGAATACCAGAGAGCACACGTGCTGGAGAGCATGTCAAGAGCGGGTTTGGTTTTGTAAGAAACTGTCAAACTGTCTCTGAAATGTGAAGCCCGCTGAACAATGTTGTATTCCCACTTCATTCAAGAAGTCTCAGCAGCTTCAAACCCGTACAAGCATTTGGTATTGTCAGTGTTCTGGATTTTATCATTCTAATAGGTGTATAGAATCTCAATGTCATTTTAATTTTCTTTTCTTCTGATTACATGTGATACGGAAGAAGGATAATGTTCAGATTTTTTAATTTGGAAATAATTTTAGATTCACATGGAATTTGCAAAACCAGTACAATAAATTCCTATATACCTCTCATATCTATATCTATATCTATATTGATATCAATATCCATATCGATATCTATATCCATATCTATATCTTCTACATCTGTATCTACATCATTCTGTTGCATGTACAGACTTGTGTAACCTCCATAGTCAGGATATATGTCAGTTTCATTACCCTCCAAACCTTTTCATTTTTTCCTTTTTCAATCACCTATCTGTTCTCCACTATTCTACGTCATTCTGAGAATGAATCCTGATGGAATCACACAGTATATAACATTTGAGATTGGCTCTCTTCACCCAGCTTAATGCCCTTGAGATGCATCCAAGTTGTGTGTCTCAGTATCTTGTTCCTTTCTATGGCTGGGCAAAATTCCATAGCAGGAACCTATCAGGGTAAGAGCACCAACTTTAAGGACTGAGAGCAGAAAGTGAACCCACAAATGAGAATGAGGATGACGGGACCACAGAAGGAGGGCAGGAGGAGGGCTGGGCCCAGAAGCAGAGGAAAGGGATGAAGGAGAATAATGCCCTTGTCTGCCAAATGTGCCAAGTGAGATCAAGTCTGAGCTTTAACAGTGACAATCACAACCAGCAACATACTGAGCACCTGCCAGGTGTTAGGAGTGTGCTAGGCTCTGGGGACAAAATGAGGACCAAAAAAAGACATGGCCTCTGCTTTCATGGAGTCTGAAAAAGTATATGAAGCTGCTCAAGTAACTCATTAATAAGCTATAAATTGGGATAACGTCACCCAAGGTGAGAGGATAATGTTATGAGGATGAAAGACAGGAGGACGCTGGCGCCGCAGCTCAATAGGCTAATCCTCCGCCTTGTGGCGTCGGCACACTGGGTTCTAGTCCCAGTCGGGGCACCGAATTCTGTCCCAGTTGCCCCTCTTCCAGGGCAGCTCTCAGCTGTGGCCCGAGAGTGCAGTGGAGGATGGCCCAAATGCCTGGGCCCTGCACCCCATGGGAGACTAGGAGAAGCACCTGGCTCCTGGCTTCGGATCAGCGAGGTGTGCCGGCTGCAGCGTGCTGGCCGTGACAGCCATTGGAGGGTGAACCAACGGCAAAGGAAGACCTTTCTCTCTGTCTCTCTCTCTCACTGTCCACTCTGCCTGTCAAAAAAAAAAAAAAAAAGACAGGACAAGGCCTTACCTAGCCTTCCTCACTTCCTTTATTCCTGCATCCATGCTCAAAAATTTGAGTCTACTCTAGGGGCTTACATTTGAGGCTGTGGGAGTGATATTTCAGCTGAGAGACATGAATGATAAAGAAGAGTGAATGAAGTACAAGGAGGGTGACACATGCAGAGGCCCCGTGGCAGGACGCAGAAGCATTGTTCACTGGGCAAACTGAGAAAACTCTCACGTGGCTAGAACGCAGTGAGTGAAGAATTCACAAGTGTGAGAGAAAGCTGGAAAGGCCAGCAGTGGTCGGTGCTGCCTCAGGACAGCATACGAGATTTGGATTTTTTTCTAAGTATAGTTTGAAACTCTGAGTGGTTTCAAGTAGGAAAGTCCACTGATCTTATCTGTGGTTGAGAAATATCACTGAACTGACTGTGTGGAGTGGTCTAGGTTGGAGGGGCTGCTTAGGTGAGAGATGGTCATGGCTTTGGCTAGAGTGGTGGAGTGGAGAAGGCAAGCAGCCAAAATGATTATTGAGCCAGACCTGGCAAGATGTGGCTTTGTGTTATGCAACCTAACCCAGGGAAGGGGTCAAAGACAGAGGATGAGTGAAGGAGAGTGTTAAGAAAACCCCCAAATTTCTGGCTCTTGCAGTTGGGTAAATATTGACAGAAAGAACAAATATGGGAGAGGGTAAGATCCCTTGGAGCATGCAGAGGGCTACATTTTAGATGTATTATGCTTCAGAAATCCATAAAACATCTGACTAGGCTGTTGGATTGCAGATAAAACTGTGCTGGAAAAATATGGCAATTATCGACTGGCTGATGTTTTAACAGGCAGAGGTTTGAGTGAGATCAACTAACAAAGAGACAGAACTCAAGAGGAGCCAGCACTGAGCTCTAAGACTTACAACACTCAGAGAGGAGGTTGAGACGAAGCCAGTAGAGGAGACAGATGCTTAGTAAATAAGCATCTGTGAAACTTAAATTCTGGAAGACTTCAAGGACACTAGCTGTATCTGCCACTTTTGAAATGCCAGAAGAAATTATTTTCAAGGAGCTACAAATGTATTCTTGGAAGCTAATGAACTGTTTTGATTTCTGAGAACAAATTTAAATAAGTTAGAGAAATTGCATCAAACAATTTATGCCAGTATATTTAATTACACCAACACATATGGCACCTAACAACCACTCACTACTTCAACAGTATGTGAAAATGTTAGCAAAGCAAGGGGAGATGAAGCCTTAGCTCTGCGTTCTGGCTCCAGCAGGTGAAGTACAACAGCTTTCACTTCTATGTAAGATCCTACTGTTGATGTGCCGAGGGAGACGTTGCATGCCTCTAACAGATGCTTCAAGGAAATTATCTCGAGTTGCTACCGTGGTTTGAATAGATATGGCTCCCAAACTAAAGCAGATGGTTAAATCCCAAACGCATGAGTTAATGGTATGAAAGGGTTGGAAATGTAATCCACTTCCGGTGTTTAGGAGGTGGGCACACAAGGAGGTCTCTAAGTCTTCGGGGGCCTGCCCTTGGAATGTACTTATAACCCAGTGCTGGGCCCAGCCTCCCTCTCTGCTTCCTGACTTGCCATGTGCCCTTTCCTTTGCATGCACCCCACCATCACCATCCTCCTGCTTCAAGAGCAATATGGCCACCTGATCTTGGCCTGTGACCCTCCAGAACCATGAGCCCAAAGTAAACATTTTCCCTTTATCAAGATAGCTTTCTTGGGTATTTCATTGCAGGGGTGAAAAGCAGACTCATACAGCAGCCACAGCAGACTTGCTTCACAGTCCCTGTTTAGACAACCTGAGACACGAGGGCAGAAGGACTTACGCATGGTTAAAACAGTGCAGAAATTCATCCAAGCTTAACATCAGGTGCTGCTTCCTTGAGATGGAAATGGGAACAGCCTGACGGGAACTGTTTGAGCACAATGGATTTAAACATGTAGACCTAACTAAAACATTTTGAAAACTTACTCTCTCCTCTATTTCTGAGACTATTGTCAAGTACCATTAGCAGCAGCTTAACTCCTGTGGGGTTTAGGAAACATTTATAGCACATTTGTAAGTTGCATTAACAACTTCTGAAGGCTACTCATAGACCTCATTTCCTGTTACTCATCTATTCATTTCTGAGGCAATTACTGTTACCTTTGCTTAATCTTTGAACCAAAGGTCAAAGAGGTTGAGGAAAGTAATTTGAGACATATCGAACAATTTTCCAAAAATATATTTCAATGATTGTTTCATTCATGTAAAAATTGTGTATTAAGCTCTTGCTATGGACAAGGCATTATGCTAAGGTCTGGGAATACAAAACTAAGTTAGATAACTACTTCCGCTCACAGAAGGACGACTTCTCTGTAGAAAGCTGTGCTGTACCCTGGCCCCCCTGGCCCTGTTTCCTGTAGTGGGAGAGGGGCAGTATTTGTCCCCTACTTTAGGTTGAAGACAGTACGGGAATGACCCAGCTGCAGCCTGGGGTTCATGAGCACTGCAGACTGAGTCTCTCCCAGAGAAGTTCCGAGGTGGGTACCAGGGCTGGAAAGGTGTCTCTGTGACAGCAGAGTAGACGAGCAGCACTCGGAGCAGCAGCCCTATTCCTTCATTGAGAGAGGGAGATGGCCAGCTGGTCTTGGAAGCTATCCCGTTCATGTCAAGGCGGCCAACATGACCTCACATAGGATGAGTATAGCAAGCCCAGGAACTGAGGGCCAGGCACGGAGAGCAGCCTGTGCATGGGCAGCCAATCCTGGGAACTCTGAAGTACTTCATACACATCCACCTTTGGTCATCACACGATCCCATCTTATGGACAAGGAAACTCTAATGCATACGCAGGTGAAATTACCTGCCCAATTTCACATGGGACAAGCTCCAGAAAAACCCTCTCAAGCTCTGTTGATTCTATCGGGTCCCTGTTTATCAAATGTTCAAACAACCCTATTACTGTCCTATAGTTGTTTTGACCTGGCTCAATAGACTATGAGATAAAATATTCTCTGCAAACTATCGATGCTCTCACTGAGCACAGCAAAAAAAAGGTAACCTTTCTTGATTTTGCACCCCTGCAGGCTAAGGAAGGAGACACATACAGATGTTTTATTTAGAGCTATGGAAGCACTCAGGACCTACTCACTCTCCCCTATACCCAAAGACCCTGGAGATCATTTCCCAAGTGCAGAAATGGTGGAAGGCAACAATGGAAGGGACAGTAGAAATACTGAACCTGGGCACCCCCTCTACTGGAAGGGTCTCAGATGTGGTCACTGGTCATAGTAGGTAGTAAGAAGTGAAGGGCAAAGAAATGAAGAACTTTATTTTAACTGGTATAATACAATTTTAATTTATAGGTTCCCTGTAGTCTTATGCATTTTGTATGGAAACACAGGCAACTGTATGAATATATAAAGGTTTCCCCTTGAAGGATGCTTTAGTTTGTATTTCCGTACTAAAAACACTCAGTCTTCTAAGCTAATTGAGGAAGGTGCTAAAAGTCACCTCTCAAAGGATTTAGCACCGTTAGACTATACCATTTTACATATCCAAAATTAGTGTTTTAACAGAATTTTTTTAACTTTTATTAACTTTTATTTAATGAATATAAATTTCCAAAGTACAGCTTATGGATTACAATGGCTTCCACCCCCCTCCATAACTTCCCTCCCACACGCAACCCTCCCCTTTCCCGCTCCCTCTCCCCTTCCATTCACATCAAGATTCATTTTCATTTCTTGTATATACAGAAGATCAGCTTAGCATATATTAAGTAAAGATTTCAACAGTTTGCACCCACATAGAAACACAAAGTGAAAAATACTGTTTGAGTACTAGTTATAGCATTAAATCACAATGCGGACATTACTATAAACAGTTTGTGAGAAAGCAAGCCACAAGACAGCTTCCTGGGTGCTTTCCAGAGCTGGGTGAGACTGAAGCAACACTCAGCCTTTCTGACCTGAACAGGGCCACCACAGAGAGAGGCAGGAGGCCGGGGGGAGGGGGGCGGGGTTGGATGGTACTCTCGTTTGCCCCAAACCCCAGCCATGATTTTCCCACAACCTCCTTGTTCCACGCGAAGCCTGCCTGGTTTAGGTGAAGCTAAACAACCTTCCCATGCCCCCGAGTCAGGGGCGGGCACAGGAGCCAGTGCTGACCCAAAGTTAAGCCCATGGAAGCTGACCTCAGGACTTTTGCTAGACCTTTCTGAGAAAGGCAATCTTTAACTGCTGGGGTTCTCTAGGTTGGCAGAATACAGGTCTGGAGCTATTGAGGCCATCTGTGCTATCTAAGAAAATGGAAACAGGCAGAGAATTCATTGTTTTTATAGAGGTTGAGTATCCATATCCAAAATGCTTGGGACCAGAATATTTGAAACTTCAGATTTTTTTCCAATTTTGGAATATTTTCATGCAAGATATCTTAGGGATGGGACCCAAATCTAAATAAGAAATTCATTTGTGTTTCATGTATATACCTTATACATATATTCTAAAGGTAATTTTACACGTTATTTTTAGTGCACCTGCGACTGCAACATGTCACATGAGGTCAGGTATGGAAGTTCTAACTAGTGGCATCATATCAGGGCTCAAAACTTTCAAGTGTTGGAGCCTTTCAGTTTTCATGTTTTTATATTAGTGATGCTCGACCTGTAACTTGTATTAGGCTTTATCGAATGTCAAAATATCTCATGGATTTTTCAGTTTCATCAGCCAATAAATTCTGTGTGTGTGTGTTTGGGATAGGGATTTGTCATTCGCAAATGCAGTTTTCAGGATCATTTCAATGACCCTAAGTCAGGGGGCTGATGACCTTTGACATAAACCATTATTGTCAGAACACAAAAAACAATTTTGAAAAATAAATTCATTAGCTACACAGATGATTCAGTCACTTACAGAGTCTGACTTGACTTGAGATCCTGAAAGACAGGCTCGCATCACCATACCGCTTGTTTTCTGGCCCCAAATATAGTCTGTTTCAGGCTTGACACAAGCTATTCCACTTCTATTTTTTCTGTTATGAAATGATTTTCCCAACTTCTTTTACTGTTGTGTATAAAATAAAATTTTAAAAAATGGAGGCTTCATTGAAAAGTCCCTGTCTCCTCCACTTTTGTGTTAATAGTGTCTTCTTCCTGAGATCAGAGTGCATCTATATGTTACAGTCAGTTTACTCTTCACAAAACACAAGAGCCATGGTCCTTGTAGTCAAATATCTCAGAGCTAGGTTAAACTTTGAAATACGATTTCATATTCATACTGTAAAAATAATTCCATGTTTATTTATTTATTTTTTTTTATATAAAGCTTTTATTTAAAGAATATAAATTTCCAAAGAACAGCTCATGGACCACAATGGCTCCCCCCCCCACAACTTCCCTCCCTCCCCCCACCCTCCCCTTTCCCGCTCCCTCTCCCCTTCTGTTCACATCAAGATTCATTTTCAATTCTCTTTATACACAGAAGATCAATTTAGTACATATTACGTAAAGATTTCAACGGTTTGCCCTCGCATAGAGACACAAAATGATAATACTGTTGGAGTACTAGTTATAGTATTAATTCACAATGTACAGCACATTAAGGACAGAGATCCTACATGATTTTTTTTTTTAAAAATTGATTAATTGTCTATGCAATTTCCAATTTAACACCAAGATTTTTTAATCATTTGCAATTATCTTTATATAAAGAAGATCAATTCAATATATACTATGTAAGGATTTCATCAGTTTGCACCCACTCAGAAACACAAAGTGTAAAAATACTGTTTCAGTACTAGTAATAGCATCACTTCACATTGGATAACACATTAAGGACAGATCCCTCATGAGACGTAAGTACACAGTGACTCCTGTTGTTGATTTAACAATTTGACACTCTTGTTTATGGCGTCAGTAATCTCCCTAGGCTCTGGTCATGAGTTGCCGAGGCTATGGAAGCCTTTAGGGTTAGCCGACTTCGATCTTATTCCCACAGGGCCATAGTCAAAGTGGAAGTTCTCTCCTCCCTTCAGAGAAAGGTACCTCCTTCTTTGATGGCCACGTTCTTTCCACTGGGATCTCACTCGCAGAGATCTTTCATTTAGGTCTTCTGTTTTTTCCAGAGTGTCTTAGCTTTCCATGCCTAAAATATTCTCATGGGCTCTTGAGCCAGATCTGAATGCCTTAAGGGCTGATTCTGAGGCCAGAGTGCTATTTAGGACATCTGCCATTCTATGAGTCTGCTGTGTATCCTGCTTCCCATGTTGGATCATTCTCTCCCTTTTTCATTCTATCAGTTAGTATTAGCAGACACTAGTCTTGTTTGTGTGATCCCTTTGACTCTTAGACCTATCAGTGTGATCAATTGTGAGCTGAAATTGATCACTTGGACTAATGAGATGGCCTTGGTACATGCCACCTTGATGGGATTGTATTGGAAACCCCTGGCACAATTCTAACTCCATCATTTGGGGCCGTTCCGATTGAGCATGTCCCAAGTTTTACATCTCCTCCCTCTCTTATTCCCACTCTTATATTTCACAGAGATCACTTTTCAGTTAAAATTTAAACACCTAAGAATAATTGTGTGTTAATTACAGAGTTCAACCACTAGTACTAGGATAAAGAAAAAAAAAATACTACCATGGATAAAGTATTACATTGTACAACAACAGTCAGCACAAGAGCTGATCGAGTCACTGTTTCTCATAGTGTCCATTTCACTTCTACAGGTTTCCCCTTTGGTGCTCAGTTAGTCATCGCCAATCAAGGGAAACAAATGATATTTGTCTCTTTGGGACTGACTTAATTCACTCAGCATGATGTTTTCCAGATTCCTCCATTTTGTTGCAAATGACCGGATTTCATTGTTTTTGACTGCTGTATAGTATTCTGTAGAGTACATGACCCATAATTTCCTAATCCAGTCTACTGTTGATGGGCATTTGGGTTGGTTCCAAGTCTTAGCTATTGTGAATTGAGCCGCAATAAACATTGCTGTGCAGACGGCTTTTTTGTTTGCCAATTTAATTTCCTTTGGGTAAATTCCAAGGAGTGGGATGGCTGGGTTGAATGGTAGGGTTATATTCATGTTTCTGAGGAATCTCCAGACTGACTTCCATAGTGGCTTCACCAGTTTGCATTCCCACCAACAGTGGATTAGTGTCCCTTTTTCCCCACATCCTCTCCAGCATCTATTGTTGGTGGATTTCTGAATGTGAGCCATTCTCACCGGGGTGAGGTGAAACCTCATTGTGGTTTTGATTTGCATTTCCCTGATTGCTAGGGATCTTGAACATTTTTTCATGTGTCTGTTGGCCATTTGGATTTCCTCTTTTGAAAAATGTCTATTGAGGTCCTTGGCCCATCTCTTAAGTGGGTTGTTTGTTTTGATGTTGTGGAGTTTCTTAATTTCTTTGTAGATTCTGGTTATCAACCCTTTATCTGTTGCATAGTTTGCAAATATATTTTCCCATTCTGTTGGTTTTCTATTCACTTTCCTGACTGTTTCTTTTGCAGTACAGAAACTTTTCAATTTGATGCAATCCCAGTAGTTAATTTTGGTTTTCAGTGCCTGTGCTTCTGGGGTCTTTTCCAAGAAGTCTTTGCCAGTACCTATGTCTTGCAAGGTTTCTCCTATGCTCTCTAGTAATTTGATGGTGTCGGGTCGTAGGTTTAAATTTTTAATCCATGTTGAATGGATTTTTGTGTAAGGTGAAAGGTAGGGGTCTTGCTTCATGGTTCTGCACGTGGAAATCCAGTTTTCCCAGCACCATTTATTAAACAGACTGACCTTACTCCAGGGACTGGTTTTGGATCGTTGATCAAATATAAGTTGGCTGTAGGTGTTTGGATTGATTTCTGGAGTTTCTATTCTGTTCCATTGGTCTATCCATCTGTTTCTGTACCAGTACCATGCTGTTTTGATAACAACTGCCCTGTAGTATGTCCTGAAATCTGGCATTGCGATGCCTCCGGCCCTGTCTCTGCTGTACAAGATTGCTTTAGCTATTCGAGGTCTCCTGTGTCTCCATATGAATTTCAGCATCATTTTTTCCAGATCTGAGAAGAATGTCCTCGGTATCTTGATTGGTATTGCGTTGAATCTGTAAATAGCTTTTGGGAGAATGGACATTTTGATGATATTGATTCTTCCAATCCATGAGCATGGGAGATTTCTCCATTTTTTGGTATCCTCTTCTATTTCTTTCTTTAAGGTTTTGTAATTTTCATTGTAGAGATCTTTAATGTCCTTAGTTAAATTTATTCCAAGGTATTTGATTGTTTTTGTAGCTATTGTGAATGGGATTGATCTTAGCAGTTCTTCCTCAGCCGTGGCATTGTCTGTGTATACAAAGGCTGTTGATTTTTGTGCATTGATTTTATATCCTGCTACTTTGCCAAACTCTTCTATGAGTTCCAATAGTCTCTTAGTAGAGTTCTTTGGGTCCCCTAAGTAAAGAATCATGTCATCTGCAAAGAGGGATAGTTTGAGTTCTTCCTTCCCAACTTGTATCCCTTTAATTTCTTTTTCTTGCCTAATAGCTCTGGCTAAGACTTCCAGCACTATATTGAATAGCAGTGGTGAGAGTGGGCATCCCTGTCTGGTACCAGATCTCAGTGGAAATGCTTCCAACTTTTCCCCATTCAATAGGATATTGGCCGTGGGTTTTTCATAAATTGCTTTGATTGTATTGAGGAATGTGCCTTCTATACCCAGTTTGCTTAGGGTTTTCATCATGAAAGGGTGTTGAATTTTATCGAATGCTTTCTCTGCGTCTAGTGAGATAATCATATGGTTTTTCTTCTGCAGTCTGTTAATGTGGTGTATCACGTTGATTGTTTTGCGAATATTGAACCATCCCTGCATACCAGGGATGAATCCCACTTGGTCTGGGTGGATGATCTTTCTGATGTGTTGTTGCAGTCTATTGGCCAGAATTTTGTTGAGGATTTTTGCATCTGTGTTCATGAGGGATATTGGTCTGTAATTCTCTTTCAATGCTGCATCTTTTTCTGGCTTAGGAATTAAGGTGATGCTGGCTTCATAGAAGGAATTTGGGAGAATTCCCTCTTTTTCGATTGTTCTGAATAGTTTGAGAAGAATTGGGGTTAGTTCTTCTTTAAATGTCTGGTAGAATTCAGCAGTGAATCCATCTGGTCCTGGGCTTTTCTTTGTTGGGAGGGCCTTTATTACTGATTCAATTTCTGACTCACTTATGGGTCTGTTTAGGTTTTCTATGTCTTCCTGGTTCAATTTAGGTAGGTTGCATGTGTCCAGGAATCTATCCATTTCTGATAGGTTTCCCTGTTTACTGGCATACAAGTCCTTGTAGTAATTTCTGATGATTCTTTTGATTTCTGTGGTGTCTGTTGTTATATTTCCTTTTTCATCTCTGATTTTACTGATTTGGGTCTTTTCTCTTCTTTTTTTAGTTAGTTGGGCCAATGGGGTGTCAATCTTGTTTATTTTTTCAAAAAACCAGCTCCTCGTTTGGCTGATTTTTTGTAATGTTTTTTTGGATTCAATCCTGTTGATTTCTTCTCTGATTTTGATTATTTCTCTTTTTCTACTAGATTTGGGTCTAGTTTGCTGCAAATTTTCTAGATCCTTGAGATGCATTGAAAGCTCATCTATTTGGTGCCTTTCCAGTTTCTTGATGTAGGCACCTATTGATATAAACTTTCCTCTTAACACTGCTTTTGCTGTATCCCATAAGTTTTGGTATGTTGTGCTGTTATCCTCATTTACTTCCAGAAAATTTTTGATTTCTCTTTTGATTTCTTCAGTGACCCATTGTTCATTCAGGAGCATGTTGTTCAATCTCCATGTGTTTGCATATGCTCTAGAGATTCCTGAGTTGCTAATTTCCAACTTCACTCCCTCATGGTCTGAGAAGTTGCATGGTATGATTCTAATTCTTTTGAATTTGCTGAGACTTGCTTTATGGCCTAATATGTGATCAATCCTAGAGTAGGTTCCATGTACTGCTGAGAAGAATGTGAATGCTTTACGTGTAGGATGAAAAGTTCTGTAGATATCTGTTAGATCCATTTGGGCTATAGTGTTGTTTAAATCTACTGTCTCCTTGTTGATCTTCTGTCCTTTCGATCTGTCAATATCTGTGAGTGAAGTATTGAAGTCCCCCAGTACTATTGTGTTGGGGTCTAAGTCTCCCTTTAAGTTTCTTAACAAATTTTTTAAATAAACCTGTGGCCTGTAATTAGGTGCATATACACTGAGAATTGTTATATCTTCCTGTAGTATTGATCCCTTAATCATTATATAGTGCCCCTCTTTGTCTCTCTTAACAGTTTTTGTGTTAAAGTTTATGTAGTCCGATATTAAGATGGTTACACCCGCTCTTTTTTCATTTCTGTTGGCGTGGTATATCTTGTTCCATCCTTTTATTTTCAGTCTGTATGGATCTTCGTTGGAAAGATGTGTTTCTTGTAGGCAGCAAATAGATGGTTTTTGTTCCTTAACCCAATCAGCCAATCTCTGTCTTTTAACAGGACAGTTTAGACCTTTAACGTTCAATGTGACTATTGATAAGTGGTAAGTTTGCCCTGCCATTTGCCAGATATTTTCTAATGTATGCTTTGAACTCCCTGTCATCTTTTGCCGTGAGGTTCCCTTCGTTTACCTTCTTTCATGTTGATGGTCGTGTTTCTGTGTTTCTGTGTGTAACACGTCTTTAAGTATCTTTTGCAGGGCTGGACGAGTGGCAACAAATTCTTTCAATTTTTGTTTGTTATGAAAGGTCTTTATTTCACCTTCATTCACAAATGAGAGCTTTGCAGGGTATAATATTCTGGGCTGGCAGTTTTTCCCTCTAAGTACCTGGGCTATGTCTCGCCATTCCCTTCTAGCTTGTAGGGTTTCTGTTGAGAAGTCAGCTGTGAGTCTAATTGGAGATCCTCTGAGAGTAATCTGACGTTTCTCTCTTGCACATTTTAGGATCTTTTCTTTTTGCTTCACTGTGGTGAGTTTAATTACAATATGTCGTGCAGAGGATCTCTTTTGGTCATGTTTATTAGGGGTTCTATGAGCTTCCTGGATTAGGATTTCTCTGTCTTTCTCCAAGCCTGGAAAGTTTTCTGCTAGTATCTCCCTAAAAAGGCCTTCTAATCCTTTCTCCCTCTCCATACCTTCAGGAACACCTAGAACCCGAATGTTGGGTTTTTTAATAGTATCCTGTAAATTCCCGACGATATCTTTTAGTTTTCTAATTTCCTCTTCTTGTCTTTGGTTTGACTGTTTCCTCTCCTGTTCTCTGTCTTCTAGGTCCGATATTCTCTCTTCTGCTTCACCCATTCTGGTTTTAAGGCCCTCAAGATTGCTTGTCACTTGATCTATTGAATTCTTCAATTCATTAAGATTTTTTGTCACTATCGTAGCTTCTTGTTCTACTAGTTGTTTCATTTCGTTTTGATTTCTCCGTAGTACTTCATTCTCGCGAGAGAGATTTTCTATCTTATCCATTAAGGATTTCTGTAGTTCGAGAATTTGTTTTTGAGAACTTCTTAATGTTCTTATCAATTCTTTGAGATCTGCTTCTTGCATTTCTTCTATCTCATTATCTTCATAATCCTGACTTGGGGTGTCTTTTCCGTTTGGGGTCATCATAGCGTCTTCCTTGATCTTGCTCCCTCGGAATCTGTTTTTATTTGGCATTTTTTTTTTCCCCACACTCTTTCTCTGGGTTGTCAAGGTAACGGAGTTTGTGTGCGCGGTGTGTTCCCAGTTTTTGGATCCCCTTCAGGTTTCTACAGCCTCGGGTTTTTGGTTCCGTCTGCCTCAGTGATGGGCGGGTGGGCGGGCGGGCGGGCGCGCCTTGTCCCACTGCGTTTAATCTAGCTCGAATTAGCAGGGTGGGTGACGAGAGAGGCTAGTGTCCGTGCAGGCTCGCCTCAATTGTGCTGTTTCCCCCGTGGGGGGTCTGCTTCCCCCCGCCAGTGTCTCGGGATCCCTGTATCGGCCCCCGTTCAAGCGCTCAGTTCCAATGGCGACTGTGTTCTGCCCGGCTTCCGGTTCAGCCGGCGGGCGCGCGCCGTCCCACTGTGTTCAGTCTAGCTCGAGTGAGCAGGGTGGGCAACGAAAGAGGCTAGTGTCCATGTGGGCTCGCCTCAATTGTGCTGTTTCCCCCGTGGCGTCTGCTTCCCCCCGCCAGTGTCTCGGGATCCCTGTATCGGCTCCCGTTTAAGTGCTCGATTCCAATGGCGACTGTGTTCCATCCGGTTCCCGTCCCTCCCGGCAGCTCTCGTGCCACTAAGGCACGATTTGCCGTTCGCAAACTTACTTTCCCCTAGGTCCTCTGCGTCTCATTCACTGGGTCCGGAAGAATTTCCACTGCATTTTTTTCCCTGAGATTTTTCCTGAGGCTACAGTAACTCTGTTTTTATAAAACTATCTTTTTGCGGACTGCTAGTGCGCGTCCTCACTATTCCGCCATCTTGGCTCCACCCCAATAATTCCATGTTTAAATAACACCAGGAACATTACTGCTTTCTTGAGACTGAATACTTTATTGTTTTAAAGATTTATTTATTTACTTATTTATTTGAAAAGCAGAGTAACAGAGAAAAAGGGGGAGGTTGGGGGACAGGGAGTGAGAAAGAGAGAGAGAGAGATCTTCCATCCACTGGTTCACTACCCAAATGGCCTCAATAGCCAGGGCTGTGCCATGCTGAAGCCAAGAACTCAAAGCTTCTTCCAGGTCCCCCACATGGGTGCAGAGGCCCAAGCACTTGGACCATTTTCTGATGCTTTCCAAGGTGCATTAGCAGGGAGCTGGACTGGAAGTGGAGCAGTCAGGTCTTGAACTGGCACCCATGTGAAATGCCAGCGTCACAGGTGGCAGCTTCACACACTACACCACAATGCTGGCCCCTTGCTAATTTATTAAATGTGGCAGAGGACGAGGTGTTCTCTAGAACTTACCCCATGAATGACAACCGTCTAAGTACGACTCTGCTAGTCCCTGGGACTACGAGGCTTGAATCTGCTAGCACATCTGACTTCCACCGTTTCTACCAGCAAATCGCCCGCTTGAAAAAACTTGTCTTCCCTGATGTTCTGAAATAGTGAGAAGGGCGACATGGGTCAATGTGTCTAGGAGATCTTTAAGAAACTCTTTTTAGGAGCTGGCACTGTGGCATAGTTGACTTAGCCTCTGCCTATGGCGCTGGCATCCCATGTGGGGCCAGTTCGAGTCCTGGCTGCTCCACATCTAATCCAGCTCTCTGCTAATGATTGGGAAAAGCAGCTGAAGATGGCCCAAGTCCTTGGACCCCTGCTGCCCATGTGGGAGACCCAGAAGAAGCTCCTGGATTTTGGCTTCAGAACTGCCTAGCTCTTTGCTAATGGCCTGGGAAAGCAGTGGAAGATGGCCCAGGTGCTTGGGCCTCTGCACCCACATGGGAGATCTGGAAGAAGCTCCTAGCTCCTGGCTTCAGATTGGCCCAATTCTGTCCCATTGCAGCCATCTGGCGAGTGAACCAGCAGATGGAGGATTCTGTCTCTTCCTCTCTCTCTACCTCTCAAAGAAATAGACACAGTCTTAAAACAAACAAACAAACAAACAAAATCCGGAAACTCTTTTTAGCCCGTGATGCCCAACAGCATAATGGGTGTATAAGGCACCATCTCAAGTTCAGCTTGAAGAAGAAACCTTTCCTTGGAACTGATGAGAGGTAATCCACTCTTCTTTATTAAAAATATTCTCTCTTCTCCTCTCCATCAACCCCTTCCTTTTGCCATGAAAGTTCACATTTCATAATAACCCACTAGGTCCCTAACCCAAAAAGGTTGATAGCAGAGAGGAAGAAAGATGAAGATGTCTCTCCAAGCTTCTTCACTGGTTTCCAAATCTTCTGATAAGCACTGTCAATGTTCCTAGCAGGTCTATGTGTTCCCAACATCATGACAGACCCAAACTTTGTAAACCCCACTAAGGAAATGGGGAAAAGATAATGAATCCCCTCTGGCTAGAGGTCTTTGACTTAGATAAATCTTCTTTTCTATATCTATCTATATCTATATCTATATCTATATCTATATCTAGTAAAGAATCCCTTTCTACCCTTCTAAAGTTGAATCATGAAACACATGAATCAAAGAGAAATGCAAACTTGCTGTAGATCTGAGCATGAGGGGAGATGTCAAAAGGCTTCAAGACAAGAGAACACACAGATCCATGGGGCTCGAGCCACTTGCATACTTGAGCATTTCTATATCTTTACTTGTGACTCAGAGTAACTTCCCTGTTTTATTTAGGTAGTAATCCCCCACATCTAACAAATTCAGGCAACTTTTTTTTTTTTACACATGCCAAATACTATTTGAAAGCATTGAAAAGTACATTTTATTTACTCCTTATTCAATGAGGCATGATCCCTATTTTATGGATGGAAAAATTCAGACTGAAGACAAGTCAAATGACTAAGGTTATACAGTAGGTATAATCACATAGCACACTGCTTAATCATTTCAGATAATGCATTTCCTATAAATTTGTTCCACACAGATTCTCTCTGTCAAAACAGCACTTAGAAAAGATAAATATTTTTATCTTATGTCCTTAAGAAGAACCACTTAAGATAGGAAAGGAATCAGCTGAAGTTTTACAAATGCTATTAACATAAAAATAAAACTCACATAGACACAACTGAATTATATCATGAAATTAATGAAGAGATGGAAATGAATTAACTGATAAATGAGGGCTGACTCTACACACCAATAAAATGGCTTTCTGGTCTTTTTATGAATTCATTTTTCTTGTTAGAAACCACTATCATAGAAAGTGAAAATCAATATCATATATAACGAAACAGATGCCCTTGGGAGCAGGCATTTGCCCAGTGGTGAGGATGCCTGTGTCTCACGTTAGAGAGCCTGGGTTGAGTTCCAGTCCCACTCCTGAGTCCAGCTTCCTGCCATTGCAGACTCTGGGGGGCACTGGTGATGGGTCAAACGCTTGGGCTCCGGCCACCCACATGGGAGAACTGGCTCCTGGCTCACCCAGGCCCAGCCTCAGCCATTGTGTGCTTTTGGTGGAATTAACCAGCAAATAGGACCTCTGTCTCTCTTCCTTTCTCTTTCTGTCTCTCTCCTCCTCTTTCCTCTCTTCTTCTTCCTCTCTGTCCCACTCCCCCTCTCTCCTGCTCAAATAAAAATAATTTTAAAGATTTAATTATTTTTTAAAAGACATAGGAGGAGAGAGAGAGAGAGAGAGAGAGAGAGAGAGAGAGAGAGAGAGAAGCATTGATTTTCCATCTGTTGGTTCACTCCTCAGATGCCCATAATGACTAGGGCTGGGCCAGGCCAAACCCAGGAGCCAGGAGCTTCATCCAGGTCTCCCACATGGATACACAGACTTGGGCCACCTTCTGCTGCTTTCCCAGGTGCATTATCCAGGAACTGGATCAGAAACAAGAGCTGCTGGGACTCAAATTGACACCCACATTGACACCGACATCACAAGTAGTGGTTTAACCCACTACACCACAATACTGGACCCAATAAAAATAATTTAAAATAGAAAAAGAAACAGGTGTTTTGTAGAAAAATCACTTAGTAGGCTTCAAGAGGAAGCAAAGGTATCAGTCATATAATGGAAGCCTTTTTCTGTTCACATCAGAAGCATCTGAGGCATCTTAATTGTTTACTTAGAGGAAAGATGATCATCGACAGGCTAAGTTTAAAAATAGAAATTATTTTAAAAATAGGTTGTTTGTAAACAATACTGTCTCTCAGTTTCACCAAAAATCTTATGAAATCCAACAGACGGCTGCAGAGAAATACATGACAGAGCCCTGTACCACCAGGCGAGCCCGAGCTCAATGTCTTCTCCTTTAAGATGAGAGTGTTAGTCCGGACATTTTAGCCAGCAAAATTCTACAGTAAAGCGAAAAACAGCCTCTAAAAACAGAGGAGGAATCTAAATATATTTTCTAGTTGATGATTTTTAATTAGTCAATTACAGTTATGACCTAGTTTAAGGAAACTCAATACTTAAGGCTTTGAACGCACAAAATGGAGAGATAGGAAATGATTGTCCACGTTTAGAAAGCAAATGGCTCATGCCTTGATTCTTTTAAATGTCCATGATACAATTAAATATGATGTTTTAAAGATTTTTTTATTTAATTGAAAGGCAGAGTTACAGGATGGAGAGAGAGAGAGAGTCAGTCTTCCATTTGCTGGTTCACTCCTCAAATGACTAAAACTACCAGGTCTGGGCCAGGTCAAAGCCGGGAACCCGGAACTCCATCCTGGTCTCCCACATGGGTGATAGGCATCCAAGCACTTGGGGCATCTTTTACTGTTTCCCAGCTAATTAGCAGTGATCGGGATTGGAAGTGGAGCAGCCAGGGCTCAACCCAACACTCATGTGGGATGCCCATATCACAGGCAGTGGCTGTGCCACAATTCTAGCCCCTAAAATATGATGCAACTTTGAAAATATCATCTACAAAATTGTAACAGTGCAGCTATTCCACAGCCAAAGAAACCCCGTTTAATAGACAGCAACGTGGCTCCGTCTTACGGACATCTTCCTGACAGTAAGCAACCCTCACCCATCCAGGTTCACCGAGGGATAGGAAAGCCTTAGAAGAGGTGGGTGTGAGTAACTTATAGGCCTATGAGTCTCCGTTGCTGAAAGCCACTGTTTGAGATTTACGAAGGATTATTTTATTAGGGTGTAACACGGGGGACTACTGCACAATCACCTCTAATCTATAAACACAAATAGTCATTACTTGAACACAAATACCCTGGAATGTTTGCACATCCAGAATGTTTGGCCCTAGAGCTTCATTAGAGTATAATTGCCTTACTTCATTTTATTACTTGCCCTTCCAGTTGCCCACCAATAAATAAAAGAGCAATGAGACCACTCTCCATGATGCAATGAGGAGGCGATTTTTAACCTTATCTTGACACACTTTTTTTTAACTTTAATTTAATAAATATAAATTTCCAAAGTACAGCTTTTGGATTATAGCAGCTTTTTCCCGCCATAACCACCCTCCCACCCACAGCCATCCCATCTCCCATTCCCTCTCCCATCCCATTCACATCAAGATTCATTTTTAATTATCTTTATATACAGAAGATCAATTTAGTAAACACTAAGTAAAGATGTCAACAGTTTGCACCCACACAGAAACACAAAGTATAAAGTACTGTTTGAGTACTAGTTATACCGTTAATTCACATAGTACAACACATTAAGGACAGAGAGCCTACATAGGGAGTAAGTGCACAGTGACTCCTGTTGTTGACTTAACAATTGACACTCTTATTTATGATGTCAGTAATCGCCGGAGCCTCTTGTCATGAGCTGCCAAGGCCATGGAAGCCTCTTGAGTTTGCCAACTCCAATCTTATTTAGACAAGGTCATAGTCAAAGCGGAAGTCCTCTCCTCCCTTTAGAGAAAGGTACCTCCTTCTTTGATGGCCCATTCTTTCCACTGGGATCTCACTCACAGAGATCTTTCATTTAGGTCATTCTTTTCTTTTCTTTTCTTTTCTTTTCTTTTCTTTTCTTTTCTTTTCTTTTCTTTTCTTTTCTTTTCTTTTCTTTCTTTCTTTCTTTTTTTTTTTTTTCCACAGTGTCTTGGCTTTCCATGCCTCACATATTCTCATGGTCTTTTTAGCCAGATCCAAATGCCTTAAAGGCTGATTCTGAGGCCAGAGTGCTGTTTAGGACATCTGCCATTCTATAAGTCTGCTGTTGACACACTTTTAATCTCAGTTGCAACCACCCTTTCTTTCCACACTTAGCTCTCACCATAGTTGGTGAAGGTGCCCGAATGGAAAATCAAGTGCTGTAAGATTAACCAACATTTACACGATTGCTTCACTTATAGCTTCTAGCTATGTGGAGTATTAACAGTCTTCCAAACAATGATGGCCATATTTCATAAGATTTTTGTTCCCAGTCTAACATCTTTGGAATCAGAATTTGTCTCAGATCTAACAGTGCCTTACAACCATTGTTCACTACATGGCAATTGTGGGGGTATTATCATGGTCGGGAGTGTGAATGTCACTAATTCCCAGGCATTACTGGGTATTTTCAATCCCTTAGAGTTTCTATCGGATCTGGTTGAAGAGCCCATGAGAGTATTTTAGGCATGGAAAGCCAAGACACTGTGGCAAAAAAAAAAAAAAACACACACCTAAATGAAAAATCTCTGTGAGTGAGATCCCAGTGGAATGAATGGGGCCATCAAAGAAGGAGGTACCTTTCTCTGAAGGGAGGAGAGAACTTCCACTTTGACTATGACCCTGTTGGAATAAGATCAAAGT
Organism: Sylvilagus floridanus; assembly: GCA_949820135.1. Classification (NCBI taxonomy): domain Eukaryota; kingdom Metazoa; phylum Chordata; class Mammalia; order Lagomorpha; family Leporidae; genus Sylvilagus; species Sylvilagus floridanus. The sequence goes on along the minus strand of OX463239.1, from coordinate 18,202,593 downwards.
TGTCGAACTCAGAAGGCTTCCATAGCCTTGACAACTCATGACTAAGCCTAGGGAGATTACTGACACCATAAACAAGAGTGTCAAATTGTTAAGTCAACAATAGGAGTCACTGTGTACTTACTTCTCATGTGCGATCTGTCCTTAAAGTGTTGTTCAATGTGAATTAATGCTATAACTAGTACTGAAACAGTATTTTACATTTTGTGTTTCTGTGTGGGTGCAAACTGATGAAATCTTTATTTAATATACACTAAATTGATCTTCTGTATATAAAGATAATTAAAAATGAATCTTGATGTGAATGGAATAGGAGAGGGAGCGGGAGATGGGATGGTTGTGAGTGGGAGGGAAGTTACGGGGGGGTCATTGTAATCCATAAACTGTACTTTGGAAATTTATATTTACTAAATAAAAGTTAAAAAAAAAACACTTAAGGACTATCTGAGGGGAGAGTCAGAACCTTGGCTGTTGTTTGAAGGCCTTCCATTGACACCTACCAGGTGTTGGCTTGACCAAACCTTAGTCAAGCTTCTGAACCTTCTAGGCCCATCCATGTACCTCCCTGTAAAACCCAGTTACAGCAAGAAATCTCCATAGTGAGTTATGCAAAAACACCTCTACTCTCCACATGTGATCAACCTTGACATCTGACCGGATGCCTCACCTCCCACTAAACCGCAGGTGTATGGTTACCAAGGGCCATCCTCAGCAAGAATCCTGCTGGGTCAGTTTAGCCACAACCCTCTTCTATTCCTCATGCTCCCCTTGGTAGCTTTCATCCACTGACCCTCACCGTGCTCCTTGGCTAAAAATTCAGACTTGCCATGATGTGTTGGGAATGGAGCCTAACCCCACACGAAGGTCTCTTTCCCCTGTTACAACAATCTTGGGAAAAATCTGGTTCTACTTCTTTACCTACTGTTTAGCTTTTGCTTTTCTTTGACAATATCTTCTGGCAAGATAAAGAAAAAATGCCAACACGATGGGGAGGGGGGAATGGGCAGCCTTGTGGTATAGCAAGTTAAGTTCTTCTTGTGAAGCCAGCATCCCACATCAGAGTCCTGGTTTGAGCCTTGCTTCCCATCCAGCTCCCTGCTATTGTGCCTGGGAAAGCCGTGGAAGATGGCCCAGTGCTTGGGTTCCTGCCCCCTCACTTGGGAGACCTGGATGGAGTTCTGGATTGCTGGCTTCACCTGGCCTACTCCTGGCTACTGCAGCCATTTGGAGAGTAAACAAGTGGATGGAATGCTTCTCTCTCTGTCTGCCCCTTTCTCCATCTGTCACTCTGTCAAATAACTAAATAAATAAGTCACTTTTTAAAAGTTGTCAACATCATGTATTATACTGGAGATGACAGTGGAGCATTCCTTAAGAAATGGCACACAATCATCCCTCTTGACCACACAGAGGCTGTCATAGCATGGAAAGATGGATGCCAAATATGGATGATTCGGGCATTTAATCTCTTACATTTGCACAAAAGAGATAAAGGCTAATGTTTTATGTCTAAGTGAGCTCCAAAGAGCTCTTTCAATAAACATAACATGTTCTAAAAAATGAAAAGTGTAGGTCATTTTTGGGTCATTTTTCCTTAGAGCTACATAAGACATTAGAGTGCATTTTAAGATCTTATGCTCAATGATATGCAGTGGGTTTCAGCTTGGAGGCCACATGCAGTGAGCTGGCAGTGGCTGCCAAGGAATAAGCTGCAGGCACCGTGAGACCATCCAGGCTCCATGCAAAAGGGAACAGTCAGAGTTGTCTGCAAGTGCTGGGGAGAGACTCAGGAGCCTCTGTCACTTTCCCTCTAGTTCAGCCTCTCCCCTCAAAATAGTGTTCCATTTTCTTTGAAAGGCAGAGTTACAGAGGGGTAGAAGCAGAGTTAGAGGGGTCTTCCAGCTGCTGGTTCACTTCCAAGATGGCTGCAACCACCAGACCTGTGCAGATGGAAAGCCAGGAGCCAGGAGCTTCCTCCAGTGTGCCATGCAGGTGCAGGAGCCCAAGGACTCGGGCCGTCTTCTACTGCTCTCCTAGGACATAGCAGAGAGCTGTATTGAAATTGAAGCAGCTGGGACTTGAACTGGTGCCCATATGGGATGCTGACACTGCAGGCGGCAGCTTTATCCACTACCCCACAGCACCGGCCCCTCCTCTATCTCGTAAACCCTCACTATAAATTGGAAATATGAATGGTTTTGAACCCTTTCTTTAAACGGGGGGCGGGTAAATTGAGCTTTTGAAAAAGTGTGTGCAAAATTTATTTGCTTTTTTCCTAGAAAATAACACCCAAGCTCTTCAGCCATGATCAGCCCCCCGCTTGCAAATCTGATGTCCCTCATACCTGTTTGTCAGGTAAAACACTGCACGGGATAGACTTACTCTAGGGTATGTGCATGCTCATGGATTACAGTCCATATTCATTTCCTCTTGATGTGTCACAAATTACCCAGGCATAGCTCTCTGCCCTCTTGCAGTTCTGGTGGTTAGAAGCCTCGAGTTGCATGGCAAGACTGCATTCCTCCTGGAGACCCCAGAGGGGAAGGTTTTCCTTGCCCTCTGTAGGCTAGAAGTTGTCCCTCTTCCTTGGCTCATGACCCATGTCATTCCTGCTTTCATCCTCCTATCTCCTCTGACTCTGAGCCTCCTCCCTCCCTCTTCTTCAGCCATTGTAACTCAATCGGACCCACCCCGATAACCCAGGACCATCTCTCCTCTGCAAGATCCTGAATCTATTCACATCTGCAGAGCCTGCATTGCCATGACGACTCATTTACAGTTCTGAGCATCCTCCACAGACTGTGGTAATGGACCGTGTCTGTGTTTTCCCACTGTACTTCCAGTGACTGGCATATGACAGACACTAGATAAATGTTGGTGAAATGAATGAATACAATTTTTCATTGTCCTATGTGAAAGCAGATAGTAACATCCTCCCATAGTTTACCAACTAGAACTGAGGAGTCTGAATACTGATCTTCTAAAAGTGTTTCCCATGGCATATGGGCAATACTGCACGTGCCATGGGAACCTCCCATTGCTAGGCCTTCCCCCATCTCACTTTCCCACCCAGCAGCTCTGGATGCACTTGGCCTTCGCCTTAGTCTTTAAATACTCCCCTGTCCTGGCTGCCAGACCCCACATTCTCCTAGATGGCCTCCCACCTCTCCAACTCTTCCTTCTTGGGCCACTTCCCTGGTGTGACCCCTGCCCCTCACCACAAACATTGGAATACGTGAGGCTGTGGTCCAAGGCCCTTCTCTTTGCTAACCTCACTCACTGCCCTTCGTGGTCTCATCCTCGCCTGTGGCCTTAGCATTATTTATGTGCTGATGAGTCCCCGTCTCCACCTGTGACTTTCCCAGCCTGATAAACTCATCAGTGCACCGGTATCAGTCCTCCCCTTCCTTGGAAGGGCTGGTGCCAGACACCGAGGGTCCTCAGTTTCCAAAGGAAAACCCACCCCTCCCCCAAAGCAAAAGGAACCAGGACTGGGCCTTCAAACGTGAGAACAGCAGTGCTCCTCCTACAAGTCTGAGGGAAGGGTGAGGGCCAACTGTAGCTGTACTTTCAGGAGCGGTCATTCGAGCTCCGTGGCTGCGGTGTGGACAAGTGTCTCCACTTCGTCAGTGTGCAAGCCAAAAGCTCTGTTTATCTACAATTGTAGTTTTGAGGGCTGCAGGGACTGCAGATGAATGAAACTCTAGAGGAGAGAAAGTCGTAAGTCAAATGGGACCCTCACCAGAGGCAGAGCAACAGGTGGGGACTGCACAGGAACCCATGGCAATGACAGCCAGAGATCCGGGAAACCTCAGGGGGTGAAGCAGACTTGTTCCTACTCATCTGTGTAAGCATTGTAGTCCTGAAGGACCCCAGAAAGGAAGCTCCAGGAAGAAAGACAATTCTGGCAACAGGAAGGAGTAGGGTTCTATCCCAGATGAGGAAAATCTAATACATGCATGTGGAAAACACTAGAATTTTCCAGAGGTTTTTTTGTAAGCTTGATCATGATCTCTACAGGGCTAATATTTTAATAAATGTCAGTAAGTCGGAGCTAAGAAACCCTGTGGACAGGACATTGCTGTTCTTGGCTCTTGCAGAAAACCTGGCTCCTCTGGTTTCCTCGGTCGTTTTTCAGCTGGGTACCTGCTCATGGCAACTAAAATCCAATGTGACATGTCCTCATTCCTTCCCAGGAAGAATCCAAAAATGTGTGATTTGTGAAACATATTTCTTCATTTAGATCAGTGGTTCCCAACAGGGACAGTTTTGCCTCTCAGGGGACATTCAGCTCTGTCTGGAGACAGTCACAGTGGAGTGGGACAGGGCGACTGGCATCTAGCAGGTAGAGGCCAGAGATGCAGCTACATATCCTAGAATGCCACAGGAAGAAGAAATACCCTGCCCATCTGGTCATTAAAGCTGAGCCAGAAAGACCCTAATTTGAACCAACAAGGACTCAAACCACTTCTCTGCTATGGCTCTGGCATTATGAATGCGAAAAGAAGAGGATAAATGATTTGCGATATTGAACCAAAGCAGTTGGCTCATCTTGCAAACAGTTCTAATCCAGGACAGTCTGAGCACCCATTTCATGCTTTATTTCATGCTGATCCCACATCATGGAGGATTCAACTTGACTCTTCCCTGCCACGCGTTTTCACCTCTGCTGCAACCCCTTTGGATAGCAAGCACTCCCTTCAGATGGTTAGAGGCCTTCGCCTGCAATAGATTAAAAAGCCTCAAGTACAGATTCCTTTGGAAGTTCAATATCACAAAAGTCACAAGGCCATTTACAAGGATTAGCGTAAAAGGCCTTGTATGGTTACTATTAAATAAATTATATGTTCAGTGCAGGATCCCTGCCCTAAGTGCTTAGCAATATCCTGCAAGGTCTAATAAAATAAGGCATGAAGGACTGTCTCAGTGTGGCAGGAACAACCAGGTCCCACTGGGCAAAAATTCACAAGGGAGATTATTTCAAAAAGAAGGCCCAGGCAAAACCAAGCTATTCCCGCAGCTACAGACACAAGAGCCTGGAGAGCAAAGGGGAGCACAGTGTCACTCATTTTGTAACTGAAGTTAATGTGGAGGGAGTCACCAGGGGTGACTACCCAAGCCATTGACTCAATATCCAACCTTGTACAGGAGCAGCTCAGCTCTGGGCCTCTGATTCACTTTCTGTCACCACAAATTCAGATTTTAAAAAACTGCTAGAAACACAATGGTGTTTTGCTCCCTGATAAAAATGTCTGAAGCCCTGAAAACATTGTTCTGAAGCAACACACCTGGGAGCAGGTGGTGCTTGCTGCCGCAGAGCAGGGGAGGGGGCCTGTGGGGATGGGTGCTGATCAGGGCTGGGGTCACGCTTGCCGAGTGTCTCAGTTTAGCAGCTGGGGCTGCTGTGACAAAGCACCACGGAGAGGCTGGGACAACAGAAATGGATTGTTTCACGCATCTGGAAGCTAGACGTCCAAGGCCAAGATGTTGGTACAGTTGGTTCCTTAAGCAGAGTGTGAAGAATCCGCTCCATGCTTGCCTTAGCTCCTGGTATTTGTTCATAACCTTTGGTGTTCTTTGACTCATGGAAGCAACATCCCAACCTCTGCTTCCACCTGCCTAGGGATTTTACCTGTGTGTGTGGGGAGGGGTGTGTCTGTGTGTGGGGGGGAGGGGTATGTGTGTGTGTGTGTCCCCAAACTTTCCCCTTTTCTCTTAGGCATATACTCTACTCCATCCAGGATAGCCTCATCATCATTATTTCTACAAAAACACTCCTTCAAAGTATGGTCATATTCTAAGGTGCTGGGGGTAGGACTTCAACATGTGATCAACTTGTAACAAGGGGCTGGCAAGTAAGGAAGGGCTCTGGGCTCCCAGCATCCAGCTTATGTAGATGTGTGGTGTGCTGTTAACGTCAAACACCTCCAGCCAGAGGACATCTAAGGTGTGTCACAGTCCTTGATTCCAAGGTCCCCTGGTGACCCCCGCTGCTAAAGCAATGGTCCACTTTTCAGTCCTACTTCAACTCCCTCCACTTGAGCCACTCTGAAGATGGCTCTCTCCACTGCGTAGAGCCAACTCAGTGCATTCTTTAATACATTCAATATTCCTGAGAGAATGGCCTGATATTGAACTATCAGCTACTCTAGTCTTCCATTTTATAAAAAATAAAAATAAAAAAATTATAACTGCATTATAAATAATCTCTTCCTAGAATTGCCTGTCATTCAACAACTAGTTGAGTTCTCTGTTTCAGGAGGTGGGAGAATTATCCCAGCAGCTGTGGAGGGAAGAAGCCAGGCATGGTGCCTGTTCTCACCAAACCTACTGTGAGAAGCACTGTTGAAAAATGTAGCAAGAAGACATCAGGATGTTTTTACACCCAAGTATTCTAAGAGATGTAAGTTTGGGCTTCAGAGTTCCCAGCACAGTCAAGTTCAACCCCACCACTGCCAGAAGTGTTGTGCCCAGTGGTGAGGAGTGAAGTGAGCATTTAGGTCTATAACGGGTTGTGTGTGGCATCATGCCAGGGAGTGCCAATCACAAATGGTATCCTTAATGATTGCCACACAAAATTCAACACTGCAGCTCCGTCTTATCATCCTTCCACCATCCAGGCCTTGCAGTGTCACTTCATCCAAAGTGTGTTCCTGGCCGGCGCCGTGCCACACTAGGCTAATCCTTCACCTGCAGTGCTGGTACTCCGGGTTCTAGTCCCGGCTGGAGCTCCGGTTCTGTCCTGGTTGCTTCTCTTTCAGTCCAGCTCTCTGCTATGGCCTGGGAAGGCAGTGGAGGATGGCCCAAATTCCTGGGCCCTGCACCCACATGGGAGACCAGGTGGAAGCACCTGGCTCCTGGCTTCGGATGGGCACAGCACACTGGCCGTGGTGACCATTTGTGGGGTGAACCACCGGAAGGAAGACATATCTGTCTCTCTCTTACTGTCTAACTCTGCCTGTCCAAAACAAAACAAAACAAAACAAAACCAAAAAACCCCAACAAAGTATGTTCCTGCCAACGTCCATGTCTCAGGCTCCAAAGACTCTTCCTTAGCTTCTGTAGTCACCACCTTGGACTCACACGCTACATCAGCAGTTCCCACCTCAAGCTCAAGCATCACCACAAGTCATCAAGAGTGTCACTTTTCACTTATCTTAATAAAGTGTCAGTGCTTCAAACAATCATTTTCCTACATTAGTATGGGTATCCTCTTAGTGCTTCTCTTCCACTCATCTATAACCCAGCAAGTGTGATTCCCTAACCTCAATCCATGAGGACTTTCCCTGTGAGTTAAAGGAAGACACATCACTCCCCACTGCTGCCAGGGATCATTTCCTAAGGCACAAGGCTGTTGTTCAAGACTTCTGGAGCTCCTGCCTCAAGCAAATGAGCACCTAGCACAGATTAGCCCAGCCTCGGCCCATCTCCTCCCTACCTGCCTTGTCAACCTCATCTTCTGCTACTCCCCTTCCCTTCTTGCATTCCAGCCAAATGGGTCTACTGGTTTCATTTAATTGCATATGTATTTAGCATATGTGTGAGCACGTGCATGCACAAACACACACACACACCTCTTCACTTTTCCATTGCCATGCCTCTATTATGATTTAGATGACACACAAAAGCTGCTCTTGGACTGGAAAACACAAGCTTACCCATCATCTGGGTCCCTTGGCCTCAAATGGCTTATGTTGATTTCACCTAAGCCTAGGTCTTTCCCATAGAAGCTGCCTTGTAAGACTGTGTCCTGCCGTCTGTCTTTCCCCTTGTGGGTGGTTCAGGGGGAAGGAACGTTAGGACTCCACTTTGGTTTCCCAGTCCTTTCTCCTGGGCTTTGATCTTGGCAGGATGGTGTCCGAGTTAGGATGTGTGGAACGAACTTCCCAGCACTGATCCTTAGGGTACACCCACCTCAGCGTTAAGCCAGAACGGAGAACCATTGCATGCTCTGGTCTGTTTCTTCTTTTCATGAACAGGTCCTGTTAACCCAACATAGTGCCAGCAGTGAGTTTTCAAAACTTTTTGTGGGATATAATGTACCCTACCAGCTCCATCCCAGCATCGCTAGAAAGACCGCCACAATACCATGCTGGTATCATTTACTCCGGAACACAGGACCTGCACTGGCCCTCGCTTTTCCCTACCGTGCCACAAACCGCTTCCCCTGTGAGATTCCCTGTCGTGTGCATGGTTCATGAGACGGGTGTGCGCTGGACAGGTCCTCTTCGCCCAGGCTGTGATCAAGGCTCAGAAACAGGCCTGACCATGGCTTCCTTAGCACAGTAGCGTGGCTGGATCATTTACTACCCTGGGGAATTTGAGGTGTTTAATCATTCTGATACACACGGGGTCTTCAAAAAGTTCATGGAAGATGTCTAGTTGGGAAAACTATGTATGAATTTCATTGGGTTCTTTTGCACCAAAATAAACTTATCTTTCAATTTTACTTTTCCATAAAATTCTTTAAGTCCCCTCTAAACGCCCAACAAGTCTCTATTATGATTGTGATTATGGAAACTTAGTCACGCTGATTGTTTCCTTGGTGACTCCATTCATCCTCTTCAAAACAGAGATTGTAATTGTCACTTCGTGTCATCTGATTAGAGTGTTTGGCAGCTTAATATTCACTGAGCACACCAAGAGTCTCAGTTGAAAGCCTCTCTATGAAGGGAAAAATGATGATATTCTTCAGAGAAGCAGTTGGCTATGATTTCATATGAAATATTTGTTTTCCTAATACCTTATTAATAAAACTAGTGCCAGATATGTAAGCTTTCTAAATGCTTCGGTTCATTATTCTAAGTGCCTCTTTATCAAATGGAAACATCTGTGTTGAAACCAGTTTGATTCAGTGCTTGTCACAATGGCAGTGGTATTTGTCAGGGCTACAGATAAATTTCTTTTCATGTTTGCATAGATTTGAGATGCTCCACAATTAATTGAAGAGGGAAGAAGCTCCCTTAGCAAAAAAATAAAATAGCAGTCCTAAAAAGAGGAGCCTTTATCTGTCAGGTTCCTGATGACCCACAGACTCTTCTGCTCCTTATTTGACATCTAAGGACACATCACTGATTCTCCACCCAAACACCAATTTCTAAACTGAGATCTAGTTTAAAATCAGATTTGGCTATGGCTGCAAAGATCCTCTGGAGGAATGCTCGATGGCCATGAAGCTTGACTCTGCCATAGGTAACTCTGGGTCCACACAGGGATGCCATCTGCCCTGATCAGCCCAGCCCCACACGAAGACAGGCCAAAAGACTCTCCAACAGTGCTCAGCACATAATGGAAACCCCACCGGCATTGTAAAGGAATGAATAAACTTATGCTAGCCCACGCTCCCACACTTGAATAGTTCAGGACTGTATGTTTAGAAGCAGAGCCTTCAAGTAGGAAGAGAACAGCAAGACCCCGAGAGAAAGAACAGGAGGTGAGGAGGAAGGGGACTTCCACATTCAGCCCAGGGCTCCTGGGCGTCATGAGCCAGGCAAGCTGATAGACTATGGAGCAGAGTCTTAAGTCATAAGACTTCAGGCATGAAGATTCCTTTGGTTTTCCACATGCCCAGGTATGGGACTATTTGCCTACTGTAACAAGGGGAATTATTTAAAATGAGGAATAGTGTGCCTGGGTCCCAATACCACAAAGATGGCAAATTAGATACCTCTCACGTCCTAGTTAGTCATGGGTGAAAATGAATCCCAGCAGAGGAAGGGCTTAGAAGCAGGAATTATAAAAAGGGAAGCAGGCTGAGTCCCTGGAGCCTGCAGCAAGGAAAAACAGAACACATGCAGAGGACCGAAGCCATGGGTGTTTCCTGGGGTCTCAGAACTGTGTATCATTTTCTATAATGAGCTGCATCTATGCCAACCAGTAACTTCAAAGGGAGCAGCCAGAATTGAATGACAACAGTGGCTAATGCTTGTGGGGTGCCTCCTATGTACCAGGTTTGTGAAACAGGTACCATTAGCATTTCCACTTCACATATGAGAAATACCAAGGCACAGAGAGGTTACTATCTCATCAAAGTCTTTATAACTGCCTAAAAGCAAGAGTCAGGAATGGATCCATGGTGAGCTGGTCTCAGAAACTAGGCATTTAATTACATTAATTCTTCCTCCATAAGTTAAAGAGTACATAGGATAAACTTCAGCTTTAACACCACCATTTACATAAATTCAAGGAAAATTAACAATTCTTGGGCTGACGCTGTGGCGTAGCAAGTAAAGCCAATGCCTGCAGTGCCAGTACCCCATATGAGCACCGGTTCGAGTCCCGGCTGCTCTACTTACGATCCAACCCTCTGCCGTGGCCTGGGAAAGCAGTAGAAGATGGCCCAAGTCCTTGGGCCCCTGCACCCACATGGGAGACCTGGAAGAAGTTCCTGGCCCCTGGCTTCAGATTGGTCCAGCTCCAGCTGTTGGCAGCCATTTGGATAGTGAACCAGTGGATGGAAGACTCTCCTCTCTCTCTCTCTCTCCCTCTCTCTCTCTCTCTCTCTCTCTCTCTCTCTCTCCATCTCTGTACTCAAGTAAATAAATAAATCTTTTTAAAAAAATTCAACGACAAATCACATTAATTCATCCTCAAAATACAAGTGATTTGTCCATATAATTATTAATGAAAAGGCACTTTCACGATGAAGCCGATCTACTGCACATATTAGAATGAAGCCTCAGGAACCTGGTGAGGAAGCATGAAGTGGTGAGCGAGTTCTTTGTAAGTACAACTCGGTACATCAGTAGCCACTGTTAAATCCCAGATCACCTAGAGACAGGAGCAGTGTGTCTGCTGGGCTGTGCTTACAGGCAAATACTTGAAAGACACATGTTGGTTTGACTTGCATATCTAGTCCTGAGAGGTTACCATCCTAGAAAAAATGAGACTCAATTAGAGGGAACACACATGGCTGAAAAGGGTAAGTGAAACAAAATGCAAAGATGTTATTCCCTGGTGAACATCTGCAGGCCTCTATCTTCCGGCATGGGTATGCATACACATAGAAATAATTCAGACTGTTGCAGTAGTACACAAACAAAAAAACCAAAAGTATTACTTGGCCGGCACCGTGGCTCACTTGGCTAATCCTCTGCCTGCGGCACCGGCACACCGAGCTAGTCCTGGTTGGGGCGCCAGGTACTAGTCCCAGTTGCTCCTCTTCCAGTCCAGCTCTCTGCTGTGGCCCAGGAGGGCAGTGGAGGATGGCCCAAGTCCTTGGGCCCTGCACCTGCATGGGAGACCAGGAAGAAGCACCTGGCTCCTGGCTTCAGATCGGCGCAGCGCTGGCCGTGGGGCCATTAGGGGAGTGAACCAACAGAAGAAAGCCTTTCTCTCTGTCTCTCTCTCACTGTCTATAACTCTTCCTGTCAAATAAAAATAAAAAAGTATTACTACAAACAAAACAACCAAAAGTATTATCCAGAATAGATTTAAAATATCACAACTGGAGAAAACAAAAACTATGTCAATGGCATTTGACCGGATCCTACAAGGTCTATGTTTTAGAGCACATTGCTGTTCTGTCACCTGCACCAACCCTGGTTTTTTAATTAATCCATCGGCAGCTACATGATGCACTCTGGCAATGAGCTTCCAAGATGGCCCCCAGTGGTCTCCACCTGCTGAAGTTCATACATTGTTTAGTGTTGGTCTATAGGATCAGTAGACTATAGTAGAACTGATAGCAGGTCACTTCCAGGATCAGGTTATAGAGGACACTGTCTGGATCAGAGCATTCACTCTGGGGGAATCCAGCTGACACACTGTGCACAGCCTAGAGAGGGCCATGTGGCAGCAAACTGGAGTCGACGCCAGTGAGTTTGAAAGCAGACTCTCTGGCCCAATCAAACCTTCAATCCTTCTGAGCGTAACCTCGAGAGAGACCTAGAGCCTCAACCACCCAATCAAGACACTTTCAGATTCTTGACTCTCAAATGGTGTGAAATCCAAAATAATTGTTTTCAGAAGCTGTACATTTTGGCATAATTGGCTATGCAGTAGTAGGAAGCACATTCATTTGGCTGACATTTGACTGATTCTTCTGCACTGTAGATGGACCCCAGAAATCATTTCACCCAAAGTTAAGTCCAAGGGACCAATCCTGCCATGGAACTCGAATGCCCATTCAGTCTTCTCAGTGTTATAGGCTCGAGTCTACAGAGTGAAATCAATCAGTGGTCACCCAGGATCATAATCCTTGTTCTTTCAGGTCAATCAAGGGCTTCTGAGGCACAGAGTCGGGCATTAGGATCAAGGTGAAGGGGCAGCACGGAGTGGGAACTGGGAGAAGTCTTCTGACTGTCCAAGGCCTTCTGCCCCTCATGTGTGACAGATCATGTGCTCACCTTCTGGACTCATCAGGACATATTTTATTAGAGTAATTTTTCAGCTTGACATATTGAAATCAGATATATAATCCAACATTATTGGCTTTTTGCTTCCACTTCCACTTTTTATAGACTTTTTAATGTGATCTTGGCAATGCATGATCTTAAGCTTGTGAATAACTGAAACAATAATAACTCAGCAACAGTGAACCCTGACTACTGATGATGGAAACAAGTTCCCTAAAGGATTTGAGATAGGAAGGCTGCAAACCCATAGGTGAATGTGCCCTATATGATAGAATAATGAGGTCCCCATGCTCTCAAACTGTGATTCTCAACCTGTTGGGAGCTCCAGAATCCTGAGGGAGGTTTACTAAAGCAATGTGCTTGGGCTGACTCTCAAAACATTTGATTTAGCCTATCTGGAGTAGGTCTAATAATCTGCATTTCTAACAAATTCCCAGGTAATATTAACCGCTCACTAAGAACCACTTCTCTGCAAGTTAGATTTAGTCACAAATCCAAGCATGTTCAACAGCCAGACAGTAACATAAAAAACTTGTCTAACATTAGGGAGGGAAGAGACCATGGTAATTTACAAAATGCATGCATAGTTTAGCAAGCTTTCAAAATAAAAGCATTATTTGACACACAGGGAGTGAAGATAGATATTGGGGACCCTGCCTCCATTTTCTGCTATTAACATTCACTCCAATAGCTCCAAACACATCCTATGAGAAGTTATAGGAATCCACATCATAATAAGGGTTCTACAAGTTGGATTCAGCCTCTTTTTCCTCCCTAGTCCCTTTTTTAGAGAAGTTGTCAATTACTAATTTTTTATAGCACTTTGCTCCCTGAAGTCCATTGGAAACAAACTGAAAATGACACTTGGGAAATGTAGTGACTGAAGTATCTTCTAGGGGCTCTCCAGATGTGCTCGATACTCCTCATTTCCCCATTGGGGCCACTCTGCATCCTTGTCCACTCTATGATGCTCCCAGAGGCTGATCTTTGGGGACTGAGTGAACTGGCTTCCCTTGTCTTCCATAGACTGGATGGAATTGGCCAACGTGAGGCATTAGTAGGAAATCTGAGGTAGGAGGAGGGAGAGGTCACTCTCCTGGGCTATGGTTGAGTGGCTGTGCTGTTCTGAGGACACATTCCTGTTAGGTGGCCCTTTCCTAGGCGTATTGGCTATATTCCCCTAGAGGCCATTCCTTCCCCCGTGGCTTCACGTCTAAGGGTAGAAATAACCCCCTTCTTCAACATCCCTTGTTTTCCCTTAGTCCTGACCAAGCCTTTATAACTAATCATTTTATTACACTCTATTCAATCATCCCTTTTGAGTGTGCCCTGTATTCCCAACCTGGACACTACCTGATTCACTGTACAAGATATAGAAAAATTGCATTCCTTATTACTACTGGTATCAAAGCTATATTTGCTATTTTTTCTTTATTTTAAAAACCTAATTTACTTATATAGAAATGAGAGAGAGAGAGAGATCTCATCCCACTTGTTTACTTCCCAAATTTCTACAAGGGCTGGATCAGGCCAAAGCCAGGAGTGGGGACACATGGGTGGCAGGGACTCAACTACTTGAGCTATCATCGCTGCCAGCCAGGGTGTTCATTAGCAGGAAGCCGAGATTCAGAGTGGAGCCAGGTTTAAACCCAGGCACTCTGATTTGGGATGTGGGTGTCTTAACACTGTGCCAAATGCCTACCTCCCGAGGCCAACTGAGCAGCATCAAATCATATAGAACAGGGGGCCAGTGATGTGGGATAGCAGGTAAAGCCAATGCCTGCAATGCCGGCATCCCATATGGTCGCTGGTTCGAGTCCCAACTGCTCCACTTCTGATCCAGCTCTCTGCTATGGCCTGGGAAAGCAGTAGAAGATGGCCCAAGTCCTTGGGCTCCTGCACCCACATGGGGAGACCTGGAAGAAGCTCCTGGCTCCTGGCTTCGGATCAGCACAGCTCTGGCCATGCGGCCAATTGAGGAGTGAACTAGTGGATGTAAGATCTCTCTCTCTCTCTCTCTCTGCCTCTCCTTCTCTCTGACTTTCAAATAAATAAATAATTTTTTTAAAAAAACATATAGATCTGTGATAATCTGTCCCTTTCATAAAACCAATATTGAATGTTTCTCAGTTACAGAATTAGCATCTTTGTTCAAGTGCCTAGCAGCATTCTAATTTTGCAGCCCAAGTTCATGATGTTCAGTGGGAGCCATTAGAAGCACAGTGACATCTGAACCTATGGGACCTTCCCCCCAAAAGGCTCCTAATTGTTATTGGTACCAAGGTACACATCAGCCTCTGAAAGCTCCCAGTTAACAGACTTCCCCTGTGGTGCAGGGACCACAAAACCAGGACCAAGTCGCACAGATCTGATACCTCAACAAAATTGTTCTGATTTCTCCAGTATGTCAGTGACACATTTGGGACAGGCATCAGCCCTTTAGTTCCATGGTTCTGGCAATAGAAAGTGCCACAGGTAACTAAAAACAGAACTTGATATTATCACAAATTTGTCTGCCGCTGGAATCAGGCTGCTGGGCTCTTGCTAGGAGTGACAGGTGAGTATCACGACTTAGCCCATCACATGAAAATACGAACTGTGCAGGGCCACCAGGCAAAGCCATCAGTAAGAGCTGGCAAACTGGGAGCTCACAGGCGTTGCATAATCCACAGGCATGTTTCCCTTGGCCTAAATAGTGTTTTAAATTGGTCGCTAATATTCAACATTTGAGAGATTTCAACATAAAAATTTGAATGTTCAGCTTTCATTGAAAACAACTTTCTCATAGCAGTGCATTGCTATCCACAGAGCAGAACGCTTGACAAACCCTGATGGCAGCATCAGTGGCTGTAAACTCATCTGAGGATGAGGATGATTCAGGGTTTCCCAGATCACCTACAGCATCTATCCATGACCATGCAGCTACTAGATTCAAAAGTACAAAGAATACACATTTGGTTCAGCCTCGAGTGTAACAAGCACATTCTTTGTAGTTTCAAAATTACTGGGGAATGACTATGTCCAAGTGTACTGTCTTCTTTTTCTTTTCTTTTTTTTTTTAACATTGAAACATCTATTTCCTGAATCAAAATAACTGTATTCATGTTAAACTTAGAATGTTTAGCTTTCCATTAATAACGGTGCTCAGAACTTTGTAAAAGTTAACATCCATCCAATGCATGTTTGAAAGAAAAAAGTTTAAATGTAAAACTCTATTTCTAAGAAATCCTTCTCAGGGGCCAGTGCTGTAGCACAGCAGGTTAACACCCTGGCCTGAAGCACTGGCATCCCATATGGGTGCTGGTTTGGGTCTCGGCTGCTCCACTTCCAATCCAGCTCTCTGCTGTGGCCTGGAATAGCAGTAGCAGATGCCCCAAGTTCTTGGGCCCCTGCACCCATGTGGGAGACATGGAGGAAGCTCCTGGCTCCTGGCTTCGGATCAGCACAGCTCCGGCCATTACGGCCAATTGGGGAGTGAACCATCGGATGGAAGACCTCTCTCTCTCTCTCTCTCTCTCTCTCTCTCTCTCTTTCTCTCTGTTTCTCTCTCCCTCTCCTCTCTCTCTGTACCTCTGAATTTCAAATAAATAAATAAATATTTTTAAAAAGGTGAAAGAATTTTAATAACTATTGTAAATGTAAAGGATAATAAGTTTCAAGAGCTTAAACATTGTAGTTTTTTGAAAACTTTTTAAATTTTGGAGGGACTCAGACTGGATAACAACTCCAATTAAACATAATACTCCTCCAACTTCCACATTATTATTTCACCTTAGAATAGGAAAATTATAAAACAATTTCTAAATTACTTTATGTATGTAAATACACCATTTTCACTGTCATGTGAATGTCATCCCATTCTTCGTTTTCTATTCTTCTATTTCAGAATCATGACCAAAGGCCAAGAGTCAACCCGTTTATCCCAACTGAAGAGCAGGCACGGTCCTACCCACAGCAGGTCCTTTAACAAGTGCAGCCCTCAGAAAGCCGGGGAGCTTATAAAATCATGATTTAGGAAGGCTTTAGGATTCCAGAGTGACTGGTAGGCCCAGGTCTCCACAATCCAGTAGACATTTCTCATGGGCTACTCGTGTGTAAGAAGGCATGGCCAGCATGCAAACTTCAGTCAGAGGTTTAACCTGCTGTGCCACCGTGCCAGCCCCAGCATGCAAACTTCTCTTATTCCAACTGAGGTTAAGCAGACATTTATAGATGCTACATAATGAAGCTAACCTTTTGCTGCTTATTTCATACACGCTGATAAAAGTTTTCTCACAAAGAAGACGCTCAAGCCAGTGTTTTCTGATTTTGTCACCCCCAAAATTTATTAAGTCACTTCTTTCAAATCCATTGTTGGTAGACAATGTTTTCAACAAAGGAAAACCTTTCCCTGGGCTCTGCGGCTTGTGCTTAGCATGATACAATTCCTCGTTGTTTGCTCTTTCAAACTTAGAAAGAACTCAGGTCTGAGCACTATCTGTTTTTTTCAGGTACCAAGCAACACCAAAGGACCCTTAAACATGACTTTCTGACACAGGCACAAACGTCTGCTAGTTTTTGCAAAATACCCTCTGCTCTTCTTTCAGACACAATGGGTGAGAATTAGCAGTTAGGATGTTTTCAGTACAAATGTTAGGTAGGAAGTCAGAAATGAGCTTATGTGTGTGTGACAAAGCCCTAATGCATTGACATCCAGGTCCAGCATCTGCATCTCAAAGTCATCCCGATAACCTTCCAGGTGCAGCTCAGTATCTGCACTTCAAACATCCTGTCCTACCTGGATCCTGAGAGGATCTCACAGGGGGCCCTGCCCCTTCTACCCAATAACCTTCCAGGTGGGGGTCCCGCCTCTTCTACCTGATAACCTTCCAGGTGCAGGCTTCCTCCTGTCTGATAACTTCAGGGGGGAAAACTCAGAAAGGAATTTTTTGTATTTACATCCAAGAGAAGAGGCGGGAAGACAAGACCCATCCCCTGAAAAACTCTGGCCTAAATGAAAACTGTGCGCTCAGCCCTCTGCCTCTCTGCTGAGCCACCCACCTGGCCTGCCCAGGTGTGTTCTCTCCACTCATCCATGAAACCTCGCTCTCCCCCAGTCTGAGTGACTGGGCACTCTCTCTCAGGTTCTGTCTGGAGAGGTGCCCATCCGTTCTTACAGATGTCCCTACCCTAATAAACCTTGGTATGTTGCTTTCCACTTACTCTCTGTCTCGTGCCTGAATTCTTTCTTACAGGAAGACAAGAACCCTTGCTTGTCCAGTAACACAAACACAAATTTAAATGCTGATTTCTTGGGGGGGGGGCAACTTTTAAATAGTCAAATTTTACTTCACTTCAGGTTTCAAATCAAAACAAATGAATACCACCAACCACAAAAATGAAAGTCACTCAACTGGCAACACATCCCATATGCTAATGTTTTTAACCCAATAATCATAACCTACTGCCAGCAAGTATTTATATGTATCTGCTTGTTTTATTAAATAAGAACTGGTCAGTTATCTATAAAAGAGTAATTTCTAAGAATGGTACTTGGCACAGGGTTACCTTAATAATTCTGTAATAAATAGAAGCATTTAGAAAACACCAGCTCCTAAGCACTTTTTGTATCTGCAATTTCAATTAACACAGTATTTTTGCATGTTCCCTTTCCCCTAATAGATTCTAGGATGTCTAATCCAAGCTAACATGGCTGATTTATTAAAAAATAAATCTCTAAGCCACATGGTCATGGAATACTATGCTTGCCTTTTGTAGCATATGGAAAACAGTTCCAGGCAGGCTAAAAGCACAAGAAAACTAGCCAAGTCAAAGTACTGTAAGTGAAGTTCATCTTCTGTACCTCAACTTCTAAAAATCAAAAGGCAACCCATTCCCCTACCCTGCTGCAACCCCCCCCCCCCAAACACTGTAGTTTTGAGTTCAACACTTCCCTAAGATGTTAACAGGAGAAGCAGGAAGGTTCTTAGAGCTGCAGGGGGCGCTGTTGCTAGAGCCAGACTACAAAGGAGAAGCCCTCCAGGGTTCAGGGCCTCCCACCCCTACCCTACTACCCCCAACCCAGTAATACGTAAAAGCTCCTGGTAAAGTTGTTTCTTATGCTAATAATGCAGACCACCTAGCGTGATAAAAACTACAACTAGCAGCATTAGAGCGGGAAAGTGAAAATAGGAAGCCTGTGGGAGTGATCTAAACGCCTACTTGGGAGGAAGGGAGCAGCAGACAGAACCTTTGCCTTTCTGTTGTGTTTGCAGCCAAGCAGGTGAATTAAACAGATTAACTCACATTAACAAAAATGTAACAAAGCTTCCCCAAGACACCAGAATACAGCTTGACCTTTCTGGTCAAAGGGCAGAGAGAAACTTCTTTCCTGTCCTGGAGCTGAATGAGTTCAAAGATTGGCAATAAAGGAAAAAAGAAAGTGTTAGGGGTTGAAGGTGATATAGGCCTCCCCCGCTCCCAATCAGGTAGATAGGATTAGAGTGATTAGAGAGCTGGAGACCACGCCCCCTGCCCCCTTCCCCCTGCATGATCCCACACCGCTACCTGATCCCTCCTGTATCCACCCACCTGCCTATTAGACTAGGTAACCACTCCTCTTTTGGAAGTGGGTAAGAGGCTGGGGAACCTGCTGGGTGGTCCCTACTCTCTCGTGCACCTCTTGGCGTTGGCGGTTCAACTTTCTGAACCCCCTCTCCCTTAAATAAAGCTCTCTTCACCCTGTACATAAATGTTAAACCCTACCATGTTGTCTGCTTCATTTGAGTCGGTATTTAGAATTCTTGTCTAAGTCAAGGCAAGGACCCCCGAAATATTAATTTTAGAATAATAGTAAGTAATTTTAGAATATAGTAAGATGATACCATATGGTGACCATGAAGGATTTATTAATATTTGTTTAATCTGTTTAGAAACCAGCAATATGGTAATGGTCTTTAAAACGGCTTCACACAGCTTCTAAGTTCTGAAAATCTTTCTGCATCCCATCCCTCTTCTCTCGCGTTCTCAGCTTCGCTCAGAAATGGGCTTTATTAGCCAACACAGGTCTAGCCCCTCAGCAAACCCGCGGGGTTTTGCTTCAGGTCAATGATTAAACTTCTACCTCTTGAATCTTCAAAGTGAACTCCAACAACACAACTGATTATTGCTGTGCTAAAAAGCAATTCGGCAACATCAACTCCCTCAACATTGATCAAATGAGGCTGAAGTAAATCTTCTGGGGCTTCAAACCTCTCTCTTCCAACTCTGATAACGTGTCCATCTGGGAGTGTATAAGATTCAACTAATACTGTGGTTTCTAAGGCCAGTTTCTGCTCTTGCTCAATATCATAGCCAACGGAACACAATTTTTCTTTAATCATGTGAACAGTTTCAAACTCAGAAGAATGCTTGAAGGCATATCCTCATAGCAGAAACAACTTGATAAGCTTTCTGGTAATATCCCTCCCAGCAATACCCAGTCTCCTGGTGAGCTGAGGCAGAGAAAACCCGTCATGCACTGGGCAAATGTGAGTTACACCATCTCCAGAGTCCACCACTACACCAGTTGATAAACCTTGGGCATACAAAGTCAGAACTGCCTGGATGGCTACATACACCCCAGGAGACTGGTAAGTTTTGAACATTACCTCTGAAATCTCTCTGTTTTCTGTTGGGTTCACAGGAGGTTCTGTAAGTAAGATTTTACAATTTCTGGTGTCTATGTTAAGTTTCTCTGGTCCAAATGTATAGTCCCACACATGTTTCATGTCATCCCAATTCTGTGCTGGTATGGGTAAAATGGCAGTTCTTTGTTTCACATGGAAGAATTTCCAAGTGGACAATGCAAAGAGAAAGGCAAGATTTAAAGGTTTAAAAGCAAGACTGATTGGAGTCAGAGAACTCCAGCCAGAGTGGCATGAAGCTATTCTCATGGTAAGATTGGAAGTTTTCAAGGAGGCACTTTTGACCTCACCAAAGATTTGCACCCTCAATTTCCACGGCTTCCACCCTGACTGCCTATTAGCCCATCTGACTCCTTAAAGTATTATGCATTTTCTATAGAGTAGTTAACTTCTAACATTGAGTGAAAGGTCACCAGAAAACTCACCAAACACTGGAGTAAGGGTGGAGCTTGATTGTCTGATGGGGGAACCTGACAGTCTATCTCCCCATGCTCGAGAGATTAGCAGCCTGTACTGGGAGAACAGGTCTTCTATAGCTTTGCAGAGGTAAGGCAGTGGAAGCAGCGAATCCCGTTAGGGTGGGGTGGAGCTGACACTTGTGGTTGGGCCATTTGGTCACCTGACTACTAGTAAGCCAGGCTGGGCTAAGAACGAAGTTTATTGTACAAGATGACGATGGGGCCAAAGCCTAAGATGGCACCATCCCATTTTACTAACATTGAACGTAATTCACTTGCCTCATCACCAACCATTAGAGCCTTGATTTCAATGTTTCCCACTTTGCTAGTTGATCTGATAATAGGTCTTCCAACCAAAGCTGGGAAGACATGTGCTGGAAAAGTAGAGCCTGCATATCCACACTTCACAAACCCAGTGCCCTTGTCACACACCACCACGTTCCTGCCCCGACTGTCCATCATCCACCCCTGGGAGAGCCTACAGCTGCCACCACCCAGCTCTTGCCTCTTTCTCCTTCTCCTCCTCAGCCCCTCCTTTGCCCCAACTTTCTTTCCCCAACCAGAAGTCGCCACCAGACCCACCCATCATTTTTTCCATTGTCTTCTTTTTCATCATAAAAAAGATTTAAAAGGTAGCATGGGGCAGGACACTGGGCAGCCCAACTCTAAAACAATGAATCACACAGGTAGAGGCAGGACTCAAAGCTGATTCTTCTAACTAGAGTGTCTGAACACATTAAACTGGTTTTCCCAGTGATTATTATGTCTACTTCCAAAAATTAATTAAAAATAGAGTTAAAGCAAATGGAAAGTATGCCACTATAAAGATGAAAAGGAAAATAAGAAAGGAAGGAGGAGGGGGGTTGGGAGTGAGTGAGGGAGAGTAAGGTGGAAAGTATCATTAGGCTCTTAAAATTATACATATGAATAGCACAAAATTTGTTCCCTTTATAGAAAAATTTTAAAAAGAAAATAGATTTAAAAGATGAGTTTATTTTTGTTCCTTTTTTGTTTTTGAAACCAAATATTTAATATTTTAATTCAATTGTTTTAAGACAACTTTAAACAAATGCCAACTGGAAGACCAAGCCCAGGAACTTTTGGAGGAAATGACCTTCCAAATAACAGGAAGAGCAAGGCGATCTTCTTACTGCTGGCCACAAAGATGACGCCAGTCCGTGTGACCCAGATGACCCAGTGTGCACCACATCATCAAATTTCACAGTGCCCTGGGCAGTTCCAGTTGCTGAGGTCAGAGCACTGACTGAAACCAGAAGAGCCTGGACCACCAGTTCCTCCAAAATGTTGGCAATACCACCCTTACAGACATTAATGCCTGTAGTTTTCTTGCCCTGGGCCAATTTTTTTTTTTAATTCATGCATTAGAGGAATATTTGAAAAGCTCATGGAAATGTATATTATGAAAAAACTGCATGGATATCATTTCTTGCACCAAACTTGCCACTTAATTCCATTTTCCCATGGACTTTGTAAAGTGCCCTCCTACGTACAGATAGAAACTGAGGCACAATGAGGTGAGTCGTTTTTCTCAACATCACGTTATGTAAAGTGCAATAAGCCACACACAGAAAAACAACCACTGTGTGTTCTCCCTCACATGTGGGAACTAACAAAAAGCCAAATGCTCAGTGTGAACATGGAATAGTGATTACTACGCCTGGGAAGCAGGGGTGGGTGGGGGATAGAGGGAGGTTGAATAACGAACCAAAGGGATAAGTTCCCAGCGTTCTGCAGCACAGTGGGTTGACTACAGTTCACAGTAGCCTCTATTCATTTTCTGAGCCAAGAGAAGACAGGAGTTCCAAGGCTCCAATCATAACTAAATGACAAAGGGGAAACATTAATTACCCTGATTTGAGTACTACATATTGTATACATGCATTGAAATGTCACACTGGATCCCATAAATATGCACAATTAATGGCCATAAAAATTTTTAATGTTTTCTTAAAAATATGATAAATAAGAAGTATTGAAAAATTCAAAAGGAACTCCAGCATTACAGAAAAACGAAACAAAGACTCAACCACAAGGGTGTTCCAGAAGCTCTGAATGATCAGACTCCATCAGTTTTATTTTCCTCATGGAGCACGATGTTGCACAGGCTCCACTCACAAATCAGTGACCTTTAGCTCCCAAACCTAAACGTGGCCTCCATGCTCCAGCCAGCAGAAAGCCAGGCCTTCAGTCCTTCAAGCGCAAGGAAGTGAATCCTGCCAACAACCTGAATGAGTGGAGAGTGAACTCTACCCCAGAGGAGGTGAGAGCACTGCTCAGTGGATGCCTGGACTGCAGCCTTGGGAAATCCTGAGCTGAGGACCCCAGGAGGCTGTGCCTGGACTTCGGGCCACAGAAGCTGTGAGATGACAAATGTGCATTAGGTTAAGCCCTGAGGCTTGTGGTATTTTGTTTACACAGCAATAGAAAACTGGTACACAAACAAAATGTAAGGGTGACGAATGTCTAATCTATTTTTTCCCAAAAGCAACAGTAGTTGTGCAGAGCGACGTGAGGTGAATGGAGCAGTAGGCAGTTTCACTCTGTTTTACTGAGTTTGATTTAAAGGGCATCTGGGGGGACCTCGTGTGTGCACTCAGCTTCATGGAAGCAAAGACACCCACAATAATCTCTGTGCCCAGGGAGGACAAGATTACAAACAAGGAGCTGCAATGTGGAAAGTTCTAGAAAGGTTGAATGCACGGCGCTCTGACATTGGCACTCAAGCTATGAATTCTTCAGTGGGAAGAAGGATGGGTGACAGTACCAGGTGAGAGCCACTGTTGACTTTGACCTTTCAAACAAAGGAGTGTAGAGTACATGAAAGAAAACAGGTCACCCACATGTGACCCCTCACAGGTGCACACACACCCCTGGTTCGTGTGACTATGTGTAGGCCTAAGGGAGGGGGAAGGGGAGAAGAGGAAATCTGCTGGGTCACCCGCACATGCTGTCCAAATGTAGAAAGGGGTCGGTGTCACATTGAGGGCATCTTACTGTTAGATTTTACTGGTGCATCAGTGAACGTGAAATGCCCAATTCTGTACTTCCTTGGTAAAGAACAAGCAGATTCAACCTCTGTAACCCTCCTGGACTTCCATTAATTCAGACTGAAAATTTTCCTGTACCAGAAAGACTGTGAAGCTACACCAGGTGGAGTAGACACTGGGCAATTTGGGTAACCTTTTACCACCCTGCCTTCTTCCCCAATTGCACTGTGCTCATTTAAAATTTTAAGGAAAAAAAGAAATTACAATTTACCTTAAACAGTCCTTTAAGAAAGAGCAGCCAAGCCTTTCAAATCTGAGTTAGCACGTTGATGCATCAGCTCTCTAGATCTTCATAGAATTGTAAGCAGTAACTGGGCAGAGCAAGAGTTAAAGCTCTGTGGGAACTGTACTGCTGAGCCGTGCAGTGTGAGGCTTAGTAGAACGGTTATGGCCACAGTTTTTTGGAATGAGGAAGCTGCAAATTTGATTCTGAGCTCCAACACTGTGCAGCTGTGTGACGGTGAGCAAGTCACATCATGTCCGTGTACCTCACTTTCCAGATCTGAAAAATGGGGCTATTCATACCTTTCATTGGGTCAGCATATACATTAAAGGTGGTGTATATACAAGAATATCTCAAAACATTGTGGACAGTGTAATTAAAAGGTAAGCTTACTTTGGAGCAAAAAATTTAAAAATCCATATAATTCCTCATAAAAATGTGTTTTGCACCAAAATAAACATCTTTTAACAACATTTCTGTGAACTTTTTGAGCCATCTTCATATGTAACAAAATGGGCAATTATTTATTCACCAGCATTCCAGGAAATTTGAGGACAGTGAACCCTGATGGGGCTGCTCTCACCTCTATTTCACTCTCATTTCGAAGAGGAGATGGTGAAGGGCAGGACAAAACTTCTGGAAGCAACAAAGACTGTGAGGAGGGACAGAGGGATCAATGCAGGAAGACAGGACAACATATTTGTGGTTTGGAGTTAAGTTTTCTTACAGAGGTCACAGAAAACAATAATCATCCACATAAAAGCTGATAACTAGATTTCATAAGAATGAAGAACTTCTGCTCATTGAAAAACACTGTAAAGAAAATTAATAGGCAAACCACAGAGTGGGAAAAATAAATCCAGGAAAGGACTTCAGTAAGTAACCCAAAAGTGTACAAACATTATGCTCCATAAAACACTTCATAAAATAAGATTTAACAATGGCCAATGATGGTGAAAAAACATGCATGGATTTGAAGATTTTTTTCTTCAAATAAACTTATCTTTTAACTGTATTTTTGTGAACTTTTCGATGTACTCTCATATCAATGTACTCAACATCATTAATTGACAAAGAAATGCAAATCAAAGGCATAGTAAGATGCTACTACAGCACCCACCAGAATGGTTATAATAATAATAATAAAAAAAAGTGCTGCTACTTGTGACACCAGCACTCCATGTAGGAGTTCCAGCTGCTCTGTTTCCAATCCAGCTTCCTGAAAACACGCCATGGAAGGCAACAGATGGTGGCCCAAGTATTTGGTCCCCTGCCACACAGTGGGGAGACCAGGATGGGGTTCCAGGCTCGTGGATTCATCCTGTCCCAGCCCCAGCCATTGCAGCCATTTGGGGAATGGATCAGCAGATAGAAGATTCTCTCTCTCTCTCTCTCTTTCTCCCTCCCCCTTCCTCATCCTCCCTCCCTCTGTCACTATGATTTTCAAATACATAAATCTTTAAAAAAAAAAAAACCTATAGGCACTGCTAAACATTGACAAAGTTGTAGAGAAACTGGGCTTCTTATGCAAATTGGTAGCGTTAAAATGTGTAGGGTAACCACGAATATGGACTCAGCCCTGCGCCGTGCCAATAGACCAAAGCTTTATAGAGTTTAATCACAGTTACAGAGTTTTGGTTGATTGCAAGAGACCCTGCAGACAATTAACTAATTAAGCTGTCACCAGTTGTCTGGTTGATTGACTAAGCTGTAGTCAATTAAGTTGTTTTGTATGCTTACTTCTGTTTTTCCATAAATGCTGTCTGATCCTGTTATTGGCTGGAGTTTGCGGAACCTACTCTGTTTCTGGGGAGCTTTTCAACTCCCAAATCATGCTTTGCTTTGTTCTTCAACATACTTGGCCTACAGATTTTCCCTTTTAATAGTAGGAATATAAATGGCACACTTTCTTTGGAAGAAGCTCAGAAATTTTAAAATAAAACTAAACACGTGTCTACCCTATGACCTAGCAATTCAATTCCATGCTATCTACCCCAAAATAAAAACATATGAGAAAGACTCATATAAGAATTTTCACTGTTGTTTTATTTATAATGGCCCAAATCTGGTCATGGCCCAAGCACTCATCTCTAAGAGACTGGAAAAAGAAATCCTACAGTGGACTTACTGCTCAGCAATAGAAAGAAAATAATGAATAATAAATGCAACAATGCAGGAGAACCTCAGAAATGTGCCGTAAGAAGCTACAGTACACTCTGTATGTTAAAAACTATGCAGGGTGTGAGGGCTTTACCCTACTTGCAAGCTAAGCAGTTAGCCTGCTCCCTTTTCATGGACACCAGCAAAGATACATGGGACCATTGAGTCAAAGACAGACGACTTTATTACTCACAGTTTTAGTAGTTGTAGAGGATCAGCATTTCCTGGAGCTACAATCCCAAGCCCAATTCCCGCAGAGCAATGTGAAAAGGGCCAGGCAGCACCTGCACAGGCAGTATAGAGGGTCCCTAAACTTAGCAACCCACTTATTCTATGTGGGGTGTCAGCACACCTGCTCTTTGCTCTTGGGGCAAATAGTATCTCTGTATTCCAAAGTCACTATTCAAATATCTTTGAAAAGAGCCTTGCGAACACAAGCCATCAGTCCCTCTGTTAGTAAGATGTGTGGAAGAATGAGCCATCCATAGAGAACTGCATCCCAACACTGTATAATCCCAATATATAAAATTCCACATCAGCAAAGTTACTTATGGTAGGAAATTTACAGCAGCGTTTTCCTGTGGTGGTGGTGGTGGTGGAGAGTCAATCATGACAGAGAATGCTCTAAAGGACTTTGGGTTATTTAGGGAATGCATTTGTCGACACTCAGTGAAAGTACTCTGAATATTTGTGTGGTTCATTTCTATATACATTTTACATCAAAAGATAAAAACTACACAATTGCTGGTTTGGTTCATGATTTCCTTGCCAAAGTATTTAGAAGAGAAGCATACTGTCTGTAATCTGTTTGAAAAACCATACAAAGTAAACTAGAAGAATGAGTTAAAGAGGGATGAATAGATGCATTCAGTATAGATAGTATATATGAATAGATGTATACAGTATAATAAAATGTTATGTAGAATTCAAATGGCATGTATTTAAGAGTTCTTTATAGAATACTTTCAACTTTGCTGTTTGTCTGAAAGAATTTAGAATTGACATGTTGAAGAGGAAATCCAAGATGGATGACTTTAACCACAAGAAGATACCAGAAGAACAGGGAGGGACAATGTTCTCCGGGCACAGTTGGAGAGAAATCCTCAGTGGAAAGCTTACAGAAGAGAACAGAGACTCCACAGAGCAGCAAGAACAATGTACACACACACAGCAGCTGGCAGTACACTGCCAGGGACTAGCACGGCTGGTGGCCGGTGGGGAGAGGCCACCCTCCCTGCAAGAGGTGAGAGGAGCCTGCAGCAGCCTGTGCACACCGGTGATCTTGTCTGAGAACCCCGTAGTCCCTACTGATGCTGAGTCTGGCCTGGAGCGCTGGCAAGGGGCAGGACGTCCACTTAGCTCTGCGGAGGGAGGCCACACTGCTTCCCTCACCTCCCCCTCCAAAGCACCCCTTAGCTGCTGGGAGAAACAGCACCTCCCCAAAGGAAGGCAATGGAGGCTGCAGCAGCCCGTGTGCCGCCGGCGGATTTTGTCTGCAGGAGGACTCAGCAATTCCCACGGCCTTTGAGTCCAACCTGGAGAGCTGGTAGGACGCTGGTGCCCACTTAGCTCCACGAACGGAGGCTACACCGATCCCCTCCCCTCACCACCACCACCAAAGCACCAGACTTGGTGTGTTGACCAAACCGTGTCAGGCAGCAGCCTGCACTAGGAATGGGGTGGCTTGCTCCAGGGATGGGGCAGCTCAGAGGGCAGAGGACGGATCCCCTGCACCGTGACTGTGGGAATAGTTCTGCATAGGGCAGGAAACTGAGAAGGGGTGTGGGTTGTGGCTGGGTCTATGCCAATCACTGGTCTGACTCTGGAAGCTCAGAACTCCCTGACTGCTGGGGAGGACCTCATCGAGAGCTTGGCTTCACACTATGAAGCTTGTAGGTCATTTGTGTGGTCTGGATGCCTAGGTGCGCAGGGTGGACCTGCACGCTAAGCTCACCCTAGGCAGTGAATCAGTTGGTTCACCTTGGCACAGAGAAGGGCTGAGTACTGAGGGAGGGTCGTGTGGTCTCTGATTAGAGAAAAAAAGTCAGGTGTTCTTTAGATAATTATGAGTATACTTCACAAAGTCCATGGAAAAATGGAACTAAAAGATAAGCTTATCGGGGTACAAAATAATTTTGAAATCCATGCACAGTTTTTTTTCATAATACTTTCCATGAGTTGTTTTTTTTTAAATACTCTTCTTATAGTTGATTCAGGTAAAGAATCTCTGAGTTTCTGTGGATAAACATTCCACTAAGTTATCGTGTGAGGGTTCTACATGTAAAACTGCTGTATTAGTAAACCCATCTCCCCAGAAGTAAAACATTTGCTAGAGCTAGCAGAAAGGAATGCACATCTGAAAGAAACCTTCCCAAAGTCACATTTCAATTTTAGTTTATTTCTTTTATGAACAAGATAGAACAAAAGCATCCAAATCACTTCAGCAATTTTTTTTCTGCCACTGTGGCAAGTTTATTTTTAAAGCATAATGAAATAAAAGCTGGGTTTTGGAGAGCTTTAAATTTGGCAACATCTCAGACCTGGAGCAATCTGGGACCATTTCCAGCAACACCTTTTCCCCATCAACCATGGAAGCTCTGGCGTTAGCCGTGCCTGGGTCTGAAAGTTGCTTCTGCCTCCTACACATCCCAGGCTGGACCTGAGCTTGGCCGGAAACCTCAGCTTCAACTTGCAGTTTAGCAATACAGAGACCTTCCTCCTTCCCTAAAAAATAAATGGATTTTTTAAAAACACTGCTTCCAACTACACTTTCCCCTTGTCTCACACTTGGGTGACATAATTTCCTGTCACTGGTGATTTTTAAAACTTGTTCAGTCCAATAAAAAGAGGTCAGTCTAATACCAGATTCAATTCTTCTCTCCCATCATAGACTAGACTAGAAGGTCACAGGACTGTGGGGAGGAAGGGGGTCATGGGCTGCCTCTGACATTCCCCCTCTCCCGCCCCTTCTGAAGCCCAGCCCCTCCAGAAGGGATGGATCTTACACGGGTACTATCTGGTGCTGGTGGGAGGTTTTCTCAAGGTGTTTGTTTGCCTTCTAGATCTCTCTTCACCCTCAGGGCACCTGTGTCTCCCTACCACTACTCTGCTCCACCATCCTCCTTGGGAAGCCATGGGAATCTCAGCTTTGCTCCTCTTCCACACCCTCCTGGCACCTCGGAGAACTGAGCAGGGCAAGGGGTGGCTGCTGCCATCTTCTCAGCATCTCCTCTACAGGTGGAGCTATTCCTGGGGGCCAGAAACAAGCACCTGTCTCAGTATCCACATCC
Source organism: Sylvilagus floridanus (assembly GCA_949820135.1). Classification (NCBI taxonomy): domain Eukaryota; kingdom Metazoa; phylum Chordata; class Mammalia; order Lagomorpha; family Leporidae; genus Sylvilagus; species Sylvilagus floridanus. The sequence goes on along the minus strand of OX463239.1, from coordinate 18,173,377 downwards.
CTCCATCCCCTACGGGCTCCTGAAGGGTTCTTCCTGGCTTCCCCGCTGGCAGAGACAGTAAGATGGGTCTGCAGGTCGAGTAAAACAACATATGCCCATCGCCCATCTAGAATGCACTCAGCGGAGTCCCCTCACCTGGCTGGATGCTGCAGGAGAGAATGTTCCTCTAACTTCTCTTCCAGGAGTCTCCCCAGAGGGAGGGGGTGTATAGGCAGCTTCTGTAGTTTCCAAGGTGGCTGCCTGGGGAGAGTCTAACCCCAGCCGTGGGTGTGTCACAGGATAATTAGGACTTTTTGTTTTGAGCTGTAGCCCTTAACTGTAAATCAGAATACTGTGAAATGTCCCACTTTATATTACATGTGACAGTTGTATTTCTTCCGGAAATTTGGATCAAGATGTGCAAATGAATCAGTATACATTCTTTATGTGAGAAGAACCAGACACTCAAAATGCTGTTCAGGAAGTGGGGTAGTTATAGCTTTATTGCAATCAAGGGGAAGCAGCATTATTAAGTCTGAGCAAAGATAAAGATATTGAATCAGGCCCTGAGGCTTCCTGTCTCCGGTAGCAGCAACCATTGGATTTGCCCTACCCAACAGATTAAAACGTCAAGGTCATGTTGGAAATCAAGGATGGACAGGAATGACCTTGGAGAAATGGGAGGGCTTTACTTAACCTGACCACTAGACATTGGATCTCCAAATTTATTTGGGAAACTTAGAGGGGACTTGAAGAAGAGAATGGGAATTCCCCTTGGTCAGACATGAAGTGTAGTGTAGTGTAGTATAGTATGGTAAAGATAGTATGGCAGAGTACTGACAATGATGAGTAACTTCCAGGTAGCACACTTACTATTTTTTTAGAACTAATGTTCCTTTATTTTTCCTTTATTTTATTTATCTTGATTCTGCAGGGCCATCATATTTCTTCACAGTTCTAAACAGAGTATGCTAATCACATCATTCTGTCTTTAATTATTATGAGTCACCATTACAAATGCCATTTGGTATTCAAGGATATAGCATAGTGGCATATTCAGATACCACTCTTGTGAGCAGACACTTTGCTCCATATACGAAACAACTTCCAAATCCACTGCTTTTTGAATTATTTGTTTGCTAGAGACTTTTCTGAAATTTTCTGTATGAGCAAGACCCTTCTTGTTGCTTCCTACTGTATGTTAGAAGTCCTAATAGTTTGATACTGCTGGTCTTTGGACTTGGCTACCAGGACACCACGCTGTTTGCTTGAGGGGCATGAAAGCCAGAGTACGTACACTATGAGTAAGAGTCTGAGCAGACCTCCAAGAAGCAAGTGCATGGTTTGCAGTGTACATGACATCCAGGTTTGCTGCTCATGGACCAGGTGTGGTTCTTTCTTGGTTCTTGGCTGTACTTGGGATGAACAAGTTTACCAGCTATCTGACTTCTGAATAAGTAATATTTAACCATAGGGTTGAGATAGAAATTGGGCACAGTGAGGAAGCACCGATTCTCACATCACTGGGTCTTACTTCAATAAAAATCTGCCAAGAGATGAAAACAGTTGGTGTATTTTTGAGAACACCTTCATGCTATCAAAGAGTCACTTACTTACCTGGCCCACATCTTGAAATTAATTCCTAAAGCTATTTATACCACACAAGCTATCCTGGGGGCCACATTCTAAAGGATGCTATTTCTAGCATGAGCTTGGTTGTTCAGGGCAGTTTTCAGTTCAAAAAATCAAATCAGTACAGCTGGGCTGATTACCAAACGCCATTAGAAGACTCTGGATCTCTTGGACAGTTCCCTCCTCTCTCGCGCTCTTCCTGCCTTGGAACAACTGGTGTTCAGCATGACAGCCTTTTCTCTGAGTTGCTCTTGGCACAGGCTGCAGGTGGGCAAGCGTGCAGCTGGCAGCTCATCCAGAATCTAAGTTCTATGACAACATTGATCTTGGCTCCACAAGGCAAAAGGACAGCTCCGTTTTGGTGAAAGACTTTTCCTGATCCCTCCTTCAAAGTTATTCACTTATTTCTCAGTGTTTTTCACAGCTTCATATCAATGTTAAAATGTGGATAACAAGATAATACAAATGATCATTAAGGTCTTTACCAATTATATTTTCAGATTGATTAGAATTATTTTCTGTCTAGGTTGGCTATGACCAAATTTCGTCCCCTTGCCAAATTCATACATTGACATCCAAACCCCTGGTACCTCAGAGAGTGATTGTGCTTAGAGATAGGGTCTTCAAGTATTATATTCCATCAAAACAAGCTCATTCGAATAGGCCTTAATCCAATATTCCTGGTATCCTTATAGGAAGAAGGAATTGGGACAGACGCATGGGGAAGACCACGTGAACACACAGAGAGAAGACAGTCATCTACCAGTCAAGGAGAGAAGTTCACAAGGAATCAACTCTGTTGATATCTTGATCTTAGTTTTCAGTCTCAATCTTAGAAAACCAATTCAAGTTTTCATTGCTTAAAACATCCACATCATAAGCCAGAGATGCAAGAAAACTCTTTCCTGTATACAGCAACAGTGGTGCCAGGGATAATATTTGAGTTGCATTTTGAGAGCATCTTTTGGCTCTGTAACTGGATTTGTTTAGACATCCTTGTGTGTAGAATGTAGAGTTGCCCATGACTGGTCCCAGAGAATAGCTGCTCTTTGAGCAAGGGTGTTCTTTGTTGTATTCCAAACATGAATCATTTTCCTCATTCTGAAGACTTCTCTCATCTTTCAGAGCCTAGTGAACTCTTGTGAATTCCAGGCTCCGTGTCCCTAATGCCTTGTGTATGGTCTGTGCATCAGCAGAGCTAACACTTTCTTCACAGTACTAACTAATTAACCTCTCCTTGTCATTTCCGGTAACCTTTTATTCTTCAGCCAAAAGGGGAGACCCTTGCATGACATATGCATAAGAAGGTGCTCTCTAATCCCTTGTGATTTATATTCTTTACTGGCCTTCTTATAATGTACCAGGAACTAATCAGATATTAGTGATAGAGTCCTTTACTTGCAAAAAGAAAAAAAATGCACCAGTGTATTAAACTATAATTTCTGAAGAGAATCATAATTTGAGGGGGAAAAAACATGTTTCAACAACATGTGAAGACCAAAGCAGCTGTTGCATTGAGGTTAGAATTGTGGTGATAGGCTGGCGCTGTGGCTCAACAGGCTAATCCTCCGCCTTGCGGCGCCAGCACACTGGGTTCTAGTCCCGGTTGGGGTGCCGGATTCTGTCCCAGTTGCCCCTCTTCCAGGCCAGCTCTCTGCTGTGGCCTGGGAGTGCAGTGGAGGATGGCCCAAGTGCTTGGGCCCTGCACCCCATGGGAGACCAGGAAAAGCACCTGGCACCTGGCTCCTGCCATCGGATGAGCGCAGTGTGCCGGCCGCAGCGCGCTGGCCGCGGCGGCCATTGGAGGGTGAACCAACGGCAAAGGAAGACCTTTCTCTCTGTCTCTCTCTCTCTCACTGTCCACTCTGCCCGTCAAAAAAAAAAAAAAAGAATTGTGGTGATAGAAGATGAACTGGCACACTGCTGGACTGAGGAATCATGCATATGGACTGTTTTCAATGCTGGGTGCACATTAGAAATTCCTGAGGAATGTTTAGAGAATTCTAATAGATCTCATTCATAGGAATGAGGCCCATTCTTCAGCATTTCAAAAACAAACAAGGAATATACAAGAAATCTGAAGGATGGGTCATTAATGAGGAAAAAGAGATAAGCAGAAGCAGTAACAAAGAGAGCGACAGAGAAATCATCAGAGAGAGATTGGGAGATGGATGAAGAAAAGGTTTTGCTTGAGTTTTTGTTCCTAACTACTATGTAAAGACACAAAGACATGCAGGACCCAGTGTTTCCTTTGCAAGCAAAATTTGGAATAAATTAGGTTTGATTGCAGCTAAGAGCATCACAGCATCACATTCAAATCTTAGAAAAAAACATTTCAAATTGTTGCATTGCAGAATGGATGTTATCTTTAACTGTGGCAACTCTATGAGACAGCTTTATAAATTACAGGGTACAATGGGTTATTTTGATGAGATTATGGGTTCTTTATATTGCTTACTCAGACAGGGATAATAGCAGAATACAGCCATGTATGTGTATAGTGGCTACTGAAAAGAGGACCTTAAAGACGATCCGGATGGATTTAATGATTGCTTCTTTGAGGTATGTTTTCACTATAACGAAGTTGGAGCCACCTCTTACTCTGAATAACCATATTTAGGCACCAAGGTGAGTAGACTCCATCTGGATGTAACCAATGGTCTACTTTCCATCTGTAGCCTCATTTTCCCTGCTATCCTTCCATCCTTATGAAGAATACTCATTTTTTTATCTTGTTGAGTTCAACTGACTAATACTTGAAAATTCAAGCAGGGCTGTGGGTTATGACAAAGGGCTCCTCATTATTTACCGTTGTAAATTAACTTCTTTCATTCACAATTGTAACAGTCTACAAGAAAAACCTAGTGCTTCAACAACACGATTTTCAGTATCAAGGAAAGAAACCAGGTACAGCAAAGGTGGCTGAGATGGCGCTGAAGTTACTGGAGACCTATTATTTGTTAGCAAATGGCAATAAGGAATTCTTTATAAAGATATTAGAGGGAAAATATCATCAAGAAAACCATATTCTCTATCTCCTCTTTTCCTATTTGAACATCCTGTAAGTGCTTCCAGTTCAGCAATCCTCAAAATGAAATATATTAGTCAAACTTTCACTATAAGGAAATACAGGCAGCATAAAACTAAAGCCTATTGTGGTTATGCAAAACCAATATTATTGTAGTCATATATGTGAACTGCTGACCACTTATGTTTCATTTTCTTGCAACACAATAACATTACACTTTTAAGATCACCTTTATTATCTTATCCAACTGATATTTATTTAGTGATTAGCATATTAAAGATATTCAGCTGAGCTCTGTTAGAAGATATACAAAAAGTTCAGAGAACAGGTTCTTGCCCTTGGGGAGTTATAATCTAACAGAGGAGACAAGATCCTGCTGTTACACGATGTCAAATGTAATAGACTCCTTATGAGATAAATAGGGCCACTAGACTGGAGAGACATGCAAAGGAGGTCCACTGGAAATGGGCTCTGAAGGATGTATTTGATCAGATGAAGACGGTGGGGAAAAAAGTATTCCAGAGTGAACAAGGTTCAGTGGCATCTGTCCAGAAACTAAAAGGAGTATAGTGTGACAGAAAAGTATAAAAGTTAAAGGGGTAAAACTGCAAAAGTGGATTGAGATGAGATCATGATGTCCAGGTAAGAAAATTCTCATTTTATGAACTTATAAATGTGCCAAAAAGGTTTCAAGAGACTACATTTAGAATTCTCCAAATTGTGTCCAAAGGGTTTTCTTATCCCCACTCAATGCCCTTAACACAAAATGTTCCAGTGTTGGAAGGATTCCCAAGGTGTGGCTTATAAAAAAGTTTTATTTATTTTTACTTGAGAGAGAGACAGAGAAAGAAAAATCTTCCAACCACTAGTTCACTTTCCAAATGCCTACTCACAATGGCCAGGGCTGGGCCAGGCCAAAATCAGGAGCCAGAAACTCCATCTGGGTCTCCCTCCCACATGGGTGGCAGCAACCCAAATATGTGAGCCACCATCTGCTGCCTCACTGGATGTGAATTAGCAGGAAGCCAGGTTGGAAGTGGAGCCAGTACTGGAACTAAGCACTCTGATACACAATGCAGGTGTTCTGAGCAGTGGCTTAACCCACTGTGCCACAAGATCCACTCCCAGGTACAGTTTACAGATGGTAAATCAATTTGGTTTTCATGAGTAACTTCAATCCAGCCCTTTGTTACCAATTTATGTTACACATCAATGGTAGATTCACTTAAAAATTCTCATGCATTTATTGTCTGTATCTGTGTCTATCGATTTTTAATTTATAACTGTTTTTCCCTCCAACAAAGATTTTGATATAGCCTTCTCATTTGTTGTTTAGAAAATAAGGTTTTTCCATCAATTATTCATTTTGGCTCAGTACTTATTCTAAGTTTCCTGCTCTGAGGAGTGAAATTACATTCACTTCCTGTTCCAAGAGACTCCCTGGCCCCCTCTTCTGGTGAGAGCTTCTCTCTCTTTCTTCCTTCCTTCCTTCCTTCCTTCATTCCTTTCTTTCTTTCTTTTAATAAAGCTTTTATTTAAAGAATATAAATTTCCAAAGTACAGTTTATGGATTACAATGGCTCCCCCACCCCATAACTTCCCTCCCACCCGCTACCCTCCCCTTTCCCGCTCCTTCTCCCCTTCCATTCACATCAAGATTCATTTTCAATTCTCTTTATACACAGAAGATCAGTTTAGTACATACTACGTAAAGATTTCTTTTTTTTTTTAATAACGCTTTTATTTAAAGAATATAAATTTCCAAAATACAGCTTATAGATTACAATGGCTTCCCCCCCCATGAATTCCCCCCCCCGCAACCCTCCCCTTTCCCATTCCCTCTCCCCTTGCTTCACATCAAGATTCATTTTCAATTCTCTTTGTATACAGAAGATCAGTTTACTATATATTAAGTAAAGATTTCAACAGTTTGCCCTCACATAGCAACACAAAGTGAAAAATACTGTTGGAGTACTAGTTATAGTATTAATTCACAATGTATAGCACATTAAGGACAGAGATCCTACATGATATATTTTTTAAAAAAATTGATTAATTTTCTAGGCAATTTCCAATTTAACACCAAGATTTTTTTTTCATTTTTAATTATCTATATACAGAAGATTGATTCAGTATATACTAAGTAAAGATTTCATCAGTTTGCACCCACACAGAAACACAAAGTGTAAAATACTGTTTCAGTGCTAGTTATAGCATTACTTCACATTGGACAACACATTAAGGACAGATCCCACATGAGACGTAAGTACACAGTGACTCCTGAATTTGATTTAACAATTTGACACTCTTGTTTATGGCATCAGTAATCTCCCTAGGCTCTAGTCATGAGTTGCCAAGGCTATGGAAGCCTTTAGGGTTCGCTGATTTCAATCTTATTCCGACAGGGTCATAGTCAAAGTGGAGGTTCTCTCCTCCCTACAGAGAAAGGTACCTCCTTCTTTGATGGCCCCATTCGTTCCACTGGGATCTCACTCACAGAGATCTTTCATTTAGGTCTTCTTTTTTTTTCCAGAGTGTCTTGGCTTTCCATGCCTAGAATATTCTCATGGGCTCTTGAGCCAGATCTGAATACCTTAAGGGCTGATTCTGAGGCCAGAGTGCTATTTAGGACATCTGCCATTCTATGAGTCTGCTGTGTATCTCACTTCCCATGTTGGATCATTCTCTCCCTTTTTGATTCTATCAGTTAGTATTAGCAGACACTAGTCTTGTTTGTGTCATCCCTTTGACTCTTAGACCTAGATTTCAACAGTTTGCCCTCACATAGAGACACAAAGTGAAAATACTGTTGGAGTACTAGTTATAGTATTAATTCACAATGTACAGCACATTAAGGACAGAGATCCAACATGATTTTTTTTTAAAAAAATTGATTAATTATCTACACAATTTCCAATTTAACACCAAGATTTTTAAATCATTTTCAATTATCTTTATTTCACTTGAACTCCAACAACTGGGTTGTCACACCCTGCAGTTGTTCATTTTTCACACTATTTGTGTGCAAAGCTCCACCTCCTGGTGGCTTCAGTGTTCTAGGAAGTCACTGAATCAGAGTGCTGAGATGAATGCTTCCAGAATGATCCATTGTCTACCAACCATATTACACACTTTTGGGTAGGTCCCTATTCAGATACTCTAAACACAACAGAAACAGGAAAATACTGTATATTTTATTATTCCAAAGGCTATTGCATTTTTTTTTTCAAAAGTAAGTTCTGATTTCCAAAGAGAAAACAATTTTCTTTGACAATTCTACAGTGCTCCCTTTTTCTATTTAATTGTATTTAAAAATATTTATACTACCCTGCAAAGAGCTGACATTGCCAATGAGCACTAAAACCAGTTTGATGTAAGGGCAGTGTTTCCCAACAATACAATGCTGGTTGTCCTTATCCCTTGATATTTTTTTCTAAGTAAAGTTTTAAGCCCACTTGGCCAAGTTCAGATCAGCTATGAGCTGTGATCAGACATGCATTCTTTTCCAACAACTTTATATCTGGTATATTTATGATGTTTGGACCCAGAATCAAACATCGAAAGTGAAAGGATTTTATCTAGTTCAACTCCTTCATTTAAAAAAATCCTTTTTGAAAACTAGAATATAACATGATTTTAGAAAAGTGAACAAACTAAAGATGTAAAACCAATCATTTATTTTTAAAAACTTTTTATTCATTTATAATGAAGTGAGCTGCAGGTAACCACTTCTCATGCCAAGAAACAGGACATTGAGAACACCCAAGAAGCACCCTGCATTCCTTCTTCCAAGCTCTCCTAGTCCAAATACAACCTTAACCTTGGTTTCCTTGGCTACCAAAACATGCATCCCTAAGCCCTAATGATTAGCTTCACCTCACTGGTATTTGATTTTAAATAAATGAGATTATATGGCATTTTTTTACTGTCTTACCTCTTTTATTCTACAGAGTATCTGTGATAGTCATATAAACACTTTATATAGCTGTAGTTTATTAATTTTTATTGCATAATTGTATTCTAGTATATGAATAGATCACACTTAATTATCTATTCTAGTATTTTTTCTTTTTTGGACTTGCAGAGTGGACAGTGAGAGAGAGAGAGAAAGGTCTTCCTTTTTCTGTTGGTTCACCCCTCAATGGCCATTGCAGCTGGCGCACTGCAGCCAGCGCACTCCGCTGATCTGTAGCCAGGAGCCAGGTGTTTCTCCTGGTCTCCCATGTGGGTGCAGGGCCCAAGCACTTGGGCCATCCTCCACTGCACTCCTGGGCCACAGCAGAGAGCTGGACAGGAAGAGGAGCAACTGGGATAGAATCAGGTGCCCCGACCGGAATTAGAACCCGGTGTGCCAGTGCTGCAGGCGGAGGATTAGCCTAGTGAGCCGCAGCGCCAGCCCTACCCTAGTATTCATGAAGATTCAGCTTTTTCTAGTTTGCAACTTTTAAAAATAATAGTGTGAGTTTGATATGGATTCCAGGACCAATAAATCAATTTGGGGAGAATTGGTATCCTTACACTCTTGAATTTTCCAATCTATGAACATAGTACATCTCTCCATTTTATTTCTGCCTTGTTTAATTTCGCTTGATATTTTATGGTTTCTGTAAAGATGTATTACACATAAACTTTTATATTTACTTCAAAAGATTTTATTTTTTAAATCTATTATAGATGATATTTAACTTTTAATGTTATATTTATTGCTGGCACATAGAACTGCAATCAGCTAATTGTATGCTTATAATATAACAGCCTTGATAAACTCTCATATTAATTAAAATTTGTCCTATTGGTTATTTTGAATTTCTAGGTACAAAAATATCATATTGAAATGATGAAGATTTTGTTTTTTCCTTTCTAGTCCTCATCCCTTCTACTTTCTTTTCTCATTGCACTGGCTAGAACCTCCAGTAGAATGTGAATAAAAGTAGTAGTGCAGACTTGCTCGTCTGGCTCAGGATCAGGGTAGAGAGGAGACTTGAAACATCTATTGTACTGTGATGTTTGATGTAGATTTTTTGTGCACAGTACTTAACAAGTCATGAATTTTCATTTCATATTTTTTTTATTTATTTTTATTTATTTATTTTTTTGACAGGCAGAGTGGACAGTGAGAGAGAGACAGAGAGAAAGGTCTTCCTTTGCCGTTGGTTCACCCTCCAATGGCTGCCGCGGCCGGCGCGCTGCGGCCGGCGCACCGCGCTCATCCAATGGCAGGAACCAGGTGCTAGGTGCTTTTACCTAGTCTCCCATGGGGTGCAGGGCCCAAGCACTTGGGCCATCCTCCACTGCACTCCTGGGCCACAGCAGAGGGCTGGCCTGGAAGAGGGGCAACCGGGACAGAATCCGGTGCCCCGACCGGGACTAGAACCCGGTGTGCCGGCACCGCAAGGCGGAGGATTAGCCTGTTGAGCCACGGCGCCGGCCATTTCATATTTTAATAAGTGGTTGTTTTGAAATCAAGTATGGATAATGAATTTTGTCAAATTAACTAAAATGGTAGCCCAAAGATTTATGTTAGTACTTCCAGGCTTTCAAACAATATAAGGCCCAAAACATTATAGGGGCAAATTTTACCAAACTTTAGAAAGCAGGCACTCCTTATTTCCCACAAGCCGTTTAGGGAATTGGAGAACAAGGGACACTATCCAACACATTCTTTGAGACTTTATAACCCTAAAACCAATGGCAATCAATGATAGTATGAGAAAATAGAAGTATATCCCCAAGTCATTTTTAAAAATTTTACTTAAGGTATGCAAAAATCATGTATTTCCTATATACAGATTTAGGAACACAATGATACTTCTCAACCTACTCTCCCTCCTGCCCATGCTTTCACCCTCCTTCCTTCTCACTCTCTTATTCTCACTTTTAATTTTTAGAAAGATCTATTTTCAGTTTACTTTATACTCATAAGATTAACCCTATACTAAGTAAAGAGTTCAACAAATAGTACGAAGAAAAAAACCCTGTTCCTCAACAATAGAGATAAGGATTTTAAATGATCATTGAATCTCAAAATGTCAATTTCACTCCAATACATTACCTTTTAGATAGTCTGTGAGTTACCACATATCAGAGAATTTTTAAACATGTATGTAAAGCTTTTAAATGTAATTTCAGAAAACCAAATTAAAGGGTTCATTATATATGTCATCCATAACAGATATTTCCAATAGACGTAGACAGAAATATTCAATAAAATCATTTATCACCATAATATTTTTTAAAAAATTCTTCATCAAAAAGGAACATAAATAACTTCCCTAGCTCTATCAGATCATGTATCAAAAACTAACAACAATCATCAGCTTAATGCTGAAACTTCTGCAGAATTCTCATTAAAGTCAAAAATGAGGTAAGAACAGTGTCTTTCTTACTCTTTCACATTATATTGTTGGTGCTATTCAATGAAATAACATAAGGAAAAGAAATACAAAGGAGAGAAACAAGAACTGGAAAGAAACCAAATCTTACTTGTTGGTGCCATAGACTGTTACAAAGAACCAACAGCTAAAATTAAAGAGTATTTAGAAAGATTTTTCAGTTATGAGTAAAGTATATCAATGTTATTCTGCCCAACAAAATTTAGAACAAGCCCATGACCTAAACTGCCTCTTGCCTTTTGCAGTCAACTCCTTCCCCAAGTCTTGCTTTCTGAAAACACTGATAAGCTTTCTGTCTGTAACTTTTCCTTCCTTTAACAAGTCACATGAATGAAATCATATAGGATTCAGCCTTTGAACTCTGGCTGTTTTCATTTCACCTTAATGCATTGGAAGCTCATTTATGTTGTTGCATGCATAAGTTCATTCTTCATTGTTGCTGAGTAGTATTCTATTGTATACCATACTCTATTTTCTTGTTCATTTACCTATTAAAGGACATTGATATGTTTCCAGCTTTTGACAATTAGGAATAAAGCTGCTACAAAAATCCATGTACAAGTTTTTAAGTGAACATATTTTCCATGTCTCTTTGGTGAACTTCAGAGCTGTCACAACTGCCAAACTGCTTTCAAAGTGACTGTGCTGTTTGGTCATCAGCAACATACGAGATCGCCGGTTGCCTCACATCTTCGTCAACATTTCCTATCATCAGTCTTTTTTATTTTAGTTGTTTTAGTTGTGCAGTGGTGTCTTGCAGGGGTCTTAATTTCTATTTCCCCAACAGCAACTGAGATGCTGCTTGGGACGCCTGCATCCCCCATCAGAGTGCCTGAGTTCCAGCTCCAACTCTGTGTACACCTTGGGAGCAGCAAGTTGTGGTTCAGGTACTTGGTTCCCTGTCACCATGTGGGAGACCCAGATTGAGTTCCAGGCTCCCGGCTGACTGGCCCAGCTCTGGCTGTTACAGGCATAGATCTCTGTCTCTGTCTCTCTGCTTTTAAAAAATACGTACATACATACATACATACATACATGCATGGATAGCTTAATGACTACTGATATGCTTTTGTAGTTTTCTTCTAATGTCTCTATCTGGTTTTGGTGTCAAAATTATGCTGGCATCCTAGAATAAATTGTAAAGGACTTCCTCCTCTTTTATTTTATGGGAGATAGTTGTAGAATTATTATTATTTATTCCTTAAATAATTGGCAGATTTCATCAGTGAATCTATCTGTAGCTAGCAAATTTTATTTTAATATATATGATAAATCATCTTTTCCATTTCTTTTGTGAGTTTCAACATTTTCAAGTAATCTGTTCATTTTATTTACATTAGCAAATTTATTTGTATGAAATTTTATATTCTTTTATTATTTAATTTTTTTTTGACAGGCAGAGTTGGTTCACCCTCAAAATGACTGCTACAGCCGGCATACTGCGGCCAGCGTGCCACGCTGATCCGAAGCCAGGAGCCAGGTGCTTCTCCTGGTCTCCCATGCGGGTGCAGGGCCCAAGCACTTGGGCCATCCTCCACTGCACTCCTGGGCCACAGCAGAGAGCTGGACTGGAAGAGGAGCAACCGGGACAGAATCCGGCACCCCGACTGGGACTAGAACCCGGGGTACTAGTGCCACAGGCGGAGGATTAGCCTAGAGAGCGGCGGCGCCGGCCAACATCGAGCATTTTTTAATGTACCTGTTGGCCATTCCACAAATTTTGACATGGAATGTCATTATTTTGATTCTACTCCTAATAGTTCTCATTTCCTTCATGACCCGTCTCTTTAACTTATTGATAACTTAGAAATGTGTCATTTAATGCCATTTTGTGGATTTTTCAAATGTCTTCTTTTTTTATTCTAGATATCTTCTTGTTACTCATTTCAAGTTTAATTCATTTATGATCAAAGACCAGTCAGCATGATTTCATCTTGGAAAAATATGGTATAGAACATTTAGAAAATTCACATTAGTAAAACCCAAGATTTTAAAACATCCATCTCCCAGAGATGGCTAACACAGCTTGACATGTATTTTTCAATTATTTTTACTTCATTCCTATATATACATATATACATACACATGTACATAAACTTGCTTGTGTGATTGCATACATACAATGCACATTTACATGGAGAATCTTGTAGTCTACTTTATGCCTGGAAAGTAGGATAAATTAATGGTTAAGACATGAGCTCTGAAACCCTGCTGCACAGGTCCAAATGTAGGTTTCATCCTTTAACAGCTATGTGATCTTGGGCAAGATCCTTAAATTCATTATTTCACAGTTCTTCACATATAAAACGGGGGTGATAATAATAGCACCTGCCTCATAGAGATTGTCAGGAAAATAATTTGAATTAATATAACTAAGCAACTAAGAATAGCACTGGCATCTTTCTGGCATTATATAAGTGTCTGCTATCTATTGCTTTCCCCTGATAGCAGTGTAAGGAAAGACTAGGATGTATTTAGCTCATACCCTAGCAATAGGCACTTATATTATTTTCTATATTTGTAATTACAACACAGAATGATAAAGATTCTTGTTAGGGTATATTCATGATTGGCACAATTCCTTAGGATGAATTCACAGAAGTGCAATTGCTATTTGAAGGAATGGCATATTTTTCAAGATTCTTAATGCTTTTCCCAAGTGCCCAGAAAAGATTTTTGTTTTTAAATTCATTTGCCAACCAATTATGCTTGTATAACAAAATGTGAAAATGTGTCATTTTAGAAAGCATTTTCCATAACCTTCCAAAGATACATTCTTCTTGAGATTCAAGCAGACAATAGAATTAGAACACAGCTTAATAGGCTAAATTTCAGAGCTACTTTGAGTTAGCATTTCATTCCAGAACATTAGATCATGAACACATTACTCTTATAAGTGAATTCCAGGTGGATGATAGCAGATGAGAACTAAAAATACAATGAAGAACGTGCAGTTTCATTGAACAAGTTTCCAAGTTACATGAATTTCATCTGAAAACAATCAGTGAACTGGTTAAGGAAAATTTCTCTTTAGGCATTGATAGCTCTTGTAAGTAAATGTAAAGCTGGCTTCATGTGGACCTTTTAAGAAAAGAAAATGACTGATAGCATGGAGAGTCCTTAAGATATGAATTTATAAGCAGGTGTGTTGTTTCCAACCATCAACACTTTGCTTCCTGATTTGATGAAGAAGTGCAATTGATTCATAAAAATAAAAAAAAGAGGACTGAGAGACAACTTCTTCTTCCATATTGTAACACCAAGACCCTAAATGACAGTGCTTATGAAGTCATATGATGCATATGTCATAAAGAGGACTTGAGACGCATCCTCCACACTAGACTGCACCTCCCAATGTGAATAGAAAGTGTTTGAGAAAACCCTGGTCAGTGAGTAGACCCAATCTAACCCAAGAATCCCTTCAGTACAAGAATCTTTGGTCACCAGGAAACCAGCCCAGACATTCTCACTCACTTAACCGAGCCTCAGAGGAAAAGAGCGTGAGCCATTGTTCTTATGAAACAGGATTTGCCATGGGAGAAATTTAATTATATCAACAGAGACAGAACTTCGGGGGAGCAATTTTACCTCAAGAAAGCTGTAGTAAAACCAAAAGGCAGCTCTCTCTGGGGTATAGAATTAAAGAAATTCTATTTCCTTGCAGTAAACAAACCAACTGATAGAGAACAAGCTGGTTCACTTTAACAAAACATAGACTCAAGGAAGAAACTAGAAAAATGAATTCCACAAAATTTTATTCATTTTTAAAGAAACTCTTTAAGAGAAATTACAACCTCTTCTAAAACATAATGTAACCCTGAGATTAACTTTGCAATTTTTATGTACAACTAAAGCTTTAGTAGCACAGACTACTAATTCACTACATCTTCAGTCTTCCTGGAATGTGAAGGAGACCATAGTGAGAGACAAACGTGTGTCCATGGGCTTGATTAGAGTGTCATGTGTTTGGAAACAGGATGCTTAACTGAAAACAGTATCAAACCTAGACCTATTCCTTCCACTTTCTTGTCTGAAGTCCTATTCTGTTACCAGTTGTGACTGCACAAGACCTTTCATTTGACAGGTGCTAATGAGAGCAATCCATGTACATATTGGCATCTTTAATTTAATGGAATCAAAGGTCTCATTCCACAGTTTGCTGACAGTGTTTATCAAAATGTTTGCTCCGTGCCTCTGTCATACCAGAAACAAAAACAGTGAACAATGTGTCTGCTCCTGATCTGGTTTAAACATCTAAAGACTAACAGAGATTTCACAACTAATTTGTTCTAGGCCAGCAAAAGACAGCACCAGCAAAACACTTTCTCTTCTCAAAGTGCCTTTCCATTATTAATCACCTTATCTGCACCACACTCCAGGAGCAGGTTCATCTAATCTGTATTTCACGGCTGAATACCTTTGGGCACAAGAGAAGACTGTAAGCTGCAGGAGGCTCTGGGAGGAAGGCAGTGGACAGTGGCCACAACCAAGTGAATAATTTTCCAAATCCTAGGCCTATCTTTTCTGTGGGCTACCAAGATAAATTGCCTGTGTTTTAAAAAATACACACACAGATACACACATATATATACTGTATATCAAGCTACAGTTTACACTGACCTTGCACACACAGACATTAAACAAACCACTCGCTGTTCTGTTGAGGCAGATGGCACAGCAGAGGAAACTAGAATTTTGGAGCTCGGAAGAGCAATTGAAATTTTGATTTTGTCACCCACCAACTGTATGGAGCTTCCTGAGTGCACCCTTTCTCCTCTGGAAGGTGGTGCTGACTGCATCATCCTCACAGAGGGGCAAGAAGATGACAGATCAAGTGTGAGTGCATTAATGGCCCGTAGCAGGTACTTGGATGCATGCTGCCCTCTTCCTTCCTCATCGCCTTAGAAAAACACAGTATTTGAGAAATTACCTTAAGTTAGTGCCCTGCACTACTTACTCTGAGCCACAGATGATTTGCAAGTTTTCAGTTCATTGTTCATGCACAGCAGGGCTAAGCTGGTAGTGTGCAATCCTCAGATAAGCTGCTCACAAGTGACCAGCAGACAAGTGAGTAATCACCTTGTTCTTGTCATCACCAATCTAACCAAGGGGCTAATGGCAGTGGCATGTAGTGGGAGAGTGAGCCTTTATGGATAGATAATCATTCCTCATAAAACCCAATACCTGATCTCAATAAAACCAGAGGTTGAATCTGTGAACAGCAACTCATTAAATAATTCTCTTTTCCTTGGATGTTAAGGTTGGCATAAGCAAGCTATTCTTATACATCTTTTTACTTACTAGTACCAGACTCAAAAAACTACTCAGGAAAGTCTTTGCCATTCCTTCTAAAAGGTGAAAATGTCAAGATCTCTTTTTAAACCACTTGCACACCATTTCAAATACTGTTTATTAGTACGCTTTGTCAGCTTGAAAACAAGTGCCTTAAAGGGCCAATTCCTTTCTTCAAAAGGACAGGCTAGGCCCCATTCTCTGGAAGAGAGACCACAAGTATGATGCAGTGAGCGGCAGACCTGCAACAATCCTAAGTGTTCACTGCTGGAAGTTTCCAGTGCTGTCATCCCACATCCAAAAACTAGGACCTTGATCCCAAAGTATTTCCACTCTTTTTTGCTACTTCAAGGAACTATTTTTTTAGACAGGACTTAGAAGTGGAGAATTCACAGTTTTTTATTTTGGAGTGAAGAAGTGTAGAGATCCTAAATCTCAAATGTTGTTGCTTCTCAGCTCTACAAGGGGTTGGTACCACGGTTGGCACCTTCACCACCACTCCAGGTGTAGAAGCCTGGTGTGATGGAAAACTCCGGATTAAGAGTCAGATAACATAGATACTTGGTGAGTGACTTCAGCTTCAATGTCTTCAACGTCTTCATTTATGTGTCAAGAGTCAATGGCTGGATTAGCAATTATCACCTTTAGAAAGATCCCTGTAAAAGCTAGACTGCTTTCCCAGAAAAATATTCATAGCCACAACAACTGGTACAGAATTCCAGGAGGTGCCCAAGTTCCTCAGACTCTGGCCATGTTCTCATATATCTTTCAAGATATGATAAAATCCCCCCCCACACACACACACACATACACAGATACTAGAAGGAGTGTTTCCTGATCCCTTGGCCGCTGTTGCTCTGATTACAGGAGACAAAGAAGAATGAATTAAAGAGAAAGCAGTATAAGAAGGCCAAGGTGAGATGTGATGCTTAAATCAGTGGCTAAAATATACTTGCCTAATGCATACCTGTAGGCCTCTAAGCAAAGAAAGCACTCCCTTCTATAGTCCTGTCTGCATTCTCACAGGAAGTCTGCCAAAATGTCTCATTTATTGTTAATGTTATATGCATGAGAGACAGCTTGTTCTATAATCATTCCCAACCTAGGACTACTCAGGCAGAAGCTCACTCTGCATACAGATTGACCATCAGCGCTCCTCGCAGCAGAGTGGAAGTGAGAAGTGCTCTTTGCCCAGTGCTTCCTTCCCAGTTAGGGTCGGGCAGCAGTGGCCCCTGCACTAGCAACAGAAGGCCAACAGGGGCATCTCTATGCACAGTGAATCAGGATAAACGATGATCTGCAGCTCTGCACTGGCTACTAATTAGGCAATGTTACACTTAGCTCGGAGACTTGATCTGAGAACTGAATGAACTAATATATGTAGAGGACATCAACTAGTGCCTACCCAAAAAAAAAAAAATGTTAACTATTCATTCCAAAATACTAATCTACAAATAAAAAATTACTGGAATTCAACTATATATGAAATCAAAGTGATTTCTTTTATTCAATAATTGGATAAAAAAACAAGAAGCTAGGATACATAGAAAGTGCTGAATCTGTTTATGGACAGCAATAAAAATATTGATTTTAATGCATTTACAGCTCTTACAAAAACTATTACTAGTTATATTATAGTTATATAATGATAGCTATATGCTACCTACACTGGTTTTGTTTGATCCCACCTCTCTGAGATTCATTCTCCAACTTTCTCTATTCAGGTTCCCAAAAAGCAGACTGTACTGCCTCTGATCATGTGGACTGCTTCACTCCGTGTCTTCTAACTAGGTCTAGGAAACTGGGGTAACGGGCAGGAGATGAAAGCAGCTGTAACACTCCGTAACCATGACCCGTGATAAATGACCCCACTCCTATTTTCCCAGAATTCTCCTTTCATGTCAAGGGGTTGCAACCAACCATTTTCTACTGTGATTGGTAATAGATTTCACCATCCAATATTAGTGCCCTTGCCCCATCTACACCTCTAAAAATAGTTTAAACACTCTCAATAGTGAAAGCCTTTTAATTGTATCATCTGTTTCCTACCTGTGTCACTGACACACTATCTACTTCCTTAGCTAGATTCTTCCTCTAGGTCTATCTTTTATCTTCAGCCAGAGGTTGGCAGAGTTGCCTTCCATTTCTTTCATGTTTCATCTTTTCCATTCCACATTCCTCTCCCATTGCAAACACAAAGAACAGTGTATACAAAGTACAAAAATATGGTTAGCATGCCATATGTAGTAGGTATTTGAAAGGTGCAAGCATTATTTATAACTGAAGAGTATTGCACTTCCTGAGTCAATGCCCTAGTAACTGTGTACAGTTTTTGCAGGTACAAACTCAAAAGTATGTAAGCATACTTGTAAATGTGACAGTTGCATAATTTATGTATTCTGATGCATGAATCAGGACTTTATATAATATATGATTATTGATTTATTATAGTTGATTAAAGTGTTCAAGCTTAAAAAAAAAATCCTGAAGTCATCTTAGAAATCATCTCTGTCTCACAGGCATGGAAAGCCATGACACGGTGACAAAAAACAATCTAAATGAAAGATCCTGGTGAACAAGACTCCAGCAGAAGGAACAGGCCATCAAGGAGAGAGGCGACTTTCTCTGAAGGGAGGAAGGAACCTCCACTGTGATACGGCCTTGACTAAACAAGTTCAGAGTTGGTGAACTCAAGGGGCTTCCATAGCCTAGACAGCTCATAGCAAGAGTCTCAGGTGATTGCTGACGTCATAAATAAGAGTGCCAATTGTTAAATCAACAACAGGAGTCACTGGGTACATGCTCCCCACGTAGGATCTCTGTCCTTAATGTGTTTTACTATGAAACTTAAAAACAACACTATTAGTCAAACAATACATATACCTTGTGCAGTTGTGTGAGTGCAGCCTGTTGGAATCCTTGCTTAGTATATACTAAGTTGATCTTCAGTATATGAAGGTAATTGAAAATGAAACTCGATGAAGGGTGGGATGGGAGAGGGAGTGGGGGAGGGGAGGGCTGCCCCGGGAGACAGGGAGGTTGGGGGGGGGCACAACAATACAAAAGTTGCACTTGGTAAATTCACATTTATTAAATAAAAATAAATAACTATATAACAAAAAAACTTAAAAAAAAAGAAATCATCTCTAACTCTTGATATGCCTGCTGCAAAGAATCTTTGTGCTTCCATGGCTGAGCTAATCTTAACAGGTAACACCAATTCTTATCTGCAATGTCAGATCAGGATTTGAATCAATTATGATTCACTTGAATCAGCTGTGAACACTGCTACAAGAATCATCACTAATAATAACTATATATAACTAGATATTATATCTTTATATTAAAATTCAAGGCAGATTCTAATTTTTGTCAAAAATAACAACACTGTCCCAACTTAAATTCTAGCCTTCTGTTTGGGAAAGAAGGGAGGATTTACCAATAAGGCATCAGAAACTTTACAGAAAAAAAGGGACAACCTTACCCTACAATCTGGACATGTTCACAACAGTGTGATTTATTCATTTAATACATATTTATTGAAGTCTATCCTGTGACAGGTTCTGTGCTGAAGACAGAAGACACAGCAGTACACTCAACAGAAATGGACACTGCCTTCAAGGATCTGGCAGTGTGAGGGGTAAAGGTGAAATGAACTCTAAGCTCATAAATACAGTTAATGCCTGAAGAAGAAATCTACATGCTATATGAGCATATAAAGGGAATCCAACTCACCCTAGATGTCAATAACAGCTTCTTGAGAAGGCAAGGTCTAAGTGGAAACTCGAAAGACTCACATTGGTTAGATGAATGGAGTGGATGAGAGAAAGATGAAACAGTATGTCCAAGGGATGAGAAAGAAGAGCACGTGTCCAAGAAGCTCAACCGTGCCAGCGTGGCTACAGTAGAAAGGGTACACGATGAGGCTGGAGAAGCCAGCTAGGTAACGCAGACCACTGAAATGGAGTAAAGAATGTGGGTTTTTGTCTTAAAAACAACAGGAAGCTTTATGAAAGCAAGAATTGTCACCAGGTTTTGGAAAGAGCTCTCTGGCTTTGCTAGAAAGGCTCAACTGAGAGGGCAAGAATGGATGTGAGGTGACTGGTTTGGAGGCTGGTACAGTTAGTCCAGTTCAAAGATTATGTTGGTTTGAGCCAACAGCATGGTGATGATGGACAGAAGTCATTAGGATACAAAAGGTACATCAAGAAAGAATCAGTAAGACTTGAAAATTAGTGGGATGTAGAGAATAAAAGAGAAAGTGGAGTCATGATAGCTCTTAGCTAACTGGCTTGTGAAGTTAGATAATGAGAATGATACTTCCTGAGATAAGAAAAAATAGGATAAAGAGGGTTGGGGACAGGGGAACATCATTCATTTGGCTTAGATGAAGAAAAAATCGTTAAGAACCACTAGGTTAAACTACAGGTTGAAACATGTGAAATAGATAATATCAGACTTTTTTATGAGCTATAATGGGAATACAATGTGGCTCCACCCAGTAGCCACAGCAGTGGTACAAAATCATCTCTTCCAATATCAACCTCACATTTGAAGAACCACTGTGTGTTTGTTTTTAAGATTTATTTATTTATTTGAAAGGCAGAGTTAAAGACAGAAAGAGGCAGAGACATGGTTCTCTCTCCAAATGGCCACAATGGCTGGAGCCTGAGCCAGGAGCTTCTTGTGGGTCCAGGGACCCAAGAACTTGGGCCATCTTCCACTGCTTTTCCAAGTCATTAGCAGAGAACCAGATCTGAAAAGGTGCAGCTGAGACACAAACTGGCACCCATAAGGGATGCCAGCACCGCAGGCAGAGGCTTAACCTACTGTGCCACAGCGCCGGCCCTGAACCACTGTTTGTTGATAGTGTTCTATGAGCTGTTCCTCAAGACAAGTTGAGGAAAATCTGTAGCCAGAGGAAGCAGAAACCACAGAAATGGTACACAGAGTCAGATGTATACCCAGGCACCGGGAGGCCAAAGCCAAGATAAGAAAAGACACAGACTCATGAAATCCAAGTGAAGAAAATTAAGGTGTGTGCAGCACTGCTATAAAACCAAATAAATGTAATGTGTCCTAGAGCTATTTGGGGACTATTGGAAAACACTTCTCCATTTAACTTACAACCTAAAGTGAAGTCAGAGTTTAAAAAACTGGTTCATATTTATTTTCCACAATACCAAGTAAGGCAGGAAAGAAGTGTACTTTTTTTTGTTTTGTTTTGTTTTGTTTTGTTTTGACAGGCAGTTAGACAGTGAGAGAGACACAGAGAAAGGTCTTCCTTTCGTTGGTTCATTCTCCTAATGGCCGCTATAGCCGGCGCGCTGTGCTGATCTGAAGCCAGGAGCCAGGTGCTTCTCCTGGTCTCCCATGCTGGTGCAGGGCCCAAGCACTTGGGCCATCCTCCACTGCCTTCCCAGGCCACAGCAGAGAGCTAGACTGGAAGAGGAGCAACCGGGACAGAATCTGGCGCCCCAACCGGGTCTACAACCTGGGGTGCCAGCGCCGCAGGAGGAGGATTAGCCTAGTGAGCCACAGTAGCGGCCTGTATTTTTTTTTTTTTGACAGGCAGAGTGGACTGAGAGAGAGAGAGAGAGAGAGAAAGGTCTTCCTTTGCCGTTGGTTCACCCTCCATTGGCTGTCGCGGCCTGCGCGCTGCGGCCAGCACACTGTGCTGATCCGAAGGCAGGAGCCAGGTGCTTCTCCTGGTCTCCCATGTGGGTGCAGGGCCCAAGCACTTGGGCCATCCTCCACTGCACTCCCTGGCCACAGCAGAGGGCTGGCCTGGAAGAGGGGCAACCGGAACAGAATCCGGCGCCCTGACCGGGACTAGAACTCGGTGTGCCAGTGCCATAGGCGGAGGATTAGCCTAGTGAGCCATGGCGCCGGCCCTGTATTTGTTTTTAATTATAAACTAGAATCCAGGTTTCTTGCTCTGTAAATTACAGGCACACAGAACAGCGTATGGAGGTCCCATCCAAGATCTTAGATCCCTGTCAACTGTCTCCAGTGGGAGGCTGCCACTCTGCCTTTATACATGCAGAGCATACATACATATCCATCCATCCATCCATCCATCCATCCATATACATACAAACAAAAACCCTGCAAAGGACACATCTGCTAACCAGGGTCTAGCCTTCCTCACTGCACTTTCTGAAAGGAGTAGCCCACTCCACAGGCTGTGTCCTCTACTGCTGGATCCCAAGGCTCTGGGCCTACTCATCTTGATGCTAAATCACAGCTGAAACGTGAGGAATCATCAAGTGCCCACAGCGTGAGAGCATTTTCGCTGCACACAGCCTCATCTTGAAGGTCACTTCATATTAGTGATTAACTTCACTTGGCTCCTATTTTGTCTTAGTCCATTACTCACGATTAACAGGGACATACACTGCTAGTGAAAGGTAAAAATACATATTTACAAAGACTCAAACCTAATGGGCTAGCTACACACTCAAGGAGACTTTCTGAGGAATTGATATTAATGAGTTAATTTCTTACAGACAGCATTTTCTGTATGAAGCTCAAAATCAGATTTGTTTCAGTTTGGCTGTTTTTTTCATTCTCTTCAACCCCAGGGAGAAAATTTTCTTCTGGAAATGCTCTAACAAATAGAAGGATTTTGAAGTAGAAAAGCAATATTTTGAATGTATGTGACAGTTGTTAGCTTCTCCCAAGAAAACAATATGTGGGGCCAGTGCTGTGGTGCAGTGGGTTAAAGCCCTGGCCTGCAGTGCCGGCATCCCATATGGGCACTGGTTTGAGTCCTGTCTCCTCTACTTCCAATCCAGCTCTCTGCTATGGCCTGGGAAAGCAGTAGAAAATGGACCCCTGTACCCACATGGGAGACCCGGAAGAAGCTCCCAGTTCCTGGCTTCAGATTAGCTCAGCTCCAGCCATTGTGGCCATTTGGGGAGTGAACTGGCAGATGGAAGACCACTGTCTCTGTAACTCTTTCAAATAAATAAAATAAATCTTTTTTAAAAATATGTATTTGTATTGAATAATTTTAAAAGTTTCTAAATGCCTGCCAAAAGTGAAAGAACTTATAACTCGTCTAACAGACAATTTTAAAACACGTTATAGCTGTGTCTGCGGCTAGTCACTCGTGGTTGGTTAGAGCAGTAATTTCCCACCTCTTCGGCATTTCCACATCCTGTTGATTAGGTTTGACTGTATACTTCCTACCTCTTCTCGGGGATGGCATTTACTTATTTTCATATAAGTAATCTAAACCTGAAACCAATAACATGTTCTGAGTACTTGTTTCCCTTCACTCAGCCCTCTTGCCAGTTCTGCCCTTAAACACCTTCCTCTTCTCCCCACTCTGCTCTGTCCTCATGCCTCCTGTCTTGGCGTAAGCCTTAGCATCTGTCAAATGAACAGCCGCTGGGGCTTCCCCAATCACTTCCCCGCTTCGAATTATTTCAAGTGATCTTGCACAGCGTAGCCAGCGCGACCCTTCTAAAACAGACGTGGCCACCTCCTTCCCAGCAAAGCCCCTCCTTGGCTCTCCCCTGCCAGTACAGTCCCCTGTCCTAACTGGGATGTGCAAGCCCCCCCCCCCCTTTCAAAGCTTTTTGCTCTTTCTGCAGCTTGGTCTCTTCTTTCCCAGCCCACAGCCCCTCTGAGCACAGGCCATGGCCAACTGCTTGTAGGTCCCTGAGTGTGTATTATCCCGGCCCACAGCTTTATGTCATCATATTCTCTCAGCCAGAGGAAGACTCTGCCAAGTTAAGTTTTCCCCTCTTTTGTGCCAGCCCTAAACTGGGTAGATGTTTCTATTTTTGCATTTATCAAATAATTCTATCAAATAATTCTATTTCTGTAGCTGTCTTCATTTGTAGAACGACTAAGGGTATGGCAGTTTCTTATTTACTTTTTCCTGTGTCAGAGCCTAGCATGGTATCACACCCAGGCTACCAGCTCAGTGAATGGATGGATGGAGTGTTAAACAGAACTTGCTTGATTTTTAAAACCTTAAATTAAAAAGCAATATGATTATACTATGAGGACATAGAAAATTCCTTCAGATATACAAAGAAATTATAAAATGTTGTCATATCTTCATTGAAGTGTTGCTGTTGTAAGTCCCACCTCCCTCAGCCTTCACGATGCTTCTTTCTGCTCAAAAGGTACAGACGATGTCTGATTTTCAGAAACACCAGTGTTTCTACAAATGCTAGCCAGGCACAAATGTACCATCCAGAGAGAAAAAATTCCACATAATACACTTAACAAGGGGACAGTACAGTAGCCCCTTTATATAAAAGATACCACATTAGTTGATACAAGCTTAGCATTTTGTTTACATCAAAAGCAGATTATTCTTTTCTAATACTTTGTCTTTAACCATGGCAAAAGAAAAGGCTCCCCTAAAATTGTCCAAGTCATGGAATTGATAATGCAGCCATACATTAAGCTAGAAATAAAGTTTTGCATCAAACCATAATGTAAAATGAATAGCCTGGGGCCTGGGTAATGTTTTAATTTATTATTCTCTCTTTTAAGATGCTCTTCTAGATCAGCTATAATGTGTTTCCCCATTGAGAGTATTTTTTTTTTTTAATTTTGAGAGGTAGAGTTACAGTGAGAGGAAGAGACAAAGAGAGATGTCTTCCATCCACTGGTTCACTCCCTGATTGGCTGCAACAGCCAGAGCTGCGCCAATCCAAAGCCAGGAGCCAGGTGCTTCTTCCCGATCTCCCACAGAAGTGCAGGGACCCAAGCACTTGGGCCATCTTCTACTGCTTTCCCAGGCTAAGGCAGAGAGCTGGATTGGAAGAGGAGCAGCCTGGACTAGAACCAGTGCCCATATGGGATGCTGGTGCCACAGGTGGAGGATTAACCTACTGCACCATGGCAACAATCCAAGAGTCTTAAAAATAAACTTTAAACTTAGGAATTCTGTGGATCAAGTCCGTTTACAGAACAAAACTCTTGTGTTGACTCTGCCAACAATTTTAGTTAACCAAGGATATAAGTTGCCCTGAAGTGTTTGTTTTTCTTGCACTTTACAAATACCACCACCAAGAAAGAACCAAAAGGATACTGCCTGCCTGTGTGCTTTCACTCATTCAGCAAATGCCTAATGAAAGTCCTTGGGCCCTGAGGCACTGGCATGAATAGTCCTCAGTCCTTTAACACCTAATTAGGTAATCATAAAGCCTCATGGGGGGGCCTGCACTGTGGCATAGTGGGTAAAGTTGCCACCTGCAGTGTCCATATCCCATATGGGCTCTGGTTCTAGTCCCAGCTGCTCACTTCCGATCCAGCTCTCTGCTATGGCCTGGGAAAGCAGTGGAAGATGGCCCAAGTCCTTAGGCCCCTTTACCCACGTAGGAGACCTGGAAGAAGCACCAGACACCTGGCTTTGGAAGGGTCCAGCTCCAGCCATTGTGGCCATCTGAGGAGTGAGCCAGCAGATGGAAGACTTCTCTCCCTCCCTCCCTCCCTCCCTCCCTCCCTCTCTCTCTCTCTCTCTCTCTCTGTAACTCTGCCTTTCAAATAAAATAAATGAATATATATATTTTTTGACAGGCAGAGTGAACAGTGAGAGAGAGAGAGACAGAGAGAAAGGTCTTCCTTTGCCGTTAGTTCACCCTCCAATGGCTGCCGCGGCTGGCGCACTGTGGCCGGCGCACTGCACTGATCCGATGGCAGGAGCCAGGTGCTTCTCCTGGTCTCCCATGGGGTGCAAGGCCCAAGCACTTGAGCTATCCTCCACTGCACTCCCTGGCTACAGCAGAGAGCTGGCCTGGAAGAGGGGCAACCGGGACAGAATCCGGTGCCCCGACTGGGACTAGAACCCGGTGTGCCAGCGCCGCAAGGCAGAGGATTAGCCTGTTGAGTCACGGCGCCAGCCGATAAATGAATATTTTTTAAAAGGCATCATGGGAGGCTAGTGATGAAGACCTGTATGGGTTTGGTGTCCACCCAGAAGAGGGATGTGTGGCCCCAGGAGGACAGACCCCATTCTGAGACTCACAGGACCAAGAGCATGGAAACCAGAAAGAAGTGTGTAGTGAAATGCAAAGGATGAGGGAGTTGCAGTTACAAATTTCAGCTTTATCCATGGAGAATCCCAGCTCATTTGTTGCAGAGACAAATCACAGATTGAGTAGGGAGCTCTCTTCTAAGAGCAGTGAAAGTGCAGACTTAGGCCGGCGCCGTGGCTCAACAGGCTAATCCTCCGCCTTGCGGCGCCGGCACACCGGGTTCTAGTCCCGGTCGGGGCGCCGGATTCTGTCCCGGTTGCCCCTCTTCCAGGCCAGCCCTCTGCTGTGGCCCAGGAGTGCAGTGGAGGATGGCCCAAGTGCTTGGGCCCTGCACCCCATGGGAGACCAGGGAAAAGCACCTAGCACCTGGCTCCTGCCATCGGATGAGCGCAGTGCGCCGGCCGCAGCACACCGACCGCGGCGGCCATTGCAGGGTGAACCAACGGCAAAAGGAAGACCTTTCTCTCTGTCTCTCTCTCACTGTCCACTCTGCCTGTCACCAAAAAAAAAAAAAAAAAAAGAAAGTGCAGACTTAGATTTGAGGGGAATAGGAAAGGCGGTGATGAAGAATAAGAAAACTACTGCAGAGTGACTCTGAGAAGGGACTGAATCCATACATGAGTCAGTCTGCAGCTACAGAGGAGGGAAGGCAAACCCCATCGCAGCTACAGGGTGGGGTTTTATAGATCCATGCAGCAGAGAATACAAAAAAGTTAAGAGAACCAGGAAGAAATTGATGCAGATGGCTAACCAGGGGTTGGATAGGAAAGGGGGATTACTTGGCAACATGTGATGGCTGGTGTGATCATATGTTCATTTTCCCAGAAGCATCCCAGTGTAATTCTCACAGCATTCACTTCTACTTGCAAAATAACTCCTTATTGGACAATAAATTACATGGTCGCCCCAATGATGGCTTAGGAAAAATGAGAATTTCTACGAGGTCAAAGAGATAGGGTGCTGTGGTCAAGGAGTTACGAAGGGGGAATGAAGGAGTTGTGATCTAAGAAGGGAGGTGTTCTTGATTACAAGAAGAAGGTAAAGGATGGGGTCCTGAGTGAGTGGCAGAGATTTCCTGGGGACTACAGCCTTTGACGCTGTGGTAGCCCAGGAAGTATGGAGCTACTTGGTTGGATGAACCATTCACAGGCCATTGACATGAGCATCAGGCACTCAACAGATGCTTAATAAATGACAAAATGGCAAGAGTTGGAGTGAGGAAGTCAGAGTACGAATCAGGTCCCCATGTTACAAGAAGAGGGGTGTCGGCTGGAGGAGAAGAGACAGGAGTAAAGGGATTCAAGATGACACAGATGTGTGCCTGAGACACGGTGTAAAAACATTACCTTTCAAAGAGTGAGGAGGAAAAATTATTAGAAACAATCCCATACAAGCAGCTTGTGGGCTACAGGAGGGGTCTGTGGTGTCCACAGCAGAAAGGAATGGTGAGACCACTGTGCGTTAAGGGCAGCAACGTTCCCGTTAGGGGAGAGGTTGTAGGTTTGGGCCTACGATTCCAAAGGCTCATCAGATTAGCTGTCTCCTTTGTTGCAATGATATTTCTTTGGGTCAATCTCAGTCTAAATGTAAATCAAGATAATGGAAATTCTGTTAAGAGAGGTCACCAATTATGTAGAGATAAAAAGAGTAATTTTTTTTTAATTTTTATTTTTTGAGGAACTCTTCTGTGTGAATAACCTAAACTTAATAAAAATATCACTGTCGGAGCTAGGAGCATCTCTGAAAAATGGTAGCAATATGCTGTGCGTTATTCTATTTCTCCCTGTTTCATTATTTAGATCCACATGCTTCCGCAGTGACAGGTACCTATATTTATCTCATAAGTCTGTCCAAGAAACACTGCAGCTGCAGCATGGGTTTAGTCAACAGATGCAAATATATCAGTCCCCTGTTAAAACAATTTTAAATTTCAGATCAAAGGGTGTACTGTGTGGTGAGACACAGGGATTTCCAGGATGCAGCTGTGTTAGGGGCAGTGGTGACAGGTACAGAGGAGCTGCTAAGGAAAGTATTATATTTAAGTGAAAGTAATACTGGGAAACGTCTCTTGGGAAGGGAACATCTTTTCTTTTATATTCACAAAACGGGAGACCTTGGCAAGATAAAAGGGATCATTTCGTTCAATCTCCTCCTTTTATGGAGGAAAGGAGGACAACCAAAGTATTGGGGTTCATTCAAGGACTCTTAGCTGAACCCAGGTGAGACCCTGGAAACCAGAATACCCAACAGAGGGGTTAGTGCTCCACTTTACCTAGACTGTTATATTTATTTATTTACTTGAAAGACCAAGACAGAGAGAGACATCTCCCATCCACTGATTTACATCCCAAATGACTACAACAGCTGCCACTGAGCCATGCCAAAGCCAGGAGCCAGGAGTCAGGATTCAATCCTGGTCTTCTATGTGGGTGACAGGGACCCACCTTCCAGAGTCATCACCTGCTGCTTCCAGGGTGCATATAAGCAGAAAACTGAGTCAGGAGCAGAACCAAGACTCAAATCCAGACACTGAGATATGGAATGCATACGTCTCAACTGGCATCTTAACCACTACACCAAATTTCCGTTCCCCCAGGCTTTTCATTAACAAATGGGTACTCAGTTTTGCCTTTCCATTTGGAGCTCACATGGAGCAAGGTGTTCCACTAAACACCTTGGTGATCATGGTGATCATGGGCACTCACCATTTTTTGACCACTAAACATTATTCCCTAAAGTACTTTGATTGCTTATGTGAAATCACTACTCTCCCGCTGAGATATGGCAGAGGATTAGTTCAGACACCTGCCCTTCCACTATGGAAGCTAATTCAGATCCAAGTGTCTTTTGCCAGAGTTTTTTTCTCCCACTTGACAGCAGCCAGTGGCAGGTACTTGGTTGTGCTTATTGGTTCCAGCAGAAGAACCAGGCGAGACTTCCAGGTGGTCAGTTCCTCCCTCTTAGACTTAGTACTGCCTCTCCTAAGTCTGTGTTTTGAGCACTGCCTCCAGTCCAGAGGTTTACCTATACTTGCAATAGAACTCATCTATTTTAAGTTAGAGTAAAAATTGTTTTTCTATTCCTGACAACTTGAAACTTCTTAAAG
This sequence comes from Sylvilagus floridanus, assembly GCA_949820135.1. Classification (NCBI taxonomy): domain Eukaryota; kingdom Metazoa; phylum Chordata; class Mammalia; order Lagomorpha; family Leporidae; genus Sylvilagus; species Sylvilagus floridanus. The sequence continues at coordinate 18,143,944 of OX463239.1, read as the reverse complement.
GAAAAGAACGCAGAAGTTCAGGGAACAGTGATATGCTAACTGATTTTGAAACTGGATTCACACTGTCAAGGGGGTCCTTTAATTAAACACACTCACTTGCTACCAAAGCACATATTTGGGCACAAACAGCTGATGAAATGTTAGAGTCATGCCAACACCCTCTTGGGCTTAAAATGATTTCTCCTAGAGACTTTTAGAAAAATAAACTTTTAACTCCAAGAGTTGAAAAGAAACAACACTTATAATCTGGTTAAGACTAGGGTTAGACTTAAGAAAAACAGTAAATTCTATGTGAAAGGTGTTACATATATCTAGATTATTTTTTAAAGTTTTCTCTGTATTTAAGTTCGGTGTCTAGTGGTTTTCACAGTATTATCCTGTTTTGAGTTGTAAATTTTTGAATAACAACAGACATTGAACAAAAGAGTAAAATAGGGATGAAAAATCTGTCTCAGGCAAAAAATCACTTCTATAACTTAGTTGTTTTTTTTTTTTTAAAAAAGATGTATTTATTTATTTGAAAGGCAGAGTTACAGAGAGAGAGGAGAGGCAGAGAGAGAGAAAGAGAGAGAGAGAGGTCTTCCATCCGATGGTTCACTCCTCAATTGGCTGCAATGGCCAGAGCTGAGCTGATCCGAAGCCAGGAGCCAGGAGCTTCTTCAGGGTCTCACATGTGGGTACAGGGGCCCAAGGACTTAGGCCATCTTCTACTGCTTTCCCAGGCCGTAGCAGAGAGCTGGATTGGAAGTGGAGTAGCCGGGACTAGAACCAGCACCCATATGGGATGCCAGCACTTCAGGCCAGGGCATTAACCCACTGAGCCACAGCGCTGGCCCTTATGACTTAGTTCTTACTACCCATGATCAAAGCATGATCACCGTCTTGTGGTGCCATTCCCTAATGACAGGTTTCACCCCTCCAGTGAATAAAACTTTTAAAGACTGGACTTACAACTTAAAGTATAAAAAAATGATGGTGGCTGGGGCCAGCATAGTGGTGTAATAGGCTAAATCTCCTGTGCTGCAGGCATCCCATATGGACGCTGGTTCCTGACCCAGCTGCTCCTCTTCTGATCCAATGCCTTGTTTATGGCCTGGAAGAGGAGTGGAGGATGGCCCAAGTGCTTGGGCCCCTTCTCCTGCATGGGAGACCGGGAGGAATCTACTGGGCCCTGGCTTCAGATTGGCTCAGCTCTGGCTGTTGAGGGAGTGAACCTGTGGATGAAAGACCTTTCTCTCTTTCTGTCCTTCTCTCTGTCTGTAACTCTACCTCTCAAATAAATAAATAAAATATTTTTTTAAAAAACCCATAGTGGTAGACAGCCTAGATATTCAATTATATTGCTCTGTGTGTCAATTCTTCATCCTAAGATTTATAAATCAGAGTGTTGAGCTAACAACTCTTTGGAAACCAGAAGTTGAGCCCTTCAATTGTAGTACCCATGCAGATGACATTACAAGCAGAGCTAAAAGAGTTTCAGTTGTAGTAATAGGAAGGACCAGTCATGAAAGACTTTATAGTTAGGAAAAGCAAAACTCAGACTGAGGTAATAATCCTTTTATCTAAGTTGCAAAGAAAATCTATCCACCAAAACAGTCACCCAGAATATCATATATCAAATTGTTCATTTAAGCAGAGAGAAGCCAACATGAATGTCTAACACTTTAAAAATCATTTTCAAAGACTGCATGGAAAATGAAAAATTTCACTTCATAATCCACATTGCCATTGGAACATGAACCATCTGTTGTGTTTATACGAAAGGTGTCAACATTTTTGAAGGAAAGGACATGCACTGAGCTTCACTGCCAAGGGTGGCAGGAAGGGCAGGGATTCGTGTATAAATACGTAAATATGAAAACCCAGCCCCACATTTCAGAGCATAGATAATTTATCACCACAAGTTGCTAACACCAGGAGCTGTGCTACTGTGGCTTTTCAACTGCTTAGTGCGGGCCTTGGTGCAGCTGATATAGGGATGTGTAGGCGATGTTAGAAACACCGGCCCTCCACCCTACTGATTTGGAAAGTATATACTTTGAAAGTGCAAGTTTGATATTCAGAAGCCAAGACACAAACTAGATCTTTTTTTTTTTTTTTGACAGGCAGATTTAGATAGAGATAGATAGAGAGAGAGAGAGACAGAGAGAAAGGTCTTCCTTCCATTGGTTCACCCCCCAGATGGCCGCTACGGCTGGTGCACTGCACCGATCCAAAGCCAGGAGCCAGGTGCTTCCTCCTGGTCTCCCATGCAGGCGCAGGGCCCAAGCACTTGGGCCATCCTCCACTGCACTCCCGGGCCACAGCAGAGAGCTGGACTGGAAGAGGGGCAACCAGGAGAGAACCGGTGCCACAACTGGGACTAGAATCTCGAGTACTGGCACCGCAGGCAGTGGATTAGCCTAGTGAGCCATGGCACCAGCCGATGATGGGTTTTTAAGACATATCTCTGCTATGATAAGTGTTGGTTTTCTTTTAAACACACACACCCAAACCAAAAACTGATCATGCCTTCTAAAATCATTTTATGCATCCAAAGCTAAGTAGGGAAATATGCAGTCAACTAATAATTTAGGTATATCCAAGAAGACACATTTTTGACAGCATGAAAATGTGAGGGAAACAAGATTACATTTAAAATGCAGTTAACACTTTAAAAACAGACATTTTCAAGAGTGGCACATGTTGAAAAATATTAGTCTACTTTTTCCATTGATGGATGGGTAACATTAAGAAAGAAATGTTCATATAATAATGTAAACACTGACTTTAAACATTTGAAAACTTTCCTTAGGAAAAACTTCAAACCTATGCAACAGAATGGAGGGTAGTATATTGAACTTTCAAGTGTCCATTAACCAGCCATAATAGTCTAGGCATGACACAGCAATGTGGACAGCAAGCTCTTTAGGTCAAGACTCTTGACTTTTTGTTTTCTTCTGACACTCAGTTTTTTCATACTACAGTAATATTAATACACAGAGAACAGAGTCAGTGTAGTTCATAGGCACAATGCTAAGAATATAATGCTATTCTATTCCTCCCTCCCACTCATCCCTCTCTCCCTCCTGCCTTTCCTTCCTTCTCCTATTTCTTTTTTAGTTTTGGAGATAGCATATTTTTAATTTACATTATAGTTGAGGGCTTAATGCTCCAAAAGAGCTGCTTAGCTTTACTGTATCCCATGACTACCACCTGTATTTTAAAACACACCTGCTGTTTTAAAAATATGAACATATTATTTTTAGAACAAAAATTATATTGGAGGGACCTTAGAAATTATCTAATCATCCATATTCTATTCAAAACCTCTTTACCCAAGACTCCCATCCAGGATAACTCCTTCTAGAAACAATAAGAATCATTAGAAGTTGAGGATAACTGCTTTATGAATCAGCAGGTTCCTCTTCCCTGGGAAGACTGAGACATAGGCTGGAGTTCAGCGAGTACTTTCCGTGGTGTGGTGAAACGTGTTTTTGGAAGACAAATAGGTCTGAGTTTGGTCCTTGGCTTTGCTACTTGCTAGCTGTGGCTCTCTTTTGAGCCTTGATTCCTTCCTTACAGGGTTGCTGTTAGGATCCAACAGACAACATGAATAAAACGTCTAGCACATAGAAGAAGACACTTGCTAGACAACGCTTTCATCTTCCTTCCCTCCCAAAATAAACTGCATATCGTGACAGAAAAAGCAAACAAGAAAGATAAAGAAGTGTTTGACTAAATTAGGTTACAAACATGTATAATTTTTACACTGTCTCATTATGATGGAATTTACTTAAACATGAAAGTGGTAGATTTTTCCCTAAACAAGCCATATGTGCCCCATGTTAAGGGGCTGGAGAATACAGGGCATTCATGCCAGCTATTAAGTGAGGACAACACAGAGCAAATCACTCCAGATATGGGTGGCAATAAGCTTTCAATTCTTTGTCTTTCTGTCACAGTGTCACAGTCTTAGAAAAATAAACACCCCATTTAGGAAAAGAAGAATGTTTTGAGAGAAAGGAAGAGAACCCCATGAAGAGGAAATGGAAAAAAATGTTGATTGATAAAAATCTTTTTTAAAAATATTTTATTTATTTATTTGGGAGAGAGAGTTACAGACAATGAGAGGGAGAGACAGAGAAAGAGGTCTTCCATTCTCTGGTTCAAATGGCCACAACAGCTGGAGCTATACCTATCTGAAGCCAGGAGCCAGGGGCTTCTTCTGGGTCTCCCACGTGAGTACAGGGCCCCAAGCATCTGGACCATCTTCTACTGCTTTCCCAGACCATGGCAGAGAACTGGATCAGAAGAGGAGCAGCCAGGACTAGACTCTGTGCCCATATGGGATGCCGGCGCCACAGGTGGAGGATTAACCTACTGTGCCACAGTGCTGGCCCCCAATAAAATCCTTAATTACCCTTTCCTTCACTAGATGCAATGGCACAGTATTCCGGATCAGGGACTGTAAAGCAGAGTCCCACGGAGCCTTGTGGTTGTGGAGAGCATCTCCCTCAGGCACAGCTGGCTCCCTCTGACTCAGTGCTCACCCCGGAGGCGGGGACTACCTAACAGCTGCACGAGGCGTCATCCTTCATCCATACGGAACCTATGATGTTTAAAGTCTTCCTAGTCATACCTGCCAGGTAACAAGTACTGATCTCTCTGACTTAGACAACTCAATGGGGCGTTTGAGATTCTCTCCACGTTTTTTCTTCTCATCTATGATGCATAGGGTTTTGGCAATTTCATTGCAGATGTCTTTTCTTCCTGAATATGGTGTTCTGCATTCCCTCTTTCCACAGATGTTCATCAGCCATCGAAGGAAAGGTGATTCTATTTCAAAAGCCTCACTAGTAGAATTATTTATTGAGGGTGCTCCTGTCAGTCTGTTCTGCATGACAAATCAGCCCCAGACGTGTTGGCTTGCAAAAAGCAACGCTTCAGTATTTTTCACCTTCCTGCAGGTTGACCAGGGGGTTGCTGTGCTGGTTTCAGCTGAGCTCATGGTGCAACTGCGTTCAGTTGCAGGGTTGCCAGGCCAGAAGGCTGAGGTGGCCTCAGTTAGGTGCAGCTGTCGATGCCAGCTGTTGGCTGGGGTACCTCAGCTCTCCTCTGCTTAGCCACACATCTCCAGTAAGGGGGAGGGACTTTCCTGCATGACTGTCTCATCGTAGCGCCCGTGTCCCTGGTGTTCTGAAACAGCCAGGGCAAGGTCTCTTAGTCTAGCTTGGGGAGACACATAATGACACTGTCATTGTATTCTATTGGTCAAAACAAGTCAAGAAACCAAACCGTACTCGAGGGATGGGGAAGCAGACTCGAGTTTTCAACCAGAGAAGTCACATCCATTCTGCAAGAAAGGCTTGCAAGAGAAATGGTACAGCAGGGGCCGGCGCTGTGGCATAGCAGGTTAAGGTGCTGCCTGCAACGCTGGCATCCCATATGGGCTCCAGTTTGCGTCCCGGCTGCTCCTCTTCCTATTCAGCTCTCTGCTATGGCCTGGGAAAGCAGTAGAAGATGGCCCAAGTCCTTGGGCCCCTGCTCCCACATGGGAGACCCAAAAGAAGCTCCTGGTTCCTGGCTTCAGATTGGCAGAGCTCCATTTTTTGTGGCCATTTGGGAAGTGAGCCAGCAGATGGAAGTCTCTCTCTCTTTCTCTTTCTCTCTCTTTCTCTGCCTCTCCTTCTTTCTCTGTGTAACTGTGACTTTCAAATAAATAAACCTTTTTACAAAAAGAAAAGTGGTACGATTATCTTTGATCATTAGTATTTTTAGCTGATATATAGAGAGTGTGCAAGTTTATGGGGTACCAGGTGATGGTCTGATTGTTGTATACATTGTGTAATGCTCAAATCAATCTAAACATATCTACCCCCTAAAATCTTTATCATTTCTTTATGGCAGAAACAACCAAAATTCTGTGTTTTACATTATCTTGTCATCATCTATAGGCATTCCACCGTGAACAGGGCACAGAGCTTGTTTTTCCTATCCAAGCATAACTCAGCACCTGTGACTCAGCTTTTCTCCTCTCGCCCTACTCTCCCCAACCTCGAGTAACCACCATGCTAGTCTCAACATCTGTGAGGCTATCTTGTTAGGTGGCCCCTGTGAGTGAGATAGTGCAGCATTTGTCTTTCTGTGCCTGGCTTCTTTGAAAACATTTCACCACAGAATTTTCTACACGGTGGTGTTAGCTTCAGTGTCTTCCCTTCTAAGAACCGAGCTGTCATTTCTGAAACCCAAGCACAGCACAATGCAGCTGCCTGTGGTCTCCCAAGAATAAGAATCTAAGACTTTTGTTAGAATTCTAATCTCTCCCGTTGTTTTAACTGCATTCACAATCCTTTTATCCCCAGCTAGAAGTTTGAGAGAGAATAAAAAAGGTGCTTCCCCCTCCTCTCCCAGTGACATATTCCCCCTAGATGAGAAGAACATTGTGGAAAAAAATATCTGTGACTGATAATCCAGCAACTGCTTCCCTGGAGGATCCATGCAGTAAAATCTTGAAGGTCTGTCTGTCTGAAGAGAATTTAACTGGGAGGGCACGGTGGCGACCCACGCACAGCCCGTGACATCATAGAACAGAGCAGCCCTTCTATGTTCAGCAGACCCAGGCACAAGCCAAGAGGCAACAGGAGGGCGACAGGTGTGTGGGTCGTGTCTGGGTGAGGACTCAGAGGACTGGAGCTCTGGCTCTGCTTCTGCTGTGAGTGGCTTCTGAGCAGGAGCCTGAGCCTCGGTCTGCCTCTGCACGGTGATACTGCAATTGCCCCCGGGATGTGCAGAAGGCATCTTGGATGTCTCTGGTGAGACAAAATAATACACTACCAACATTTTTCCCCAAATTGTGATGGTGGCTTATTCATGGGACTTTTTAAAAAAAGATTTATTTATTTATTTGAAAGATAGAGTTACAGAGAGCAGAGGCAGAGAGAGAGAGAGAGAGAGAGAGAGAGAGAGAGAGAGAGAGAAAGAGAGCTTTTCCTTCCACCGGTTCACTCCCCAGATGGCTGGAACTGTATCGATTGGAAGCCAGGAGCCAGGGGCTTCCTCTGGATCTCCATTGTGGGGGGAGGGGCCCAAGGACTGAGCTGTCTTCCACTGCTTTCCCAGGCCATACCAGAGAGCTGGATCGAAAGAGGAGCAGCTGGGACTAGAACAGACATTCACAGGGGATGCTGGCCCTGTAGGTGGCAGCTTTACCTGCTATGGCACAGCACCGGCCCCTATCATGGGACTTTTTAAATAAGAGGTTGAAGTGCAAATGGGATTTTACTGTTAAGTTGTAAAAAATCTTATTTGGAAAAAAATCACCAAGTTATTATAGAGTATTTGGAAGCTGAAATTCAATTCCCTAGTCAACATACTAAATGATAATGAGAAACACTGTACATATTTCTTCCTATAAATCAATGATTAATATCTTCTTATAAGATTTTATGGGTGATATTTCAAGGTGTCAAATGCTTACTGGGTGTTTTTGCTGGCTTCACATTAGCTCAAAGAATAGAAACAGGGAATGACACTCTGTGTTTACATGCATGTTCATGCATGTGTATGTTGAGGGAGACAGAGAGAGAGAGAGATACCATATGAGATATTCCTAAGGGAATGATTCCTCTTAACATCCAAAGCAGAAGTAGGTACTAATGTGCAATGGATTAAGCTGCCACATGGGATGCCGGCATCCCATATTGAAGTGCCTGTGGGCTCATGTCCCACTTCTGATCCAGCTTCCTGCTAATGCACACCCTGGGAGGCAGAAGATGATGGCTCAAGTATAGGGGTCCCTGCCTCATATGTCAGAGACCCAGATGGAGATCCTGGCTCATGGCTTTGTCCTGATTTAGCCCTGGCTGTTGCAGGCATTTGGAGAGAGAACTGTGGATAGATGGCAAATCTCCCTCCCTCCCTCCCTCTGTGTGTGTATGTGTGCCCGTCTGTGTGTGTAAGAGAGAGAGAATGTGTGTGCTGCTCTGCCTTTCATTTAAATATAAATAAGCCTTAAAATGTACCCAAGGCAATATGTGCTTCTATTGACTGCCTGGTTGTCATTGTGCCTAACTGCTCACAGCTTGTAATTAGAAACACCCGAATGATGTATCACAGCAGCAGACTTCTTTTCCTCCAGTCTAGCCCCTGCTCCTCTCCTGCGCAGACTGCCCAACCTTTTCTCCCTCCCTTTCTTGAGTGAACAGATGACACCTACTTATTACTTTGAAAGGATACAAGGTCTGCCATCACCTCTGGACTCCAGACTGCGAATGTGGCGTTTAAAGGATACAGTGTCCACACCGTGAACAGACCATTGCAAAGGAGTTAATAGGAAGTTGCAGCAATGGTCACTGGCCCTGTTGGCTGTCACAGGTAAATGCCAAGCTGCAGACAGTGGTACTTAACAAAGCCTCCCTCTTAGAATACACTGGCCCAGACCCCCGAATCTGACATTATCCTTTCTCTAAACTCCCCTTCGGTATCACAATGCACATTTTATTACTGTAAGCCACGCTACATTGGCTCTTTCTCAAAGAGTGATGAAATGCTAACAGCTTCAGCAGAATGTAGCAGAACAATTGGAACAAAACCACAGAAGAGCAGAAGCTTGGCACCCACTGCCTCCCAGGGCAGAGTGGCTGAAGTAATCTTTCCCAAATGCAACTAATTGGAACTTCAACTCCAAAGTAAATAGAGATAAGGCTTATTAGATTACAACATTCATAAGTAGTGAAGGCTCAGCAAGTATCAGGGGTGGCTGAAGAAAAAGAAATCACATTAGGAGAAATATTTAAATGTGCTAGAAGTTTGAACAAGGAAAAGAAATATATAACCAATTTTCACACACACACAAAATCCCGTGAGTGTCCTAATTATGTCTGTAAAGGAAAGTCCAGTGTCTACAGTTAATTTCCCACTCCAGAAATGCTGGTACAACCCTACCCTGGGGATCATCAGGATCCATATGAGCACCACTTCACCTGTACCCATGTATTGATTGGAAAAATGTTTGTTGAGCATCTATTTGTGTGACCTCACATTCATCTACATAGCACGAGGGTCTGCAAATCCAGACAGAAAGCAAAACAGCCACTGTAACAATTTTACAGCCCTAACGCAGCCTTGGCTCTAAGCAGGTCGATCTGGCTCTGCCTACTTAGCTGGTTCCTACCATGTCCTGTGCTGGTGTCCCCACAGCTGCACATGTCCCAGGGTAGATTGTTACATGCAGAAATGTTTAAGGAAGGAAAAAAAAATGAACCAGCAAATCTAATCAACCTGCTTTTTAGTCACATTAACTTTAGTTTATATCTCCAGATCATCAGAAGTCTCTATAATTCTACTAGATTTACCACTTCAAATTCATCAGCACCCAGAACCAGCCTTCACAAATGTTTGAACTTTCGAATATACAGAAGCTGCCGACAACAATGCGCTTCAGTAGAACTCTCATGGCTGTGGTCCAGACAGCTTTCCTCCAGCCAGGGCACAAACAAATGACTCTCACTCTATCTTTGCAACCTAGCACACCCAGTTTCTTCTGCCCTCAGTCCACTGATGATGGTTGGCTTTACATGTGTGACATAGTAACTCATCTGATCTAAAGATGGCCCTGGAACATTCATGGCTCACACACCCTGCCCAGAGTTAGGGCTTCTGACTTCCAAGAACAGAACCAAGGAACAGATGGTGTTGAGACAGAGTCCTCATGATATCTCCATATGCTAAATGAAATCATGAAGACTTCTAGGTGTTGTAAAATCTCCATGAGACACCACCACTGTCCACCAGAAGATTCCACATTTGAGATACTCCCTTCCATTGTTCTTAGAAACCCAGGGAGTAGAAGGATCCCCTCAACACATGAAGGGTTAACATTCATTAATTTTCCAACACCCTTCTCTTGACCACTGGAAAATTCCTTTGGGTGATATGAATGAACAATACAACATTGGTTGGGAAATTTCTTTTACTTAACTACACAGTTCCTAAATCTAAATGGGAACTGTGTGCATTCCACAAGGAACAAGAAGGAGTAGCATCAAACACTGGTAAACAAAAATCCAGAATTCACAGATCTTCTCTTGTTGGATTAAACTCTCTACTCCAACTTTTTGTAGGATGGGGCCAGCAAGGGTGCTGGAAGAGTGAGACTTAGAAGATGGTACAGTGTCTTTGTTTAGGCCTGGCTTAAACTTGACCATGACACTGATCATATTCCTTAGCCTCACTAGTGTCGTCATCTGAAAACCAGAGGTGAGAATTCCTACCTGACAAGTCCAGTGCAAGACAGAAAATAATCCTTATGGACATGTTGCGCAGAGCACACTCTTAGCAAATGGTATCTGTCAATATTTTTAATTTAAAATGCAGTACAATGCTACCTGGCTCCTGGGAGACTGACACATTTATTTGAACAATTTACAAAAGGCCACATCTATTTTTAAAAGATCAAAAAATCAAACACCATGCTCACTATCATATATTACATTTTCCCAGTATTCTTGGACATAATTTGGGTCTTTTTTTCAGGACAATGGGTAAGTTATTTACTTGTTCTTTTTCTGTTTTTGCAATGCATGCATATTTTGTCTGCAAATATGCTGAAACTCTTAAGTTGTCTAAACTTTACCCACAGGAAATCCTTAAGGAATGCTGGCTGGAAGAATGATAAGGCTTAGTGATTCTAGTGCTTTGGTTGTGTGTGTGTGTGTGTGTGTGTGTGTGTGTGGTTGATTGACTGGCTGCTTTTGTCTTCCAAAGCTTTGTGCAGCTTCAAAATGACTCAAGGGATAGTTATCCTGAAAGCACCATTTATAATACAGAACTGCAAGGATGAGAAAAACTGTTTTTAAAAGACAGGAGGGTTGTGATAAAAGGGTGAGTGGTGCGTGTAGTCAAGAATAACATTGGCACTGTCTGGGCTTGAGTCTGTTTCTCAGAACTCTGTGGCAGCGCGGCTTGGGGGAGCCAGGCCACCGAACTGCCATCTCCTGTCCTGCCCAGGAAGAGGAACCTGGGAGAAATCCTAAGGATGGAAACTTTGGAGATAGTCCACTCTTCCCATCAAACAGAAATTTTAAAAATGCACATTATTCATTCCATTAGGATATCTAGGCTCTCAGGAAACAAGAAAGCAAAAAGGAAATAAATATGCACATGATAATGACTTCTAAAATATTTGCCCTGCTCTTTTGCAGGTTATCTGCTGTTATGATGCATACAAATAAGAAGACTGAAGACATTAAGCTGAGGGCCGATGCTTACTGTGCCGGGCAGTGTTGCCCCCACACCAGCAGGCACCTGCCAACGAGTGCCTGTCCATTCTTCCTCAGTGACACATTCGTGAGTGCTTGATGCACTTGAATGAAAATGCGAGTTTCCCACTGACTTAGCTCATATTTTAAATATGCACAACCAAAAGATTGGACTTTGACTCAGGCATATCATCAAGGCTACTTTTAATTTTAACTACTTTTTAAAACGTTTTCATATGAAACACTTCACACAGAAAACAAAAGTAGAGAAAATGATATATTACCTATTACCCAGCTTCACCAATTAGCAACTCACAGTCAACCTTGCTCCATGTATACCCCTGCCTTCTCCCCTGCTCCTGGATTACTTTGAAAGAAACCCTATGTCGTTCTATCACTTCACCCTTGAGTATCTCAGCTTGCATCCTTAAAAGATGAAAACGCTATTCTCATACCTCACCATGATACGATTAAGTCACCTAAAAGCATTTCTAGTGATTCCTTGATGTCACTAAATAGCCACCCCTTTCATATAATTATACACGGTCATTGAACATGAAAGATTCACATGAAAATAACAATTGTCATAGGTAGACACCCCAAATCTCTAAACATTCTGAGATTTAAATTATTGATAGGGAAGAGTGTTTGGCATATGCTTTGAGAGTCAAAGCCTATTTCAGTAAAAAAAGTGATCCATTTTTCAGGGCATTGGCTTTCCCCAGTGTACTTAAGCAGCACATTTAATCCATCCACTTAACTAAAAGTGATGGAGTGCCTGCAAATGGCAAATTGAAAGCACTCATTTTTACCTGACCAAGAAACATTGTAGAAGTCTAATGAAGCAGGCTTGACCAAGCCAGCAGGTGACAAATTTGTTGGTTTATTAAAGAAAAGCTAAAAAGCTGTCTGAGTTTTTTTACTAATAGGTTAGAAAAATCAGGACTATAAATGATTGAAACCCCAAATACAGAATGTTCAGATTGCTTCTGTGGTACATGAGCAGCCTAGATTGTGTGTGTGTGTGTATGTGTGTAGTTCTGTGTACTCTTATCATATGTAAAAGTTCATACACTTACCAACACAGTCAAGATACAGAATAGGTCCATGAAAACACTGGGATCCCTCAGTATCGATACACAGTCACAGCATTTTTTAAAGGCATCATTCATGAGCCTCCTGCTTCAAAATCTCCCAGAGGTGGGAGCTAGGTGTTTATACATTCCAGGGCCTCATTCAGGAATAGTTAAGTCAGAGATATGAGGGCCAGGCTTTGGAATGTGCATTTTAAAAGCTGCCAAATGAATTTTTATTTCTACAGCCTGCCCTTTTTCTCTTGTGGGTTTTGCATCCATGAATTTAATCATCACTGCATTGAAAAGACGAAAAAATTACCTGAACTGAATATGCACAGGTTTTACTCTTGTCCCCATCCCATAAACAATAGTATAACTCTGCTTCCATATTTACATTGTATCAGACATTAAGAGTGATCGACAGATGATTTGAAGTATATGGGAGGATATGTGTAGGTTACATGCAACTACTATGCCATTGTATGACAGGGACTTGGGCATTCTCAGAGTTTGCTATCCACAGTGATGGTGGTGAGGTAGGTAATTCTGGAACCAATCCCTTGTAGGTAGATACCCAGGGATAATTTACTAAGTTTTGAGATTGCTTTGCATTTTCCAGTATTACTACTTTAGTGTACATTTTACATGAAACTAGGCATGGCTATATCCAGAAATTTCAGATTAAGATGTGATCAGGGCCGGCGCCGTGGCTCAACAGGCTAATCCTCCACCTTGCGGCGCTGGCACACCAGGTTCTAGTCCCAGTCGGGGCGCCGGATTCTGTCCTGGTTGCCCCTCTTCCAGGCCAGTCCTCTGCTGTGGCCCGGGAGTGCAGTGGAGGACAGCCCAGGTGCTTGGGCCCTGCACCCCATGGGGAGACCAGGAAAAGCACCTGGCTCCTGGCTCCTGCCATCGGATGAGCGCGGTGCGCCGGCCGCAGCGCACCGGCCGCGGCGGCCATTGGAGGGTGAACCAACGGCAAAAGGAAGACCTTTCTGTCTGTCTCTCTCTCTCTGTCCACTCTGCCTGTCAAAAATAAAAAAAAAAAAAAGATGTGATCAGAATTGTTACATCTAAATGTAATGAATCTAGCCCAGGCTCAAAGGGAAAGGATATTTTGGATTTAAGGGAGAAAAGCTATTTGTATAGTGTATAGTCATAGAAAAGCAATGGATATAGCAATGAGTATAGCTGCATCCAGAGTCAACTAAAATTATAAAGTTTAGACTATAAATTCCCAAATATGCAATATTGAATAAATATGTTTGCTAGTTCTTACCCAGACCCTGTGCTAAGCACTTTGTAAACAAGGTATTTAACCTGCATCATAATCCTGTTGTAAATCTGCGGGTCCACATTTTTGAGGTGAAGATGCAGAGACCTAGAGAAAAAAACTTTTCCAATAGATACACATCTGGTAAGCAGCTGAGCTGGGACTCAAATACAACAGGTGCACCTGATATCAATATTCACATTCTTTCCATGATGCCAAGATTTATATTTAAAACACAGGGCAGCTAAGTTAGGTAGATGTTTACCCTCTCCAAATTTCCTGGTTTTGTGATTGAAATTATATCTTCACTAAATTCTGCTCCTATTGTTGTAGTTTTTTAAATTTGGGGGTAGGATAAAAATAGTAGACAGTAGTCCGGTTCAAAATATGCTTCCAGACTGTGACAAGATAAACATGGAACTGGGCATAAATACTTAGCAACTTTCATGAATTTTGCATTGTGGTAACATCCAAGTGAGTGATCAATGACTATGTCTCACTGAATGGAGCAAAGGCCAGTACAGAATGCCAAACTACAGAATGAGTCCACATGGGTCGAGATGCATACTGGTCCTACACAGTAGGACCATGTGTTGATTTGTGATGTATTGGGGAAAAGTCCATAGCAGAGCCTTCCCTACAGATAGCTTAAAAAGCCTTGGGCTTTACAACTGAAAATTTTACAGATGTAGTAGATGTCTGCTTCCCACTTGCTCTTGGTACAAGGAAGATAAAAAGCTAACCAGCTTTTCAAAAATTCCTAAGCCTTATACAGCCTGTAGGGATCTCTCTTGGCAACTTACCAAGGCTTCTTCAGACTCCCATGACCATAACATCAGCTACATTCTACGTTTTTCTGCCAATGACAATTCTCAAAGTGTTCAATTATCTTATAATACAAGAGGCCTTCAAATAGTTCACGAAAAATGGTTTTTATGAAAAAAAACTATGCATGGACTCTAAACAATTTTTTGCATCAAAATAAACTTGTACTAACATGTTATAACATGTCTGTATGAGATCCTATTTGAGGTAGTCAGAAGGATAAGACATCAGGTTGAAAAAATTTCTGCTAACACTGAAGCAAAAGCAAAAATCAATTTTATTGTGAGGTTTGGGTGGAAAAAAATGGTGAAATAACTGATACTTTACAATGCCTCTGCTTCAAATCAGCAGCTTGCAAATGCATAACTCATTTTAAGAAGGGATGAGGCGATGTTGAAGAGGAAGCCCATGGTGGCAGACAATCCACATATAAATTTGCAAAGCAAAATTCACCTTGCTCACGCCCTGACTGAGTAGGAAGGATGACTAACAGTAGAAAAAAGAGCCAAAACCATGGAGATCTCAAGTCAGCTCAGCCTACACAATTCTGGCTGAGAAAAATTATAGGTGGGTAAACTTTCCGCGCAATGGGGGCAAGATAGCTGTGCCCAAATCAGCTGCAGATGAGCGCAGAGATTTTAGTGAAAATTTTAAACAAATGGGACCAAGATCCTGACATTTCTTGGAAGAATCATCAAAGCAGATGAAACATGACTTCACCACTATAACCCTGAAGACCAAGTGCAGTCGAAGCGATGGCTGCCAAGAGCTGGAAGAGGGCCAGTCAAGGCCAAAAAAATTAAAAGGAGCAGTCAAGGGCAAAGGTCATGGCAACAGTTTGGGGTGCAATGCAGGATATTTTGCTTGTTGAGTTTCTGAAGGGCCAAAGGATGGTAACATCTGCTTATTATGAGGCTGTTTTCAGAAAGGCAGCTAAAGCTTTAGCAGAAAAATGCCAATGAAATTTCACCCGAGAATGCTTCCGCAGCACAACAATGCTCCTACTCATTCCACTCATCAAGCAAGGACAGTTTCGTGAGCCTTGATGGGACATCATTCAGCATGCACTGGACAGTCCTGATTCGGCTCCTTATGACTTCTTTTCGTTTTCTAATCTTAAAAAAATCCTTAAAGGTCACCTGCTTTTCTTTAGTCAATAATGTCAAACAGATTGGGGCTGACATTTGTGTAGTAATTAAGATGCTACTGGGGATGCCCACATCCCATAGCAGAGTGCCCAGCTTCAAAAACAGCTTAGGTGCTGGTGCTGTGGCGCAGAGGGTTAACGCCCTGGCCTGAAGTGCCAGCATCCCATATGGGCACCAGTTCAAGTTGCAGCTGCTCCACTTCCCATCCAGCTCTCTGCTGTGGCCTGGGAAAGCAGTAGAAGATGGCCTAAGTCCTTGGGCCCCTGTACCCACATGGGATACCAGGAAGAAGCTCCTGGCTCCTAGCCTTTGATGGGCACAGCTCCAGCCATTCTAGCCAACCGGGAAGCGAACCAGTAGATGGAAGACCTCTCGCTCTGTTTCTACCTCTCTATGTAACTCTGTCTTTCAAATAGATAAAATAAATCTTTAAAAAAAAAAAAGCAGCTTAGCTCCTGTCTACAGCTAAGGCACACTCTTGGAGGCAGCAAGTGATGATTTATGAAACTGTGTCCCCACCACATGGGAGAGTCCAGATAGAACCTTTGGCCCTCAGCTTTGTCTAGCCCTAGCCATTGTGGACATTTGGGGAGTGAACAAATGAATGGGAGATCTTTGTCCATCTCTGTCTCTCTGTCTCTCTCCCTTTCAAATTAAGTAAACAAACATGTTTAAAAATAATGTAAAAAAGATTGCATTGACAGGGTTAAATTCTAAGGATACTGAGTTTTGTAGGAGTAGACTAAATGATGGTATGGCCACTTAAAAAACATGTCTTGAACTTGATAGAGTTTATGTTGATAAATTTATTATTTTTTTCTTTTTAAAGATTTATTTATTTGAAAGTCCACGTTACACAGAGAGAGAGAGAGAGAGGTTTTCCATCTGCTGGTTTACTCCAGTTGGCTACAACGGCCAGAGCTGTGCCGATCTGAAGCCAGGAGCCAGGAGCTTCTTCCAGGTCTCCCATGTGGGTGCAGGGGCCTAAGGACTTGGGCTATCTTCCACTGTTTTCCCAGGCCATAGCAGAGAGCCAGATCGGAAGTGGAGCAGCCAGGTCTTGAACCAGTGCCCATGTGGGATGCTGGCACTTCAGGCCAGGGCATTAAATCACTGCACCACAGCACCAGCCCGATAAATTTATTCTTTCATTTTCACTTTTTAATTCCTCATTTCCATGCATTTTGAAGTTCCCTCCATTTAAGGATTGGGAAGGGAAGGAGAACCTGAGAAAGAAGGAATTGGAATGCAGATTCTCCCCCAGTGCCTCACACATGAATTGCAGTGGGTGTCCCTGGATGTTAACATTTGAGCAATGTTTTGTTGTTCTTGTTATGACTGCTCTCTCCTAGAGTCGAATTTTATCGTCAGACCAGAAGTCTCCTGGTTGAGGATTTGACGTCCCTTGTTTCCTGGGCCCATTCTCTTCCGTCTCCTTTTACCCAACACGCATAACTGAAAGCACTTGCAGCATCAAGACAGCAGCTGTTAACTGAAAACTCACACAGCAAACAGAGAGCTGGCAGGCTCTGCGGTGCAGGGGGTCCAACTGCTGCTGGGGAGGTCCACATCCCATACTGCAGCGCTTGGGGCCAAGCCTCACTACCAAGCAATCCAGCTTCCTGCTAATGCACACCTGGGAGACGGCAAAGGATGATTCAAGTACTTGGTTCCTGCCACCCGTCTGGGACATCAGATGAAGTTCTTGGCCCTTGGCTTTTGCCTGACCCAGCCCAAGCTGTTGTGGGCATTTGGGGAGTAAACCAGCAGTACTCGCTCTCTGTCTCTCTCTCTCTCTGTCTCTCTCTCTCTCTCTCTCTCTCTCTCTTCCTTTCAAATAAACAAAAATGAATAAATAAATCTTTTTAAAAATTATCCCCTATTAAAAACAGAGCAAGAGGCTTTATGTAAATTATTTCATGTAACTCATAAAAACTACATAAACTTCACATAGGAACCCCTATTTTTCATAAAATTGAGCTAAAGTTTAATATTTTGTATGGGTAGCATAGCTGAGAAGAGGCAGGGTAAAGACGTTATTTCTAGGGGCCAGCATTGTGACGTAGTGGGTAAAGTCACCTCCTGCGACAGCAGCATCCCTTACGAGCACTGGTTTGTATCCTGGCTGCTCCATTTCCAATCCAGCTCCCTACTAATGGCCTGGGAAAAGCAGTGGAAGAAAGCCCAAGTGGTTGGCCTCTGCCACTCATGTGGAAGACATGGAAGAAGCTTCTGGCTCCTGGCCTCCTGGCTTTGGCCTGGCCCAGCCCTGGCCATTGTGGCCATCTGAGGAGTGAACTAGTGGATAGAATCTCTCTCTCTCTCTCTCTCTCTCTCTTTCAAATAAATCAATATTTATTTTAAAAAAGCTTTATATCAAATCCTATTTTTTTTGACAGGCAGAGTTAGACAGTGAGAGAGAGAGACAGAGAGAAAGGTCTTCCTTTTTCCATTGATTCACCCCCGAAATGGCCGCTACGGCTGGCATGCTGTGCCGATCTGAAGCCAGGAGCCAGGTGCTTCCTCCTGGTCTCCCATGCAGGTGCAGGGCCCAAGCACTTGGGCCATCCTCCACTGCCTTCCTGGGCCACAGCAGAGAGCTGGACTGGAGGAGGAGCAACCGCGACAGAATCTGGCACCCCAACCAGGACTAGAACCCAGGGTGCCAGCGCTACAGGCGAAGGATTAGCCTAGTGAGCCTCAGTGCTGGCCAAATCCTACGTTCTTAACTACTTCCATTGAATGAATATTCAATATTATTATGTCCACGTAGTACATGGTAAATATTTCTGCCTTAAAGATGAGCAGACTGAAGGGACAGGGCGCAGATACTGAGTAATAAGATAACCAAGTTCTCTAGACTCAGAGAAATGACCTTCCGAAGAATGCTCACTTTGAGATTGTTTTTCCTTTTGTTACTACCATCTACAAATGCCCTACCATTCTGTTTTCAAGTCATAGCTTGTACTGTGTAAATGGAAAATTACTTGAGCTGATTATCTCAGAAAGGCAACAGTAAAACACACCACGTCACTTGGATTTCAGCATGCCTAGAGTTTCTGGGCTGTGGTTTTATCTTGGT
Organism: Sylvilagus floridanus; assembly: GCA_949820135.1. Lineage (NCBI taxonomy): Eukaryota > Metazoa > Chordata > Mammalia > Lagomorpha > Leporidae > Sylvilagus > Sylvilagus floridanus. The sequence continues at coordinate 18,125,300 of OX463239.1, read as the reverse complement.
TAATATTTGATATAGACTCCTTACTGATGCAGGGAAAGTGAAGTCGTATACAGAAAAAGAAAACTGAACTACATGAAAGGAATAGGATAAAAATAGAAGGGTGCTGGCACACAGAAATGATGGTTGATATGTTAAAAATTCTATATTCAACAATGAAAATATCACAAGCACTTATTAGAGCATTGGCAGGCTTTTGAGGCATAGAATTTGACCTTTATTAAATTTTTAATAAGTCAACATGGATCACTGAATCCAAATACTAAGACTCTAAAAATAATCTCTTAAAAACACACTCTGTGTGTGTGTGTGTGTGTGTGTGTGTGTGTGTGTTGCTTGTGTTTTCATCACAACCAGGCGATCCGTTAGTATTTTTCAAACATCTGGGTAGAGGAAGGAAGATTGCTGGTCAAACCTTCTTGTTTAGGCTCCCTGGACAGTTCCTCTCTCCCCTCTGAACACTGCCTGTTTTTCTGATGGAGTCAAGGCCTTTAAGTCAATCTGTAGAAAATAATTCTAAAAAGAGGGATGCATTTTGTCAAGGGGAAGGAAATGAGAGCTAATTAGAGAATATCTTTTTGCTGTTGTTTTATTTAATTTCTAATCTTTCTTCATGACAATTCACTAACTTGAGAGTTTATTTAAGTTCAAGGTATAACTTGAACTTGATTCCCCCAAAACAGGACTTCCCAACCTTGACAACTGCCTGCAACCTGTCTGGCTGTAGCTCCAGTCATTTGGAAGAAAGCAACTTGGATCCAGCAGATGGTGGGACCCCTGGCATTGAGAAGGGAAAGGCAGCCCCCTCCTCTCTTTCAGGAGCCCCAAATGGTCTTAATTTAACAGGGAACAGCTATTTCTTATTTTAAGAAAATAAGAACCCCATGGCACCCCAGAAAAGCAACTTCTGCTGTGACTGGTGTGTCTCTACCTTGGAAAGCAGGTACGGTGCCATGGTAAGGGTTGAGTATGTAACCAAGGGGTCTCTCTCACCTAATTCCAACATTGCCACTGAGAGTTTCCTCACTCTTCTCTTCAGACATCGAGATCCCCAGAGGATCCACTTTAGCACTGAGGACTTCAGGAGAGAGAAGAGAGATGTTGCTCGCCTGACACCCTAGGTCCACGGTGGGACTGTGCCTGTGGCCTCATTGTGAGCTGAGCTATTTCTGGTGACCACTGATAGCCCCTGATGAAGTGGTGGTCTCTGCAAAGGTGGTAAGTGACCTTGGGACAGGGTCCACGTCCTCCTTGGTTGTCCCACTCATTCAGATTCCTCTGCCAACTGGGTTTTCCTAGCGCTTAACCCAGTGGCTTCTGGGAAGCCCCAAGGCTCCTGTCTGTCCACACTTCCTAGCGTCTTGAAAGGGAACCCTGGGCTCCTCAGAGGTGTTCTGTATCCTCTGAGGGCTAAGGGGATAGCGATGAGTTCAGATTACCTCCTTTTTTCCCCACATATCTTACACCATTTTTTTTCAAGCCATATTGACTCAAGCTGCTCCACTGGGCCTTCAGATGTCTCTCAGTTAGGTGCAGGTTCCCCAAATGCTCTCAAAACTTCAGAGGAAACATGTTAAACTTCCCCCAAAGAATTCTCTCACTCACGACCCCCTAGCAGCAGCACCAGGAAGGTTGTATAAATTCTTCAGTTCAGAGAACACTAGCCCAAGAGCACTTCTTCCAGGCTACCCAACCTCCAGGACGTCCTCCTTGGTACCTCCCACAGGGTGGACAGGAGAGGTGGCTACTACATTCCACGGACACCAGGCTCCCTCCTGGTTGTGCCCTGCCCCCCGCCCGGTTCCTCCCTTTGCTTGCATTCTGTGCCAGGCCTGAAAGGAAGCTCTGTGTCCCCCAGTGGGCCAGCTCATGGACAGTTCTATGAATTCAGGATGTGTGCAAAAAGATTCCCCTTCTCTGTAAGCTTTGTCAAACGACCAGGACAAAAGGGAAAGTCCCTCCACATGCCCTTCACACAAGGAAAGAGCCTTACAGTTACGACGCAAATGCTTGGACTTGTGCCTAGGTGGGTTCCTTCCTGGGAGGTTCATCACTCAAAGGCAGAAGCAAACTCATACTTGAGGCTTCTTTAGTAAGACACAGCCTTTTCCAAGGCACCAGATGTACTCGATTTCTCCAGATGTCATTCAAGGTGTTTTGTTGCCTTCATCTCCTGCTGTTGCTCTCTTGAAATTCTCAGTTTTGAACATGGAGTCTTTATTTTCATCTTGTCTTGGGCCCCCTCGGATAAGGCAGCCACTCCACTGCCCTAGCAGATTCTACCTAACACAGGCCCCTGGGGCCTCCAGGTAAGACAAAAACAAGACAAAGAGGAAGAAGAAGGAACGTCAACATTTTTCTGGCCAGGGCAGTGCAGGTAAGCAAAGCGTGCAGCAGCATTTGTCCTGACTTCCCCCCCCGAGTCTCTGCTCTGGACTGAAGCCCGGAGAGAGGAAGGAGTGTTAAATAGGTGCGGGAGAACCAGATGGAAGGGAGACTTCAACTCCCAGTCCTAATCGGAAAACTGGCACCACGCACAGCCTGCCCCTTCCCAAACGGGGACCTCCAAGCAGCCTCCCCTTGGTGGTACAGTGTAGATAGGCACTGGGGAATTTCAGACTTAGCTCCTTGGCCAGTCTGGCTCCAGTGCCTTCTGGATGGGAACCAGGTGTTTCCTTGGCCCCTGGGGGGCATCTTGACCCCAGTCCTGCAACCCTATTGCCCACCCTGAGTCCACCCCAGGGCTCACGGTGTTGGCCGGGTTCTGGGAAGAGACCACATGAGACCCTGGACCACCACTGAGGCTGAGCCAATCAGGCTGGGACTGAGGGGCTCTGACTCTGCCCCAACAGGTCCCACAAGTCCCTCTCCTGCCATTACCCCAGACCACACTGGAGGAGGAGGAAGAGCTCAGAGGGGCGAGCAGGCCTTAAAGGGCCCCCTGTTGATGACAGCTCCATAACGTTAATCAACACGGGCGTGACAGCTATTTCTTCCCTACTTCCCCTGCAGGAGGGAGTTTGTGAGGAAAACCAGGCTGATTATAAACAAAAGCAGAGGAAGCACATTTCCTCTGCACAGCTAAGTTTATAACCCTGCTGTGTTTTATGTTGTCCCAGGTGCTGCATTGAAATTTTAATTATCAATTATAAAGGAACACAAGCACGGCATGTGTAAATAAAATCCACATAGAGAATCCCCCAAGCTTCGGTTTAATGACTCCACATCTCTCCTTTCCAGATCTCACGGTTCACATTTCATTGCAATTTTGTCAATCGCTTTCGCATGCATTGTCTCATTTGCCTTCACAACAACTCTCCAAGGCAGTCAGGAAAGATGCTATTGACCACATTTTGCAGGAGACGCAAGGATTTGAGACTAAATGATTTGTCCAATTACGATTTTCTTCATGTTTCTTCTGCTTGGGGTTTCTTGAATTTCTTTGTTCAGTGCGTTAGGACCTAACTATACAAGTGTACTTCAAAAAGTTTGTGGGAAATGGAATTGAAAGAGAAATTTATTATGGGTACAACATTGTTTTGAAATTCATGCAGTAATGGGTCTTCAAAAAGTTCATGGAAAATGAGTATTATGAAGAAGCTATTCATGTATTTCAAAATTGTCTGCTCAGCACTAAAATAAACTTGAATTGCTCATGAACTTTCTGTTGTACTCATATATTATACTTCTTGAAGTTGTTCCACTGTTCACTGATGTTCTGTTAATTTTAAAAATTTTTTTTAAAAATTTATTTATTTGAAATTCAGAGTTACACAGAGAGAGGAGAGGCAGAGAGAGAGAGACAGAGAGAGAGAGAGAGAGAGAGAGGTCTTCCATCCATTGGTTCACTCCCCAATTGGCCACAACAGCTGGAGCTACACCAGGAGCCAGGAGCTTCTTCTAGGTCTCCCTAGAGGGGGCCAGGGAGTTGGGCCATCTTCCACTGCTTTCCCAGGCCATAGCAGAGAGCTGGATCGGAAGTGGAGCAGCTGAGACTTGAAAAGGCGGCCATACGGGATGCTGGCACTGAAGGCAGAGGCTTTACCTGCTATGCCGCAGCACCAGCCCCTAATTTTTTTTTTGTTAAATGTTTACCTATTTGGAATGAAACATGAAAGGGAGAGAAAGACAGACAGACAGACACACACACACACACAGAGGGAGACAGAGAGAGGGAAAGAAGGAGAGAAGGAGGGGAGAGAGAGGGAAGAGGGAGAGAGGGACAGAGGCAGAGAGATATTTCCCATTGGCTGTTTTACTCCCCAAATACCCACGATAACTAAGGAGCCAGGAACTCCATCCAGGTCTCCCACATGGGTGGCAGAAACCCAAGTCCTTGGGCCATCCTCTGCTGCCTCTCAGTATTGTGCATCAGCAAGAAACTGTATTGGGAACAGAGTAGCTGAGACATGAACCAGGCCTTCCAATACAGGATGCAAGAGTCCCAGGCAGCAGCTTAACTGCTGTGCCACAATGTCCACCCCTGTGTTCTTTTATTTTCTACATTAGCACATATCTCAGATCTACTTAATATTGTCAATATTCCCTCTGGTTGAGCACATGGAATATGTGGTTATAGTAACTATTGTATTGTCCCTATCTGTTCATTCTAATACAGGTGTCAGTTCTGAGTCATGTTCTGTTAGTGAGTTTTCTCCTTACCGTGGGTCATGTTGGGGGCTTATCTTCTTGGCTCATAATCTTTGACTGGATGCCAGTCCTTGCAAAATGTTTGGTGTTGGAGTCTTAATTGCTGTAAAAATACTATCATGAGTGTTTCAACAAAATTTTAAGTACACAACATAGCATTGTTAACTGTAGGTAAAATATTGTATAGCTCTCTAGAGCTTATTCACCTTGCAAAATTGAAACTTAATACTCATTACAAAGAAACTCCCCAATTCGCCCTCCACCAGGTCCTGGAAACCACTACTCTACTTCCCGTTTCTATGAGTCTGATTATTGTAGACTCCTCATAGAGGTGGAATCCTGGACTATTTGTTCTTCTGGGATTGGCTTGTATCACTTAGCATTATGTTGTGCGGATTGTCCCGCCTCTCACAGATGGCAGGATTCCCTTCTTATTGTAAGTCTGAGTAATATCCTGTTGTATATACACATCACATTTTCTTTATCCATTCATACTGATGGGCATTTAGACTTTTACCTAGCTCGGCTATTGTGAGGAATGCTCAAGGGATGTGGAAATGTATGTATGTCTTCAAGATTCTGATTTCAATGATTTTGGCAATATACCTAGAAGTGAGGCTGCTAGATCATATGGTAGTTCTAGTTTTTTGTTTTTTTTTTTTTTGAAAAAGATTTATTTATTTACTAGAAAGTCAGAGCTACACAGAGAGAGAAGGAAACGCAGAGAGAGGTCTTCCATCCACTGGTTCACTCCCTGTAGGCAGCCTTTGGACAAGTCAAAGCTAATCTAAGCCTGTGGAATTCCTGGGATAAGAAAGTCACATACTCCCATCCTGAAGGGGGATGTTAATCAAGAACACCCTGTTAAAATTATCTGTGCTACCGGAGACCCTGATAAGTTGCTTGCATATGTTGTTATCTTTTGTGCTTCTTTGTTCTGCAGCCTGGCTTTATATAAATACCACTAAGACATTAGAATAAATGAGCCTTGATCAGCCTTGTTGTCTTGGCTCCATTCTCTGTGCCCTTGTCCCTCTTTTCATTCCCACTCCCTCCTTCAAGTTCCATTCAACTGGTGCAGCTGGCCCGCACAACTCCCCAATTGGCCACAAAGGCCAGAGCTGCGCTAATCCAAAGCCAAGAACCAGGAGCTTCTTCCTGGTCTCTCACATGGGTGCAAGGGCCCAAGGACTTGGGCCATCTTCTACTGCTATCCCAGGCAATAGCAAAGAGCTGGATCAGAAGAGGAGCAGCTGGGACCAGAACTGGTGACCATATGGGATGCCGGCCCTGCAGGCAGCAGCTTTACCCGCTACATCACAGCGCCAGCCCCTTTAGTTTTAATTTGAAGAACTTCCATCCTCCACAGTGCCAACACCACTTTACATTCCTATCAGCAGCGTACAGAGATCCAGTTTCACTACATCCTTGCTAACAGTTGTTAACACTTATTCTTTTGCTAACAACCATGTTCATGAGTGTTAGGTGACCTCTCATACATCTCATTGTGGTTTAAATTTGAATTTCTCTAATTATTAATGATATGCATCATTTTATATACCTCTCGTACATTTGCATGTCTTCCTTGGACAAAAAGTTCTTTGAACATTTCTAAAATCATGTTATTTATTACTTGTTTGTTTTGCTATAGAACTGTGGGAGAGCCTTATTTTACGTATTTACTTATTCACATACACTTTCAGTGTTATTTCAAGAAGTCTGCAAGACCAACATCACGATGCTTTCCCCTGTGTTTTCTTCCAGGATTTTTAGAGTTTCAGGCCTTATATGTAAATGTTGAATCCATATTGATTTGACTTTTGTCTACAGTCCAATACAATAGTCCAATTCCACTCTTTCCCATGTGGGTATCCAGTTTCCTCAATACTTATTAAAGACTCTCCTTCCCCAGCTGTCTTTAGCACCCTTGTCAAAGATCAGTTGACCATGTATGCATGTACTTATTTCTAGGTTGTCACTCTGTTCCATAGGTCTACATGTCTGTTTTGATGCCAGTACCATACTATTTTAATTACTGCAGCTTTGTAACATATTTTACAATCAAGGAGTATGAAGTCTCCAGCTTTGTTCTTCTCCACCAAAGCTGCTTTGGCTATTTGGGGTCTTTTGAAATTTCAAAATTATTTTTTATACTTGTCTTGAGTACTGGATATTTTTGTGTTTCTATAAATACACCTGAGTTCTTTTATGCGATATAGTTTGGGAACTTGAAAGCAGTTTACGATTTTAGGAGAGGGTTTTGATTTTAAGATTTGTTAGGTAGGTCCAGAACAGAAGCTAATTATTTGCTACTATTGAGGCAAGATCTTACTGAGTATTCTGCCAGAGACCCATGATTTCAGTTATCTTGTCTGGTGGGTATGAATAGGCACTATTCCCAGTCCCAAGTGAGCTTCAGAGCCCTTCCAGTCCTTGTGGGCGACCCCTTCCCTAGCCATGGGTGATTTCCTCACTTCTTTCTTGAGTATTCAAGGGAGACCCTCTGCAGATATTATCAATTCTATTTCTGTATAGTTTTCTCCTCTTAGTGCTCTATCCTTTGAATCTTTTTTTTTTTTTTTTACAGGCAAAGTGGACAGTGAGAGAGAGAGAGAGAGAGACAGAGAGAAAGGTCTTTCTTCTGTTGGTTCACCCACCAAATGGCCGCTATGGCCGGAGCTGTGCCAATCTTAAGCCAGAAGCTAGGTGCTTCTCCTGGTCTCCCATGCAGGTGCAGGGCCCAAGCACTTGGGCGATCCTCTACTGCACTCCCTGGTCACAGCAGAGAGCTGGACTGGAAGAGGAGCAACTGGGACTAGAACCTGGTGCCCATATGGGATGCTGGCGCTGCAGGCGGAGGATTAACCAAGGGAGCCACGGTGCCAGCCTCTCATTTCTTCTATTTCTAATATCACAGGCATTTAGTGTCTGAAATCCAAGGTCTTGAAAAGAGTAGGTGCGTATATTTTGTCTAATTTTTAATTGTTCCACCAGATGGATAAATCAGAGCCCCTTAGTCCAGCTCAGTCAGGAGCAGTCATCTTCCTGCATCTCTCTGGATGTATATATCTGTGTGAGTTCTTCTGGTCAAAGGAAAGGTGGTTCCTTTCTAGATCCTAACATGATTTCTTGAATCATAAAAGGTTTAAAATAACCTAAGAATGGCTAAAGATTAATGATGGCCATAACCAGAAATATTTTTGAAAATAATCAGAAAACTGTAAACATGGAAGACTTAGAACAAAAGTCATTTACAAAATCAGCTTTTAGGAAGAGTAAGTTATTACAATAATTTCAATGTACAGTGGTTTGTGAGATACAAAAGCTATCATGCCTTAATGTATCTATTTAGTATAGATTCTTATACATTCACCACCTCATAAATAATTCCCACACTCACAGAGACAGGGAGTCAATAAAGCAGAGTTTTAAAAATAGAAAACAGCTTCCATCAGCACGTCTTCTCCAACAGAGACTAAAGGAGTTCTCCCTTAAATAAAGCGCAAAATTGATTTAAGATCAACACAACAGATCTTGTGAGGGGAACTATCTATTTCAGCCAAAGAAGACAATGACACACACGCTGGCTGACCCTGACAAGTGTGGATATCTATTCATATTTCAGTGTCCTTGGTTGTAAGCAACAAAAATCGTCTCATACTATTTAAGAAGAAAGGGAATTTATTAGAGAGATAATAAGGGGCTTGCAGAGTTCATGTGACAGCTGCACTTCTTAGCTGGAAAGCTAGGCTGCTCACAAGGGCTGTGGAGGGGGAGCCCCACTTCTAAGGCTCACCACGGGAACGGTTGGCGGGGGGTCTTTGCTGCCACAGCTGATAAAACTCACACTACCAGTGCAATGAAATCAAAACACCACTGCTTGTGCACATCGCTCAGCCAAGTCTCAAAGTCTCAGCAAAGAGCCTCCAGTCAGCCAGATCTAACTCATGTGCCTGATCTTGCTGGGGGGTTCAGAGAGAACAGGAACTCCTGCCTCCTTTCAAGTCTCACCCAGCGATGAATTCCTGAACAAAGAGAATGGGTTTAGATACGGTGCAGCAGCTCAAACAACAGAGGTCCAGTGTCTCTGTCTTAGAGGAACTTTCACTGTTATTATGCTGGGAAAATTGTCAAGACTTGGACATGGAGCACAGGGATTCCCGAGAACCCCTTCCAGGTAGTGCTAGGCATGACCCAGCAGCCCAGCCCAAGTGTGATCTGATTTTCCAGGGGTTTGCTCGCCTCCCTCACCTTACTAGTTGTGATTGACTAGGATATTTTACAACCCCAAGTGGGTAGATATTAATTGTAGGAAACAGAGTGACGTGAATCATTTTGTCCCATAGCAATGAAAATAAATATTCCAGTAATACAGATGACTTTTATGTAAAAGAAACCTTAGCATTTAAGTTTTTTATCTTATAAAATATTAGCCACTTTTTAATTCTAAATTATCACTTAGTCATTGCTTCCTTTGATGATTATAAACACTTCATTTTCCTTAGTTCCCTTTGAACAGCCTTCCTTTTTTTGCTAATTCTGTCATTAAGGTTTTAAATAAGCTTTTGACATGTGTCCCTTTATGCTTGTATGAATTATGCTTTTAATTTTTAAAAATTTGTACTTTGATAATACTTTCTGTCAGTATAAATATGCCCAGCTTTAAGAGGTGGCTGATGCTCTTACCTTCTTTATCACATTTGTGGACAAAAAAATAGAGATTTCATTCTTGTCATTGTCAAAATTAAAAGAAAAATAAGACAAGAAAGAAGAGAGAGAGTGGGAGTGGAGGGGTAGAAAGTATCATTCTGCATGGAAGCTGGTGCTGTGGGGTAGTGGGTAAAGCCGCCGCCTGCAGTGCCGGCAGGCCATGTAAGCACTGGTTCAAGTCCCGGCTACTTCACTTTCAATCCAGCTCTCTGCTATGGCCTGAGAAAGCATCAGCAGATGGCCCAAGTCCTTGGGCCCCTACACCCATGTGGGAAACTTGGAAGAAACTCCTGGCTCCTGGCTTTGGATTGGCCCAGCTCCAGCTGTTGTGGCCATCTGGGGAATGACTTCTCTCTCTCTCTCTGCCTCTGCCTCTCTGTAACAACTCTGCCTTTCAAATAAATAAATAAATCTTTTTTTAAAAAAACTCTATATATGAAATACATGAAACTTATTCCCATTATATAAATTAAAAATTAAATATATAATATATAAATATAAAAATTAAATAAGTATATATGAAGAGAGAGAGAAATAAGGTCCCCTTTATACAACTAAAACATATACAGAATATTTTTTAACTTTAAAAAAATGAGATAAAAATATCAAATATTCAGAGGCAGAATGGTGGTTACTCAAAGTACAAACTCAAGATCCAGAACAGCTGTTTTTTACTGCTTTGTAGCCTTGGGCAAATTACTCAACCTTTATTAGCATCAGCTTCCTCTTTTACAAATTTGCAATAATAAATTGGCTATTATGAGGATCAAATGACTTGGTGCCTACAGAGAACTTATTTTAGTGCCTGAAACATGAAAAGCACTATTTAAATATATGTAAAAGCTCTATATTAGTAAGTATAGTTAATATTGTTTTTGTGTTTTAGGTTTACAAAGTACAGATTGATAATACTCTTCTCCCAAATACACAGTTTATCTGCTATTACATTGCGGTAGCTTGCATTTTCCACAGATAGATGTAATGGGATTTCTCATGCCGTGGCATGCTTTGATCAAGAGGTGATATCTACCATTGAACCTGGGCAGGCCTTAGTGATTTGGTTGACCAACAGAATGTAGCAGAAGTGACCCTCTGAAATTTCTGGAGTTCCATCATGAGAAGCCTTGTAACAATCCTGTGACAGGAAACACTTGCTGTTGGATGCTCCCGTGGGAACACAGCTGCTCCATGGGGAGTCTTACGTGAGTGTGCTGTCATTGATTGCGCTGGTTGAGTTCCCAGCCAACAGCAACATCAGGTGCCAGCCAAGTGACAGCCGTTTTGAATATCCATTCCGGTTGAGCCTTCCAATGACTCCAGCCCAGCTCTGTCTGTCTGAACCTGCACAAAGGGGTCCCAGCAAGAACCTTTCTGCTGAACCCGGGGAACTCACAGAACCATTCTAGGAAATAATAAATTGTCTGCAAGCCACTAGGCTTCGAGATGACTTATTATTCAGCAATGGACAATTAAAACACACAACAGGGGTCTCTCTGCCATGGGCCCAAGAGCCACCTTGGTTCATCTCATCTGTAAGTTATTCTATCTAAACATTATGCTACAGGAAGAAGCAAAATAAAATTCTAACAAACATGATCTGGAGAGGATAGACACTTGCAACTCATTTACCATAATTTTGGGCACAAATATTTGAAAATAACGAGATGCCTTTCAAGTACTTCCTGACTTCAGCTCTCTGTTGGGAAATTCTAAATCACCTTTTTATCTAAGTAACACTGGCTGCTACTGAGTTCCAGGATTTTTCAAATCCCACACTGGTATAACCAGAAAATTGTTGCAAGTAGTTTTATGCTCCTTTAGGAAATGTAAACCCTTCGTTTTCCTTTGTGGCAGATGAATCCTTGGGTTAGAGCAAGAAAAATCAACAGATGTTTAGTTATACAAAAGTATTACAACAAATCCTTTCTAAAAGCATGTGAGTTTGAGGCTGCCACTCTAAGCTGAGTACCCTGTACACCAATGTAAAATTTTGTCTTATGGATAAGCAGAATTACAGCTTTGTAGATAATATTAACTTTAAAAAAGTGGTGCTCAAACATGGAACCATTTTTAAAAGAATGAACCAAAAATTCCCAGCACTGTTTAAAGTATTATAAAAATTTAAAAATATGAAAAAGCATAAAATAAATATGCATTGAGCACCTACAATGTGTTGGGTGCTGCTCTAGGCACTGGTGACAGACTATGTCGGAGAATTTTCAATTTGGTGGAACTCCAATTATAAGTGGATCAGCCCATTTAGCTCCTATACATGGCATTAATATTTGTGGTAGAAAACTCCAGATTTGTGGACACATACTCAATACTGTTGTCCTATACTCTGTTGTTGGAAAGGGTACAGAGATAACATGTTCCACTTGTCAGTTGTCCTGGAAAAGGGATAACCCAGGGAGTAGGAACGGGAATTTAGCAAGCAGGCCTTACAGGAAAAGTAAGGATACCCCCTCTCTAGCCTTCTGCTGTCAGATACAGATTATCAGGCAACAGGTTGCCCACAAAGGCCATTCTGCAAAGAGAGCCACAGATAAAAACATTTTAAGAACCTATTAAAATGTTTGAAAATTAAAGAAAACTACTGGCTCCAAAAGATGAAAACTGTTAAATCAGTATTAATAGATGTTTAATTAAATGCCTACAAAATGTAACATTATGCCAACAGCATTAATTGTTAAAATTAGTATTCATTAAGATGTCATTACACTTCAAAATAATTAATGGTTCTGATTATCTCATTTTGCAAGAATTCTCAAATGTGTGTGATTGCCAAGAAGTCATTGACAATCATAAATCAAAAGAGTTGCCAAAAAATTTCCAAAGGAAATATAAAGATCCACTCCTATGGTCAATATTAAATCAATATTAAATATTAAATATGGGATGTGGATTTTGTCAATGTGTTTGATAGGAAGTGAATAAGTCTTAAATGCTTAACAAGGGTCTGATTTCTCAGGGCTATCCCAATGATGGTAAGTGTTTCCCTAGCCACACTGAAGCAGGCTAGGATTAGGTCAGGAGGAGTATCAGTAAGGGACCCCCAGGGCCACTTTAAAACTATCCAGGGCCTCTGTGTGACTTAGAAAAAGGAGGTCCCCTCCAGGTAGATACAGTGCCAGACAAGGCCCAGAACTTGATGAGTTGGAAGCAGATTAGATTCCAGCTGTGCCTTCTAGGCTAGCTCCCTTATTCCGTACACAATGTGTACAAATGGGGAAGCCCCATCTGTGTAGCAACTGCTGGCTACCCTGTGGCTTTATTTCCCTCCCACTGTCATGAGGCTGTGGCCAAGTCATCATGGAAAGTCTTGGCCTGGTCATTAGTTAGCCATAGGAAATGGAAAGGGAGGACAGAGCCCACATGTAGGACAAAGAGGAGCAGAATTCTCATTGCTTAGGTCACAAGATAACTGCTCAGTAGAGTACGAATATGGTTCAGGTCCAGGTCCAGCTCAGCCACGGCAGCTTGGACCAGAGCCTCAGAGCGCGTCAACCTGCTCCTGAGCAAGAGGCTGCATGCTTCAACCTGAGAATGACCGGGGGCTTGCATGAGCAGTGTGGAAATCAGCAATCGGATCTTCATTTTATTTTGCAGTCATAGGCCACTCACACTCATCATGGGCTAGCAAAGACTAGGGAAACAGCGTCTTCCCTCACAAAGGCTCTTGTTGAAAAAAAAAAATAAACAGAATAAGGTTCTCTCAAAATATAAATAAAAATAAAACTAGAAGTTGCCTTTATAACCTAAGCTGTAATATATCAATAATTACCTTAAGTGTAAATTGCTTAAATCACCCACCAAAAGATAGACAATCCATATGCTGTTCACAAGAAATTCACTTCACATTCAGCACTATATGCAAGCTGAAAATAAAAGGAAGGAAAAAGCTATACCAGGCAAATATTAATTTTTAAGATTTATGTATTTATTTGAAAGTCAGAGTTACAGAAACAGGGAGGAACAGAGAAAGAGATCTTCCCTCTGCTGGTTCACTCCCCAGATGTCCACATGGCCAGAGCTGAGCATTGGCCAAAGCCAGGAGCTTCATCTGGATCTCCTACGTGGTTAGCAGGGGCCCAAGAACTTCTGTCATCTTCCTGTGCTTTCCCGGGCGATAGCAGGGAGCTGGATCAGAAGTGTAACAGCCTGGACATGAACCAGTGTCCATATGGGATGCCAGGGTCGCAGGAAGCAGCTGTGTACATTTCGTCACAAACGTTAATTTTTAAGAAGCAGAACACTGTGGGGCCAGTGTTGTTGTACAGCTGGTTAAGCTCCTGTTTGTGACACTGGCATCCCATACTGGAGTGCCAGGGAGGGTCCCAGCTGCTCTGCTAACGTGTCTGGGAAAGCAGCAGATGACGGCTCCAGCACTGGGGCTCCTGTCACTTATGTGGGAGACCAGGTTGGAGTTCTGGGCTCCTGGTCTGGCCCAGCCCCAGCTGTTGCAGTCATCTGAGGGAGTGAACCAGCAGATGAATGATCTGAATATTTTTTTTAAAGATTTATTTACTTATTTGAAAGTCAGAGTTACACACAGAGAGGAGAGGCAGAGAGAGAGAGAGGTCTTCGATCCAATGATTCACTCCCCAATTGGCCACAACGGCTGGAGCTGCACCGATCCAAAGCCAGGAGCCAGGAGATTCTTCCCAGTCTCCCATGTGGGTGCAGGGGCAGGGCAATCTTCTACTGCTTTCCCAGGCCATAGCAGAGAGCTGGATCAGAAAGGAGAAGCTGGGACTTGAACCGGCGCCCATATGGGATGCCGGAGCTTCAGGCCAGGGCATTAACCTGCTGAGCCAAAGCGCCAGCCCCCAATGATCTGAATTTTTCAGGATTTTCTGATGGCTCTGCCTACACCAAAATGCTTTTATTTCAGTTTATCCAGTAAATAAGGGAAAACATTTCACAAAACAAATTTGTCCCCCAAACTCCTAATGCATTCATCAAAGATAATTATTTCTCAGAGAATGTAATGAGAATCCAATTTTTGTTTAAAGAGGCAATTTTCAAAATGCAATCATGTTCTCCAAAACTGTCCTGTGAACAGCAAGACCCATAGAAGAGCAAGCCAGCGCTGTGGTGCAGTGGGTGAAGCCGCTGCTGCAATGCTGGCATCCCCTATGGGCACTGGTTTGAGTCCCGGCCGTTCCACTTGTGACTCAGCTCTCTGCTATGGCCTGGGAAAGCAGTAGAAGATGGCCCAAGTCCTTGGGCCCCTGCACCAGAGTGGGAGACCCAGAAAAAGCTCCCAGCTCCTGGCTTTGGATTGGCACAGCTCCAGCCACTGCTGCCAATTAGGGAGTGAACCCGCAGATGGAAGCGTGCTCTCTCTCTCTCTCTCTCTCTCTCTCTCTCTCTCTCTGCCTCTCCTTCTCTCTCTGTGTAACTCTGACTTCCAAATAAATAAATAAATAAATCTTAAAAAAGAAGAAGAAGAAGAGCAAGCAATGAAATGGGCTGGGGGTGGGAATTCACAATGTTAATTTACTAGCAATTCTCATAGATGGTCTAACCAATCCCCTATGAAGCCCTGTATCAAGATAATATCCTCAAAATATTTCTTCCTCATAGAAACCCTTTGCATTAGTGGCAAACCCTGACTCCTCTCCACTTTCTTGTGCTTGGAATGATCATAAATCACACAAATTTATAAAGGAAAAAAGAAACTTAAATATCTCAACCACTGGGGATACTTTTTTTTTTTAGCTTTTATTTAAAGAATATAAATTTCCAAAGTATAGCTTATGGATTCCAATGGCTCCCCCCCTCACAACTTCCCTCCCTCCCGCTACCCTCCCCTCTCCCGCTCCCTCTCCCCTTCTGTTCACATCAAGATTCATTTTCAATTCTCTTTATACACAGAAGATCAGTTTAGAACATATTATGTAAAGATTTCAACAGTTTGCCCTCACATAGAGACACAAACTGAAATTATTGTTGGAGTATTAGTTATAGTATTAATTCACAATGTACAGCACATTAAAGACAGAGATCCTACATGATTTTTTTTTAAAGAATTGATTAATTATCTATGCAATTTCCAATTTAACACCAAGATTTTTTAATCATTTGCAATTATCTTTATACACAGAAGATCGATTTGATATTATAGTATGTAAAGATTTCATCAGTTTGCACCCACACAGAAACACAAAGTGTAAAAATATTGTTTCAGTACTAGTAATAGCATTATTTCACATTGGATAACACATTAAGGACAGATCCCTCATGAGACGTAAGTACACAGTGACTCCTGAAGTTGATTTAACAATTTGACACTCTTGTTTATGGCGTCAGTAATCTCCCCAGGCTCTAGTCATGAGTTGCCGAGGCTATGGAAGCGTTTAGGGTAAAGATTTATTTATTTATTTATTTAAAAGGCAGATATAGAAGGAGAGAAAGGAGATCAATTTATCTTCCATCCGTTGGTTACTCCCCAGGTGGTTGCAACAGCAAGGGCTGGACCAGGCCAATGTTAGTAGGCAGGAAATCTACCTGGGTCTCCCAGATGGGTGGCGGGACCCAGGTACTTGGGTCATCTTCTGTTGCTTTCCGTGGCAATTAGCAAGAAGCTAAATCAGAAACCCTGAGTAGCTTGGATTCAGACTGGCACTCCAGATATGGGATTCGGAGGCCCCAAGTCGCAGCTTAACCTGCTGTGCCACAACACCCACCCCAGGGCATACTTTGAATATACATATTTCCTTTTTTTAAAAAAAGATTTATTTATTTACTTGAAAGAGTTACAGAGAAAAGGAAAGGCAGAGAGAAAGAGAGAGGTCTTCCATCTGCTGGTTCACTCCCCAGTTGGCTGTAATGGCCAGAGCTGAGCCAAGAGCTTCATCTGGGTCTCCATTGCAGGTGAAGGGGCCCAAAGACTTCGGCTACCTTCTACTGCTTTCCTAGGCCACAGCAGAGAGCTCGATTGGAAGTGAGCAGCTGGGACTCAAACCGGTGCCCATATGGGATGCCGGCAATGCAGGTGGAGGCTTTACTTACTACGCCCCAGTGCTGGCATCCAAATATACATATTTCAATACAATATATCTATGTCACTTCTCACTTTTCAACTATTCTAAAAATTCCTGTCTTTAACAAATTTCCAGAAAATATCACCCATATCTTCACTGAGCAGAGCAGCTAAACTATCCCAGGAACATCTGCATCAGCCATAATACTGAAGAGCAACCCTGGTAAGAGCAAGGCACCCTTTCCTAACCAGCCGTCCTGTTGTCCTGCATCTCTAGCTCATTAACAAACTCCAGCCATCCTGCTGGGCTTCCCTTCCCAAGAAGAGCCATGCACACCAGTCAGCCATGGGGCCAGGCACGCAGCCTTACCAAAACATGCTTGCTTTGAGCCCCGTTACAGAACCTAGCATACATGTTTTCCTTGAACCTGCCTCTATGCAAAACCAGGTGACTTTATTCTCTGATGAATACCAAAATATTGCCAGAATGTTAAACATTCTTTCCAATAAATACAAAATTGGGCTCTGGATATATGCCAACTGCACAAACATCATAAAATAATTTCAGCATCACAAATCCATCATGGCACCCCCGTTCTCATCTTGGAAGACGATTTTGTGGACTCTAGTACAAAACACTGTTTCAGAAGGAAGCTGCACAAGCCCACAAAGGCAGGCATTCAACCAGAAAAACAAAGTCAGTGACAGGAGGGCCACGTTAGCACCTACTACAGGGCCCCCGTGGAAAGTATTGGAAAATAGGCCAAGGATGCTACACAATGTGGCTCCATGCTTAGGGATTCTTCACCTTTCAAAGAAATGAAAATGAGTATTTCTGTCCCTTCTTTTATAAGACAGAATGTGATATAAGTATTTGAAATGGATTTTGAGCACAATTTTCCATTGCATGAGGGCGAGGCATTTTTTGAAAAGAACAGTCATATTTTCAATATCTTACTGATGCTTTGTATTAATCATTTAAAAACACCATCTGTCTCCTTTGCCAAGGGCCTCAGTTCTGAATTAGAAAAAGAAGTACTACAGAAAAAAACAAAAACAGAAACAAAAATTAAACTCTGTAAAAACCTTAGTCCAGCAGCAGTGTGATGTGGCAGGGTCCCCGGTGATCCAGTGGACAATGAAATGGAAGCAGGCACTGCCCAGCGAGGAGCCTGATAAAACCATGGTCGTCAGCACACTTCAGAGGCTCATTCAGACGGAAAGACACCGGCATCCAGGCTCCTCTCGGCTGACAAGTGGTGGCAGTGCCCTGGCGGGGGTTTCTGAATGCGAGGGTAGCATTCTGCTCTAGTACCACACAGCAGATAGCCAACCTGCAGCATTCGGGGGTTGGTGGTCTTGTGTGTGTGTGGTGGGTGTTATTAGGCATAGCTTGTTTTGCTTTTATACTTAAAAAGGCAGAAGTATTGTATTTCCTCCTTAGTCATCATTGCTGAGATAAGGAATATCTCATAAGAAATGATCGAGGCTCCCAGAAACACAGAAGTTGAGAATCAAGCATTCCTAGGGCTGGAAGCAAAAGGCCAGGGCGAGACTTAGCCTTGGGGTTGTTTTCCACCTGGGAAGCCTCTTTCTTCCTTCCGAGTTCTCCCCAGACCCTGAACTGGTAGGTGGGGGATCTCGGGCACAGGTGTGGGGTATCGGCAAGCAGACTTTAGGTATCTACAACTTACAAGGACTGCCAAGTCACATCTCTTGGGTGCCTTTCTCCATGGTCAGCAAATAAACATGGGCCCCAGCACCTTTTCCAGTGCTATCACTGCTGAGAAATGTCATGGAAACTCATTATCTCTCTTTTTTTAAACTTTTATTTAATGAATATAAATTTCAAGTGTAGTAAAACCTGGCTGCTGTCCCTATTTGGTGCACTTAAAACCATGAGAAGGAGTTACACCAAGTACTCTTCATGTTGTCCTGCATATGGGATAGGATTTCATCACTTCAAATTTCTTAACATGAAAAACAGACACTAACATTTCACCTAATCTAAACTTCACTGGCCAGTTGGGGCTGGCACTATAGCTTAGTGGGTTAAGTCACCACTCACAGAGCCAGCATCCCAAATGGATTCTGGTTTGCATCCTGGCTACTCCACTTCCGATCCAGCTCCCAGTTAATGGCCTGGGAAAGCAATGGGAGATGGCCCAAGTGCTTGGGCCTCTGCACCCATGTGGGAGACCCAGAGGTAGCTCCTGGCTCATGACTTCATTCTGGTCCAACCTTGGCCATTGTGGCCATCTGGGGAGTGAACCAGCAGACAGAGGATGTCTTTCTCTCTCTGTAACTCTGACTTTCAAATAAATAAATTAATACTTAAATTAAATCAGCCCTTCCCCTAGGAACTCCATGTCTCATAATCATTTCCAGTGTTATTTCAGGTCCCAGCTGGTTTTCTAGTACAGATGGACTCGCTAGAAGACTATAATTTCACCTCATATTCTTCTAATAATTTTGCTTCTATCCATAGTTCCTTCAAGTCCACTCCATCAAATCTTCATCTGCAGTCTGCACTCACCAATGGAAAATTTAGCTGCCTGGGAATTTTGCTTTGGGCACTTCACCTTCATTTGGGTTCATACCCCATAGCTCCGTTTAATAACTCATTTCAAATGTGCAGTCTCTGATTCCTCTGTCTTCCACCTATAAATGGGGCTGAAAATATATTTCCTGCTGACAAGTCACCGCAAAGCAGAGGTGCTTTGAAGCTGCAATGAAACTGTGTCAACATGGCAGTGGCGTGCATGACGAAGCTAGTCGGTATTTCCTGCCAATGTGAAAACGAAGGCTGAAGGTTAGTTCCACACACATAAAACCTGCCGAGGTTACATGCTGTCACTTTATAACCTTGTCCACTATTTTTTAAATGTATAGCCAGACTTTTTATGTGAGAGTCTCTGTCCTCCACAGTATGTCTTCATAATGAATTTCACTTTGCACACCATGTGTCATCGTAGGCTTTCTTTTTTTTTTTTTTTTTTGACAGGCAGAGTGGACAGTGAGGAGGAGAGATACAGAGAGAAAGGTCTTCCGTTGCCGTTGGTTAACCCTCCAATGGCCGCCGCGGCCAGCGCGCTGCGGCCGGTGCACCACACTCGTCCAATGGCAGGAGCCAGGAGCCAGGTGCTTTTCCTGGTCTCCCCATGGGGTGCAGGGCCCAAGCACCTGGGCCATCCTCCACTGCACTCCTTTTAATCCATTTTCCAGTCCCTTGTCTATTCCTGTGTGCCCATGCCCAATTACAAAAAGAAATAGAAGAACATCCATGAAACAACACCAAGGAAATACACTCACGGTTTATGTAATACGCTGCATCACACATTTGCGTAGCCACTTTTTTTTTTTTCTTCCAGAAACGGAATTGCCATGAACAGTAACTTAGTGGGAGAAGGAAAGTTTTTTTGAGTGTTTTCTTCTGGATAATGGAAGAAAATGCAACGGTCAAGGTTAAACTCAGGGAATAGTTACTGGCATAAAAACTGTGCAGTGACAAGATTTGTTGCTGCTGAAGGCAATTTGTTGTTCCTGAAGACAACAATGTGTGCTAAGTAACATCAACTAGTTTTCGTTAGCACCTACTATGTGCTAGGCCAGTGTACTATACACAGGCATCATATACAACTCATCAAAAAAGCAAGGAGGTTACTACCGGACCCATCTCATGAATGAAGCAACAAGTCTCATCCCATTGAGGTCCAACAATTAGTATGGAATAAAGCCAGAATTTGCACCCAGTTCTCCTCACTGCCAAAGCCTACCCTTTGCCTCTCTGCCACATGCAAAGGATGTCTCTTATCGGGAAATTTAGCCTGGCATATTTGTCTATAACTTTTCCACCACAGATCCTGGTTACTCAACTTTAAAATTCATCCTATGTGGCCAGTGCTGTGGCACAGCAGGTAAAGCTGCTGCCTGCGGTGCCGGCATCCCATATGGGCACCAGTTCGAGTCTAGGATGCTCCACTTCTGGTCCAGCTGTCTGCAATGGCCTGGGAAAGCAGTGGAGGATGGATCAAGTCCTTTGGACTCCATACCCAGAAGAAGCTCCTGTCTCCTGGCTTTGGATCAGCAGAGTTCAGGCTATTTGGGAAGTGAACCAGCGGATGGAAGACCTCTCTGTCTTTCTCTGCCTCTGCCTTTCAAATAAATAAATAAATCTTTAAATAAATAAATAAATAAAATAAAATTCATCCTGGATAAAGAAGTGTCTTTATGATCTTAGATTTTAACAGAAATTAAGATGCAGGTGCTTTAGAGAAACAGTCCTAATGTAACCTGACACATGAAAATAACTAGCTGTTCATAAATTGTGTCAATTCCCCAGTTACTTCAGGCTACTGTGAATCTATATTTAATGTAGTCACTGCCATGCTGCTCCTATGATCTCTGTCGGAGTCCCTGCAAAGTCAGTGCAAACTGTAGCCTCTAAGAAATGAGTATGCCTTGGCCATGGACGTCATATGTCAAGTTCATGCTCCCAATAAAAGTGTCTCCTAAAACGTGCCTTCCCTAAGGGCTGAATGGAGAAAATGGAATAAAGCACAATGGGGTTTGGAAGGCAAGCAATGTAAGACCAGTTACACATTGGTAATCTTTGATAGGTCACAAATATATGAGTATTAGGAAGTAGCACAAGTAACAAATATTTATAAGTACCTTCAGTTATCAAGGACAGGACACACTCTGACAGGGTAAACAATAAAACATTTGTTAGGGGGCTGGCATTGTGGCATAATGGTTTACCACTGCCTACGACACCAGCATCCCATATTGGTGCCAGTTCATGTCCCAGCTGCTCCACTTCTGATCCAGCTCCCTGCTAATGGCCTGGGAAAAGCAGTGGATGATGGCCCAAGTGTTTGGTCCTTTGCCACCCACATGGGAAACCTACAAGAAGCTCCTGGCCGTGGCCATTGTGGCCATCTGGGGAGTGAACCAGCAGATGAAAGATCTCTCTCTATGTGTCTCCCTTTCTTTGTAACTCTAACTTTGAAATAAACAAATTAGGGGTCGGCGCTGTGGTGCAGTGGGTTAAAGCCCTGGCCTGAAGTGCCGGCATCCCAAATGGGCGCTGGTTCTAGTCCCAGCTGCTCCTCTTCCAGTCCAGTACTCTAATATGACCTGGGAAAGCAGTAGAAGATGGCCCAAGTCCTTGGGCCCTTACACCCATGTGGGAGACCCAGAAGAAACTCTTGGCTCCTGGCTTCCAATCAGCGCAGCTCCAGCTATTGTAGCCATCTGGGGAGTGAACCAGCGGATGGAAGACCTCTCTGTCTCTACATCTCTCTGTAACTCTGCCTTTCAAATAAATAAAATAAATCTTTAAAAATAAACTTGAGGAAGCATTAAAAAGTTTCTAAGAGATCTATGTGGGCATAATTAAATGAATTAATTTATAGATCCTTAAAAAATAAATTAAAACAATCTTCAAAAAATTTTTTGGAATTGTAGTCAGAATGATGAATTTATGCAAGTCAGTTATATTCAACCAAATCATATCAAGTATTTTAAATGTTTTGATGATTAAAAACTTGAGCCTCAGTTATCCAGAGTATTACATTACATAAATAATGCATGATGATGCCAGATATCACAGTATAATCTAAATGGCAGCTGTGGTCTTACACGGATGGACTCCTGGCCGGTGGCAATGCTCTCTGCTCACTGAAGCTGCTCTCCTGACTACTTTCCCTGACAATGAAATGAACAACAGTGAAGAAATTGATTTCTTAAAAGCACCCAACAAAACTAAATATGAGACTTAACAAAACAAAATTAGAAACCTATGTCTGGGCCGGCGCCGTGGCTCAACAGGCTAATCCTCCGCCTTGCGGCGCCGGCACACCGGGTTCTAGTCCCGGTCGGGGCACCGGATTCTGTCCCGGTTGCCCCTCTTCCAGGCCAGCCCTCTGCTGTGGCCCGGGAGTGCAGTGGAGGATGGCCCAGGTGCTTGGGCCCTGCACCCCATGGGGAGACCAGGAAAAGCACCTAGCTCCTGGCTCCTGCCATCGGACGAGCGCGGTGCACCGGCCGCAGCGCGCCGACCGCGGCGGCCATTGGAGGGTGAACCAACGGCAAAAGGAAGACCTTTCTCTCTGTCTCTCTCTCTCACTGTCCACTCTGCCTGTAAAAAAAAAAAAAAAAAAAAAAAAAAGAAACCTATGTCTGGGGGCCAGTACTGTGGCTTAGTGGTTAAAGCCGCCACCTGCAGTGCCAGCATCCCATATGGGTGCCGATTCAAATTCCAACTGCCCCACTCTGGTCCAGCTCCTTACTAATGGCCTGGGAAAAGCAGTGAAGGATGGCCCAAGTGTTTGGGCCTCTGCCACCCATGTGGGAGACCCAGATGAAGCTCCTGGTTCCTGGCTTTGGCTGGGTCCAGCCTTGGCTATTGCAGCCATCTCTCTTTCAAATAAATAAATACATCTTTAAAAAGAAAGACAAAGAAAGAAACAAACCTGGGTCTGGAAAGCAGTGAATAAAATTGTCCAAAGATCTGACCATCTTACTGTATGACTTCCTAGATCCTGAAAACATACTCAGGATCCTTTGAATATCAGACTATAAATCAATCAATAGCAAAGGGATGTACCTGAAATAAATCACATATGTTCATCCTTTCTAATGCTCATTCCTTAAATTTATTTTTCCCCTCACTTTCTCCTTGACATGAATTGGCCATACAACCAGATTTGTGGGGCTGTATGGTTCATTCATTTTAATTCACCATTTGGGTATGGGCTTTTCCATGGTGTGAATAGGATTTGGAGCCCCAAGTGTTTAACCCTCAAAGTCACAAGTGAATGGAACTGGGAGGGTGGAGGCTGGACCTAGTTCTGGCCTGGGGACAGGTCCATAGGTCACTGGGAGCATGCCTTTGCAAGGTTGTTCCCATGCGAGGGTTGCCTCTAGGAACCAGAGTCTACCCAGCTCCTCCTTGCTGCATCCTGGCTTCCCACACACGCTCCATCACCACCATCCTCCAGCTTCCTCAGATGGCTCAGTCAATGGGGTCCACCTGATTTGGACTGTGAACCTCCAAAACCACAAGCCACAATAAGCCTGCTTCTTTCATAAGCAACTTGTCTGAGGTATCTTGTCATAGTGATGAAAAACTGACATTCAGATTTTCTTAGATTTCTCATTTTATTCAGTTTTTCTGGCCACTGGGGCTTACACGAAAAGGTCTCTTTGAGGGTTTTCTGTTAAGTGCTATGGCTGTAGCATAGTGGAACAAAATACATCGATAAAACCACTCAAGTATGTGTACTTCATAGTCCCAGATAAAACACATCTGAAAACAAATTGCCTTTTAAAATTTCATCTATCATGCACACTGGCATTGACAATTAATGAGAACCACAGCAATCTTGAAGATGTTGGAGAAATTAGACAATCAGGTTTTAAGGTCCTGTTCTACCACTAACGATGTAACCTTAAACAAGTTAGGTCACCTCTGGAAACTAAACTTTCCTCCTCAGTTAATAGATAAAGAAGGCCTCATCTTTGGAGGGTTACTACAAGGATTTAGGTAAGTGCATCACCAGCCTTGGCACATTAGAAGTATTCAATCAATGTTAGTTAATATCTTTCATTCAGTGTAATCATACCCTTCCCCGGTCACTTGCATACACAAGTATAACTTAGAAGATTAATTAGATTTATATCAATGGAATATAGAAAAATCTCAGTAAACAAACTGTCATATTTTGGCCATGATGTTTTTGTACATGCTCAGACCTCAGTTCTCACTTAGGTAATCTAAAAGAAACACAAAATATGTCATTCAATTAGAAAATATTCACTGGGGTCTCACTGTGCATAACAAGAGGAAAAAGATTCACGATCTGCTTATTCCCAGCAATCCAATGACTTTAGTGAATTTCTGGCCAAATTAATATATTCAAGATATTTAGCCAAGCTTGCCAATGGTAATGCAGTTTTAAAAAAAACCTGAATCAGTATAATACCACACTATCGAGTGAGTCAGAAATCAGTTACAGGAAAGTAAACCAGAAATCCAATAGATCAGAAACCACTAGATAGAAAAAACCATATCTCATCTCTTTCAACAGATAATATATGGGAATTGGGTTGATTTCTAAACAAAATCAAAGGACTGAAAGTTATATAAAATTACACTATAAAATATTTTTTATAGTGAATTCACGAATCCATGTAAATTAATAAGCGAAATCTTTAACTTTTCATTTCTACAAGATGAGAGCTTTTCACTCGAGGTCCCATCCTTGGCTTCACTCTCCAAGTGCCCACAATGGCCCACAGTTGGGGCTAAAGGAAGGAGCTGAGAACTGAATCCAGGTCTCCCACAACAGTGGCAGGGACCCAGTTACTTGAGCCATCACCACTGCCTCCCAAGTTCTGCATTAGCAGGAAGCTGGAGTCAGGAGCCAGAGTCAGGAATCAAATGTGGATATTCTGATGTAAGACACAGATGTCTTGACCATTAGACTAAATGCCTGCTCTGAAGATAACATTTTTCTATTTATGAAACTTATTGCAAATTTATAAAATGTTAACATATTGGGGTTGGCACTGAGGCATAGTGGGTAAAGCCATGACCTGCAGTGCCAGCATCCCATATGGGCACCGGTTCAAGTCCTGGCTGCTCCTCTTCTGATCCAGCTCTCTGCTATGGCCTGGGAAGCAGCACAAGATGGCCAGAGTCCTTAGGCCCCTGCACCCACATGGAATACCTAGAAGAAGCTCCTGGCTCCTGGCTTTGGATCAGCCCAAGTCCAACTGTTGTAGCCATTTGCAAAGTGAACCAGCAGAAGGAAGATCGCTCTCTCTCTCTCTCTCTCTCTCTCTCTCTCTCTCTCTCTTTGCCTCTCTTTCAAATAAATAACTAAATCTTTAAAAATTCATAAACAATTTAGAAAATTCTCCTCACCTTGCTCATTAAAGTACATCATCACTGACTGACTAGCTCTGTGTTCTTATGCCAGTGAAATAATCTTTTTTACTCCAGTTTCCTTATCTGTAAAATGAAAACACTGAAACTCTATAAGGTACCTACTGCCCAGCTCACATGTTCTAGGAAGACAAGATAGGCAGTATTCCATGTCCACAAAACTTCTGTACAGGTATCTGGGAAGGAGAGTCTAGGATGATAAGGGCACTTGAACATACACAGCAAAGACTACTTGCCTTATAGAACTAGAAAGCAATTGAGAAAAAAAATATAAACTTCAAACATCACAGGTTAAATAGTGTGTGGTAAATAGAATTATTGTCCTCAATTGGTCATTCCCCTATGGTAGGATCCTTGCTGCATTCTGATAGTATGCCATTGTATTCTCCATCCCCTGCCTTGAACTTGCATTTGGCCATGTGATTCACTTTGCTCAACAGGATATTAGTGAAAACAACAGTGCTTGTGCATTGGAGTTGCTCTCTCGAGTTTCTGCCATTGCCAGAGAGAAAACACCTTGGTAGACAATGCCTAATAGCCCAAGACCAAAAGGGACCCATGGAGCAGGCTGAGACCTGGCCTGTTGCCTGAAACCATGCCCAGGTGAACAGCAAGTCACCCCCTGATGCAGGAGAAAGAGAATATTTTGTTGTAGGTCACTCCCAATGTAAGGGCTGTTCCCACAAAAGCTGACTCCTCCTGCAAAGAAGTAGCATGTGGAAAATGAAGAACAAAAGACAAACACGGAACTCGCTCTGCAGGTGCCGCATACTCAGCATGGTCACGAGAGTGTCAGGTTACAACAATGCCCACTTGAAAACCACACACAAATTGCAAAAGGATCCTCTACCTCCAATTTAACATGCACACAACTAATGACCACATGTGGTTAATTTGATGACAAAATTAGGCCTTTATTGGATAGGAATTAAAAGTACAGAAAAATATCAACAACCCTGAAACTCCATGTAGGACATTTGCCTTCACAAGTTCTCATATCCTGTCCCCTCACATCTCTCAGCCAGGAGATGTGGCAGATGTGTATCCTAAGCCAACAAGCTGTCATGCACACACCTGCTAGAGAGAGGATATTTCAGTTCCTCCTCAGATCCGGAGGCTACTAAATCTGAACAAATTAACTTTACAGGCAATCTGTGTCTATGTGTTCCATAATTAATAATTACCATGTTGTCATCTGATCAGAGGACAAATTAGGCATAGAGGGGAAGCTTCAAAAACTCACTTAATACCAGAGCGCCATTTATATCAATAAAATCATGAATGTTATTTTATACCACTTAGTAATAGATTATGTAGCAAATTAAAGCAAAATTTGATAATGTATAATAAACTACTTATGCTACAAGATTAAATGAAAAAGGTCAGCCTACAAAGGGGTACCCATAGTAAAACCATAATAATGTAAAAAGACAAGGCTCAGAAAACCTTGTTTGAATAGTCTCACAACACTTATACTGTTATCACATTATCTTTGAGTGTAAAGACATTATCTAGGATGATTAAATTGTTTTATTTCTGTTTTTCTGTATTTCCATATTTTTCATATTGAATATGTGGTATTCAAATAAAATGTGATTTGAATTCACTTTTCCTAAATGTCAACTTTGTTCTTTCAAAATGTAGTTTTCCTTTTGGTATATTTTGTTTTCTCTTCTTCCATATCCTTACCAAAATGTGGGAGGAGCAAATTAATACTGCCATAGAGTTCCATATTTATATTTAATTTTCAAAAGTTTTCTTGATTAGCAAGAACCTAAATGTTTAATCCTGCATCTAAAGTAACATTTGCATTTTTTCCTAAGCTTAAAACTGACCAGAGCAATGAACTGGTATAACTGCTACCCAGGAGCTTCCAGTGCCTTACAGCATGGGCATTTAAAAAAACAAA
Source organism: Sylvilagus floridanus (assembly GCA_949820135.1). Classification (NCBI taxonomy): domain Eukaryota; kingdom Metazoa; phylum Chordata; class Mammalia; order Lagomorpha; family Leporidae; genus Sylvilagus; species Sylvilagus floridanus. The sequence continues at coordinate 18,098,093 of OX463239.1, read as the reverse complement.
GACAGTATTTTGTTATTGCCAAACCAGACAAAGGACATGAAAATAGTGTGTGCAAAGACACACCAACAACATCTACAGATTTGTAACAATTTTTAACAGAATTGGCTGGCCTAACTCAAAGGTTGTATGTCAGTCAATTATAAACAACATGAGCTCAAATGAATAAAGAATTAGCATGCCTCTCATCCAGAGAGCTTGGAAGAGTCCAGTGAGGGCTGCCATCTGTAGTTAACGAACACTACAAGAGCGCTGTAGCTCTTAATATGACAAAGGGACTCAAACAATCAAGCACCCCACATCCTCCATAAAAAGAACTTTTCTAAGCACTTGCTCCACCCATTCTGCTCACTCTGCCCCTGAGGAAGTGGAGTGACAAATGGGCTTACTAAATCTGGAGTGGTTGGAAAGGGCATGCTCCACTCTGCTCTACGCTTCTTCCTCTTGCAAGCATTAATTCCACCTGGTCCTCCCTGCCCAAAGCTGTTCCCAGGTAAGGATCCTCTGAGACGGGAATCATGCCACAGCCCAGAGCTAACTGGGGTAGGCAGGGTAGTTCTGCCTAACTCAGGGCTTCTGCTGTTAGAAGCTGCACACGGCTGCTGCAGTAAACAGGCGATATTTGGCCCGGTGTTTACGCTCTGCTTTAAATCTTGAATTGTTCAAACACTGAGGCCCTGGGTGCCAGTTTGGTGATGGTTCCGTTCCAACAATGCTACAGCAGAACACCGCACTTACTCTCAGAAAGAGCCACTGATTAATTTGAAAGTACTCAAAGTCAAATCAACGGCCTGATTTATAAGGAAGTTATCAATCATGCAGCGAGTCAGTGAGTCCACACTGGAATGATTCACTTAACAACATCACGATTCTGGCCACGGCACTCTAGCACTCATACTGTTATTAATATTTTTCCTTTAGAAAGTTCATTGCTTTTTAGAGTATTGAGTCCAAAGGAAACCGTGTCACCACTGTGAAAGGAAAATGAGTGGCACCTGTCAAAGATTAAACTGAAAATTGTATGTGGTACCTAGTGTATGGCAGATACACTTCATACGCTTTATAAAGATCAACTTCTTAATTCTCCCGACAGCCCTAGGAGGTAGGTAGTATTGTTACTATCATTCTATACATGAGAAAATCAAGGTATGGAGAAAAATTTGTTCAAGGTCAGGCAGCTCATGAGGAGACCGACCCCACACATCTGGGCTGCACAGTCAGCTCTAACACAAATATAGAAAGTGACAAAGGCAATACAAAAAGAATGCCATCACATTATAAAAATAAAAATTAAAGGCAAGGCATAACAGTCAATTGACTGAGGCTGGCACTGTGGCACAATGGGTTAAGCTGCACCTCTGACACTGGTATCCGTTAAGAGTACTGGTTCCATCCCGGCTGCCCCACTTCTGACCTAGCACTCAGCTAATGTGCCTGGGAAAGCAGCAGAAGATGGCCCAAGTGCTTGGGCTCCTGTCACCCACACAGGAGACCAGGATGGAATTCCAGGCTCCTGGCTTCAGCCAGGTCCAGCCCCAGCCCCAGCTATTGCAACCATTTGGGGAGTGAACCAGCAGATGGAAGCGCTCTCTCGCTCTCTCTCTCTCTCTCTTTCTTTCAAATAAATAAAATAAAATTTAAAAAACAAACCAGCTAACAAATACTCACCCTGAAAGTTCTAATTCTGTTGCACAAGAAATAATGGTTAATTTTCTTTAATTTTTTTTTTTTTTGACAGGCAGAGTTAGACAGTGAGAGAGAGAGAGACAGAGAAAGGTCTTCCTTTTTCTGTTGGTTCACCCCACAAGTGGCCACTATGGTGGTGCATTGTGGCCGGCACACTGTGCTGATCTGAAGCCAAGATCCAGGTGCTTCCTCCTGGTCTCCCATGCAGGTGCAGGGCCCAAGCACTTGGGCCATCCTCCACTGCACTCCTGGGCCACAGCAGAGAGCTGGACTGGAAGAGGAGCAACCAAGACAGAATCCGGCGCCCTGACCGGGGCTAGAACCTGGGGTGCCGGCGCCGCAGGCAGAGGATTAGCCTATTGATCTGCGCGGCTGGCCAAAATAATGGTTAATAAACAGTCAATAATAAAAATTAGAATTGTAAAGTTAAAATGAAGTGTAAAGAATAATAACCAGTTGATTTATAAAAATCTACTCCTGAAAATTTAATCCTTGTTGAACAAGAAATAATTGTGAATAAATGGCTTATGTCCCACATTAGAGTACCAGGGTTAAATCACTGGTTCCAGCTCCTGACCCCCTTTTTTCAACAGTGCAGATCCTGGGAGGCCCGTGATGGCTCACGTAATCAGCTTCCTGCCATCCATATGGGGACCTGGGTAGGGTCCCAGTTCCTGGCTTAAGTCCACCCCATCTTGGCTGGTACAGGTATTTGCAGAATGAAACACTGGGATTCTCTCTCTCTATCTCTCTCTCTCTCTCTCTCTCTCTCTCTCTCTCTCTCTCTCTCCCCCTCTCTCTCTCTCTCTTTCTCTCTTTCTCTCATTCTCTTTCTCTCTTTCTCTCTTTCTCTCTCTCTCCATCCCCCCATCTGTCGCCCACTGTGTATGTGTGTGTGTGTCTTTCTCTGCCTCTCAAATAGATTTTTCAAAAACATAAGTCTATTTTAAAAAGGAAAGAAAAAGAAAAGTAACTGTTTAAAAGTCAGTAACAAAGGCTTCTTCTAAGACTAATTGGAGAGAAATGCCCTGAAGGGAAGAACATTTTAATCCAGTGTTGCTCCTCTTTTTCTTCTCCTGAGCAAAAATCTACAGGAGGTTTCATAGCCCTGAATCACTCTAAATTTACATAATGACATTTTTCCCACCACATTCTTGAACGTCTTGATCCTATAAGCCCTACACCCACCCACCCACACAGACACACACACACACACACACACACACACACACACACACGTCACCTCTAGCCCCACCATAACCTGCCTTTAAGCAATTCCTTTGGTCGGCAAGAAGTGTGAACCATCCTCTGAGCTCTACCCCTTTGGTTTCACCTAAGCAGCAACACTGTTTCCCGAAGCCAAGCCTTAGGTGGGCTCATTTTTCCTTAAGGCAGGCATGTGAGACTGGTGAGACCTGGAAATGTGCCCTCCGTCCCCCTTCCCTTGCTTCCTGGAAACACAGCCTACTTTCCCTTGCAGTCAGGGAGAACTATCGGACTGACTTCTAGCCAACAGAATGTGAGCAGAAGTGACTCAGGACAGCTTCCGTCCTGGTCTCTCAATAACTCCCGAGAGATGTCACATGCCCTCTTTCTCTGTCCTGCGGTGGGGGAAGCAGACTCAAGGATGCTGGAGCCCCATGAAGACAGTCTGAGACCCTGAGTGATTGTGGGACCCATGACCCTCCCCTACCAACACCCACACGGGACTATGACGGGGAGAAATTGCCTCCTACTGACTTTATTTGCTTAGATTCTGAGATAGTTTACTACAGAAATTAATTTTTCAAAATTTTAAGTTATACAAGTTTCATGTATTTCATATGCAGAGATTTAAGAACATAGTTATACTTCCCTCCCTCCCACCCATGCTCCACCCATTCTTCCTCATCCCTCTCCCATTCCCACTCTTAATTTTTACAGATCTACTTTCAGTTTACTTAATAGTTGTAAAATCTTGATTAATTCTATACACTAAGACAAATGCTTAACTAACTATAGGAAAAGCAATCCTCTGTGTATCTCTTAAAACTACCACTCTGCACACACTGTACAGTTTGATTATTCTTTCCTTCTGCTTCCAGAGGCTGACAATGGCTGTGTGATACCAAGTCATCTTCCAGCTAACTATGCCCGCAACTTAATATTCTCTTTTTCTTTTTGCCAATGCTTCACTATAACTGGCACAGTAAGTAAATGGTATTCATGGGGTTTAATCACAAAAGCGTATGTTTCCCCCATTGTCTTTTTATGCTTGGTCAGGTCCTTCCATTAACCCTGACTCTTAAGGTCATATGTAGGTAAATGAATAGTCTACTGGCATTTTTTTTTTTTTGACAGGCAGAGTGGACAGTGAGAGAGAGAGACAGAGAGAAAGGTCTTCCTTTGCCGTTGGTTCACCCTCCAATGGCTGCCGCGGACAGTGCGCTGCGGCTGGCGCACCGCGCTCATCCGATGGCAGGAGCCAGGTGCTAGGTGCTTATCCTGGTCTCCCATGGGGTGCAGGGCCCAAGCACTTGGGCCATCCTCCACTGCACTCCTGGGCCACAGCAGAGGGCTGGCCTGGAAGAGGGGCAACCGGGACAGAATCCGGTGCCCCGACCGGGACTAGAACCCGGTGTGCCGGCGCCGCAAGGCGGAGGATTAGCCTGTTGAGCCACGGTGCCGGCCGTCTACTGGCATTTTGAATCACAATTGTAGGCTTGGTTCAGTGTTGAAAATTGTCTCACTTAAAAAGAAAAAGAAATTTTGTCTTTTGCAACAAAATGAATACAACTGGAAACCATTATACTTAGTGAAATAAGCCAGTCCCAAAGAGACAAATACAGTATGTTTTCCTGATCTGTGGTACCTAATTAGAGTACTTATGTAATCTATAGACGTGAAATCGACACTTTAAGATTCGATGATTATTTACAGCCCCTGTCTCTGCTGTTGAGGAACAGTGTTTTTTTGTCTTCATTCTATTTGTTGAATTCTTACTTAGTGTAGGGTTAATCCTATGAGTATAAAGTAAATTGAAAATAAATCTTTGTAGAACTTGGGAGTGGGAATAGGAGAGAAGAAAGAAGGGTATGAGTGTGGGCAGGAGGAAGGGTGGGAAGAATCACTATGTTTCTAAATCTGTATATATCAAATTTGTTACCTTAAATAAAATTTTTAAAAAATTGTCTAGTTGTATATGGTCACCAACACATCAACCATCAGCTAAAGTTAAGATTCTCCCTGCCATCTGACCCACAATCATGTACCCACAGCAAGCTTCTTCGGCACCCAGGGAAAGGGGTGCTATTGTTTGCATTTCAGTTGCACTACATGCTTCTGTAGGTATTTAAACCCCAAAGTCTTATGTTCATAGCGTTAAGAAGGTAGAAACTTGATCTGACTAGACATTTGGAGGTGGGGGCCTTTGGGAAGTGATTAGAGTGAATGAGACCATTTTAGGGAGAAGCCCCCAAGGCTGAATCCTAGTGGCCTTAGAAGGAAAGTAGCAGAGACTTGCTATAGGATGCCCTGTGCCACCAGGAGACCCTGCCAGCAAGATGCCAGCGGCAGAGGCCAAGCCAATGGAGCCTTCCCCGTCCCAGATGGTGGATCTCCAGAACCATGAGCCAGAATAAACTTCCACTCCTCATGCAGTTAGCCTGCCTCAGGAAGTCTGAGAAAAATCATGAAAGCTAACACAGGAGGCAGAGTTAATGTCTGTATTAAATTCATTCTCCCCTATTTAGCAGCTGCTAGTTCTGGCCTGTGTCCTGCCAGGGTTGAAGCTGCACAGAGAAGGCAGGAAAAGGACAGGACAATTCCTTTTGGTGGGTGCTGTGCTGAGACAGCACTGGCAGCATCTGAGGCCGACATTTGCAGTTGTGGGTATATTTGCAGGGTCTCAAAATTTTACTCATTTTAATAGATTAGGGAGGTTGATGAGATTACGGGGTTGGGAGCCCATCGAAATTGTTCTGTGATACCAACACTGACTGTTTCCAATTTTAACCTGTGCTCTTAACTGTCTTAGCATGAACACCTAAGTTTCACTAGGGGTCATGGTGAGTCCATTTTTTCCTGCAACAAAGATTCTGCCTGGCAGTGCTAAGATTATCCATAATAAGCAATTTTTCCAACTGAAAAACTCCAGCCCTATCTTTGACCTTCATCAGAATCTGTTCATGGTCAAGGTAGCATTTCAAAGAATACCGACAAAAGGCCAGGCCTTAGCTCCATGCCTCTGAACTGCATAAGTTTCAGCTTCACTCAAGAAAAAGGCACATTCTCCTGCACATGGTAGTGAAAGTGACCATCTGAACCCCATCCCTGGAAGGGGCAGCCCCAGCTTACTCATCGGCTCTTCTAAGACAAATGGGTGCTTTGCATGGATTCAGGCATTTCTAAACCTTTTGGGTGATGAACAGAATTCTAAAAAAATGTTTATTTACTTGAAAGGCAGAGTTAGAGAGAGAGAGAGGTGGAGAGACAAAGAGAGAGAAAGAGAGAGATCGATCTTCCATCTACTGGTTCACTCCCCAAATGCCACAATGGCCAGAGTTGAGCCAGGCTAAAGCCAGGAGCCAGGAACTTCTTCTGGGTCTCCCATGTGGTTGCAGGGCCCCCAGGGACTTGGGCCATCCTCTTCTGTTTTCCCAGGTGCACTAGGAGGTGGATCAGAGGTGAAGCAGCTGAGACTCAAACTGGCACCCATATGGGATGCTGGTAGCACGGAGTGGGGGCAGCCTTACCCACTAACCTACAGTGCCGGCCCAATAAACTGAGTTATTAAAAGAGATTTCTAAAATCTCAGTTTTTGAGACAATAGGAAAAACAGGTATTTTGCAAAAACATATTGACTTCCAATTAGAGAGCAGTGTGGGTAACAGAGAGCGCCCCGGCTAAGCGGGCAAAAGGATTCAGCGTTTCTTGGGAAAGTGGAATTACAACTGCAGAGCAGCTCCTCTGGTTTACGGTGTGCATTGCTTATCACTCGAATGGGGAACCCCTGATTTTCTACCTTAGGGGAATATTGTAGTTCAGAAAGGTGGGGGAAGGTGGAATGGGGGGAGCAGGGGTTCTAGAACCGGGTTCCATTCAGGATCTCCATTTAGTAGTTGTGCGACCTGAGGCAAGCTGCATGTTTCTGAGCCTCAATTGTCCCAGCTCTAGAATGAGGATAAAAAATAAGTCTTGCAGGGTCATTCAAAGAATGTTAAAAAACATATACTAAGAAGCCTAATGCAATGCCTGGTATTTAACAGACACTCAGCAATTAGCCTCATTTCTGCTTTCCAAGGCCACAGTAGGCATGGAAGACATATGTTGTTCTGGGTTTGTGAGGCACTGTTAACTTTTAAAGCACTTTCACAGGGCTGGGCGTGTGGCAGAGCCCTTAAGATGTCCCTTGGGACGCCTGCACCCCACAGTGCCTGGGTTCAAGTCCCACTTGCATTTCTGATTTCAGCTTCTGCAAATGAACACTCTTGGAAGCAGCAGATGTTGGCGCAAGTATTTTGGATCCTTGTTATTCACATAGGAGACCCAGGTTGAGTTCCCAGCTCCTGGTGTTGGTCCGGCCCAGCTCCAGCTGTTGTCGGCATTTGAGGTGTGAACCAATGGATGGGAGCTTGTGCTCTTTCTGAGATAAAAAATTAAAGCATGGGGCCAACGCTGAGGCGTAGCAGGTAAAGCTGCTGCCTGCAGTGCCAGCATTCCATATGGGCGCCTGTTCGGGTCCCAGCTGCTCCACTTCCGATACAGCTATGGCCTGGGAATAGGGCCTCTGCAATCACATGGGGGACCTAGAAGAAGCTCCTGGCTCCTGGCTTCAGATCGGTGCAACTCTGGTTGTTTCAGTCAATTGGGGAGTGAACCAGCAGATGGAAGACCTCTCTCTCTCTCTCTCTCTCTCTCTTTCTCTCTCTCTCTCTGCCTCTGTTTTCTTACTTTGTTTTATCTAAAAAAAAAAAAAAAGAAAAGAAAATGAAACACAAAAGAAGGAGCTCTGGAAAAAGCACACCACATGGTACAATAAAAATTAAAACGTAAGGTTCCGTCAGACTTGGGGATGTGGCGTGAACAGACTTCAAAGAGGTAGGAGAATGCCATGCAGAGTAAGCTGACTGTTCTTCAGGTACAATAACAAGTTAAACATCTGAGTTTGTCGTGAATTTGACCTAGAAATTCATTTTCATGAAGAAAGAAGTCTCGCTGTTTGCAATTTCCTGCAAAAGGAGCAACAGTGGTACTCAGCCTTGCTTATCACTCATGTGTATTCCCTGGTGGGACCTAAAGGGATATGGGGGAGCCGGGCTTTCCTATTAAAACCTCCTAAATATAGTCTCTGCAGTGTCACATTTGCTGGGCCCTTTTACATCCTAAGATCCAAAGCCAGTAAAAATCTACACTACAGATAAAATGGGGGTCCTAGCAGGAATCCAACCCATGCCCCCAGAGCCTGCTCACGTGGGGCCAATGAGCATGCCAAGACACAAATCACTAATGGATGAGAACATCGGTTTCCACCACCCCGGTCCCCAGCACGTGTATCACTGTCCAGCAAATGGCCTGAGACAATTTAGGGGCTAGAAATCTAGGCTTAGCTGTGAGAATTAGAGCCAGTCTATCTATTCATTTGTTTGAGAGGCAGAGACACAGAGAGAGAAGGCTCTCATCTGCTGGTTCACTCCCAAGATGCCCACACAGTCAGGGCTATGATGGACCACAGTGTGAGATAAGAACTCAGCTAAGAACTGAGCTAGCAACACCCCTGTGGGTGGCAGGGACCCAAACACTTGAGCCAACACCTGTTACTTCCCTGGCTGTGTATCAGCAGTGAGACAGACTCAGGAACAGAGCTATGACCCAGGCACTCCAACAAAGGATGTAGGCATCCCAACCATCGCGCTAGCCACTAGGCTGTACCACTGTATTTCTAACTGTAGGTGCTACTGTTACAGTTACCCCTAACTGGTCTGGCCTCAGGAAGCCTCGGTGCAGTTCCCAGTACCCAGTGGACCTCAAATGTACACCTTGATGATTCTAAATTTGCAAGTTCCTGAAAGGCAGAGAATAGAAATCTTCACTCTTTTTCTTTTAACTAATGCATAAAAATTGTATCATGTGATATTTCAATACATGCATATAATGTGTAATGTTCAAATGTTTGCATCTCTTCAAACATTTCTTTTTTTAGAATTATATTGTTTTTTAACTTTTATTTAGTAAATATAATTTTCCAAAGTACAGTTTATGGATTGCAATGGCTTTCCCCCCCATAACTTCCCTCCCACCCGCACCCTTCCCATCTCCCACTCACTCTCCCATTCCATTCACATCAAGATTCATTTTCAAGTATCTTTATATACAGAAGATCGATTTAGTATATATTAAGTAAAGATTTCATCAATTTGCACCCACACAGAACATAAAGTGTAAAATACTGTTTCGGTACTAATTATATCATTAATTCACATTGGACAACACATTAAGGACAGAGATCCCACATGAGGAGTAAGTACACAGTGACTCCTGGTGTTGACTTAACAATTTGACACTCTTGTTTATGGTGTCAGAAATCTCCCTAGGCTCTAGTCATGAGTTGCCAAGGCTATGGAAGCCTCTTGAGTTTGCTGACTTCAATCTTATTTAGACAAAGTCATAGTCAAAATGAAAGTTCTCTCCTCCCTTCAGAGAAAGGTACCTCCTTCTTTGATGGCCTGTTCTTTCTACTGGGATCTCACTCACAGAGATCTTTCATTTAGGTTTTTGTTTTTGTTTTTTGTTTTTGTTTTCCGAGTGTCTTGGCTTTCCATGCCTAAAATACTCTCATGGGCTCTTCAGCCAGATCTGAATGCCTTAAGGGCTGATTCTGAGGCCAGAGTGCTATTTAGGACATCTGCCATTCTATGAGTCTGCTGTGTATCCCACTTCCCATGTTGGATCGTCTTCAAACATTTCTTTATGAAGAAACCATTCAAAATCTTTTCTTCTATTTTCTTTAAAATAAAATATATAGTGCATTATCATTATCCAAAGTCACAATACTATGCAACAGAATGCCAGAAATTATTTATCCTAATCATAATTTGCATTTTTATCAATCCCAGAAACTATCAGAGGCTATTATTCACATGATAGTTTATTATAAGTGAATAATAAAATTAATTAAATAAATTTAATATGCATTTTTATGTACTGGTAGCCCTTACAAGGATTAACTTTCCACTTTAGAATTTTCTTTTACAGAGGCAATAGCATAAACCAACTTCTCTGCTCTAAGTTTAACTAAGAACAGGGAAATCCATGGTAGTAAAACTGAAGACCAGATGAAACTCTGAACATATTTATTGCATGCAAACTTTACACAAGTCTCTTTTAACACCAAGATGGAAGCTTTCATCTCTAGATAAATTCATATGCCCCAAAATACTATTTACAAATTCCTTTGTGATCTTTCTCTAAAACAAGGAATTCATCCCTAATAGAAATTTGTATTACTTACTTGCTTACTTACTTAATTCCTTGCTAACATTTTGCCAAGCCTGAGGCATTAAATCAAAAGTTATTTGATGAAAACATAATTGATGCTATGATTCAAAGAGGAAAAATGGCTGTCATTGATGCATAACTCATTAAGTCAATAATTTTCAGATGTACAAAGGTGTTCTCAGGTCACTCTGGAGCACTGGCTGTTAGGTCCAAATCTGGAACCCTGATGTGGAGGGGAAGAAGGATGTGAACCTAAACTCACTGAGACCATGTGCCCTCTCATGGACCCATTAGAGATGCTTGCTGTAGAAACTGAACATACTTCATTCTACAAAATGATATGATTGAGGAGTGCTTTGCCAGATAGCAACATCTCAGGGTTGACTTAGAAGAGGGGTCAAAAAACGACAGTTCACAAGCCAAATTCAAGCAGTCTTCTGTTCTTGTGAACAAAATTTCATTGAACACAGTCACATCATTCATTTATGTATTACATGTGACAGTTTTCACTGCATGATGAACTGCAGGACTGACTCATATCTAAAGAGACCAAATGTTCAGTAAAACCAACAATGTTTACTTTCTAGCCCTCTATAGAAAGTTTGCGAAACACTTATTTATTTATTTATTTACTTGAAAGATTTATTTATTTGCAAGGCAGAGTTACAGAGATGCAGAAGCAGAGAGAGAGAGAGAGAGGAGAGAGAGAGAGAGAAAAAAAGATGGGTCTTCTATCCACTGGTTCACTCCCCAGAAAGCCACAATGGCTGGAGCTGGACCAATCCGAAGCCAGGAGCCAGAGGCTTCTTTCAGGTCTCCCACATGGGTGCAGGTGCCCAGGGACTTTGGACACCTTCTATTCTTTTCCCAGGCCATAGCAGAGAAGCAGATCAGAAGTGGACCAGCCAGGACTCGAACCAGCACTCATATGGGATGCTGGCACTGCAGGCAGCGGCTTTACCCATTATGCCACAGCACCAGCCCCCAAACCCTTATTTAGGATAATACCAAGTCACAGAGATACCAACATCTCACTAAAATCCATTTCATCAATCCTCAGTACAATCTCCTAAAATAATAGAATTTGATTTAACTTGTCAGTTTACTTCTTGAATCACTAACACTATACTTATTAAAGAGGAGCACATTTTGCCATAAGGTGGTAATAGGAGAAATAGAAGATCGGAGCCTTGCCTTTCATATTGACGACTGGCATTTAATTCATGTACAGAAAAGCACATTTGCGGTTTTTGCTACATTTCTTCCACGTGTGTTTTGTCTGTTGCCTTAACTTCAAGGGCTGAAACAAACTCTAAAGCATTAAAATGCAGAAGTAAAAATTATAATCAAAAACAGGTCTGTCCATTCTTTTTTTAATAACGCTTTTATTTAAAGAAAATAAATTTCGGCCGGCGCCGTGGCTCAACAGGCTAATCCTTCGCCTTGCGGCGCCGGCACACCAGGTTCTAGTCCCGGTTGGGGCGCCGGATTCTGTCCCGGTTGCCCCTCTTCCAGGCCAGCCCTCTGCTGTGGCCCGGGAGTGCAGAGGAGGATGGCCCAAGTGCTTGGGCCCTGCACCCCATGGGAGACCAGGTAAAAGCACCTAGCACCTGGCTCCTGCCATCAGATGAGCGCGGTGCGCCGGCCGCAGCGCACCATCCCCGGCAGCCATTGGAGGGTGAACCAACGGCAAAGGAAGACCTTTCTCTCTGTCTCTCTCTCTCTCACTGTCCACTCTGCCTGTCAAAAAAAAAAAAAAAAGAATATAAATTTCCAAAATACAGCTTATAGATTACAATGGCTTCCCCCCCCATAACTTCCCCCCCACCCGCAACCCTCCCCTTTCCCACTCCCTCTCCCCTTGCTTCACATCAAGATTCATTTTCAATTCTCTTTATATACAGAAGATCAGTTTACTATATATTAAGTAAAGATTTCAACAGTTTGCCCTCACATAGCAACACAAAGTGAAAAATACTGTTGGAGTACTAGTTATAGTATTAATTCACAATGTATAGCACATTAAGGACAGAGATCCTACATGATATATTTTTTTAAAAAATTGATTAATTTTCTAGGCAATTTCCAATTTAACACCAAGATTTTTTTTTCATTTTTAATTATCTATATACAGAAGATTGATTCAGTATATACTAAGTAAAGATTTCATCAGTTTGCACCCACACAGAAACACAAAGTGTAAAATACTGTTTCAGTACTAGTTATAGCATTACTTCACACTGGACAACACATTAAGGACAGATCCCACATGAGGAGTAAGTACACAGTGACTCCTGAAGTTGATTTAACAATTTGACACTCTTGTTTATGGCATCAGTAATCTCCCTAGGCTCTAGTCATGAGTTGCCAAGGCTATGGAAGCCTTTAGGGTTCGCTGACTTCAATCTTATTCCGACAGGGTCATAGTCAAAGTGGAGGTTCTCTCCTCCCTTCAGAGAAAGGTACCTCCTTCTTTGATGTCAATTCTTTTTTTAAAGATTTATTTATTATTTATTTGAAAGTCAGAGTTACACAGAGAAAGAGGAGAGGCAGAGAGAGAGGGAGAAATAGAGGTCTTCTGTCCGATGGTTCACTCTCCAATTGGCTGCAACTCCTGGAGCTGCGGCAATCTGAAGTCAGGAGCCAGGAGCTTCTTCTGGGTCTCCCATGCAGGAGTAGGGGCCCAAGGACTTGGGCCATCTTCCACTGCTTTCCCAAGCCACAGCAGAGAGCTGGATTGGAAGCGGAGCAGCCAGGTCTCGAACCAGCACCCATATGGATGCCGGTGACTCAGGCCAGGGCATTAACATGCTGTGCCACAGCGCCAGCTCCGGTATGTCAATTCTTAAGATGTGATTCCTTTCATCCCTACCTTTGATACTTGTCTTTTGATAATTGTGGCATGGTCAACTTGGCCCACACAGCTCCCTGGCCAGAAAGCATCAGCTTTATGCTGCCTGACTACCCCCGTGCAGCTGCCCCTGCTATCCAATCATCATGCCCTTTTCCTCCTTCATCCCAGCCCCCCACCCCATACTGCAGCTCCTTGGATGCCTGATTAGCAGAGAGTAGGAGTGTTACCATTCTCTCCAGCAAAAAGTTTCCTTGCATGCATCCTCACAAACACAAATAAAGGAAAAGGCCAGAGAAAGGGAAATTGGAGAAGCAAACAAAGAGTGAAAGTCAACAGGTAGCAAAGACAAAGGGTATTGGAAAGTGGGAAAAGGGTATGTAGGCCTACACCAAAGGCAAAAGCTCATCAACAAAGAAGAAAAAAAAGAAAGGTGAGTTGTCAAAAGAGAAGGAAGTAAAAGCACAGTGGCCCAGCCATCAGGACATCTTAGGCTTTTGCAGTGGTCCTGTTCTGTGCAGACACATCCCCCATTGTCTCAGCTGTTGCACTTTGCATACTTACAATCCAGGGAGAAGACAATAATGGTGGTGGGTCTCTCTCCTAATAGGTATGGAGCCTGTGTGTGGAGAATTCCCATTTTCACACACTTCATAGGACACTGTAATGTCTTTGCTTTACTGCTCATTAAATTGAGCCAAATGACTACACTGCAGAAGATGCTATTGTCTACTTGATGGTTATGGAGCAAAACCAAATCAAGGAAACACAAACATCAGCTCAGCATTCAACCTAACTCTTGCAGCCCTCCTGGTCATGCAGAAAATTAATCTCCCTGCACCCTACACTTCCGCTATTCAGAAACCTTAGCTCAGGGCTTAGCTGATTGAGAGCCCATCGTTCTAACTCCTGAGCAAGGCATCTGTTGGCCACAACAAACCAGAAAACATAAAATACTTTTAACATTTAATACAAGTTATATTTTTAGACTGAACTTATTAATGCACTAAAGATACAAAATACAAGGTGTATGCTTTGTAGTCACTGGAACCTACCTATTCATAGACTTGGAAAGGCAGAATGTAGAAAGATGTCTAGAACAGAGAATGTAAGGAGGTGCTGGCTACCAAGGCTGGGAAAGTACACTATCAGAAGTTTGAACCAGGTTGGGTGGGAGCTTGTAGATAAATGCTCCGTGCATCCCCCAAGAGCACAATCGGCGGTGCATCCTGTAGGCTGTGCAGGATGATACGAGTGAGCTCCAGTTGTCCACAGCAGTGACTACCTGCTACATTCCATTTACCTTGGTCTCCTCCTCTGTTTCACTCTGGATATTCTCACCCCAGCTCCATGGAATCACTCCTCAGTGATTCTGTTCCTAAATGCCAGCTTGTTCCACGTTGTGGGAAAACCCCAGCTATGAAAGTTGGTATCAAGATTTACTACAGGAAGCACAGGCTCAGAACAGGACTCTGGAGTGAGTGACTCCCCAGGGACCAGTGTCACTATCAAAAGACTCACCTCCAGGGACTGCTGATAGGGCTCAGTGGGTGAAGCCGCTGCCTGTGATGCCAGCATCCTATATGGGTGCTTATTCATGCCCTGACTGGTCCACTTCCTATCCAGCTCCCTGCTAATGACCTGGGAAAACAGTGGAATCTGGTCCAAGTGGCCGCCTGCCATTCATGCAGGAGGCCTTGATGAAGCTCCTGGCTCCTGGCTTTGTCCTGGCCCAGCCCTGGCTATTGCAGCAGACTGGGGAGGGAACCACAGATTGAAGATCTCTCTGTCTCTCCCTTTCTCTCTGTAACTCGACTTTTCAAATAAGTCTTTAAAAAAACCTCATCTCCAGAGGATGGAAACAAGGCACAGTCGTTGGTTTCTACCCTTGAACAGTATGTAGGGAGGGGAATTATAAGGATTGTGGAGTTGGGTGGCTTAATACACCACAGCAGGGAAGTCTGTGTCAAAAATAAGTTCATTATTTTAAAAAGCAGAGCTATAGAAAAAGCTGACAGATCTCTCATGCTTCAACCAGGCTCTATAGGATAAAAGTGGATTCCTGAGCCCTACATTTAGAAAGACCCGAGAATCTTAAATACCCTTATGGTGCAACAATCAGAAATACCCTTCTCCCTTAGTAGAGAACAGCCCCTTCCCAATTGGAGACTCTGCAAGGACTTTGCCAGAAACAGGTGCTTCGTGTCGTATGGCTTGTCCATCTCCACAGCCAGCACACGTCCCCATACCATCTCCTTGGCATGCTGGGGCACAGCCTGAGGAGGGAAATACAGTCCCAGCTCTGCAGGAAGAAGGAAGCATACTCCCAGGATGGCACACCTTGCTGGTGTGTGCTCACAGGAGCCTGGAGAATGCAGACTAGACGTAAGATGGAGCTCCAGGATTTTAGTCTAGGAAGCAGAAAGTAGGTAGGGGAAGGGGATAATTCATAGGTGTCCTATGGTTTGGGAGCTTGATGTTCTGCCAAGATCACCCAAGTCTCCTCAAAAATGTGCTTAAAAGGGCCCCTTACGGGTTGACTATGACAATGGCCTACACTAAATGAAGTAGAACATATGGAATTGTCTTCACAGAGTATGAGGTAGGAATGAAAGCTCTGGGAAGTGAAAAAGGTTAGAATGGATTCAAGGGAGGCTGGAGAAGTCCCCACCTGAATGCACTCCCCAGAAGGGCCCCTGGACATTCCTTTCATCATGATGCAAAGGAATGCACTGCTGGGGTGCATGCAGGCTCGCTGAGAGGCTAGGCCATGGCCGTGCTCTGTAGGCTAAAACTGACAACAGAAGCTACTGCTGTGGGACTGGGCTCCTGCATGAACATCGACCTACCTGCTGGCTGATGGTGTTTGGGAGTGGCAGAGGCCAGATGGCAGAACTTATTCATCACAGATAAGGTAGAAATGATTACACCCAAGGCACCAAGGCCTCAGGAGTAATCAGGAGGCACTTGCTCCAATATCTAGAATTCATGGGTCTGGAAGGAACAGGTGTGACAGGATTGCACCCGTCACCACTCCTCTCAGCCTTCAACATGGTGGATGTGTGTCCTCTTTCCAGCCTTCAGATCTGTTTGTGAAGTCCAGGGTTCACGGGATGCTGAGGCTTCTATGAAAGGATGCAGTTAGTTTCCATTGAACTTGAAGCTATGGCAACCAGCTAATGACAGGGGCTCCTTATTCCAGTAGACCAGCAGGCAAACACAGGATCCCTGTAAGGGTGGGCTCTACAGGCTCTGATTACAATGAAGTTCCAGGACTGATGCTACACAACAGAGGCAGGAAGGAGAGTGGCCACCAGAGAATTTGCCTGGGTGTTTCAGGCTATTTCTGAATCTTGTGGTGACATTAAATGGAAATCTCAGCAACTCTGGCCCAACAGGTGTCATAATGAAAATAAAAGCTGAGACCTCTGAGGGATGAAGATCTGGGTCGCTGACAAAGTAAGCAACTCAGACTTTCCTAAATTCTGTCTAAGCACAAATGAACTCTAGAATGGGCTACAGGAGAGCACGGCGATGAACCTCAACTACAGCCTCAGGACTGGTGCAATGTAAAGACTGCAGCTTCTTTCAATAATCCTGCTGTTTTACATGCAACAGAAAATCATAGCAACTCTGCAGAGAAACCAATAAAAAGATTTTTCTTAATCAAAAACCCTTGGCAAAGCTCACATCAGTGGTACTGCTTGAGTGACAAGTCCCTGTATCTTCAGTTTCAAGGCTAAGATCCCTGCTATCAAGACAACTTTATTACTATTCTGCAGACATTCTAAACATACACTAAATAAAGAAACATTTTGAGAGGAAAAAGAATTGGAAAGGAAGAGCTAATATTGGCCTTGACTTTAAATAATATGTCAAGATAGAAAATATCAAAACAATCTGTAAACTACTGTAGTTAAGAAGACTGGTCAAGTTGTGAAACACAAGATCCATATTCTAAAACCAATAATACTTTGGATTTGAAAAGAAAATTTCATTATGATAGAGTATATAAAGATGTGGCCTATTCAGAAATTTATAAAACTTTATGGAGAAATTTAAAATACATGTATAAACAAAGCAATATGTAACATCCAAGAATGAGGAAAATCTCCTAATTAATTCATGAATCAAATGCAATTTCAATGAAAATTTCCAGCCCAGTTTTTCATGAAATTTGATAAGCTGTTCTCTAGTTCAAATGGAAGAGCAAAAAAACCCCAAGAATATGGGTGGGGTCTTTAAAAGTTCATGGAAAATGTAGATTATGAAAAAAACGATGGAGGTGGCACTGTGGCATAGCAGGTAAAGCCACTGCCTGCAGTGCTGGCATGCCATATGGGCACTGGTTCGAGTCCCGCTGCTCCATTTCTGATCCAGCTCTCTGCTAATGGCCTAGGAAAGCAGTGGAAAATGGCCTAAGTCCTTGGGCCCCTGCACCCATGTGGGAGACCAGGAAGAAGCTCCTGGCTCTTGGCTTCGGAGTGGCCTAGTTCTGGCCATTGTAACCATTTGGGGAGTGACCCAGTGGGTGAAGGATCTCTCTCTCTGACTCTGCCTCTCTGCCTTTCAAGTAAATAAATAAGTCTTTTAAAAAGGGGGAAAAATGAATGAGTTTCAAATTTTTTGCACCAAAACAAATCTTGCATTTATTTCCATTTTTCCATGTACTTTATGATGTACTATCATATCATAGGTAATTTTGGAAAACATGATAGGAAAACTAATCCCATTAAATTCCAAGGCTTCTTACAATCCTATTTAAGATTATGAATCTGTTTACTGGAATCGAAGACTCAGAAAAAAGACCCATATGTCTATGAAAACCCAATGCATGGGAGGGGTAAAATTGCCAATAACTTGGATAATAGGTAGAAGAATAATTCAATATATATCCTGAGACAACCATTAATCCACGTGAGGAAAATAATAAATTTGGATATGCATGCCACAGCATAAGAAAAAAATTAATTCTAGGTACATTAAAAACCTATATATGAAAACAAAATTAAAAATATTAAGAGGAAAAAAATTGATTTTATGGCCTTTTGCTAGGAAAGGATTTCTGCAAACACATACACATACACATACAAATGTGAAAGAAAATGCTTATCCCATGGTTCAGCCCAAACATCTATGCTTATTACCATGGCTCACATGCATCTTCACATTACTTGTGCCACTTTGCTCTCAATAAATGGAGATAATCAAGAGCAGACTGCAAGTTTTTTAGGGCAGTGGGTAAGAGAAAAGCATTGTATTTGACGTAAAAGCATTCTTCACAGCACAGGGAGCAAGCCATGAGGAAGACAACCTCATTATAAGCCAACGCAAGACACATCTCCCACTGTGCTCAGAAGTGACTCCACAGCTACACACACCCCAGCAATTCATCCATAATACAGCAGCCTAAATGACTCCCCTCTTGTTCCCCTTTTGAACGTTTATGCCAATTGAGTTTGAATAGAGAGGAGAGACAACTTCCTCTTTGGCAACACAAAATGTCTTGAGTTCTAGAGTATGGAAGGAGGAAGATCCTGAGGATTGCATCTGTAGTGTGAGATGGCAAACCAATTTAAACATTAATCTGCATAAAGGGACTTGCAGCAAGTCTGGTCTAAGCAGCCATGAATGCCTGGAAATCAGCCTCTGTTTCACCCTGTGCTGAAGTCATCCCTCGGACACAGGCCACACCTGCATCAGTTCCATGGTGGATCCGGTGAGGAGGCTGGCATACAGGAAATCCAGCATAGCTGATCTGAGCTGGAGGCAGAGCCAGCACTAGGGTGAGATGAGGTCCCTTGGGTGCAGGGCTGAAGGAGGTGCTCACTCGCAGGCACCGACCCTGCACTGGCACATCCCTGAGATCCAGTGTCTCAGAATTTTGTGCTTGAGTGTCCTGGCTCCCCTTGCCCTTGTCCTGTCTCCAGCCTGAAGAATACAGACAGGCAAACAAAACCTGAGTCTGTAGCCAGGGATATCCTCAGGCCACGCCGATGCTCCTCTGACAGCTGACAGCCCCCTGGGAATCCTTGTCTTGGAGCAGGCTGCATCGAGTGATTTCTGTAGACACAAATTTACCTGCCCAGAGGTAAACTGCTGTGTCTGTTGCTTTGCATCCTCTATCTCTTCCTGTGTCTCCTGGCACCTTTCCACCAATGACATCATTGTCCTGCAGTGTCACCTATGCAACACTTACCATTGAAATCAAAGCATGGAAAGAAAGCCACGGTGAGCACTGTGAACAGCAGTGATTGTTCTGCAGGTCTAAGGAGCTGGCAGACAAAAGCTGACCTATGGGAAGAGGGCTAGGGAACCTAGCTTGTTCTCTGCGTTCACTTAAAGTTCCAGCTATTGGCCACTTGACAGGTTCTTAAACAAGTCTCCCTCTCCCTCTGTTTCATCTCCCTCTCTTCTCCACTCTCCCCCTCTCCCCTTACCCACTTCTCCCTCTTGCTGACTTACATGCTAAAATCAACATGTTACTAGCTACATAAAAATGCACACTTCAAACATCAACAAATAAAAACCATTGTTCTTTGCATGCTAAAGACTGCTGGGCCCAATGACCTGAGTATCCAGGGGAGGGTTTCCAACAATCTTTGCTGAGTAACAACCTACCTTAAAATTCTGAAGCTTAAAATAAGCCTCTGGTTTTCCTGCTACCTCAAAACAGATTTTCTTTTTCTTCACCATCTTTACTACCGTCTCATCCTATGCAAATCTCTAAAGTTTGGGTGCCTTATGTGCGTTTCCCAGGGCCCTGTCTCTTTGTACCTGTAAGTTCACCTCTTAAGTGTTCTCATGCACACACACACACACACACACACAAATCTGGACAGTGGTGTACTCCCAGATTGTGTCTTCAGTCTGGACTTCTTCCATGAACTCCAGGTTCATGTTTCTTGTGGACTAGCCAGTAGCCAGAGAGATCTTAAACAGATTCAAATCATGACGTCTTCCTATCTGGAAAACCCAGCCCCACTGCTCATGCAGCACCACGCACACTGCTACCACAGCTCCAAGCCCTAACTCCATTTCTGGGATCATTCATTGGATCTGCCCCTTGCACGTCATGGAATAGCCTTTCTAGACCCCTCCCCTTTCCCTCTGCCTGGAGCACTGCTGTATCCCCACTACCAGACAGAACACCTGCCACCGACTCAGTGCTCAGTGAGAGAGTGAATGGACTAACAGACCCTGGCCTTTCATCACCGTGTGTCTGTGGAGTCTCACACAGCTCGCAGTCTGGTGTAACACCTATTCTGCTCTTAACAGAATTCAGTTTCTATGTAGAAACTCAAAGCATGTTCTTGAAAGGAAGAAAGATAAACGTTTCTAAAAACTCAGTCTAGTTTTGTAATCATTCCAAACGTTATTTGGTGAAATTAGGTAAAAATGGGAGTGGGTGTTTTGGACAGTGGTTAGGACACTGCTTTGGGTGCCCAAGCACATACCACATGGGGGTGCCCATACCACAGCACCTGGGTACAAGTTCTGGCTGCACTCTTGATTCTAGTGCACACTCTGGGAGGCTGCAGAGATGATGGCTCAGGTAGTTGGGTCCCTGTTACCCAGGTGATAGGCCAGAATTAAATTCCCAGCTCCTGGCTTTGACCTGGCCTAGCCCTGGCTGTTTCTGGCCTTTGGGCAGTGAACCAGAGGATGAATGATCTTTCTGCGTCTGTGTCTGTCTATTTTTAAGCAAATGAAAAATAAGTAAAATTTTTTAAAAATTATATTAAAATGTTTAAACACAAACATGAAACAATAAAAACCTCTCATAACCTCACTTTTCAGATGATAACATCTTAAATGTACAACTATTTTGTTCCTCTGTACTTTTTGAAAATTTTCTCTTCCCGATAGAATTTCAGGTGATTTTATATCAAATTCTCTAGAATCAGGGGAAAAGGGAACAGTACTCTAACAACAGGCAAAAACTTGAGGAAGCTTGGAAGATCATTTTGATGCACTTCAATGATGTTGCCAGCCTACCGGGAATAACAATGCCCCTGGAAGATTTGTAATCAGTTGAACAAAATATTATCCTTACATCTAGAATTCCGTCTCCATTCTCACAAAAGTTCGGCAGCTAGGTCAGAAGGCTAAGTTCTGAATGTGGAATAGTGATTACTTGAAATTGGCAAAGGTGGAGGTGAAGACGGAGGGAAGGAGGTGGGAGAACAGGC
This sequence comes from Sylvilagus floridanus, assembly GCA_949820135.1. Lineage (NCBI taxonomy): Eukaryota > Metazoa > Chordata > Mammalia > Lagomorpha > Leporidae > Sylvilagus > Sylvilagus floridanus. The sequence continues at coordinate 18,076,892 of OX463239.1, read as the reverse complement.
ACCAGATCCCATTAGAAAGAAGGAATCACTTCTTGTGTTCTTGAGCACGATGGAGCGACTCTAGTTTATAATAACTGATATGCTCTTCATGAACATGTAGAAGAGATGAGTTGAAGGCTGCAAAGATAAAACAACCATCAGGGGGAACAGCAGAAGGAACAGGCCATCAAGGAGAGAGGCGCCTTTCTCTGAAGGGAGGAAGGAACCTCCACTGTGATACGGCCTTGACTAAACAAGTTCAGAGTTGGTGAACTCAAGGGGCTTCCATAGCCTAGACAGCTCATAGCAAGAGTCTCGGGTGATTGCTGACATCATAAATAAGAGTGCCAATTGTTAAATCAACAACGGGAGTCACTGGGTACATGCTCCCCACGTAGGATCTCTGTCCTTAATGTGTTTTACTATGAAACTTAAAGACAACACTACTAGTCGAACAATACATATACCTTGTATGGTTGTGTGAGTGCAGCCTGTTGAAATCCTTGCTTAGTATATACTAAGTTGATCTTCAGTATATGAAGGTAATTGAAAATGAAACCCAATGAAGGGTGGGATGGGAGAGGGAGTAGAGGAGGGGAGGGCCGCTGTGGGAGGGAGGGAGGTTGGGGGGGGGGCACAACAATACAAAAGTTGCACTTGGTAAATTCACATTTATTAAATAAAAAATTTTTAAAATTAAAAAAAGAAGATAATTAGGACTGGATAAGGTTTGGGGGTGGGGCCCCTAGATGAGATTAGTGGCTTTGTAAGAAGATAGAGGAATCTGAGTTGCCACGCTCCTGCTCTCGTCTTGTGATCCCTTCTACCTTATGATGCAGCAAAAAAGAATTCCTTGATTTGGAGCTTCCTAGTCTCTGGAAATGTGAGAAATAAATTTGCTTTTCAATTTAAAAAAAAAAGAAATCTAAAAAGAAAAAAAAAATAACCATCAGGGGGAAACATTCACTATCCTGATTGTATCAGTACATATTACATACATGTATTGGAATATCGCAATGTACTCCATAAATATGTACAGATATTAAAGGTTGATTTAAAACCTTTTTAATTTTAAGGAAATGGACATGCTAACTAACCTGATTTGATCATCACTCATTAAATACATGCATTGAGTTACTACACTATACCCTACAAACACGTGCAAGTAAAACAAATGGAAACATGGCATTTCAAAATCCCTGCCATCCAGAGCTTTGTCTAGTTGTAGGATAATAGGCAAATAGTAGATGGTAGGTAGGTAGGTTAGATAGAAAGATAGTTAGGTAAATAGACCTATGTAACATATTTGATGAGGATGATTGCTTTGGAGAGAACCATGGAAGAGAAGGAGGACAGAAGGGGTTGCAATTTTAACTTTACAATGAGGTTATCAAAGAATGTGTCATGAGACCCAAAAGAGGTGAGGGAGCCAGACACAGGAACATCTGGGGAAGAGCGTTCCAGGCAAAGGAAACACCCATTGCAGAGGCTCTGAGCTGGAGAAGAGTCCAGTTTCTTCTAGAAAGAGTACAAGGTCAATGTGGCTGGAGTTGAATGATCGAGGAAGAAGCAGTAGATTTCTGCAGTCACTGGAGTGTCGGATAACTCAGGGCCTTGGAGGCTACTGCTAGGATGATGGATTTTACCTTGATTGGAACAGTAAGCTATGGGAAGACTTGGGCTCAAAGATGACATCACCTTTCTTAAAAGGATCCCTCTGTTTGCTGTGCTAGGTAGGAACAGACAGGGGGGCAAGGGCAGAGAGAGGACGGGTAGTCAGGAGGCTACAGCAATGATCACGGAGAGAAAAGAAGACTCAGACCAGGGTGGGAAGTGCAGGTAGCAGGAAAGGTTAGCTCCAGAATAGATTTTGATGATAGAACTAACAGCACTTGCAGAGGATTGGGAGGTGGGTCATGTATAGATCACCCCAGTTGCAGGCCTGAAAGGGAGGAATTGTCATTTACAGACGAGAAGGCTACGGGAACAGATTTCAGAGGGAATACTTGGACCTTTCAAGGAAAAAAAAGTGTTTTCTTTAAATGACAAAGCTGTGTAAAGGAGCCAGCGTTGTGGTACAGCAGGTTAAGCTGTCCCCTAGACATTAGATCCCATGGGAGCACCGGTTTGAGTCCCAGCTGCTCTACTTCCAATCCAGCTCCCTGCTAATGTGCCTGGAAGCAGCAGAGGATGGTCCAAGTGCTTGTTCTTCTGCCTCCCACGTGGGAGATCCACATGGAGTTACCAGCTCAGCCTGGCATGGCCCCGACCATTGTGGCTATTTGGGGAGTAAACCAAGATATCTCTCTCTCTCTCTCTCTCTCTCTCTCTCTTTCTCTCTCTCTCTCTGCCTTTCAAATAAATAAAATAAATCTATAAAAACCTGTGTAAGTTTTAGAAATGTTAATGTTAAAAAGGAGAAGATGGGAAGTTTACTGAATAGTGAATGAAGTGGGGGATTTAGAATCTACAGTAACAAACAAATAGAAATTGACTCTATTCTAATACTGGGTATATTTCTCTTTTTTTTTTAAGATTTATTCATTTATTTATTTGAGAGGTAGAGATGTAGACAGAGAGAGGGAGAGACAGAGAGAAAGGTCTTCCATTTGCTGGTTCACTCCCCAAATGGCTGCAATGGCTGGAGCTGGGCTGATCCAAAGCCAGAAGCTAGGAGCTTCTTCAGGGTTTCCCACATGGGTGCAGGGGCCCAAGGACTTTGGCCATTTTCTACTGCTTTCCCAGGCCATAGCAGAGAGCTGGATCAGCAGAGGTGCAGCTGGGACACAAACTGGTGCCCATATGGGCTGCCAGCACCACAGGTGGTGACTTCACTCACTACACCACAGTGCCAGCCCCGCGTATATTCCTCTCAGAGGGGTCTCTAAGGAGCTATCAGAGGGATCTGATACTCCCTCCCTACCCCTGTAGAATAGCTTCTTAGAACAGATCAATTCACCATGCAATAAAAAATAGCTTAACAAGCTTTAGAGTATCTCAGTAACAAGAAAGTAGCACTGATTTTTCTCTTGAGGAAGTTATTTTCTATCCTCATCAAATATTTCTCCTGTTGTCCATAAAAATGAAAGTCATGAGGACTTAGCATTCTGCAGACAATATGAAATTGTTATCCACTGAATCCAACAGAGAAAAGTTGAAGAGTTGAAGTGAAATTCCCAAATAGTGCTCAGTAGAATATCACTTTGGTGATATTTGTGAACTACCTGGTTTAATACACAGTTACAGAGAGTCCCTTCCTCCACTCCTTGATTTTGGGGATAAACCCACAAACAACTTCTTTTTAAATTTTTTAATTTATTTTATTTGAAAGGCAGAGTTATAGAGAGAGAAAAAAGAGAAAGAGGAAGAGGCAGAGAGAGAGAGAGAGAGAGAGAGAGAGAGAGAGGGAGAGAGATCCTCCACCCACTAATTCACTCCCCAAAGCTGGGCCAGTCCAAAGCCAGGAGCCAGGGACTTCTTCATGGTCTCCCACGTGGGTGCAGGGGCCCAAGGACTTGTGCCATCTCTACTGATTTCCCAGGTGCATTAGCGGGGACCTGGATTGGAAGAGGAGCAGCCAGGACTTGAACCAGTGTCCATATGGGATACCACTGCTGCAGGTGGCAGCTTTACCTGCTACACCACAGCACTGGCCCCCAGCAAGCAGCTTATTTAGTAGCCACTTGCATACACAGGGATAGTTCAACATGTTCATGGAAAAGAAACTCATTTTAGTGCAAAACATGCATACAAGGAGTCTTCAAGCAGTTCGTGGAAAATGTATATTATGAAAAATCTAAGCAAGGATTCCAAAAATGTTAGGATCAAAATAAACATCTTTTAATTCCATTTTTCGCAAATGTTTTGAAGTCTTTCATGCTATCTTTCTACCTGTGTGAGTGATTTCCACAAAGAGTGAGCCCCAGTCAGCCTTTCTGCTAATAACCTGCATCCACACTCGTGTTGATGAGGAAGGAACTCTGTAATGAACCCCAAACTACTCTCATTATCTCTTCTCCCAAGTTGCTTCTCATATAATTTCTGTAAACATGATATGCAGGTGTAATTGCAAGGAAGTATTGCTCCTCACCACCAGGTGGGCACTTCCCAGCTTTTCCAGCCAGCATCACGATAAACCCATGAACTAACAAGTCCTCACTTTGGATATTTGCATACTGTGGGAGCTTTTAAAAAACAAACTCAAGCCCCAGACCCAGTGCCAGAGATTTTGATTTAGTCTGGGAAGAGCATTGGGATTTTTTTTAAAACCCCCATATGATTGTAATGCACACCAAGGATGCAAAGAGCCACATTAGAAAAAGCTCTAATCATAGCCTGTTTGCAAGGAATTTCAACACCAATAGAAAGAGAGCATTCCTAATAATAATATCTGGTGATCCACAGACACACTGGGCCATATCGTCACAAGATAGGAAAATTCAGAGGTGGAGGGATTAGACAGGAATTGCAGACAACGGCCATACTTTTCTAAAGATGAAAAGGTTACCTTTCTATGGTAATAGCATTCCCATCTTCCCCATATCTCTCCCCTGGAATGATTTCAGATTCACACGGAAGCAGGCTGTGATCTCAACCGAACTCTTAAGTATGTGTAAGAACTCTGTTGTGTTGCACAAGTTTGTCCAGAACCACTGCTTGTCTGGTGCCCAGCTCTTCCCACAGGGAAACAGTTCTCCCAGAAAACAGCAGGCTCTCTGGGCAACACCAGCATGAGGGTGCCATGCCATGCAGGTTCAGCAACTCTACCTTAGAGAGCCGAGGTGCATGGAGCTCCATGGGATGAGCTTGAAAATGGAACAACATCAGGCAACAACATTAACAGCAAACTCCCCCCGGCCAAGCTCACCCACGCACACTTCTTAGTTGTGTCACGTGATTGGATGCTTTTAAATAGCTGTCATCTCACAGAGGGAAACAGACAATCTTGAGTAGGTTTTAAGTGCCTCTGGACTTAGATTTCTGAGAACTATGTGCTCGTAGTTGTCGGGTGCTACAAAGGACACAAAATAGTATACATGGGCCTGGCCATCAAAGAAGCTGCAATTTTAAAGTAATGTTAATTTTCTTTAATTCCATAAGGGCTTTACATATTTTTAATGAACAGATAATAATTGTGCATATTAATGGAGCATAGTGTGATATTTTCAGATATTTCTATAGCATGTATTGATCAAATCATGGCAGTTAGCATTTCATCTCCTTATCATTTCTTTATGGTTGAATCCTTTTCCAGGTCTTCATTAAATATAAAATAGGTTATGGTGAACTCCAGTCACCGCCCTGTGCTGTAGAACACAAGAACAAAACACTAACTGTGTTTTGGTACCTACGAGCCAGCCTCCCTTTATCTCTCCTTCCGCCTTGCTGAAAAAGGGACATACACACAGGATTTGACTTGCAAGCAATAAAAGAGCTACACAGACTAAAGATGCTAGAGGCTTTGAGAGCAGGAGACTCCCCCAGGGGTAGAAGTCGTCAAATGAAAATTAGAACAGATCTTGAAATGCAGTTGGGATTTCAGTAGAGGGAGAAGCTAACCAGGCTGCAGGGATTACTGTAGGCAGAGGCGTTCTGGCAGGAGCAGCCAGTGAGAGAGGGCATATGGAGAGATGTAGTTCAAAGCTGGAGCAGCTCCCTGTAGAAGGGACTCTCAACAGGTGCTCTGCTGTCACATTTTATTAATGGGAAGCATACCCTTTGGCTACCACTGAAGGAAGCTGTGGTTCTCGGAGGGACAGAATACAAACAGATAGAGTCGCCGGCGCCGTGGCTCAACAGGCTAATCCTCCGCCTTGCGGCGCCGGCACACCGGGTTCTAGTCCCGGTCGGGGCCCCGGATTCTGTCCCTGTTGCCCCTCTTCCAGGCCAGCCCTCTGCTGTGGCCCGGGAGTGCAGTGGAGGATGGCCCAAGTGCTTGGGCCCTGCACCCCATGGGAGAACAGGATAAGCACCTAGCACCTGGCTCCTGCCATTGGATGAGCGCGGTGCGCCGGCTGCAGCGCGCTGTCCGCGGCAGCCATTGGAGGGTGAACCAACGGCAAAGGAAGACCTTTCTCTCTGTCTCTCTCTCTCACTGTCCACTCTGCCTGTCAAAAAAAAAAAAAAAAACAGATAGAGTCGTACAAAGAAGCGGAAAGCAGATATCAAACTTGCTGTGGCCAAGAGGGCAGCTGAAGCCTACAAGAAGGATGGTGTCACTCTGGGACCTGAGAGAATGCTTCCTCCGAGGTGCATAGGAGAAGGTGGCTCTGGCACCAGCTTCAACCTGCAAAACAGTGCAGAGGAAGGGCCCAGAGGACAGGGGTGCCATGTCACCTGTGCTTACTGCTGGCTGTGGATGCCCCAAGACCTGGCCCACACTGTAACAGGGGTTGTATCAGAGTGATCGCTGGCCAGTTTTTTGTGGTTCTGAGTCTTTTAATCCCTTAGACATGCAGGAAGAGATTACAGTACTTCAAAGAATGCTGTGAATAGAAAAAAGAAGAAAATGTTGAAAAATCTCCAAGATAGGGAAGTTGGATCGTATCCAGTAAGCAGTCACTGATGGTTTTTAAACAAGAGAGTGATTTTATGGAAAAAATACAGTAGGAAGAAAAATCTTGCAGTTAAATGCAAATTAGAATGAAAAGAGGAGAGATTATATAAGGAAAGACAACACCTATTTCAATCGTTCTAAAGTTTTCATTTTTCTAAAGTACTTTTGAAAAAAAAAAACTCAGATACATTGTCTTCTACTTACACAAGAATAACGGAAGCTGAACTAGTAAACACTGCCCCGAAAACAGAGTTTCTGTAATACTGTTTCTCCCATTACATATTTTCTCTTGTTGAAGTTTAAAACATTTCAGCTGTGTGATCTTTAGTCAAGCTACTCAACCTCTATAATCTCAGTTTCATGATCTGTACAGTGAGGGAAATATGGCTGCAACGCCAGGTTACTGAGTCATGGTGGGGATTAAATAAAGCATAGAAACTAGCTCTTCCAAAAAAATTTTTTTAGGAAAATTTTGTTTGAACCTCTTAGTTTGGGACTATAAAAACACTTCTTACAGCCCACAGGTAACTTAGAATGCGCCCCAAATACGTGGGTTGTAACCCAATTTCCCATTAAGGCCATGCAAATTCTAAGAGCTGTATCTAGGAAAACCTGCCATCTAACTGAGGAAGATGGAACATCTAAAGAGTAAATGAGTGGAAACTCACTCAAGAGGCCAATAAATTCAAACCTCATTATGGAATGAGCCTATATGATTCTTTTCTTTAAAAGAAGACTTATTTAATGAATACAAATTTCATAGGTACAGCTTTAGGAATATAGTGGTTCTCCCCCCTCCCTCTTCAATAGAACAAGCCTTTACTGTGTAAATTCCCAACATCGTCCGAGAGGGAGGGGCTGTCCCAACACAGGTTACAGAAGCAAACAAAGGCTGATGTTGTAGCAAAACAATGATCAGTGGCCCCAAATGCAAAAACCCACAGCCAATCCATCAGAGATTCACCACAACTGAGCACAATGCCCATTTCTACACAAACTACCCATGGGTAAGTTCAACAGCACTTGTACTGGGAACACCAGTCCCTTGTTCTGTTGCATGGAGGTTGCAGAAATGGCATAGCACACAGCTTTCACTCTAAGTTCTGATGGGACATTGCATGCATTTTCCATCCACGTTTATCATCTTCCCTTTCAGTTCTGATTTGCCTACTGTGTCCTCATTTCTCTTTTCACACGATTACCACACACCAATTACTCAGGCCAGTGTTAGGAAATCATTTAAGTTCCCCCCGAGTCCTCTCCTTCATTCATGTGGATGTCGAGTTCTCCCAGTGGCCCTCCACACTACCTCTGCAATCTTTCCTCCTCTTATCCCCAAATGATAGCAGTTGCTGAGGAATGAGCCTCCCCAACATCAGCCTGTCTTCTCTCTAGTCCATTTGGCCTTTCATCTCTAACTGGGCCATCTCTGTGTACAGATACATTTATGACTCCACATTGCCTTCATGTAAAGTCTGAATTCCAGATGGAGTCACCTTCACCCTCTTTCCTACTTTTTCTTCCACTGCTTTTCTGTATTCCCATTCCTGGAAGTCATTGCTCCACAGGACAACTTGTAATACCTTTATTTTTATGAGTGTCAAATCAGGCAAATATATAGCTCTCTGCCCAAAAGGCAGCATTCCACAATGTCCCCCAGTGATCCTGGATTCCTGATATTAACATCCATGTGTGATCTTCTCCCTTTGACTGTGGGCGAGACCTAGTGATTCACTTCCAATGAATACAACATAACAACATTTATGGAGTTTACCTCCTATGTTGGGTTATAAAAAGACTATGGCTTCTACTTTGCTTACTCCCTTGCACATGACACTGTTGCTTGCCAGACCAGGATAACTTATCTCTCACCTCAGATATTCACCATTTTTTTTGTGTGTGTTGGGAACATCCAAAATCCTCTCTACTGGCTATTTTGAAATAATTATTTGTCAATCATAGTTATTCTACTGTAGAACACTGGAAGTTATTTCTCCTATCCAACTGCAACCCTGTACCCAATAACAAACCTCTCTCTAAGAATGATCCTACATGGGAAGCAGTATACACAGCAGACTCATAGAATGGTAAATGCCCTAAACAGCACTCTGGCCTCAGAACCAGCCCTTAAGGCATTTGGATATGGCTAAAAAGCCCATGAGAGTTTTTCAGGCATGGAAAGCCAAGACACTGTGGCAAAAAAAAAAAAATGACCTAAATTAAAGACCACTGTGAGTGAGATCCCAGCAGAAAGAACAGGCCATCAAAGAAGGAGGTACCTTTCTCTGAAGGGAGGAGAGAACTTCCACTTTGACTATGGCCTTGTCTAAATAAGATCAGAGTTGGCAAACTCAAGAGGCTTCCATAACCTTGGCAGCTCATGACAAGAGCCTCGGGTGATCACTGACACCATAAACAAGAGTGTCAATGTTAAATCAAAAACACGCGTCACTGTGCACTACTCCTCATGTGGGATCTCTGTCCTTAATATGCTGTATGCAAATTGTGTATGCAAATTATGTATGTAAATTAACGGTAAAACTACTACTCAAACAGTACTCTATACTTTGTGTGTCTGTGTGGGTGCAGTCTGTTGAAATCTTTACTTAGTATATACTAAGTTGATCTTCTGCATATAAAGATAATTGAAAATGAATCTTGATGAAGAATGGGATAGGAGAGGGAGTGGGAGATGGGATGGTTGCAGGTGGGAGGGAGGTTATGGAGGGAAAAGCCGCTATAATTCAAAAGTTGTACTTTGGAAATTTATATTTATTAAATAAAAGTTGAAAAAATCTCTCTCCAGCCTCCCAGCCCCACCCACATCCTTGGGCTCAGAGTACCACTATTTTGTTCTCTGCTTACTTAATATCAGCATTTCATATTCCATATATAAGAGGCAATATCCATATTTGCCTTTTTGTGCCTGATATTTTACTTAACATAATGTCCTCTTGCTCTATTCATGTTCCTGCAAATGTTACCCTGATCTGGTCATTGAAATGTTATACTCTGCTTCACAAACATGTACATTATTATGTGTCAATTAAAAATAAAAATACATGTTTCTGTGCAAGCAAAGAGCTTGGAGTAGACATTTCTCCAAAATAGATATGCTAATGGCCAACAAATACATGAGAAGATATTCAGTATCACTACTCATCACAGGAATGCAAAACCACAATGAGATATCATTTCACATCCATTATTATGTCCACTATTGAAGAACAGAAAATAACATGTGTTAGCAAGGGTGTGTAGAGATTGAAACCCTTTGCACTGTGGTGAAAACATAAAATGGTTCAACCATTATGAAAAACAGCATGAGGATTCTCCAGAAAATGAAAACTAGAAGTCCTATATGACCTGACAATTGCACTTCTGGGTATATTTTCAAAATATTTCAAAGCAGTATCTCAGGGCCATGGGAGCATTTTTCACATTAGCCAGTGGAGGAAGCAAATGGATAAAAGGAATAAATGGATAAAATATGGTATGTACATGCAATGGAATCTCATTCAACCTTGGAAAAGAAGGAAATCTTTTCACATGCTACAATATGAATGATCCTCATGGACACTATGCTAAATGAAACAAGCTAGTCACAAAAGGGGAAATACTACATGATTTCACTTGCATGAAATATCTAAAAGAGCCAAAATAATAGATCAGAAAAGAGCTAGGGGAAGGGGGCAGGACATATTGGTATTTAGTGGGTAAAGATGAAAATGTTCTAGAGATTAGTCTGCAAGAGTGTAAATATATTTAACACTATGTAAGTGTACAATTAAAAATCATTAAGTGGTAAATTTAAGGTGTGGTTCTGCCACTATAAAAAATAGGAAAAGACAATATACTATCAGGTCCATTTGGTATATAGAGAAAGAAGGTTAGGAAAGGTATCCATGCAAGATAGGTAGGAAATGCAACACCAGCAGGCTAAAACTGATAGAATGAAAAAGGGAGAGAATGATCCAACATGGGAAGCGAGATACACAGCAGACTCATAGAATGGCAGATGTCCTAAATAGCACTCTGGCCTCAGAATCAGCCCTTAAGGCATTCGGATCTGGCTCAAGAACCCATGAGAATATTTTAGGCATGGAAAGCTAAGACACTCTGGCAAAAAACAAACAAACAAACAAAAAAAGAAGACCTAAATGAAAGATCTCTGCGAGTGAGATCCCAGTGGAAAGAACGGGGCCATCAAAGAAGGAGGTACCTTTCTCTGAAGGGAGGAGAGAACTTCCACTTTGACTATGACCCTGTCGGATTAAGATCGAAGTCAGCAAACTCAAAAGGCTTCCATAGCCTCGGCAACTCATGACCAGAGCCTAGGGAGATTACTGACGCCATAAACAAGAGTGTCAAATTGTTAAATCAACTTCAGGAGTCACTGTGTACTTACGTCTCATGAGGGATCTGTCCTTAATGTGTTATCCAATGTGAAATAATGCTATTACTAGTAATGAAACAGTATTTTTTCACTTTGTGTTTCTGTGTGGGTGCAAACTGATGAAATCTTTACACAGTATATATTAAATCGATCTTCTGTGTATAAAGATAATAGCAAATGATTAAAAAAACTTGGTGTTAAATTGGAAATTGCATAGATAATTAATCAATTCTTTAAAAAAAATCATGTAGGATCTCTGTCTTTAATGTGCTGTACATTGTGAATTAATACTATAACTAGTACTCCAACAGTATTTACAGTTTGTGTCTCTATGTGAGGGCAAACTGCTGAAATCTTTACGTAATATGTACTAAACTGATCTTCTGTGTATAAAGAGAATTGAAAATGAATCTTGATGTGAACAGAAGGGGAGAGGGAGCGGGAGAGGGGAGGGTAGCGGGAGGGAGGGAAGTTATGTGGGGGGGAGCCATTGTAATCCATAAGCTGTACTTCGGAAATTTATATTTTTTAAATAAAAGCTTTATAAAAAAAAATAAAGCTCAACTCCTAAAAAAATTATTTGCTTTTCTGCAGGTAATAGCTTTTTAAAAAATGTTTTCTTATTTGTAATAATGTATATACTTAAGTAAAGGAAGTTAATATTTACTTTAATGTATTTATAAAAATATAGAAAATAACAAGAAGGAAAAGCATGGTCATTCATAATCTCTCTGCCAAGGAATAGCCACCAAAGCTTTTGATTGTTCTCCGTGCACACACATATACATATATGTTGAAATAGCTGGGTTTACCTTATTTATAACAAATTTTACAATGATTTTTATGTTATATAATATTCACTGTAGATTTAACATAAATGGTATACTTTACATAAATGGTATACTTTACATAAAGGAGTCCTCAAAAAGTTCATGAATGTATATTATGAAAAATTATAAATAAATTCGAAATTGGGATTTTTGTACCAAAATCAACATATTTTAATTCCATTTTCCACAAACTTTTTGAAGCACCCTCACTGAAGTAGTATAATTTACTAAAACATTTCCAAGCTGTTTAATATTCAATTACTCATATTATTATCAATCATCATAAATAACAATATGATTGAATTATGTGTGGATGCATCTCCCATTGAAATTCCAATTATTTCTTTAGGATGAATTTCTAGAAATAGAATTGCTAGCCCAACAATGTAAGCATTTTGAAGGCTATATTAGTCCATTTTCCATTGCTATAACAAAATATTTGATGCTGAGCTCCTTTTATAGAGAAGGTATTTATTTAACTCATGGTTTTAGAGGCTGAAAATCCAAACAGCATGGCACTGGCTCTGGCAAAGAGCCCCTTGGTTGGGTCACAACATGACAGATGGCATCACAGTAGGAGTGCATGAGAGACAGGGAGACCACATGGCGAGGCAGGATGCCAGAGAGCAGGGAGGGGCCAGTATTGCTCTTCTATGGCAATCCCCTAGGGAGGTCTAATCAGGGCCCAATGAAAACTACACTAATTTCTTCTAAGGACAATGGGCCAAGTGATCTAGATACTTCCTGCTAGGCCCCACCCCTTAAAGGGTCCACCACTTCCCACATGACCACAGTGAGGATCAAGCTTCCAACATATTTACTGCCATAGGTTGGATATAAGCATCAGTGTTCCCTCAAAGACCCATGTAAAAGGCTTGGCCCAGGGCGGCATTATTGGGAAAGGCTGGAGACTCAATCCAATAATGGTGTTTAGGACATGAGCCTAGTGGGAGTCTTTAGGCCACTGGGGGTGTGTGCTCAGGAGGTAGTTCCTGTGAGAGGGATAGTTATACATGCCCAAGTCACACCCAGTTGCTCTCTGACTGTCCCTGGCTCATTATGTGATCCTCTCCCTATAGGTGCTCTGTCTTCCACCACCCTCATCAGATACCAGGACAGTGGGGTAACCCGATCTCACACTGTGAACCTCCAAAACCACGAGCCCAGATAAACCTTCTTCCTTCCTGAGTAGCTCCTCTCAGGTATTTGTCACAGTGATGATGAAAACCTGAGTTTTAATCTTTGGGGACATAATTAAACCAGAGCAAATCCAAATTTTTTCCCATTAATTCATGGAAATTTATCTCACCAAAAAAATACAAAATGTCATCACACCTCACCATGCAAACATTACTGTTTTGAAAACAAAAATGAAGAACGATGTACTCTGTGGCTTGGCTTCTCAGTCAAACCACTTCCATGTCCATTTCCCCTGAGTCAAGCAAGAGTGAATCCTGCACCGAGTGCAGCAAACAGATACTGATGTCACAGGGAGGCTTCTGATCAGCACAGCTCCTGCTGTTGCAGCCATTTGGGGAGTGAACTAATGGAAGGAAGACCTTTCTCTCTCTCTCTCACTGTAACTCTACCTGTCAAATAAATAAATAAAAATCTTTAAAACAACAACAACAACAACAACAAAACCCTATAGTACATTCTGGAATGGAGACTTGAGGACCATTTAATGAAAGATTTTAAAAGGGAATGGGAATATGGGAATATGACCATGTCATCCTTTCCCCTTATTTCAGTAATTTTTTTAAAGATTTATTTGTTTATTTGAAAGTCAGAGTTACAGAGAGAGAGAGAGAGGGAGAGGCAGAGAGAGGTCCTCCATCCACTGTTTCACTCCCCAATTGGCTGCAATGGTCGGAGCTGTACCAATCCGAAGCCAGGAGCCAGGAGCTTCTTCCAGGTCTCCCATGCGGGTGCAGGGGCCCAAGGATTTGGGCCATCTTCTACTGCTTTCCCACGCCACAGCAGAAAGCCGGATGGGAAGTGGAGCAGCCAGGATTCAAACCAGTATCCAAATGAGATGCCGGCACCACAGGCGACAGCTTTTCCTGGTATGCCACAGTGCCAGCCCCATATTTCAAAAATTTAAAGAGTAAAATCTGGGGCTGGCATTGTGGCAAAGTGGGTTAAAGCCCCAGCCTGTAGCACCTGCATCCCATGTGGGCACCAGTTCATGTCCCAGATGCTCCTCTTCCAATCCAGCTCTCTGCTATGGCCTGGGAAAGCAGTGGAAGATGGTCCAAGTTCTTGGGCCTCTGCACCCGCATGGGAGACCTGGAAGAAGCTCCTGGCTCCTGGCTTTGGATCAGCTCAGCTCTGGCTGTTGCAGTCATTTGGGGGGTGAACCAGTGGAATGGAAGACCTCTCTCTCTCTCTCTCTCTCTGACTCTACCTCTCTCTCTGTATCTCTGTCTTTCAAATAAATAAAATAATTCTTAAAAAAAAAGAGTGAAATCCTTGGAGCTTTTGTCTCCTCCAGAGACCAGAGTATATTTGTAGATCCAATAACATCTTTGTAAAGCAGAAGAAACATTAACTATATTTTTATAATACCCAGGCAGAAAAATGCATTATAATGAGCAACTAAATGAAAGAACCCTACTGTGAATGAATTTATTTTTACAGAAAAATGTAGGAAATAGTCATGAATGTTTCATTAAAATGCTTCCTAATAAGAAATGTATATTCGTATCTTAACAAGTACATGTCTCTAATGCTGCAACTCTCCAAGTCAGCGAACAATTCTATAAAATTGTCTTTAATCCTTCACAAAATGACTCAGGAGTCCCACTGAGGCTTTATCACACATTACCCAGTACACCCATGAATCTACAACCAGGAGACGTGGAAACCATAGCCACCGGGGGCAAAAGAAAGGTGGCTAGTGCTTGAAGGACCACATGAATGAGAAAGGTGGCTAGTGCTTGAAGGACCACGTGGATGAGAAAGGTGGCTAGTGCTTGAAGGACCACGTGGATGAGAAAGGTGGCTAGTGCTTGAAGGACCACGTGGATGAGAAAGGTGGCTAGTGCTTGAAGGACCACGTGGATGAGAAAGGTGGCTAGTGCTTGAAGGACCACGTGGATGAGAAAGGTGGCTAGTGCTTGAAGGACCACGTGGATGAGAAAGGTGGCTAGTGCTTGAAGGACCACGTGGATGAGAAAGGTGGCTAGTGCTTGAAGGACCACGTGAATGAGAAAGGTGGCTAGTGCTTGAAGGACCACGTGGATGAGAAAGGTGGCTAGTGCTTGAAGGACCACGTGGATGAGAAAGGTGGCTAGTGCTTGAAGGACCACGTGAATGAGAAGGGAGATTCAGCCTTCCTGAGCCTGAAGCCCCTTCTCTCCCAGTGTATTCCATCTGATGTGGCCTTGCCTTAACCACACCTCTCTTCTTTGCAGACTCAGTACAGGTACTGAGCTTTGGCATTAATTGGTCTAGTCCTCTTCTTTAGGACAAATTACTAACGTTGTGTATTTGAGGAAATTGAGACCCATAGACTTTAAGTGGTTTGTCCAAGTCACAGAACCAGTAAATATAGAAAGTATTAAAGCTACAGTCCCTATCTGCCTAACATAATGCTTTCACCGACTACAATTTTTGCTTGACAAATGGAGTAAGCAAAATGGGAACCTTAATTCCCTAAACATTTCTGACAAAAATAAGCTTTCTGTCATGGCTATTGAGAATAGCATACAGAAACTAAAAGTAATCTATAAAGTTATGTTTACAAATAAAGAAATTTCACACTCTATAATAAATTTACCTTCAGAAAACATAGCAAACTATTATAGATACTCTTTTTCTGCCAACATAGCAAAGACCCAGGGTACTTTTATTCTTTTCCAAGTCCTCATTACTGTTAGAGAATTTGTTCATGATAAATATTGGTTAATGATAGATATTGTAAGAACATGAGAGCAGGTGTCCATTGAACAAAATTAATTAGATGAAAATCACCTAAATGCATACAGAACAAGCATAGAAGTCCTCAGCTGAGAGCTTATGAAAGCATAACTGACTTGGCCAGGTTCTAGTCCCGGTCGGCGAGCTGGATTCTGTCTGGTTGCTCTTCTTCCAGTCCAGCTCTCTGCTGTGGCCTGGGAGTGCAGTGAAGGATGGCCCAAGTCCTTGGGCCCTGCACCTGCATGGGAGACCAGGAAAAGCACCTGGCTCCTGGCTTCCTATCAGTGCAGTGCGCTGGCCGCAGGGGCCATTGGAGGGTGAACCAACGGCAAAGGAAGACCTTTCTCTCTGTCTCTCTCTCTCACTGTCCACTCTGCCTGTCAAAAAAAAAAAAAAAGAAAGAAAAAGAAAGAAAGCATAACTGACATAAAGTTTACTGCCACTTTGTCATTGTGTCACTTCCATGGTCAATGTCATCATCATCGTCATCACCATCATCTAATCTCAAGGAAAAGAACTCTCAAATTCTTTTTAAGCCAGAGTGAGTTTACTTCAACCCTATCCTTATCTCTGAATATCCTTGGATAATATGGTATTTGGCAAGGACAATTCCTGCCAGGTAAGTCTAGCATTTCCATTCCTTTGTGCACAAAACAGCCTGTCCACCCCCAGAGGACCTGAGTCAGTGTTCTGGGACGGAGCCCCAGGTATCAGTATGCTGCAAAGGCTCCCGGGTTATTCCGATGAATCAAAACACAGGGGCCTGGGCTCTCTCCCAGAATGACTGACTCAGAATCTCTGGGATTCGAGGCCTGGAGAGCTTTATTGCAAAAAGGCTCTGATTCTGATGCATACCAAACAGAGGGAAATGCTTTCTTGGTTGAAAGGCATAAATCTGTCCAAGCATCAGGGGAATACGTTGGACAAACAATCGATATTAAATAAACATTTGAATACAGACTCCAGTCATGCCCACAGCTAACCTCTCATTGGCTTTTCAATTTGGGTAACAGCTAAATTTGCTGCTTAGGGTAGTGTTGAATGTATTTAAATATATCATGGAGACTGCATGAATAACTCTGATGCATCTTTTATCTTTTTATATATTCACAAATCACCTTTATGAACACTAGCTTCACACCAAACAATAAAAATGCCCATTAAACAAGAACACAAACCAAGCAACAGCCTCAATTTGAAAAAGTGCTTAATTTTACCCCAAGATTCTCTTTGTTCCCCCTCTTTTCATATGTTAAAATAAATTTGAATCTATTTACAAAATCTTGTGCTGCATTAAGTGCAACATAAAAGAAAAAATACTGTGGCATAGTGGGTAAAGCTACCGCCTGCAGTGCCAGCATCCCATATGGTGCCGGTTAGAGTCCTGGCTGCTCCACTGCCAATCCCACTCTCTGCTATGGCCTGGGAAAGTAGTAGAAGATGGCCCAAGTCCCTGGGCCCCTGCACCCACGTGGGAGACCCGCAAGAAGCTCCTGGCTCCTGACTTTGGATCAGCGCAGCACCAGCCATTGCGGCCAATTAGGGAGTAAACCAGTGGATGGAAGACCTTTCTCTCTCTCTCTCTCTCTCTCTCTCTCTCTCTCTCTCTGTGTGTGTGTGTGTGTGTGTGTGTGTGTGTGTGTAACTTTCTCTCTGACTTTCAAATAAATAAATAAATCTTTTTTAAAGAAGTCTATAAATTAAAATAACATCAGAGACAGACTGTAAATTCCATGTATGATGAGAGCGACCTGGCATTTCAAGAAACATTTTTCCTGAGAACAAGTCACCAAGCATGCTGCCATAGAACTTCAGGGTACAAAAGGTCAACACCAAAATAACTGAGTGGGCCAAAATTGAGAATGACTGGGTCCTTAGAAGCAAAGTCAGTTCCAAACAAAACAAATGAGTGCAAGGGTTTTTGTTTTTGATTTTTACTTCACTAAATAACAGAAATGAATTGGTATGTTAATTTTTTTCTTTTTCCTCTACAGATGCATCCTCTCTGGTTTGTACAAGTCCAAACAGTGAGCTACAAAAATGTCATAAACTGGGGTCAGCATATAGCTTAGCAGCTAAGAAGCACACATCCAATATCAAAATGTCTGGGTTCAATTCCCAGTTCTATCTCCTGGCCCCAGCTTTCAGCCAGTGAAGACGCTACAAGGTAACAGTGATGATTTGAGTAATTGGATTCCTGCCGTCCACATAGGAGACCTGGATTGCACTCTTGGCTCCCAGAGTCTGTGTTGGCCCACCCCTGGCTATTGTGGGCATTTGAGAAGTAAACCAGTGAAAAGAGCTTTCTCCCCTTCCCTCTCCCTTTTGTTCTCCCTCTCTGTCTCAAATAGATAGAAAGATAAATACATTTTCAGTGTCATCAATTACAGAGTGCATGTAGTATAAAATCCTATATTCATAGGGAGGTCCATCATGCTAACTATGCATTCCTCAATTCTAAATACAAAGAAAAACACACCTTTTGCTTACAAAACAAACTGATGACAATTTCAAAAATATCACAGTAAATCTGGTCTCTGATCTCTGTTGTCAATGAAGAGAGTGAGGATGTTAGGTTTGGTATTAGAAAGGATAATGGTATAACTAAACTATCATTCTATTAATGGAAGATTCCAGCATAGTGGAAGAGCAACCTCATGTTTACTCCAAGTAAAATTAGATTAATTCCTTCTGGTCCAGCATGCTAGAATAGCAAACTGCTTCTCAAAGAACCAAAAATAGAATGAAGTGCTAACAGACCCACACAAAAGTTGCTCTTAGCTGCAGAAACTTGAAAACAGACATAGGGCTGGCGTATCCTTGAGAAAAGTGTCCCACTCCTCTCTGAAGAACCATCCCCATATTGTTCCTCAGCATTAAAGATGTCATTTGAAAGTTCACAAAGTCCAGAGAGGACTTACAGGATGTCATCCCTGAGGTCACGTAAACTCCAGCCACTCTCAATAAGCCAAAGTCAGAAAAAATAATAGGTGGAGAAAATAATTAAGTCATGATGTAAAAGTTTATATAAACCCTAAAAAGTGGCAAATGACTGATTTGCATCTTGTATCCTCTTCTTTCTTTTGCTCTGCCTCATTGTCTACCAGCAGAATAATTCTCAAAATTGACAGGAGAGAGAGAGTAGCAAAGTGACAGTAGTGTTTCTGGCCCGTAGTTATCTGCTGACACCTCAAGACTGATGAAAAGAAATGACCCTGCCCAGTTTTTGCTATTCTCCACATCTTGGAGTTCAGTGGATACCCCAAATTCAACACACTCAGAGCCTTGTTACCGCTGATCATCCAAGAATAGGCCCCTCCCAGCCTCCCAAGGCTGTGCAGGCTACCATCACTGCACTCGGAAACCCTGGAGCTGTCCTTGGCTCCTTCTTACTCTGACCCTAAGCAATGACTAGTGTCCAGGTTCTTCCTTCAGAGTCTCTTAGCATGCTCCTTTCATTTCACTTCCATTGTTTGGGCTGACAGTTAAAGAATGAGCAGGAATTTCCCAAACATGTTTGGAAGGCATTTTAAGCGACAAAACAGTCTGTGTCAAGCTTCAGGTGTGTCAGAACACGGAGCACTAGAATAGAATCTACTGGTGACCTGGTAATGTGCAACCCACAGTGGCAAGAAAGGAAGGGGGAAGCTCTAACAGAAAGGACTTTAGACCCTCCAGCCATGGGGTCTTAACCTTTTCCCAGCATGCCAGTGTCTTGCAGACTTCAATAATTCGACTTCTGCCTTATCTATATACCACCTCTATTATTCTCAGTTGCTTAATAGTTTTTCTGTGAATAGAGCTATTTTTCCATATTAATCAATTGATTCAACATTGAAATTTTAGCATCATTTTATTATGAAAATTTTCAAATATATATAGAAGGCAAGCATAGAATAGACGTACATGTACCCAGCACAACCAGTATCAACTCAGGTCTGAAGTTGCTTCTCCGTACTCCCCTAGTCACCACTATCATCTCCACCAGCACACACTAAGCACACTGCACTCAGTTACTTAAACCACATCACTGACACTCTATCTCTTCACCTCTATATACACTGTATCTCTTCACCTCTATATCCATTTCTAAAGGATAATGCCTTTTTCTTAAATAACTATAAAACTATCATCACATTTAACTAAATCAAAAACAGTTCCTAAATACCATCAAATGTCCAAGACACTAAAATTTTGCATCACTGTCATACATGAAACACGAAAAGAGTTCACCATAAACTTTAAAAAGAAAATAATGTTAATAATATTATTAAAATTATGGCATGGGGTAAGAATTTGATACAGAGATTAACATGCTGCTTGGGAGGGCTCATCTTGTTTCCAATTCCAGCTTCTTGCTAACCTGCACCCTAGGAAGAAGCAGATGATGGATCAAGTATCTGGGTCCTTGCCACCCACATGGGTATTGACACCAGTGCTTGCCAGCCCTGGGTATTACAGGCAATTTAGGAGGTAAACCAGCCAGCAGATAGCTCGCCCTCTGTTTCTCCACATTTCAAATATTTTTAAAGGAATAAAATTATGGCTTATTTTGTTAGTATTTGGAACACTTAGCTTAAGGCCTATTTTATTAAAAATGGAGATTGGTAAGCATTAAATATAATATTATGGCACACTTCCTCATTGTGAAAAGCAGAAGGATTGGGCATTTAAATAGGAATAAATTTCTCATTCCGTTATTTAATGCCATGCCTATGTACCACCTAAATTATCTATCATTTAACCAGGAATATCAGAATTCTGGGTCTGATGGAATTTATAAATCAGAAATTTGTTCTGGCCTTAGCAAAAACAGAAGGGAGGGGGCTGGCACTGTGGTATAGCAAGTAAAGCTGCTGCCTGCAATGCCATCATCCCATATGGGCTCCAGTTCAAGTCCCAGCTACTCCACTTCCAATCCAGCTCCCTGTTGATGTACCTGGGAGACTGGTGGAGGATGGCCACTGTGGCCACTTGGGGAGAGAACCAACCGATGGAAGATCTCTCTCTCTCTCTCTCTCTCTCTCTCTCTAACTCTTCCTTTCAAATAAATTTTTAAAAAAACACAAAGACTTTGAAAAAACAACAGAATGGAGATACGATGGAGGAACAAACAGCCTCTTGCTTAGAGAGTCACCCTGTTACATGGTGAAAGGGGCTGGGCTCTGCTGTGCTGCAGTGGGGAAACATACCTCCTCGTGTACCCTTTACCAAGAATAGAGCTCTTCTATTGAGAAGATTGCTTTGTCTGATGTCACAGCTTGGGGACAGGCAGAGATGTACATGGTGTAGGGGGAGGAAGAGGATGCGACCCAATCAGCCAGATCAAACCTGGCAATCAGTGAAGTGACTGACGTCACAGCCAGCTGGTCCTCACACCCCACATCATTATTTCTTGAGTCTTCACTGTCAAGCAAACCACTGCTCCAACTCTCCATAGCCATATTCTCCAGAAGGGACCTCAGTGTTCAGATCCTCCTTCCCCAGAACCACCCTCTTCTGTGAATAAATTACCAAGTCCTCAAGAAATGCCAAAATGTGACATTTCCCACAATATTTCTCACCTTTCCCACCCCCCACACAAGCACTCAAATATCTTCCATGGCTCCCCTTTCTTGCACAGAAAACTTCATATGCTCTGATGTGCTATTCCAGATCTCCCAGATCTCACTCTGACTGATGTTTCCAATTTCATTTCTCAATATTCTTCCAGAGTTCTTTGCATTAGGCCACTTGATCTAATTGCTCTCGCCCAAACGTACACAGATACAAAACCACTTAGGGCTACTTAGCATAGTTTAATACACTAAGACTGCTACATTCTGATCATTTTGTTCAATATCAGCCCAGTCTTCTGAAGATAAAAGTCAGAAAGTTGCATCCTCAGACTCTCCAATATTAGGGCAAGGATAGTCTTGTGCTCTGGCCCAGAGATTGTAAACTCTTAAATCCTTTACTAAATTCTGTTTATACTTTATTAGCTAAAGCTGATTCTGTCAGGTGCAATCAAAATCCCGGACCCTATTCCTTCCACATAGCTCATGTCCCCTGCTTGGAATGACTTCCTGGGTCTTCTTCTCTTGGTCAAAGCTGACTTTTCTACCAAGTTCTACTTTCAAGATTTCTTCTCTATTTCTCCACTCTTCATAAATATTTACAGCTTATTATTTGAAGCACTCACTGAGAAGTTAATGCCATTCTATTTCATATTTACCATCTTTTGCCATAGCTGTGAATCAAGTTGTTTTGCTATACAACTTATATATAAGCCCCTGTGTTTTCACACTGACTCAGGAGTTAATCCTGTCTTTCCATGAGTAAGGTACTGTGCTTACTGCCAGTGATGCCATCATGATGTCATGATGGTAAAGACAAAATCTATGTTCCCAGAAACACAAAGCCAGTGGGAAAAATAAATGGATAGAAAACAATGTTCCATGAGAGAGGTTCTGTGAGTTCAGGTGGAGGAGAAACCCACTTTCCCTGGGGAGTTCTGAGAAGCTGGGAACGATAGAAATGAAGAAGGGGTATCCTCAGGCTGGTAAACAAAGAATGCCTCCCACTTTTTAAAATCCTAGAGCTCCCTAACTTAGACGGCTTCCCTGCTTCTAGTCAGGATCACCAATAAAATATGATAAGAGTTTTAAAAAATAAACCCAAGATTGATCAAAAACCCACAAAGAAAAAGTGAGGAATCAAAAGAAAATCCAAGGGCAGACACTGGGGCACAGTAGGTTAACCTGCTGCTTGGGATGCCCAAAGCCTGTATCAGAGTGTCTGGGATGGAGTTCTGACCCTTCTTCTTCCGCTCCAGCTTCCGACTGGAGAGCCTGAGAGGCAGCCAATGATGGCCCAATACCTGGATTCCTGCCACCTATGTTGGAAGACCCGAATGGAGTTCCCAGATCCCAACTAGGGCCTGTCACAGCCCCAGCTGTGGAGAGTGAACCAGTAGGTTAAAGTCTCTCTCTTTCTCTCCCTCCTTCTCTCTCTCCCTACCCATCTTTTTGTCTCTCCTTCTCTCTGTCACTCTGCCTTTCAAATAAATTTAAAAATTAGTAAAAAAAATCTTAAAAAAGAAAGTCTGTTCATTTTTCTTAACACATCTTTGTTGAGCTCTTTCTGCGTTAGACAGAGAAACCAGAATTCAATCTCAAATCCCAAAATCACTACAGCCACTGCACTGCATCTCAAACCAAGGATAACCCCATGAATTCACTGAGCATCATCTCTATGCCAGGCACTGTCTCCAGTGACACACAGCATAAATCAACACTCATACACTACAAAATAACAGTCTATTTTCTCAAGCTCCATATGACAGAATTTGTCACAAAGACTATATCAAATAGACTTAAAATAGACTGAACAACAAACTTTGTTACACAGCAACTTAATAAAGCATTGCTATCAGAAGACTAGGTTTTCAGGAGAGTTTAAAACAAAGTACCAGCTATAGTTTTAGAACCATATAAATGAGTCTTCTAGGATACAAGCTTTGCCTCTGATTCCCAAAGGTCTAGGGTCTCAGAATCTGAACTCCTCTTATCCTCATTCATTTCTTGGAGCTGAAGGTTAACCTTCAGACTACCCCATCATGAACCCAAAGACAGGAGCTCTAAGAGTGACATGGCATGGACGTCTTCCAACACACTGTGATAGAATGTCAGAATATCTCAAAATAATAAATGTTTTCAAAAGAGAAAATCATACATTCCTTCATTATCTGTGAATAAGCCTGTGGTCATCAATCTTTAGAGGGCCATGGACCTCACCGAGAATCTAAAAAGCCTTATGCAGCCTCTCAGAAAAAAGAACGGAATCCACGCATACATCTTTAGACTAAGAAGCTCTCATCTAACCTACTATTTCATTTATCCCTCTTTCATGCTAACTTTTAAAAATGAGGGTTAATTTGGGGTAAACGCTTGGCCTAGAGGTTATGGCCACACTTGAGATGATTGTATCCCATGTAGGAGCACCTGTGTTCAAGTCCCAGTTCTGCTCCTGATTCCTGCTTTCTGCTATGTGTTTCCTGGGACAGAACCGGTGACAGCTCAACTACTTGAGTCCCTGCCATCCAGGTGGGAGATCTGGATTGAGTTCTGAGATCCTGGCATTGGCCTGGCCCCATCCCTGGCTGTTGCAAGTTTTTGGTGAATGGACCATGGATGGGAGCTCACTAATTCACTCTCTCCCTCTCTGCCTCTCAAATACATAAAAATTAACTAATTAATAACTTCTTTAAAATGGAGAGCAAACACTTTTAGTTAGTTTGGCAAACAAGAGAGAAAAGCACCTTGTCCCATTGGAGCGCATCCACCATCTAGCAACCTTAGGTATTACTCAACTTTGAAAGTATGTAAGCTATATTTTCGATGACCCACACCAAATACATCATGAGGGAATAGGAGTACAGGTCATGGTTACTACCTGAACACCAGTTAGAACACACAGCTGAGCAGGAGATCAAAGGATGTTTGACACCCAGGTGATTGGAGATGATCCCTAAGATGGGCAGCCTATGTTCTGGAAAATCTAGCAATAGATAGTAGAGATCAGACAAAGGGCCTTGGGCTGATTTACAGGTCTCCACTTCCTAAGAAGACCTGGATCAGAGATTAAGACAAAGTACCAATCCTAGGGGTACTCGGAAGAAAACTGGAATAGGGATTGAGGCAGTGGGGTAGGCGGAAACCCATCATTGCCTCAGATAATCAGACCAACACACAGACACTGGAGTAAGGAAGGAATCTGGCAAAATGGGAACATTTAGGGAATCTGGCAAAATGGGAACCTAAAGGTAGAAAACTGATTCCAGAGATCACGGTGCAAGGCAAATGCATAGTGAGTGTCAGATGCATACACTCAGTGGTGGAGATTATAAATCTACAGGAACTAAAAGCCAGGAGTATGTCTACGAGGACAATCATGCTGCACAAGGTATCTTCTAGTATTCTGCAAGCCTGATTTCCAAATCGACCCAAACAAAAAGCATGGAAAGTTAGAATAAAAGCTGAGCTAAATGCTTAGTCTTTGTCTACCGAATCACCGTGTTTGATGGTAATATCTGGAAACGAAACAGAGGAGACCTTTGGAACACTAAATTATTTCTTAGTACTTCATATTTTTGACAGTAGTAATGATCGATTTTCTAATGAAGGCAGGCCCTTCACGATAGGTAATCCGTGGACTGAGTTATTTCTCTCGTACTTCTCTCTAAAGCTGAAATGCTGAGCTATCTACTGTTTGTGCTGAGAGTAGGAGAAAGAGCAGAAAAGCAACAAGCTAGCAATGACTACTCGAATAGTGAACAAACATTGAGTGATGGCTAATCTGGGCATTAAAATATGTTCCCTTCATATTTGCACATATCCCTCACATCAGTTTATGACAGTTAAGTGAGGACATTTTTCACTTCTCCCATAGAAGGACATCCTGAAATGGGCAGAGAATCAAGCAAGTTAAATACAAAGGAGCAGGATAAAAGATGTCCACTTGGTAAAAAGATGGAGATGTTCATCTCTTCAGATAAACCCCCACCTTTACCACCCTATTCTGTGTCTCAGAGGCTGAGCGACAAGGACTCCAACTACAGGATCCCTTACTGTCGGTTTCCATGGTGTGTAGCCAGTGAGGGGCACTCACCTGCTGGAGACACGTGTGAGAGGAGAATGTTACCTAGATGTTGTACCCCAGCTCCCCCCAAAAGGCCAAGGCCAGACACACACTTCGTCTGCTCAACAAAGTGCTGTCAGGCAGTCGACCCTCTCTCTCCCTTCAGGTTTTGGGAATTGCTCCTTCTCCTTACAGTAGCCCAAAGACTTAATAATTTTGGCTTCCTTACCCCTTGGTCATCCCTTCTACGATTGCCTAACTTAAGCATGCATCTGTCTCCTACCAGAACCCTGACGGAATATTGCCATTCCAGGGACATCCCTGCCATGGGAAGGTAGCCGGGGGGATAATGTGACCCTCCCTGACCCCTGACCCCTGCCCTTTGCCCCAGCAACTGGCCATTCTGTTTGGGTTGGTGTCAGAAAGTTCTAGTCCTAAGGGTAAAAGAGAGTGATTCTGTTATTTCTACTTGGCTAAGTCCCCAGAAGGAAGGGAGAGCTCTCCCCTTCTGCTAAATTAGTTCAACAAGTTGAGGGTGTTATTACAAGAAACAAAAGAAAATCATCCCACCTAAACTATCAGCAACTCCCTAAACACGGCAGACCTAAAATACTAGAGTAGAAAAGTTTTGAAGCATGGTTAATACCCATTTTGGTATTTTACTTAATGTATGCAAAACATTTTTCTTAATTTTATAATAAAACTTTTAGGGGCTGGTGCTGTGGCATACCAGGTAAAGCCGCTGCTTGCAGTACCAGCATCCCATATAGGCATTGGTTCAAAACCTGGCTACTCCACTTCCAATCCAGCTCCCTGCTATGGGCTGGGAAAGCCGTAGAAGACAGCCCAAGTCCTTGGGCCCCTGCACCCACATGGGAGACCCGCTAGAAGCTCCTGGCTCCTGGCTTCAGGTCAGCGCAGCTCCAGCCATTGCAGCCAACTGCCTCTCCTTCTCTCTCTGTGTGTGTCACTCTGACTTTCAAATAAATAAATAAATCTTTTTAAAAATTTTTTAAACTAAATATGTGCTTATTAGATTCGCAAAGGAATGAGAATATGATATTCTTGCAACATCAATATCCCCAAACAATTTGAAAAGCTCTGCAGGATGCTGTAGCCTCCTGTATCTTCTCTTAAATTCAGTTTTTGCTTTGGGTTCCCATCAAGTATTCAGAGACTTTATGTTCAAATGGAAAATAGGGACAGGTAGGAAAAATTGCATCTTAAAAGATAAATGATTCCCATTAAGCATAAATGTAAGTGATTTAATATTTTTAAAAACTCACTAATTTTATTAATGCCACATCTGAGAAACTTGGAAAGCCTCCACTGAAGACATTCATCCAGAAATGTCAGAAAGAAGAATGAGCTACAATGGGGGTGAAAGCAAGGATACTGGAGCCCAGCTGGAATGAGGCAACACACAACTACACTTCATTCCCAAGGCCATTGACAAGGATCTGAATCAAAGCTTGTAGGAGTCTCAGTAATGTGAATAACAAGGGACAAGACCATAAAACTCAGGAGGTCAATGTTAAGGCTACATTGGACTCCTTTTTTTGGAAGAGGACATCGGCAGCACTAGTGTCAACATTCCAATGATTTAAATCATAACTAGAGAAATTTCATTAGGTGTTAGTGAAAGCATTGACAGTTAAGATTGGTGTATAGTTTCAATTCCAGAAATACTGTTCTATTGTACTGTGTCAGGCACAGATGACTCAAAGATACAGATACCTCTACTTGGCCACAGGAATAAACAACTTCCTCTCTTTCCACTCCCTTAATAGGCTTATTTCTTTTTAACTTAGGGATGCAGGAAGAATAGAGATCCCTTCTCAACAGCTGCTTCTGGATGCAAGAAAGGCCCTGCAAGAAACCCAGCTACTCTGAAGGAATCTAGTAGGGATCAGAGCAGGGCAGATTCTTGTCCTCTCTCTCCACTGCCTTCCCCTCTCCTTCCCCTGGAAAACTGTGAGATCCAAGACACCATTCACACCTTGGTTACTAGGAAAGGTCCCTCCCCCTCCCCCTCCCCCCTCTCCCCTCTCCCCCTCCTCCTCCCCTTCCCCCTCCTCCTCTCCCTCTCCCTCTGCCTCTCTGTCACACACACATGTGTATACAATCTCAGGGCCATTTTGTTCCATCTCTCCTCCTCTTTCCAAAAAGAGCCCTGGGGCACAGCATTCAGTACCAGAGGGTTCAGGGGAGACCCTGCTTAAATCCTGAGATAAGTCCCTCACCTGGGCTGCACTTTGCAAGTTAAGGGCCTTCTGTTAAAAACAAAATGGAAACTTACTATCTTCCTGGAGGAAGAGGAGGAGGAAGCAAGAGAGGGAGAGAGTGGGAGGGGGAGGACCCCAGCCACAGGACATGGAGAGGATGGGTTTGGAAAGCAGACTGTTCTGGATTCAGAAGCTAGTCCTTACACCTGGGTGAGGACAGTGTGTCCTTGGGTCAGGCAATCTCTTTGAGCTTCAGTTTCCTTATCAGTCACATGTTGATAATAAAACCAAATGTACAGGGTGGCTGTGAGTCTAAACATTTCAAATTTATTCAATCCTAAAGTTTGTAAACACTCTGTCTTATATTGGTTACAACCCCATGATGACTCTCTGTAGTAAGTATTTGAGTATAACTTTTTATTAAAAGCCCCAGGAAAGTTAACTCTTTTATGCTGTAGCATGAGCTGAGATTTCTATTCTGGACTCTCTTCCCTAATAAACTTTCATGTCCTGGGTGCTGTGCGTGCTGGGGTTTTACACACAAAAGCTTTACCTAGAGTGCAAAACTTTAAAGAGGATGCAACTCCCAACAAGCAGGTCATACACTTTCCTTCCATTTTCTATCCTTTATCAAGTAACCAAACTGAGTTGGGAGAAGTACTTAAGTTCAAAGCCACAGAGCTAATCCCCTTCTCCCCTTTTTCCTGTTTCCTTCCCGAGACAGACCTAAGTCATGCCAGGACAATTGCCATGAAATTCTATGCTGGCAGCAAATACAATCAGAATGTCACAGAAGCGAAGATGAGTAACAAGGCCACTGGAGACGGCTTTATTAAAGATAGCACAGGGGACTGACAGTGGGATTAACAACATCGGTGGTAACACTTGGTTCTCTAATAAGCATAAGTGTGTCATTTGCTCTGAAACAAGTAAGCAAGCATTTAGAAAGGGGGGGGGCGAGAGGGAGGGAGGGAGGGAAGGAGAGAGAGAGAGAGAGAGAGGTCTTAGACCAAGGTAATGAGAAAATTTGCCTCAACTAGAATCTAGTTTCATCATTATCAAAATAAGCTCCCAAGGGGAACAGGATAGCATCCCCAGATCAGCACGCTCATCTGAATCCTTCTGAACTTCTCCATAGGACGAAGGCCCCTTCAATTCCAAACCTCTGTTCGATACCTCATAAAACTAATGAGATTTCTTCCACATGGGCAAATCTCCATGTTGCCAGGATATTGCAAAGTGTCTAGGATGGCGAATTACTCCAGCCCATTTCTTCTCATTTAGTTCTGTAAAGCCAATGGGCAGCTCTGGGGCTCTGAGTGGGACTCCAGATATCTTTTGGAGATTCAAGCCCAAGTCACAGGACAACTTTCATCACCTTCTAGCAGACGGTGCAAAATCGCTAAGAACAAAATGAACTTTGTTCTTCTAAGTCCGCAGTGGATTTCCACTTCAAATTTACTGGCACACAAAGTGTACAGATTTTGTTCATTGCAAATATAAAGGAGATCACATGCTAAGACCTTAACAGTCAGGAATCTTTCCTGAATTAATATAGTCAATGGAAAACAATAATGGGAAAATTTCAAATGAACACATGAGCTATTCGTAGAGTTTCACCCCACTTTATGAAAGCCCAGAAATACAGGAAGTGTGTGCAGGGCTTCAGAGGGTTGGTGAGAACAGACACTATGGGCCCAGCCCTTTCTTTGCTAAGTCTCCCAAAAGACTCTTTCCAGAAAGGAGAGGATACAGATGCCCTGTTTGTGTGAAGAAAGAGGGAGTGTACCCCAAGCCAGAGCCACTCCCTATGCATTGCAATCTGGTCTGGCCATCAAATATCACCAGTTTTTAACAAGATAAATAAAGAAATTCAGAGTAAGCACCTTTGTAGTAAATGGACACCATTGGGATATTTCAGTGCATGGCTTTTTTTTCTAATATCTTATCTTTATTAGTTTTGTCATAGCTTTGACCTACGACGAGTTAGAAATGGAAAAATACAAACTGATTGGGTGAGGACCAGATAGTCCAGGAAGCACTGCCCTGCTCACAGTTTGGCTGCCTGTTGGAATCTCATAAGGAGCTTTCAAAACTACTGATGCCTGGATCTCAACCCCAGAAAGTCTGTTCTGATTAGGATGGGATGCAGCCCAGGCAGTGGGAGTTCTTTTTAACTCACATGCATTTAATCTAACACACCGCAAAGAATTGAGAAGCACTTTCAATTTTCCTTATGTGATTAGGGTGTACACTTGGGGACCAATGATCTGGGAGATAGGAGGGTTGCAGGTGGGAGGGAAGTTATGGAGAGGAAAAAGCCACTGTAATCCAAAAGCTGTACTTTGGAAATTTATATTTATTAAATAAAAGTTTAAAAAATAAATAAATAAACTGAAATATCTCACTCAAAAAAGTTAATTCTCTATATTCTATTGTTTTGAAAATTTGAAAACCATTTTATTATGTCAACTTAAGTTATATTCCATGTTTCATTGTAAACGAGGTTAAAATGGATCAGGATATGATATGGAGTTATGTGAGGTACAGATATTTTATTGTAATACAAACAAGTGCATAATCCTTAAGTGTATGTCTTGATGACATTCTCATAAAGTAAACACATCCGTATAACCAACATTCAGATCAAGACACATATAATGCACAATATTATTTACTCCATGTTGTGACATCAAATATTGCTTCCCACTGAGACAGCATAAAGATAATGTACTCTGCCACTGTGAATATGCCTTTACCTTGGTTACAACTGATCTACAGCTCAAGTTGGGCAATTTCCAACCCTAGAATTAAGAAGTACAGAGATTTTTTTATGGTAAATGTGGATCTGTATTTGCTCATGAAGAAAATTCCACAACAATGATACAAATGAATTTCTAAAAGGCATAACCCATAAGAATGGGATAATCAGGAAAGATGGCATTTAAAAAATCAGAAGCTAGAAAGTAGTAAATGACTCTCCAGGCCTGAGAAAGTTGAAGCTAAACTACTGATGGAAAAAATGGAAATTAGTTCAATGAACGATGGGCTCAGTGAGATTCCCAGGCTTACTTAACACTTGGCTGCCAGGATGCAGGTGGCCAGTTAGGAAGTAAAAAAAAGCTTCCTAGGATCCAGGGAAACAGATCTTAAAGTGATATTGAAGGTTCTCAAGGAAAAAGCCCAGGTGTTTCACAGCAGAGTCAAAATAGACAAGGCTCTGTTGGGAGACAATTCTCCATGGATCTCTTTCCATTCCCATGCCTCTTGGGCAAACACTGACAGCTTTTTGTTCTGAATGCCCTTTTCAAAAACTTATATAGTGAATAGGTTTGGAAGATAGAGATAAAGTCTTCTTTCAGACAAGAAAACAATTTGGTTTGCTAACGTCTTAGTCTGTGGCAAAGACTGGGTAGGTTTACTCATAGGTCATTGTGAATGACAAAGACCTAAGCTCAGGATTCTTCAGCGTGACACATAGCTACCACACATTGAAGATCCACCTTTCTTGCTCCATATTGTCCTTGTGGAACTCGGGGAGCAAAGGGAACTGAGGAAAACATGAAGTCCATGCTGCTGGCTAGACTGTAAGTAAAGTCCCCTGAATCCGACCCAGGAGTCTCATGTCCTCTGTCTACATCCATTAAGCTTTAGTGTGCTAACTTGTTAGCCTGAAAGTGAGGCAAACAAGACTCTGTGGCAAAAATATCATAAACAAAGGATCTCTGTGAGACCCCAATGGAAAGAAGGGGCCAAGAAAGAAGGATGTGCTTTTCTCTGAAGGGAGAAGAGAACTTCCACTATGCTTATGGTCATGTCCAAATACTGATGGAGTCTGTGGTCACAAGAGGCTTCCATAGCCTTGGCAGCTCATGGCAAGAATCTTAGGTATCACTGACTTCATAAATAAGAGTGTTAATTGTTCAAGGAACAACAGAGATCGCTTCTCGGACTTTTGGCTAAGATCAAGTGTAAGGAACAACAGAAGTCACTGTGCACTTACTCCTTATGTAGGATCTCTGTCCTTAATGAGTAGTACTATGAGAATTAACTGCAAAACTTGTTCTCAAACTGTACTTTATATGTTGTGTATGTGTGTGGGTGCAAACTGTTGAAATCTGTACTTAGCATAGAGTTTGCCCTCTGTATATAAAGTTGAACTAAAAATGAACCATAATGAAGAAGAGGTTGGGAGAGGGAGTAGGAGGTGGAATGGGAGTCGGGGTGGGAGGGTGGTATGGGGGAAAGAACCACTATATTCCTAAAGTTGTACCTATGAAAAATGCATTCATTAAATAAAAGCTTAAAAAAAAAGTGAAGCAAAATCCCAGACTCCTCATAGATCTTGACTAGTCTAGCCATTCTCACAGATTCCCGATTTAAGCCGGCGACTCTAGAGCATGAGCAGGTAAACGTTACAAAATATCCAAGAATATCAGCTAGCAATAATTAAAGTTTATTAAAATGCAACTTAGAGAAATCCATTCAGGAGAAAGAAATTTAAGGAAAAATGCATCACTATCTCCAGAGAGAAGCTACTTTATATACTAAATGATAAGAATATGCTACATTTTTGAAAAAAATGTTCCTAAAACAAGATATATTAATCATATGTGGCAGCTACACAATGTGACTTAGCAATTACATTTTTGTCATTTCAATTGAATTTCAAAGTTTAAATGTGGCTATTGGCTATGCTGCTGGAAAGCATTGTATACTGGGCTACAATATTTTGATTCTCTAAAAACCTATATTCACTAAATTCTCCCCTACCTCTGCAATCCTCTGATTCCCATTGAAAAACCACTGAATGAAACAGGCTGCAGTTCTTTTTATTGAAGTTATTGGAAGGTTGTACACTTCATCACCCATACACAGTACAAAAAAGGAACATTTTTAGATTTCAATGCCAGGAAGTCTTCATGCCCCATTAACAATCAATATGGCTTCCCCTTCAGGAGAATGTAAATCATATAGCAGATGTCTGCCTTTTGCCATGACTCAGAAAGGTCAGAGACAAATGAGCAGTCTCATTTTGATAAAACTTGTACATAACTACGTATTAAGTCATCTTGTATATATATTCCTTGTTTATTTGCGTGTATTTCTGAGTTTTATTCTAATCTGTTGACTCCTAAAAGCTTTATTCAAGGCAT
Organism: Sylvilagus floridanus; assembly: GCA_949820135.1. Taxonomy (NCBI): domain Eukaryota; kingdom Metazoa; phylum Chordata; class Mammalia; order Lagomorpha; family Leporidae; genus Sylvilagus; species Sylvilagus floridanus. Next base: position 18,044,211 of record OX463239.1, on the reverse strand, counting down.
TATAAATTAAGTTGGTAATAACAAATTAAAAAAGGGACCTATTAAATTTTAATAAAACTTTAAGAAATGTAATATGAAAGTTTTAAAATAAAGTCAAGAAAACTACAAAGTACAACACATAGACAACAAGATGGAAAACAGGAGAGAAAAGTTTCAAAACTGGTACTTCAACATGGCATAAATTTACCTTTCAACTGCCCATTACTTTTTTAAATTCATGCATAGTTTTTCATACTACACATTATCTAGGAATTTTTTGAAGACTCCTTATATTCATGAATTTCAAAATTTTTGCTCCAAGATAAGCTTAGCTTTTAATTCCATCTTCCACAAACTTCTTAAAGTATATGGTACACATTGAGTTTACTTGCAGACAAAGGCACTCTAACTGATTGCTAAGCAAAAGACTACTTTTACACCTGAGAATCAAGTATTTCTTGGAAAAAGCCAAACTGGTTTGTGTTCTGGAGCAAGAGATAAAAATGGAAGCAATGCCTTTATCAAAATCCTTTCCCCAAAATTGCTCAATTTCCAATTTTTTCTGTAATTTTGGAGGTATAATATACTGTGGCATTTCCCATCAGCAAACAACTGAGTCTCTCACAATGCTTTCAATCCCTGATGTTTTGTATGTGTATATGAATGTCATTGAAGGAGAAAGTCTGTTCTTTAAGCCTTTTAGAAAACAGGAAAAGTTGCAGTGCCAAGCAAAACTGTACTTGGGGAGAAAAGTAGGTTGTGCTGCCTTGGAGATGAAAGTAGTTTTACACTTCAATATAACTTTCTGCCTGAAACATCAGCATGTAGTGGCATCTGAAATACTGACAGTGATTCTACGGGAAACCTTTCCTACTGCTTTGAAAGTCAACCTCATCAGAGGCACTGTCCAGATTATCACCTTTTCAAGAGGTTGTTTTTATCAAGCGAACAGAATAGAGAGTTCTCCTTACTACCTAGAAGCTGCTGAATTTCCAGAAAGCATGACTCTCACCTTTGAGAGAAAAATGGAAGCCCACTCGGAGAACAATGCAGCAAGAACTCATTTATGGCTTTGCCTACTCTATAGATATGAACACGATACACTTGTTATTCAAGGCTTGACAGCCACGACTATGATGCCACTGAAAACTACAAGTTCTTTGGGAAACGCTGCTCCTTGGGACAGTAAGGACCCAGAGGCACAACATGTCATCAAGGTGCTGCAGGCAAACAATCTGAGGGTACCTAGACATACGGCGGGATGTATTTGAGGGCTAATTTTGGCTGGGTGACGTTAACATTGAAACATGGATTCCTTATCTTTTTCCTTAAAGACAAACACAGCATGGATGGCACAGATCTTGTATCAAAGATAACCTCACTGACAAGTACAAATGAAATAATATGATATTAATGAAACGTGATGAGTCTTCAAGAAATCTGGTGTTTCTTGATACAAATCCACCTTGTTTCTGTAAAAATAAGCTGTGAGGTCCCTATTTCATATCTGTATGAGTCAGAGGCTTTAGAAGGTGTTAAGATTCCCAGCAAATTGAAATCAACTAGGCACCAGATGAGCTGCACATGTCCACGCCTAAGCCCACTGCAAAACTTTAGCTTCATCTCCAATCCAAACCTCAAGAATTTTCTCACTAAAATTGACTTTTGAGTAAAACTGAAGTTCATTTTTATTTTAGTTAACAAATTTGAACCTCTCCTATCTTTCAAGATGTTACCATTAAAAAGTGTGCATGTTATCATGAAACAAAGAGCATAATGAAGTGCCATTTTTATAGGCTGTTCTCATACATTTCTGGTGCAATAAACTGCATAAAACTTTGGGGTATATATGCATGTGTGTGTGTGTGCACGTGTGTGCACTGTGGGGAAGGTAGGGGTAGTTCACAGCTCTATTTGAATTTTCAAAGATTTGAGGCTGGCACTGTGGTGCAGTGGGTTAAAGCCCTGGCCTGAAGTGCCAGCAGCCTATGGACAGCGGTTCTAGTCCCGGCTGCTCCTCTTCCAATCCAGCTCTCTGCTATGACCTGGGAAAGCAGTAGAAGATGGCCCAAGTCCTTGGGCCCCTGCACCCACATGGGAGACCTGGAGGAAGCTCCTGGCTCTTGGCTTCGGATCAGCATAGCTCCGGCTATTGCGGCCACCTGGGGAGTGAACCAGCGGATGGAAGACCTCTCTCTTTGTCTCTACCTCTCTCTGTAACTCTTTCAAATAAATAAAATAAATCTTTTCAAAAAATTTTCAAAGATTTTTGTTCCCCAAAGTGTTAAACAGTAGAAATGTTTAAAGCTATTTTCTGGCTATAAAAGAGTCCGCAACATGATATGCACCTGTCATGTTGAGTTACAGGTCATTTCTAAAAGGAGTGTCACATTGAAAACCAGTAGCTACATTTTCATATGTGATCTCATCCAAGCCCTAAGATATCTTCCTGGAAGCTCCTGTAAAACTGACATTATGTTTTCCAGCTCAATGCGTTAAGTCTGCTTGAGTAATAAGACAAGTAAATGTAATGGGGTACCTGGATTGAGTCCTGGAACAGAAAGAGAACTTTAATGGAAAAAAATGGTGAAAACAAAATCTGGAGTTTAATTAATTAATGTCAGATTCTTAATTTTGACACTCGTACTGCAGTACTGCAAAGTGTTAACAATGGGGTGAGAGGTGCTGAGCGAGGAGTATACAGGAGTTCTTTGTGTTATCTTTGAAATTTTCCTGTAAATCTAAAAATATTCCAAACAAAAAGCCTATTTTTGAAAACCAAATTCTACATAAAATCTTTAACAATGCTTAATCACTGATCCAAAACAATAATCTTACAGAGTTTTGGAAGCAGGGTGCTGAACAAAGTAGATCCACAGCTGCCCTTAAGGAGCTAAGAGTCTAAGACATTACACAGTCACTGCAGCTTATGGAAAGTGTTACAGAGGGGAACCAACATGCAACAATAGAGGCACAAGGCTGGAAAGACCTCCCTGAGGAGGTGGCTATTAACGGGAGACCTGAGGGATGACAAGGAGCCGATCAGCTAGGACACCAGGAAGCCGGAGAAGCCTGCTCATCACCCTGCAGGAATGGAAGGGCCCGGGCACGGGCCAGCGTGACCAGAGAGCACAAGGGTGCAGTGGAAGAACCACTCCATGCAGGACCATATACGCTGACTTTGGGGGGTTATGGCTTTCCACGGAGATACCAGACTCTGCTGAGGACTTTAACCACAGGTATGGCATGCTAGTTAATACTTTTAAGAGATCACCATATAGCTAATAATCAGAGTACAAAAAGAAAAGAAAAGAAAAGAAAAGAAAAGAAAAGAAAAGAAAAGAAAAGAAAAGAAAAAAAAACACAACATAATCTATGTGAGTGAAATGTGCAATTGACTTCTTGAGATTTGATTATTGTTTATAACCCTTTGACTATTTGATTGTCTCTACTCCTGCTGAACAGTGGTCTTTCTACTCTCTACTTGTTGAATTCTTTATTTACTGGAGGATTCAGCTTGTGATTATAGAGTAAATTGAAAGTATGCCATCGCAAAAATTAAAAGAAAAATAAGAAGGGCAGAAGGATGGGAAGTATTGTTACGTTCTTAAAGGTGTATACATGAAATGCATGAAATCTGTGTCACTTATATAAGTAAATAAATGTATTAAAAATATGAGGATCACCATGAATGTTATGCGGTTGTGACTAGAAAGGAGCAGGAAAAACAACTCCAGCTCTGCAGGAGTTGCCAGTTTTTAACAAAATAAGGACAGATTCAGAGTTCTAACTCTCTTCATTCTGAAAGATCCCTGGGAGTGATAAAGTCCATTTAGCCGTGTCTACTACTTCTTCAGAGCCTGCCACCCTACCTCCACCAGGGCAGATGGTGCTCCAAATGGCTCCTGACGTGTGCGATCCAGATCTTTCTTCTGGAAGTCCCGTAATTAAACACGGGTGTGAACAAAAACACAAGATAGACACCAAAGGCATATGACTTGGTGTTAGTAAAGTATCAATAGCAAAATCCTGCAGGCTGTAACACCCTTGGAATCTCGTCTTTCACATCTTTCTGGTTTTCAGGACCAGAGAACCGTTATTGACAGCCCACTCTTCCCATCTTGGCATTAGCCCACATCTAAATATAGCAAATCCCAGACTGCAGAATAGTACAATTTTCAATCTCTGTTTAAAACATACAATGTTAAATGTCATCCTCAATTACTGTGCACTGAGTCTGAAGGAGCTGGTGTGTTGCCCTCTCTGACCTAGAAAAAGAAATATGTCTTCCAAATCTGATGTAACCAGTGGCACTTCAATAAAGCTTAATAAGCAGTCTGCAGTGCTGGTTGGAAACTCGTAAATGGAACTCTCTAGGGACTTATCCTCCAAACAGACACCTGGAATTTCTGTTTGTAGGATTATACAGGTATCTATAAATTCACTAAATATGACCTGGATGCACTCCAAGGGATATCAGGACTAGAAGAAAGAAAACATAGTATCTTTATTGAAGACTATGATTTGATACGAAAAAAGTATGCAAAGCCACCTGATCCAAATATCGATTAAATCGACAGTCCAGCCAATTGCATCTTTTCCCTAGAAATGACCTCCCCCCAACACACACAATTGACAGGGTTGTGGGAGAGTGTCCCTGGCAGTATTATTGGCTGACTTGACCCTAGCCCAAGCCTCCATAACCAATAGGACCAAAAGTGTGCATGTGATATAATGTGGGCCAAGGAGTCACTTTCCACAGGAATCTGGATTTAGAAGTGAGAGAATTCTTGCTCAATCTGTCTGCTCTCTTGAATAGAGGACATGTAAACACTGGAACTGCTGGCAGGGCTATTTTTGCCCATTTGGACAAGGAAATAGAGAAACCCAGGCGGCAGCAAGAGACAAGAGTGGAGAACGTGAGCCAAAAAAAGAGAAGAAAGAGAAAGAGGGCTTCCTGTTTCCCCACACCACTCTGGGACCTGATTTCAGGTTATAGCAGTCGACTCCCTTCCCTAAGGACCCAGAGAGACTTCCCAGCGTCCTTTTAGGAGCTGCCATCTTGCTTAAGCCGGCTCAAGCGGAAACTAAGAAACCAAACAAGCCATCGCTAACACTCCAGGTCTCTCCATCACATTCAGATTCAAATAACTAAAACCCAGCTTGCCCAAATTCTTAAGCCAAGATCTCTGAAAGGAGAATCCAATTCTAGCCACTCAAAGCAGATAAATGAAAGTAAATGAAAACTGCTGATCCTGAAATAGCAAGTGAAAATCTAAAAAAGCAGGGCACAAAACTGTATGTACTCCACAGTTATGATGGTACTATAGTTTATGTTTTCAATAAATCAATATGTGAAGTCTTACATAGATAGAAATATCAGAAAGAAAATAGCCAAAATAATAGTGCTTGTATTAAGGTGACAGGATAATTTTCCTTTTTCTGAGAATAGTTAAGTGCTTTATAAATTTAAAAAACTATAACTCTGCTGACTATGTAGATGTAAATGTGTTTATAACATGATTATATATTTTTTAAAAGTAGAACATAAAACAGCCTGTCTGTTATGTTTGCCGCTATATATATAGCCAAGAAGAGAACTGTCCCTTTAACATTCCATATATGAAAGAAACAATGCTACTTCCAATAGATCTTCCCAAATTAACTCCCAGCCATCACTTCCTCTCCATCTGTTTGCCCTCCCATTCTGTCTTGACCCCAGCATACCCCCTGCTACCCACCTTCAGCTGGGATTCTACCCCTCCCTTTCCCTACTCTGGTTCTCACCCCTCTTCCCACTTGGGTGCCTGGGTACATCTCCAGACATACAGATCTATCTATTGCTCGTTGGTTCTAGAGTTGTCTCCTCTTTTTTTAAATCAGCCCATTCATAGTCACTGCCTCATAAATGACCTCTAGTCCATTGAAAATAAACTATCCCTGAGGAAAGTCCAGGTAGGGCTGCCCCTTTTGGTTACAACAACAGGTTAGTCAGAAATGGGTAAGGAGTAAAAAGTACCATCCAAAAACAAAAATCACTGTGAACTTTCACAAATTGTACATTGTCTTTAACACTATTACCACATAATCTTTAATAATAATTCAAAATATAATGTTGGATATGTAAGACATTTATTTACAAGGAAAAGTAATTCAGATCTTTGAAATCTGATTGTATTGGTTTTCTCCTTGATCATAGCAGCTTCCATACATTCAACGGGATTTTGTGCCAGGCACTCAATACAATCTTCTTACGTAATCCTCCCAACCTGTGAAGCAGCTATTATCATTCCCATTTTATAGGAACAAAATTGTTGATCTTGAAGGTTAAGCAATTCATGCAGGTTTCAAAGGTTGGCAAAGCATATAGACCTAAGGCCTCCTGTTGCCAAAGCCAGTGGTCTTTGTATTACACCTCACAGTATAAAACCAGGTCTGTTTAAAAGAAAGTATACTCTTATCCAAAGAAAGTATATCTGGAACTTAATATTAAACCTAAGTGTTAGCTAGTAATAACAGCATTTTATAATGTAAATATTCAGTTTATAGATAACAAATATTTTAAATGTAAAATATAGAATAAATATTGTAAAAACTATCATATTATCCAACATCAATAACATATATAATATTTGTTATCAACAAAGCCATTATATGTCCTAATCTAAAATAATAGTGCCAAATACTTCTCACTAGTGTATACCAATGGTATTTGTTTACACGTGCTTACAAGGGAAGACATGTGGCCTAGCAGTTATTTTGGCCAATGCATACCCGAGGAGGCAGCAGTGATGGCTCAAGTTGGTTTTGTTCCCAGCTCCCAACTTCATCCTGGCCCAGTCCTAGACATTGTGGCTATTTGATGTGTGAACAGCAGATGGGAGTTCTTCATTCTCCCTCTCTCTATCGCTCTCTCTCTCTCCCCACCACCCCATCATCCCATCTAAATATGTCTCTGTCTCTTACTCACTTTGTTTCTCTGCCTTTGATATTAAAAAAAATTTAGACTGTGTACAAAATGTAACATATTATATATAAGGAAATATAAAGATTATTCTCAAAATATATACAGAATATGAACAAGAATAATGATTTATCACATTCATTTCACTTGTAAGAGACAATCTCATAATGTATTGCAGTTAGAATGCTTGAGAATTATAGTAATATTGTGCCATGAAGACCAAGAGCAACTACTTCAAAAGAGAGGGAAGAAAACTACATTTTCTTTCTTGTTCTAGTAACTTTATTCTATATTGCATTTTTTAAAATTTCTTTTTCCCCATCCAAGCACAGAAAACTTTAATAAGGAAATAAGAGTACACAAATGCAGAAGCTATAATCAGGCAGGCAAAATGATCACAAAGATACCATTAGGTGTATTCCCACTCTCTGAACAGGCACATTTATTTTATTCTTTCATTGCTGGTAATGTTTCCCTTTCCCTCCTTAGCTACCATCTTTCCTTTTCTGTATGAAAATAATTAACTTTCCAATTTCTCCAAAGGAAACTGAAATTATTTATTCATTAGCATAATAAACTTTCCTGAGTCCCAGGATATACTGGATACTGCCTACAATGAAAATAAAAAAGGTAAGTCCCTGCCCCTTCCCCAGCTCTGTGGGTGACAGTCTTGCACCAGGCACATAGCACAAAATAGTGTCCTACCTGCTGGGGCAGAGGGGAGTACACCGTATTACAGGAGCACAGAGGAGGATTAGCCCAGCCTGGGGCAACTGGAAACTTTACAAAGTACAGCACATTTAAACAGCCTTTTCAGAGGAGATTTTTACAGGGGAACAGAGGCACACAGGGTGGGAGCATCAGGGCCAGAGAACAAGAAGGCACCAAGAAGCAAGGAGAAAATAATATCCTTTAAACAACAAGCTGCTTGATGAGCCTATGACCAGGCACTGTGGAGACCACGAGGGATACAACAATTAAAAAGAAAACTGGGACAGTAAGTCCAACAGCTGCTGATATGTTAATGGATTAAGATGTTTGCATATATGGAAGACTATGCATACATAAACAGTAAGTTATTAAACTCTATACACCAAGGAGAGAAAATTTTAGTACAAAATAAAAACCACTTACATGTGTCTACAGATATTAAAAAGACTGAAAGAATATATACCAAATGTTTATAGTAAGCACCTCTGGGTTAATACCAACCAATCTGCCTCTGAATAATTTCCTTTTAATCTCCCTTTGCTCCTTCACCTTCATGTTTTCTGCATTAAGTATGGATTATTTGGCCATTGGAGGATGGGTGTATTCTAAAAAACAAACAAACAAACAAACAAGGTAAGTTAGCCTCAGATTGTATGGCATGCTAAGGAGCTTGGACTTTGTTCCATATTTGATCTTAGCCAAAAGTCCAAGAAGCAATAGGACTTCATTCCAAAGGAAATGAGAAATTAGTACAGGTATTTGATCAGGCATGTAAAATGGACAGATTTGCACTTCAGGGAAGTAAATGCTGTTGAAGTGTTCATGGCAGATTGGGAAGGGCTTGAGGCTGAACAAAAGATATGAGGATATGATTACTGCAGTGACTGCGGGAATGGAAAACGCCTCTTTGCTGTAGAATAGATAGGAACTGTTTACTGGATGCAAGAGACGAGCAAAGGTCAGTGACTGAGGACAACAGTAGGTTTCTGGCTTGGGCAATCGGTTGTACACAGATACTGGAAACTGAAAGCAGAGTCAGAAGGAGAAGGCATGCTTAAGGATAGGAGGATGAATTTGACTTTATGAGTGACGTGCATGGATGACATTCACATAGGAATGCCATAGAAAGTTGCAAACATAGGCCTGAGTTTAGAGAAAGGAGACCTGGAGACACAGACATATAGAAGGGGTAAAAACCTGAGACTGGATGAGCTCACTCAGGAAACACACAAAGTGAGCCGACCCAGCTAAGTCTGGAACCTTGGAAATGCTACCTTCTAGCAGCAGTCAGGGTACTCCGAAAGCCAAGAGAGCCAGAAGTGAGCAGGGTTCTTTTTGCAGAAGGGTTGGGCAGAGCTGGTATCAGAGCAAAGGGGAACATTTTACTCCAAATAAAAAACAATCACAGAACCTGATCACTAATATAATATAGAAAAAAGGATCAGGCATTTGGCACAGTGGTTAAGTCACTGCTTAGGATGTCCACATTCCATAAACAAGTGCCTGGTTCCAGTCCCAGCTATTCTGCTTCCAATCCAGCTTCCCAGAATGTGCACCCTGAGAGGCAACAGATGATGACTTTAGTTCTTGGGTTCCTTCCATCCATGTTGGAGACCTGCATTGAGCTCTGGCTCTAGGTTTCACCGGCCTGGCTTAGCCTTGGTTATTCCAGGCATGTGGGAAACAAACCAAAGCGTGTGTGTGTACACACGCATGCATGTCTCTCTCTTTCAAATAAAATGAAAATAAGTTTTAAAAAGAAAGAAAAAATAAAAAAGCCGACAGGTGCAAAGGTATAGAACAGAAGCAACTGCTCACTGTGTAAGGATGGGTACTTCACACACCTGTCAAAGCTGACCTATTGCACAGTTACTCTGACATAATGACTTCAACCCTCATTTTCACAAAGAAACTGATGTCCCCAGAGAGGTATACCAGGTGTCAGAACCACTTGCTGGGAGATTTTCATTGATTTCCAAGCCATTAGAATTTAATTCACTGTACAACTATACCCTGCCTCCTCAAACAAGCACAAAGGCTCCCCCTCAAAATATCAATATTGGAACACAGTAAAACAAATGAATTTAACCTAATTCATGTAACTTACAGAAATGGATTTCTTACATCATACAACCCTTTCTGTAACCATCATCTCCTATTTTTTCCAGCTAATTTCCGCTAGTATTTTATCCCAGGGAGACCTCCAATCCATTGATCCTCCTACCTTTTCATAGTCCCTAATTATCTCAGTTTCCTCTCTTCTACGTACTATGTTGCAATACCATGGTCAATTACAGCAATTCTTTCCTTACCTACAACCTGCTGCCTCTATTATTTTATTATACCTATTGGATAATCTGCTACTCTAATTAATTCCTTGTTTTTGCTTGTTCCAAGCCTTTAAAAGATATTTATTTACTTGAATCTTCTATCTGCTGGTTTACTCCTCACATGGCTGCAAAAGGCAGGACTAGCCCAGGCCAAAGCCAGTAACCCGGATCTCCATTCAGGTCTCCCACATGAGTAGCAGGGACCCAAGCCCTTGGCCACTGCTGACTTTCCAGGTGCATTAGCAGGAAGCCAGATTGGAAAGTAGAGTAGCTGGAACTCAAAGTGGCACACTGATGTGGGATGCAGGCATCCCAAGAAGTGACTTAATCTGGTGTGCCACAGTGCCCACCCCTGATCCATGACCTTACTGAGTCCCTCCCTACATAAAACAATATACTTACTGATCTCACTTTAAATTGGAGACCAGGAACCTTAAATGAACCCTTAAGGCTCCCAGACAACCTCAGTGTGCTTCCTCTAGTCCACTCACTCCCCCTATGTGCTCTGTGTGTTTTAATTATTGACACTTTGTTCTCCTACCTCTACGGCTACTCCTTCATCTTCACCTTCAGTTGATGACTGTCTTCCCATTTGGAGACAACTCAAACAACCAGAAGAAAATTGCAGCATACTTCCACCATCTTAGTCACCTACCTTCCAGAACCCGCCCCACACACTCCAGCCTACTCTATGTTCCTATCTAAAGCAATGGCTCTTCTTTGTGCCTTGGATTGCTTTCCCTAGCTCTTCATAATCATCACTTTTTCTTTCTCTATTGAATCATTTTCATTTGCATGCAAACATGTTAATATTGCTCCCATCTTAATTTTTTACTCTATTATCTACTTTTCTTCTCCTTCAGCACAAAAATCTATAGCCATCTACTCTCGCACTAATGCTTCCCACTGATATTCTCAGTTTTAAAATATTTAGTTATTTATTTGAAGGGCAGAGTTATAGAGAAAGGGAGACAAACATACAAGAGAGAAAGAAAGAGGTCTTCCATCTGCTAGTTTACTCACCAAATAGCAATAATGGCCATAGCTGGGCTAGGCCAAAGCCAAGAGCCTGGAATTCCATCCAGGTCTCCCACATGGGTGACAGGAACTCAAGTACTTGGACCAAATTCCATTGCTTTCCCAGGAGCATTAAGAGAGAGCTGAATGGGAAGTACGGCAGCTGGGCCTCAAACAAGAGCCCATATGGGATTCTGGCACTGCAGGTAGCAGCTTATCCCACTCTACCGCAACATCAGCTCCTCTAATTCTCTCTTATATGCATTCTAATCCATTTTGTCCTACCTTACTGCTCTTGTCAAGTTACTGTCAAAATCACCAAAGACCCTTAATTGCCAAACTCATGGTTTATCAGTCTTCATCTTGACCTTTCAACAGTATTAGACTCAGCTAATTCCTTCCCTTTGAAACTGTTTCTTCACTGGCTCCCAGAGTATCACACACTCCTGGCTTTCCTCCTATCTCCTGGGTGCTCCTTCTTGGTCTCCTGTATTGATTCCTCCTTTTATTTCCTACCACTTAATAGCAGCCCCAGGTTTCAGTCTTTCTTTCTCTTCTCTCTATATATTCACTCTTTGGCAATCCTATCTATTCTTAGGCTTGAATTCCATCCAAATGTGGACAAATCCCTAATTTATATCTCCAGATATCTCCTCTGAATTTCAAACCTATTCAACACCTCCAATTGTATTTAACACTTCCAAAATGTTGTCCTCACCCCATGTTTCACACCCCTAAGTTTCTTTGCCTTGAAGCTTTCCACATTTCAGCCACTGGCAATTCAATCTTGGTGAAATCAGAAAAAGATTTTTTTTACTCTTCCCTTTCTTGCATAGACCATATCCAGTCCATCAGGAAAGCTCATTGATTCTAACTTCAAATATATCCATCATCTGACCATCTCTTACCACCTCTCTGCTACCACTCCAGTTGAAGCCACCATCTCTTCTCACTATGTATTTCCAACCCAGCCTCAATTGAACAATCAGATGATCCCTTTGAAAGGTAAGCTAAGCCATGTAACTGCTCTCTCAAAATCCTGCAAAGCCTTCCCATCTCATTCAGAATACAAGCCAAAACACTTGCAATGATCTATAAGGTTGGGGCCGGCGCTGTGGCACAGCCAGTTGGTGCCTTGGCCTGAAGTGCCGGCATCCCATATGGGTACTGGTTCAAGACCTGGCTGCTCCACTTCCTGTCCAGCTCTCTGCTATGACCTGGGAATGCAGTGGAAGATGACCCAAGTCCTTGAGCCCCTGCACCTGCTTGGGAGACCAGGAGAAGCTCCTGGCTCCTGGCTTCAGATTGGCATAGCTCCGGCCGTTGCAGCCAATTGGAGAGTGAACCATCAGATGGAAGACCTACCTCTCTCTCTCCTTCTCTCTGCCTCTCCTCTCTCTGTGTAACTCTGACTTTCAAGTGAATGAATAAATCTTTTTCTAAAAATGATCTATAAGGCTCTCTTCACCTGAACCTCTGTATTTCACTGGAAATTATTGTTCACTCTTAGCATGCAAGAGGGGCTCAATTAACACCTGTTGAGTGAATGAATTTATTGTTTCACCAGACCATGAGCAACTACAAAGCCAATATATTTTGATAATCATTGCACCTGATTTTATACATACATATGTATGTATAAAATATATATGTATAAAATATACATGTATGTATAAAATGTACATATAAAATGTATACATGTATGTATAAAATATGTGTATGTATGTATAAAATATATAGTAACTGTTCATTATCGAACAGGATAAATAAAACAAATGGCCAAGAATCCCATACAAGTATCTGCATTTCTCTTAATCCTACTACATTGCTTTTTGCATCAGCATAATTACTAGAACTTGTTCTGGACAGGGTACAAGCATGGCAGCGAGGTATGCTAACAAGAAATTGATCTTCAAAGTGTTTTCTCATAGGTGAGTTCCAACCTACCTCCAAGAAGTTAAATGACATGGATAAGAAGAGATTAGCCCATCATCAAGGCCTCATAGGTAAGCAACAAGGAAACCAGAAAGTCACCTAGCCTTCCTGTAATGTATGTTCATCACTGTAGCCTTTTCCTAAATATATCCCTCCAGACTTCTGCCAAGCTGTTGCTCATTCCCAGTAACAGCTAAATCAATTGAGCATATTGTACTGGTTTGCTGCAATGTGTTTGTGTACTAGTTGGAGTCTGCATTAAGAACAGGTGCTTGTCTGTCTGGCCTTCATCCAGCTCTCACCTCTCCCAGTGTCTCACTGTGCAAAACAGCAATCTCTCCACTTCTGGAAGCATGAACTTCCTGACAGTTACCTGATTATCATTTCATGCTTTGTTCTCATGAGACTCTCTGCCCTCACTCTTTGAACTCTGGCCTGAAGTTAGGTAAGTGTCCATCACAAACCACTGTGCCAAATGCAGCTTCATCCCTTTTACCTTCCAGCTAGAGCCTTGGTCAAGGCTGGTTTCTTCTTCTTTTATTTGTCTTATTATTGTATTGCAAATGGAACATGTGCAGCTATTTGAACAAGTATAAAAATTTGATATGGACATGTCCTTATCTAAAATGTCACTTTTCCACTATTCTTTTTGGTTTGTTCTTTATTAACCACAGTTCTATTGTCATAAAAATTATAATAATAAAGTACCCTGAATCTTGTAATTTCACAGACAGCTTCTACATTCTCTAAGCAACCAAAATCCCATGGTTCCTAATTAAAATAGTCAAAGGTGAAATTCAAGTAATTTCAACAAGGTGGAGTACTGCCTTCACTGAAATTTCTAAGTTAAAAAAAGAAATCTTTCACCAATAGGAAAAAAAGAAAGACATTTTTGAGTCTACAGCAGATTTCAAAGACCATTCCACAGTGTGTTATTTTCTTCCAGAAATTTCTAGCACTATATAATTACTTTTGTATGGAAAAGGAATAATGTAAGCCTCTAAAATGCTAAAAACAGCGAGACAGAAACCATCCAAATCATATGGCCTTTCCTAAAACCAAATGAGATATTAAAGTAGAAAATATCTGTATGAGAGCAGCCCAAGGAACAAAGCTCTTGAAATATTATTCAACAGAGAGAAAGCACAGCTGGGGAGAAAGTTATAGTAAAACAATGTTTTTTCATAGGTACGTCAGGATTTGTGTAAGTCCCCCCTACTTCGCAGAAACTGTAACACTGATTGCACACCAAAATGCCACAGAAAAATACCAATCAGAAATGCATCCAGGAGCTTCCAAGGCATCTGGTTAAAAATAACAGCAAAAACATCAATTAAGCTCCCACTATTATGACAGAAATGCACTGATAAAGAAAAAAACAAAATCCCACCTGCATGGAAATTAAACCGCAGCTATTTCCCCAATTCAGGGCGTGGGGGGTGGGGCTCGAGCTCCATTCCGGGTGCTGACAGAACTAATCCCAGCAAACAGAGCTGGTGGGCTTGTGCTGGGGGCAGGGGACCAGAGCCCAGCGCACCTCGGCGCCCTCCCGCAAAACTGCTCTGGAGACCTGGAAGGACCCGCGCTGCTTGGCCTCGCAGAGGCGGAAGAAAGCTGGGACGGAACCGAGCCGAACTGCCTCCTAGGGCTCAGTGGCCCATCGCGCCACCCCCTGCCACCCGCCTCCCACCTTCCCCAACCCCCAACCCCCGTCCTTTGCATGGGCGTCTGGCTCCTTGCTCTGGGACTGCCCAAGGTGGAGAGCCTGCCTGAAGCATTTTGAAAGGAGGGATCCACGCGCTAGCCACGTCTCAGCAGCCCCGAGGGAACAACCAAGTGACCCCCACCACCCCCCACCGCCGGCCAGCACCAGGTGGGCGGCCCCCTCGAGTCAGCCCCGTGCCGGAGCTTCTGCAGCCCGTGCCCCCAGCGCGCAGCCTGGCGCCCAGTAGGGGCTTTCGGGGAGTGCAGTCCCAGGGGTTGACTTTCCGCTAAGGGAACAGCCATGTTAGTCTCCTCAGGCATAAATCAGCCAGGGCTGAGCCGCCGACGGCCGTCAGGAGCGCCCGCCGGGTTCCCTCTGCGCCTCCGCTCCTGGGGCTGCGACTGTTTCCAAACTCCTGGGCGCGACCGGCCGGGCCACCTTGCTCTCTCCCGCTTCAGCACCGAGGACAGCGAACGTGGTTTCTGTCTCTTGAGGTCCCTGCGGCCAGCTGCGCAGGGCACTGACAGCGAGGGCAGGGCTGCAGGTGTCCGGACAACGCGCCCTCCCGCATCCCCGCGGCGACCCTTGCGCGCCCACCTCCCTTCCATCCACGCCCCGCGGCGCCTTACTTTTCTGGCTGGAGTAACCCGGGTAATAGCCATAGTAGCCGGTGATCCGCAGGATCCGGTCCTCGATGGTGGCCACCCCGTTGGGGGCCGCCTTGACGTCCATAGAGAGCGCGGGGCGGCGGCCGCGGTCACGGAGGGGCGGCGAGCGCAGCGCGGGGCCCGGGAGCTGCTGCAGGTGCCGCCGCCGCCGCCGCTGGTGCTGAGGTTGCAGCTCGTGCTCCCGCGCCCCGGCTCTGACTCCACCGCCCGGCGCAGCACGGGCGCCGCATCACAGCGGCAGCGGCGGCGGAGCGGCCCCCACTCGGGCCGGCCTCTCGTCAGCCTGGCAGCTCTCCCACCCGCCGCCCCGCGCACTGCTGTCCGAACAGCGCCCCCTCACCTCCGGTGCCCACTGTGGCCAGGGACGGGTGTGGGCGCCCCACCTGGCCGAGACTCTCCGCATTTAACCCTGTGCGCCCCTGCCCAAAAGTGTGCACACAGCGCCCAACCCCACCAGGGGGGAGGGATGTCTGGCCCAGGGGCAGGAGAGGAAATGACAAGGTGAGATGGTGGCCAGGGACTCTGGGAGGAAGGCTGGGGTCGGCGAAATCCGGGTGGGACTCAGGGATGTGAAAGCGAGGGCTACACACTGTGGAGACGGCTCTTGGGGCATTGCTGATCTGTGAGCGCTCTGGGGGCGATTACCAATTTTTGCAACTTGCCTAGAAGATCTGGAGTCTTTTGTTAGGAAATGAATGGGGGGGGGGAGGATGAGTCCCCAGCAGGTGGTATATGACGCGGTTATGCAGGCTGTGTGGACACAAAGACTTGAAGAGTTTAAGCGCTGGGTCTGATGGTCCACGCGGACGCCCCCTTCACCCAGGGACAGCCTCAAAGGCCCAGGGGAATGCAGCTGCACACAGCGTGTTTATTTTGCCGATTCCAAGCGCTCTGAGGAGAAATTGCTTTCTCCTTTATTGTCAAGAGCGGCAGCCCGTCAAACTGTAATGGTCTGGACAGGTGAAAACGGCAGCCACAGTCCAGAGACTGCCCCTGTGAGCAGCACGGCCTGGAAGCCGACGGTCAGAGCAGACACCCGCCCCTCGGCCGGCCTCTGCCTTGGTGACTGTATTAAGGGTCCCAGAGCAGGGGGGATGCTTCCTCTACTTGTAGTTTGCAGTCACAGCCTCTTGTAAAAAAAAGGATAAAACTCTTCCAGGCTTCATCTGGGAAATGAGAAAGCATGCGTGCTGAGTGACGGGGGGTGCGGGGGTCATCTCACCAGCTTGTGCCCACCTTCCATACAGAACTGGTCCACGGCATCTCTACCAGCTTTCACCTTCTAAAAAATGATGGAAAAGACGACGACCTCAAGGCCCCTACCCCACCATTCTGCATGTCAAACTCTGTTAAAAGAGTCAGGTTTAAGCATATGAAATTTCACAGTGTGGCGAGGGATTTCATCGAGGCACAAAACCTAGCCCAGAATCCTGAGAGGATTGTGGCTGGAAGGAGAGTTGGTAGAGGAACCAGGCTCCTCCCACACCTGCTTTCCACAACAAGACAGACAGAAGTGCAAGTGCGGAAGGAACTAAAGAGCCAAAGGAACTGAAAGAAAAGCACAACACTAATGCAAAGGAGGGGGGAATATTTAAGGCAATAATGAAAGGATTTTACTTAGGGCTGGTAGGGGGTACAAAGGCAACCCCTCACCAGCCGTAAGTAATTTTATTATTTCATTGCATGCTGGAAAATGTTGCTTGCATTCATTTGAAATGTCCCTTTTACCTAATGTTTCTATAAAACATAAATGTGCCTGTATTACATCTATTATGTCTTTAATAACATCCATCATAATCCATAGCACACTAATATATGCATTCAATGAGAAAGAAATTAGGAAACAATTCAAGCAAAAGCCTTCAACTGCAACAGGAATAGGAATCTATGTTAAAGAGTAAGTAGTTTTGTCCCATACATGTTTGTGACTCATCTTGCTAAATTCTAAAATTCTAAATTACACCTATTGTGCAAGTTGTTACCTTCTTTACAGTTTTACTTTGTGTTCAGAAACTTCCAGAGAAGTAGGCAGAGATGTGTTTACCTGGATCTGATCATTCATAAACAAATTCATTAAAAATTTAAATAACATAAGCATTATACCCACAAGAATTTAAGTTTTCATACGATATGCATGGGTGTGTGTATGTGTGTGTGTGTGTGTGTGTTCTGAGACTGACCCAGAAATAAAATTTTAAATAGCAGAGCATGGAAAAATATCTTTGTAATCATCTGTAATCAGGTATCTGAAACAGTGAATGCAAGCAGCTGCTGTAACTTAAGACAGTTTTTTTTTTTTTTTTTTGCAGGGAACTGAAATCCTACAATGATAAACTGATCAAAAGCCAACGGTAGCTTTCTGCTAGTGACAAACACCCTTTGGCATATATGATGAAGTTTTTTAACCTTTCATATGTCATTTTAGAAATGATCATAATTACCTTGAGAGGAAAAGAGTTTTAAAAACATTTTTATATAGTATTTGCTCACGCTACCCATTTTGAAAACACAAATACAAAAATTCTAATTGATAAAACATGAACCAGAGGATGCCTCAAATCTATTCTGAAAGGAGGGGAAGCAGCTTTAATTTATTTTTTTTATATAAAGCTTTTATTTAAAGAATATAAATTTCCAAAGAACAGCTCATGGACCACAATGGCTCCCCCCCACACACAACTTCCCTCCCTCCCCCCACCCTCCCCTTTCCCGCTCCCTCTCCCCTTCTGTTCACATCAAGATTCATTTTCAATTCTCTTTATACACAGAAGATCAATTTAGTACATATTACGTAAAGATTTCAACGGTTTGCCCTCGCATAGAGACACAAAATGATAATACTGTTGGAGTACTAGTTATAGTATTAATTCACAATGTACAGCACATTAAGGACAGAGATCCTACATGATTTTTTTTTGAAAAAATTGATTAATTGTCTATGCAATTTCCAGTTTAACACCAAGATTTTTTAATCATTTGCAATTATCTTTATATAAAGAAGATCGATTCAATATATACTATGTAAGGATTTCATCAGTTTGCACCCACTCAGAAACACAAAGTGTAAAAATACTGTTTCAGTACTAGTAATAGCATCACTTCACATTGGATAACACATTAAGGACAGATCCCTCATGAGACGTAAGTACACAGTGACTCCTGATGTTGATTTAACAATTTGACACTCTTGTTTATGGCGTCAGTAATCTCCCTAGGCTCTGGTCATGAGTTGCCGAGGCTATGGAAGCCTTTAGGGTTAGCCGACTTCAATCTTATTCCCACAGGGCCATAGTCAAAGTGGAAGTTCTCTCCTCCCTTCAGAGAAAGGTACCTCCTTCTTTGATGGCCCCGTTCTTTCCACTGGAATCTCACTCGCAGAGATCTTTCATTTAGGTCTTCTGTTTTTTCCAGAGTGTCTTAGCTTTCCATGCCTAAAATATTCTCATGGGCTCTTGAGCCAGATCCGAATGCCTTAAGGGCTGATTCTGAGGCCAGAGTGCTATTTAGGACATCTGCCATTCTATGAGTCTGCTGTGTATCCTGCAGCTTTAATTTAAAAAGTGAGGATGGAAGGTGGTTATCAAATTCACAAAAAGGTTCATCATGGTGGTTCTTCACATAGCCAAGTTCCCTGGTAATTGAACTCAGAATTTAATTTACAAGCATTTGGCTTGTGTGCAACTTTTCCAGAATATTTCTAATAGATTAAATGCAAGGCATCTGTCTGTGATTTCAAGTGAGTTTTGATATTTGTGCCACATTTATTTTGACCACCTGATAAAGTCAGATTAGCTATTTATATTAATTGAGCATATTAAACCTAGCTGTTGTAAAATCCCACCCAATCATTTATAAAATCATTCATATAATCTTCATTCATAGCCCTGTGTGTGGTGCTAAAATAACTATAATAAGTGATAACATAAAAACTAAATGTGATAACTGGATATAAACTCTATGAAAAGATATGTAAACAGTCATAAGATGGCTAAGCACCTCATCAGCCTTCATATTTTGGAAAGGTTGGTAAAACA
Organism: Sylvilagus floridanus; assembly: GCA_949820135.1. Classification (NCBI taxonomy): domain Eukaryota; kingdom Metazoa; phylum Chordata; class Mammalia; order Lagomorpha; family Leporidae; genus Sylvilagus; species Sylvilagus floridanus. Next base: position 18,024,868 of record OX463239.1, on the reverse strand, counting down.
AAACACACAGATTCTTGTCTTCCTTTTTCAGATGAACAGCTGGGCCTCAGAAAATCTGAGTTTAACTTCCCATGGCAGGAACAGTCAATCATTCCAATCGCCTATTAAGAGTTATAGATGAAAGAAGAGAAAGTGTTTTTAACTCCACCCCCAACTTCCTTGGGCTAAGAATAAACTGGCTGTTTGGAGAACCAAGAAGGCTTAAGGTTTATATTCAAGGGCCAATGTTACCTTGTCCAGTCATCAGAGCTGTTTGCAAAGAGCAGATATCAAATAGTCCCCATAATGTTAATATTTAAAAGCAATGAACTTCTAGTCAGCCAAGTGATGAGAAACAGCAACTGGGAAGACTTCATTTTTAGGAAAGCTGTTTTGAGTATTTAACTATCTAGTCACCAGCAGCCCCTTTTGGAATGCTGACACAGCCTTTCATTCCGGTGGTAGGCATAAGTAGCTTCCCCTCCAGGTGGAAGGGGTGGGGACTCAGCCCTCCAAGTGCCTGTCAAGGAAGTCAGGGCTGAGTCCACCGTTCACTGACTTCAGGTGCTCACTCCTAGGACTGATTTTAAGACTCAGCTCTTGTGGCCTAGTGTGGGTAAAGCCACATCCCATATGGGCACTGGTTCAAGTCCTCACTGTTCCACTTCCAATTCGTCTCCCTGCTAATATGGCTGGGAAAGCAGCGGAGGATGGCCCAAGTGCTTGGACCCCTGTATGGATGCGGGAGACCCAGAAGAAACTCCTGGCTTTGGTCCAGCCAAGCTCCAGCCATTGTGGCCATTTAGGGAGTGAACCAATGGATGGAAGATTCTCTCTCTCTCTCTCTCTCTCTCTCTCTCTGTCCCCCCTCCTTCCTCTCTCCCTATAACTCTGTCTTTCAAATAAATAAATAAATCTTTCTTTAAAAAGACTCAATCGGACCTGCCCCAAATGAAGGAGTTAGAATCGTGCCAGGGGATTCCAATACAATCCCATCAAGGTGGCATGTACCAAGGCCATCTCACTAGTCCAAGTGATCAATTTCAATTCACAATTGATCACACTGATAGGTCTAAGAGTCAAAGGGATCACACAAACAAGACTAGTGTCTGCTAATACTAACTGATAGAATCAAAAAGGGAGAGAATGAACCAACATGGGAAGCAGGATACACAGCAGACTCATAGAATGACAGATGTCCTAAATAGCACTCTGGCCTCAGAATCAGCCCTTAAGGCATTCGGATCAGGCTCAAGAACCCATGAGAATATTTTAGGCATGGAAAGCCAAGACACTCTTGGAAAAAAAAAAAAAGAAGACCTAAATGAAAGATCTCTGCAAGTGAGATTCCAGTGGAAAGAACGGGGCCATCAAAGAAGGAGGTACCTTTCTCTGAAGGGAGGAGAGAACTTCCACTTTGACTATGACCCTGTCGGAATAAGATCAAAGTCAATGAACCCTAAAGGCTTCCATAGCCTTGGCAACTCATGACTAGAGCCTAGGGAGATTACTGACACCATAAACAACAGTGTCAAACTGTTAAACCAACATCAGGAGTCACTGTGTACTTACGTCTCATGGGGGATCTGTCCTTAATGTGTTATCCAATGTGAAGTAATGCTATTACTAGTACTGAAACAGTATTTTTACACTTTGTGTTTCTATGTGGGTGCAAACTGATGAAATCTTTACATAGTATATACTGAATCAATCTTCTGTATATAAAGATAATTGCAAATGATTTTAAAATCTTGGTGTTAAATTGGAAATTGCATAGATAATTAATCAATTTTTAAAAAAAAATATCATGTAGGATCTCTGTCCTTAATGTGCAGTACATTGTGAATTAATACTATAACTAGTACTCCAACAGTATTTTCACTTTGTGTCTCTATGTGAGGGCAAACTGTTGAAATCTTTACGTAATATGTACTAACCTGATCTTCTGTGTATAAAGAGAATTGAAAATGAATCTTGATGTGAATGCAAGGGGAGAGGGAGCGGGAAAGGGGAGGGTAGCGGGTGGGAGGGAAGTTATGGGGGGGAGCCATTGTAATCCATAAGCTGTACTTCAGAAATTTATATTCTTTAAATAAAAGCTTTATTAAAAAAAAAAGAAATTAAAAACACAGCAAAAAAAAAAAGACTCACTCCCTTAGAAAAGCATTGAGCTTCTTTGGAGAAAATCTTACTTTCAACAAATTTACTCAAAATTAGAATTTGTCTATGCCTCTCTCTCTCACTCTGTGTGTGTGTGTGTGTGTGTGTGTGTGTGTATCTTTCTGTTTCTCTCTCTCTCCCTCTCCAAGCAGAGCAGCAGAGTGGTTGAGAGCAAAGACTCTGGAGCCAGACCACCAGAGACCATACATGACCTCACCATTTCCAAGCTGTGTGACCCTGGGTAAGTCTCTCGAACTCACTGTAACTTCATGTCCTCATCTTTAGAGTAGGAATATTCTACCTAATTTTACTTCCTTCAAAGAGCTGTTGTGAAGATTAAGTTTATATTCATAAAGAGCTTATACCAATGACAGAAACAGAGTAAGCATCACAAATCTTAGCTATTTTATTTTTTCCCATGTATATATACAACCCCGCAAATATTAGTCTCCTCCTCTGGGCTCATGCTCTCCATTTCATAGTATCACTGCAATGTTAAGTGAGATAATGTGGGACCGTGGCTCACTTGGTTAATCCTCCGCCTGTGGCGCTGGCATCCCATATGAGTGCTGGGTTCTAGTCTCAGTTGCTCCTCTTCCAGTCTAGCTTTCTGCTGTGGCCCAGGAGGGCAGTAGAGAATGGCCCAAGTCCTTGGGCGCCTGCACTCTCATGGGAGACCAGAAGGAAGCACCTGGCTCCTGCTTTGGATTGGCATAGCTCCAGCCATAGTGGCCATTTGGAGAGTGAACCAATGAAAGGAAGAACTTTCCTTTCTGTCTGTCTCTCTCACTGTCTGTAACTCTACCTGTCAAATAAATAAATAAAAATCTTTTTTTTTAAAAAGTGAGATAATGTAACACTATCACACCAAGTCCCAGCACGTGGTAGGTGCCCCATAAATATCAACTGCCTTCTTCCAACCCATCCTTGCCCAATCCACTATTTATTATTAAAGTTAATTCACAGTGGAACACAACATATACACAGTCATTGCGTGCGGCAGTTCCGAGTACAAACCAAGTAGGGGAGCTTCAGAACAAAGGGCTCTGCAGAGAGAGGAGCTGTGTATGGTCGGCAGCTCTTCCAAAGGTGAGGAGGCAGGAGAACAGCGATGGTGTGCACAAACTGGGAAGGAGATGGAGCCTGACTCAGTGGGGGACACTCACATCCAGCTGGGGGACAGTCCTAGGGAAGTGGAATGGCCCCAGAGGGAACACAGCAAGATGCCCCTTGGGAGGCTGAGCCATGAACCTCAGCAAAAATTCTGGTGTCTCCCAGCTTGTCCAGAGCAGCAGAGCCACAAGCCCCAGAGGGGCCATATGTGGGCTTGATGAATGTACCTCTGAGCAGCGTCCAGCAGACTGAAGAGCCCAGCGTCTCCCTGGATGCTTGAGCTGAGCTAACTCTCCTCTGACTGCACAGCCCTGCAGTGTGGAGCCCCATTAATACCGAGGTGGCAAGTCCCACTATTTTTACGGGAACGAGGACTTGGAGTAAAATTTATAGTGGTTTAATGCAAGTGAAGATTTTTTTTTAATCGTTTTGAACAGCTGTGTTGGTGGTTATATATTCAAACATGCTACATATTCATTTTACAAATAAGCACTTCTGTAATTTAAATGTCTAAAAATTCTATGTATGCCACAACCTCAACATATTATGTATCACACATGGCTTTCTGTAGCAATAATTGCTAAAAATGCCAAATCTGCTGCAGTATCATTGGCACTATTTGTCAGATACTCACTGTTCTCTCTTACTTCAGTCACATCACAAGGTTGCATTTCCTGCCCTCTTGTGGCTGTAGGGGACCATGATTGATTCTGGGTGTGAACAAGAGGAAAATTATCCCAGGCAGATGAACACTAAACACTCTCAGCCTTGAGCCCTCTGGCATCATGACCATCAACATTCAAGAAGACTTGGACGTATAAAAAGTGAAGTTAATAAAAAATTAAAAACAAAATGAGTTTGAATTCCTTCTGTAAGCACTACTTTTAATTTTCCAATCTTATTCTCATTGCCCTTTGTTTTCCAAAGACATGGTCTGTGTGTTTAAGCACCTTCAGTTCCTGAAGCAATTCATCAATAAACCGTATAGAAGACAATGTTGCAAAAAACATTATGATTAAAACAGAAAATCAGAGAATAGAAAACTTTTTAAACTTTTATTTAATGAATATAAATTTCCAAATTACAGCTTATGGATTACAATGGCTTCCCCCCAAAAAAAACTTCCCCCCCACCCACAACACTCCCCTCTCCCACTCCCTCTCCCCTTGCATTTACATCAAGATTCATTTTCAATTCTCTTTATATACAGAAGATCAATTTAGCATATATTAAGATTTTAACAGTTTGCACCCACACAGAAACACAAAGTGAAAAATACTGTTTGAGTACTAGTTATAGCATTAAATCACAATGTACAGCACATTTAGGATGGAGATCCTACATGAGGAGTAAGTGCACAGTGACTCCTGTTGTTGACTTAACAAATTGACACTCTTGTCTATGGCATCAGTAATCAATCTAGACTCTTGTCATGAGTTGCCAAGGCTATGGAGGCCTTTTGAGTTCACTGACTCTGATCTTATTTAGACAAGGTCATAGTCAAAGTGGAAATTCTCTCTTCCCTTCAGAGAAAGGTACCTCCTTCTTTGATGGCCCCGTTCTTTCCACTGGGTTCTCACTTGCAGAGATCTTTCATATAGGTTTGTTTTTTGTTGTTGTTGTTGTTGTTTGGTTTGTTTGTTTTTTGCCAGAGTGTCTTGGCTTTCCATGCCTAAAATACTCTCATGGGCCCTTCAGCCAGATCTGAATGCCTTCAGGGCTAATGCTGAGGCCAGAGTGCTGTTTAGGACATCTGCCGGAGAATAGAAACCTTAAAACTCATTAGGATGTGTAAGTCAGAAAGTCTAGAAAGAAAAGAATATTCAATATGTCCACATGTCGAATGATAACTATTATATTGCTGAAAGAAATTTCAGGAGTGATTTTGCCTCTAATTTCAAAAACTAATAATTCACAGGAAATATGTTCACAAGGTTTTATTTGGTGGTGATTTTCAGTATCAGGAAAATTGTCCTTTAAATATCCTGAGATAAATACAAAGATGCCGAAGTGCACATTTGCCTGCTTGCTTGGTTTCTTCTTTTACTACACAGCTGATGCTGGAATAGACTCCTAAATTAATAGAACTGCATCACCCCCAAGGGCGAAGAGTGAAATGTTGGCTAGAATGCCTTTTATGCTCCCATTCACTTCCTGCTGCCTCACCTTGCAGTGACCAGCTCAGCGTGGATACCTGCCAACATCACACAGACACAACCTGACGGCACCTCTCTCATACCAGTGCCATGCACCTCTGGCCTCCTGCCCCAGGGCTTCCCTATTGATGCTGGACATGAAAGTGCAGCTGCATGGCTCAAGTACATGCAATCGTCATGGGCAGATACAACATTGGCAAATCTATGATAATGGAAGATGGGAATGTGAATTCCCCTCCATTCTACTCTGAATGGATGACCCTGAGACACTATCACTTATGCAGGCTCTTGCCCACAAGATGGAGCAGTCAGGCAGACTGGTTAGTCTTAATACAAAATTATGATCATCCTAGTAACATGCTTTTCTAGACACACACACACACACACACACATATACTCATACCTCTGCCTCAGGCTCTACTTTTTGGAAAAACCCAGCTTAAGATCTGGTCCCAACTCAGTCACTAGCACATATTCTAACTCCACCAATCATATCATGTGGCCCAAATTTTGAATTGGAAAGTAAATGGAGAAATCATGGACTGTGTTGGCAGTACATAGTGGCAGCTGAGGCACTGGTTGTAGCCCAGTGTTCAGTGTTCATGTCCATGGTATGGACTATGCAAACATCGAGCTGAATATTTCCATTGTCAAATAATGGGTTTGGTTTTTCCCTGTGATCCATAAATCCATGGTAGAACTTGGAATGACACCAAGGCTACCTGTGGCTTTATCCCAGGGAGGGTCAATCACATTGTAGTTCACCCGAGTTGACCTCTTGAGTTGTTCCACAAGGAAACCAAAGTCCTCTCCTAAATGTCAAAGGGCATGTCAGGTATGATTTAAGTCCATTAGTTCTCATCACTTTGACTGCTGGGTTACTCCCTACAGCATTATCGACAATAATGAAATATGGAATCCATTCAAATGTCCAAGAAACAGGAAAATACTTCTATCAACTGCAGAGTATCATTGCAGAGAATAGTCTATATGTATTTAAATTATGATTATGATTATGTATTTAAATTATGTATTTGTATATGCATTATTATGTATTTATTATGTATTTAAATTATGATTTTGAAGACTACAGACCAGTGATAAAAATCCTGTAAAGGGGCCAGCGCCATGGTGCAGTAGGTTAATCCTCCACCTGTGGTGCTGGCATCCCATATGGGCGCCGGTTCTAGTCTCAGTTTATCCGCTTCCAATCCAGCTCTCTGCTATGGCCTGGGAAAAGCAGTAGAAGATGGCCCAAGTGCTTGGACCCCTGCACTCATGTGGGAGACCCAGAAGAAGCTCCTGGCTCCTAGATTCAGATCGGCACAGTTCCGGTTGCTGCAGCCATTTGGGGAGTGAACCAATGGAGGGAAGACCTTTCTCTCTGTCTCTTCCTCTCACTGTAACTCTACCTCTCAAATAAAAGCTTTTTTAAAAATCCTGTATTATAATATGAAGTTGTAAAAAACCAGTTCCAGGTTGTATGTGGATAGTCACTAACATCAACATAAATGCACATGTGTGACAAACCATAAAGCCCTCCTTTCCCCAGCTCTTTATATTCTGGCATGACTACTTTCATGTGCAGTGGGTCAAAGTGTGCCACCCATCTGCACATTAATCCCCTCCATAATTGCTATCATCTCTTTTTCCAGTGAATGTGGTAAGGTCTCATTAAAGATCTCTAACTCTTCTGTCACTCCATGTTCTCATCAGTAAATAAACAGCGCTCCATTGCAGTGAGCAGATAAAGTTTTTCAAAATCTCATAGTTATAAAATCTTTAGCTAATAAAGTGCTCTAGGTACATAGTTGTGTGGGCATAAGCATTACCTACTTCTGTGATGGAGAACAAAATGATGAAGAACATCCTGGCTTGGATCTGACCGGATACTCAACCTTCAGGTATTTCTAGAGGTATTTCTTCTTGGAGAAGCCCTCCCTGTCCCTGTTCCTAAGAAAGCCAGGTATTTGTTCCAACAGAGCTCTTCCCCGACCTGGTGTGGTCTTTTCCATGCTGCATGCTTTTCCACTCAAAGGTTGGGACTGCATTTTATTCACAACTGGATGACCAGTGCCTCTCAGAGTACCTAGCACAGACCAGGCAATCAAACTACCTTAAGGACTGGGAAAAAATCACTGTAATAATCAGAAGCCTGGAACCCTTTCCTTAAAGGGGGAACAAGGCATGGATACTAGGGATAGGTCAGCTTATCTCAGGGCCAGAAATTTTGTACAAAATTGACAAGCAAGGAAGTTGAAGTCAAACAGCCTCAAGGCATCAGCGGCTCCTTGGGGAGACTGAGAGCCCTTCTCATTCTCAGTGAACCAGCCTTTCCCTGGCACTAAGTAACGCCACACTTTCCTACATGGCTTCATGACTGCTTCTGGTATACAATCAGATCAAATCTACCTGTAACCCCATCCCACCTCCTCCCAACCCTTCCCAATCAAAACACTTGCTTCTCTTCTTCTTTATGGCTTCCTCTGGCTGAAACCCCAGGCTCAGCAGACAGAGGGGATGCTCACGAAGGCTGCTAAAGTGAAACCTAAAAAGAGATCTCTTCCAGAGACTGATTTATGTTCCTGGTGTTACTTACCCAATTGCTTAAGTGTAAATATCACCCTTTCTTTTGGGAGTGAGAATGGGGAAGTGGGCTAGTCTATATTATCTTTTGTTATGATTGAATAGACTGGCATATTTTCTTATTATGGAGTTGAGGTTTTACTGTTATAAATAACATGGGTTTGATTCAACAAATCTTCTGGGAATCACAATTAATTAGATTTGAATCTCCCCTAAATGTGTAATCATCTACTATAGTGTTCAGGAGACTTGTTTGCCTGTTTTTCCATTGATTTAGATAAAGGGGTCATCGGATGTGCACACAGAAGGCTGTGAATACACGTTACTCCTTTCTCCAACTCCCTCCCTTCCTTCAATCTACTCTGCTCTGAAGTCTTCCAGGTCTTGTTTCCCACTGCAGCAATGTCAAAATTGCACTCCTACCATCTAACTGTGCACCAAACAACTCCAATCCTTAATAGCTTAAGATAACAACATTTACTACTTCTTATGACCTACTGGTCTACTGTTCTGGCCATGCTCACTTGGCTGAGCTCACTGATGCATTTATGGTCAACAGGTGGTTCAGCTGGGTACCAAATCATCTGGGATGGTTTCTTTCACATGTTAGGTGACTGAGGGGTGGCACATAGAGATAACTGGGCCACTTATCTCATGACCCAGCTGGCCACTCAAGGCTTCTTCATCAAAAAGTTCCAAGAATGAGAGTCAAGTATAGAAGGCCTCTTGAGGACTTGACACAGAATTTGTATAATCCTATTAGTCAAAGTTAGTGATAAGACTATTCCAGATTAAAAGAGTGGACAAATAGCTCCTGCCCCTTGATGGAATTGCTGTAAAGAATTGCAGCCATTTCTGGATTCTACCACAATCAACCAGTATAACTCAATGCCAATATAGTTAAACAGAATGATCAGAGATTTAGTGAGAATGTCCCTTCTGCAGAATGTAACATTTGGCAGAATCCCTTGATTCCAGATCAGCCAAGAAATATTCCAATCATGGGTTACACCAGCTTAATTCTCTTAAGCAGAATCCAGTATTATAAAGTTACCTGCAACAATAAGATTTGATCTGAATAGAAACTGCAGATTTTCCCATGACTTGTAATTCCAAACCTCTGACTTCAAAATGGGGAGTAAGAAGTCAGACACCCACACAGGCTGGGTCTGCATAATGTTGGTACAATCAGACCCAGAACAAAGAAATGCAGTAAGTTGTGCTCAGCAGGGCTATTCCTACAGCCAAGATAAAAGGCGAGGACCTGGAGAGTTGGAACAGTCACCGAGCTTACCTGCTGTGGGGGCATTTATCACACTAGACAGCAAAGGTCTGGCTCACTGCCTTCCCCACATCATATTTCTACTTTCTTGAGGACATGAACAAGTCTTTTAAATCCATGTTTGTTGTATTTAATACAGAACTTGGCTGTTGGAGGAGGGAAGAGAAGGAGAAAGTTATTTCTATGACTCAGAAAAAGACTAACCCAATATAACCACATTTTTATTTTTTAAATGTCTACTTGCAACCAAATATTCAAAGATTTTGCCATATGAAAAATTATACACTTACTAGGTAAAAATAAACTTACTCTTTATAAAAGCATGAAACACTGCTATTCACCTTAAATCAAAAGGAGGAAGTTAGTGATACACTGGAGGAAAGGGCTGCTGAAAGAATTTTTTTGCTTAGTAATTGAAGAGAAAGAAGTCCTTGGGATTTCAAACACTTTGATCTAGATTTTCAGTACACATCTAACTTCCTCACTATTCTCTAGCACAAAGATTCAAGAAGTTCTCTTTATATTATTATAATTATTTGTACTCAAATTCATTTCAACAAGGAATTGAAAGGGCTTATAAAGATCCTACATTGGGGCCAGCACTGTGGATAAAGCTGCCACCTGAAGTGCCAGCATCCCCTATGAGCACTGGTTCAAGTCCTGGCTGCTCCACTTCCGTTCCAGCTCTCTGCTATGGCCTGGGAAAGCAGTAGAAGATGGCCAAAGTCCTTGGGCCCCTGCACCTGCTTGGGAGACCAGGAAGAAGCTCCTGGCTCCTGGCTTCGGATTGGTTCAGCTCCGGCCATTGCAGCCATCTGGGGAGTGAGCCAATGGATGGAAGACTCTCTCTCGACCCTCTCTCTCTTCATCTCCTCTCTCTCTCTCTGTGTAACTCTGACTTTCAAGTAAATAAATAAATCTTTTTAAAAAAATCTTATACTGCAAGGTTTAAACTATTAATAATAAGCAAGGAAAGACCTGGGAAGAAAGTAAAATTGAAAACAGAAACCAGAAAGCCAGGAGGTGGCCAGTGAATACCATGCGGGCCAATATGCTTTGCCAGAAGCAATGGTAGTTTGACCTGAGGCTTCCTAGATACCAGCCAAAGGGGAACCAGTGATCTCTCACATGACTTCTCACAGTTAGAAGGCTCAAACCTAGGTCAGAAGAAACACAAGCTATTACTGGCATAAACCGGTTCTCTTGGTGTATTCCTGAAGACCACATGAAATGTTCTAAGCAATAGCCTGAAGAACCTGCAAAGGAAGGCATAAAATCCAGATCCTCACTGGACAGTGCTAAAACACTGTTGAGTGCAATCACATTAAAAATGCACTTTAAATATAGTACTCTCTCACCAGACTTAATTACCTCCAAACCAGGATTTGGTGACTATAGGACACCGATCCTTCAGGGGAATCTCTGTAAATGTGGATTTTCTCCAGTGAGAAGCTGGTAAATATCACCAAATCCTGTAGATAAGATTTCCAACAGGTCTTCCTCTCACCTTTTCCAATGCCATTACCAAGGACAAGTGCACTGCCCAAGGTTGAGTGACCCTCCTGTTAACCTGGATTATTCCACTGCACCTTTGTGATGCATAGTGCATTGCAGATAACCAAGGTAATGAAAGTTCTCACACAGGAAGTTGTTGTGAGGCACAAATAAGTTTGCAAACAAAAGTTATACGGAACAGTGCCTGGCACAAAAGTGCTTTGAAAATGTTCACTAGTATTTTTTTTTTTTTTTTGCCTGAATCACAGAACTATAAAGATGTACAGTCCTACTGGATGTCTCTCAGTTGTTTAAATAAAAGATATTTCCTTCAGCCCTAGGATCCTCTCACATGCTTTCCCTCTTCCCTGCTCTTTCCAGGACTGTTGCCACTAGTCTCACGTGGGGCTATTCAAATATATATGAATCAAAATTGAATGAAATTTAAAAGTCAGTTTATCAGTTACACAGGCCACATTTAAAATGCTCAATCACAATACATGTGCACTGACTCCAAGGTTTTTTCCACCAAAATCATTTTAAATTCCACTTCCAATGAATTTTTTCAAGTACCCTCACATGTAGCTTAGTGACTTTTGAGTCACACGGAATTCACACAGAACTTCTCTGTCACTGTGGAATGTTCCATCAGATAATGCTGGTCTAGACCAGCCTTCCTCTCAATGCTCAGCTCCTGAATTATCGCGCAGTCCTAACACTGCTGTTCAAGCTTCACTTCTTTCATGAACCTTAAGTCCCTCTGTACGTCTTCCTATAACATGCTGAGTTTTTCCCCTCAAACACTCATGTACTGATAAATACGTTTACTGAATTATTTTCCCATAGGCTCTAAGGACTTTGAAGAGAGGGATTATGCAGGTGCACTTTAGCACTAAATAGTATTGATTGAACAATTATGAGAGCAAATTTATACAATCACTTCACATTCTCGTAGCTACCATCTATCACGTGCTTGCAGTGGGCCCGGCACTATTCTGACTGTTTTACCTCATTTAATTCCAGCAGCTCCATAGGAAGGTGCCTATAGCCATGTTAATTGTCAATCGCCACGTAACAAATCACCACCAACACAAATGGCTTAAAACAACATGTGTGGGGCAGTGGGTAAAGATGCCACTTGCAGCACCGGCAACCCTTATGCGCACCTGTTTCTGGGAAAGCAGAAGAAATGGCCCAAGTGCTTGTGCCCTGCCACTCACGTGGGAGACTTGGATGGTGTGTACACCAACAAACAGAAGATCGGCAGGGCGGGGGGAGGCAAGGGATTTCTCCCGCTCTCTGTAACTCTGCCTTTCAAATAAATTTTTTAAAATAATTCTTTTCTTAAAATCACGTGCTTATTGTTTCATTGTCTCGCAGCTTCTGTGTGTCGGGGGTCTGGGCATAGCTTAGCTGAGTCCTCTATTCGGGTCTCACAGGCTGCAATCGCGGTATCGCCTGGACTGGCTTCTCATTTGGGAACTCAACTGGGGAAGGAGCCACTTCTAAGCTCATGCAGGTTTCTGGCGGAATTCACTTCCGGAATTGGTAAGTATGGGTGCCATCCTAAACAAGATCTATCTCTGGCAGCATCTTACTACAATCTAGAGGTAAAGCAGAACATTTTATCCCTGGGGGCTTCTTCTAGACAGCAGGAAGGACATGGGGAAAAAAGAGAGAATTCATGTATTTTCCCACCATTCTTTCCCTATACCCTGCAAGGGTGTCCAACGGAAGAATTTGATCTTTACCATATTGAGGAGAAAATGTAATTACGAGTTTCTGCTGCGTCTCTGCACAGCTAAAGGTCAAGGCCTGTGTGTAAGGCCATGTCTTTCAGCAGAGCTCCTTATTAAGCTTTTGGCCACACAAAAGCATGTCAAGGTGCCTGTGTGGGATGGGGAAAGGAGTGTTGGAAAGCTAAGTTAGTGGGCACAGCGAAGGCAGAGAGAACTGTGCATTGCCGGTTAATCTAGGAAGTAAGGAAAGGGAGAAAGAGAAGATGTTTCTCAAACTGGGGAACCAGGGCTGGCGCCATGGCTCACTAGGCTAATCCTCCGCCTTGCGGCGCTGGCACACCAGGTTCTAGCCCTGGTCGGGGCACCAGATTCTGTGCCGGTTGCCCCTCTTCCAGGCCAGCTCTCTGCTGTGGCCAGGGAGTGCAGTGGAGGATGGCCCAAGTGCTTGGGCCCTGCACCCCATGGGAGACCAGGAGAAGCACCTGGCTCCTGGCTTCGGATCAGCATGGTGTGCCGGCTGCGGTGGCCATTGGAGGGTGAACCAACAGCAAAGGAAGACCTTTGTCTCTCTCTCTCTCTCTCTCACTATCCACTCTGCCTGTCAATAAATAAATAACTGGGAAGCCAGGAAAACATCTCATTGCAGTGGATGGTCCAGACAGCTCTAGTCTTAAGTAGTTCTCTGCTTTCCCATTGGCAGTGCTAGGCTGTTCCATGCTGCACTTCAGCTTTTCTCTGCTACCCAAAAATCATTGCTGAAATTCTGTGCACACAATGGCCTTCTGTGAGGAAACCTGTGGGGGATTTAGGGCTAAAATGGCCAACGAAATGATCATTTTCCTAAGGGACCAGCACTGCAAAGTAGGTCTACATGCAGGAAGACCCAGAGCTTTGTAGTTTTGTTCAGGAACTAGGGTGTTACTAGGAGACATGATTAAGGGTTTGGTAGCAACCAGGTGGAACTGACAACACCTTTCATCAGGTACAGTAGAGGTATGTGACCCTTGAAAGGAGAGGGGCAGACCCATGGGCTACCTTCAAGTGCTCTGGACCCAGCATGCTTTCCTCACGCTGTGTCCCCTAGTGTCATGCCAGGTCAACAGTTCTAAGGGTAATGCAGACTTCCCCACTGAATCTGATAAATGGGCTGTTATGCCATCACTTTGAACGTTGCAGTGAGAAGCATCTCATTGCCTTGTGAATGGGCAGCTTCTCCGTGAGGGATGAATGAATTGCAGAGATGTCCCTTTGAAGGACGAGCATCTGGTCATCTCAGTGAGGAGTTACATGGGATCATGCAAGCATGGGTCGCCATTTTCTCCTACTGCCAAGGGAGCTGCTACGTATTGATCCCCAGCAACAGAATCCTTCCAGGAGAGGCAAAGTACAGATCAGCAGAGCCACAGTCAGCCTGTACATAGTCTCTCTGGGCACCATTCTCAAGGAAGAGCATCAATACAACACCCAGTATGAAAAGTCATGACTAACTATGTGAAGTGAAGGTATCTGGTCCTGAGTGTCAGCTGACAGTGCATGTACACACACACACACATGCACACTCAAAATCACACACATACACACACAGAGCCCAGTCTGCTCCAAAAACTTTCCTGTAGTAAACTACAGCCTGCCTCATGGAGATGCTGATAGTGTGGACTCCTTGGACCCAAGAGATATAGTAATCTCAGTGGCACCTGTGTTATACTCTCCAAAAAGTCCTCCATTGAATTCTTCATTGTAGAAAACCCACTCGGCTTTATTAATTCCACCATGTACCTTGTTACCATCTTTTTAATACTTACTCAAGACAGAGTTTAACCCAAGTGGGACCTTAAAAGAAAGGAGAGTTTGGTGGTGCCTGCTGTTCAGACCAAACTGCTGAGAAATGGACAAATCACAGCTCAGAACTTTGCTCCTTAACACAGTAAAGCTAAGCTTTCAGAAGCACTGCATAAAACCCAGCTGACCCTTGATGACATGTCTTTGATAGGAAAGTGGACAAGATTTCAGTCCTACCATCCCTTTCCACGCTGGAAACACAGGAACAAAAGATACAATCTATATAATAAAAAGGACTGGCCTTATCATTTGATAACTGGGACAGTCATGGGTTTATTTGCAAAAAAAAAAAAAGGTAATATAATGCTCTACCTCATGCATTGAAGAATTAAATTTAATGATGAGTGCAAAACTCTTAGCACAATGCCTGGTACATAGTAAATGCTAAATAAATAGTGTGTGCTGTTGTTATCTTATTGTTTTCCTCATCAATATCAACAAGTGATAGGATCTACCAAGGGGAGACATTGGGAAAGCAAGAGCTATTGTAGAAGAGTTAAACTACCTGTACTTTGTTCCAAATTAGGTAAAAATAAGAAAGTCACTGCCTCCTTGTTTTGAACATGCTTTACTGTACTTATCAAATACTATGGGAGGGCAAGTGTTGTGGCTTAATGGATTAAGTCACTGCTTGAGATGCCTACATCACATATCGGAGCAGCAGTTCAAGACCCCGCCAATTCAGATTTAGCTCCCTGTTGTATGCCTGGGAAGCAAAGGTAATGGCTCAAGTAGTTGAGTTCCTGCCACTCATGTGGTAGACTCAGAGGGGATTCCTGGTTACTGATTTCCACCTGGCCCAGGCCTGTTTTGGTCATTTGGGGAGTGAACCAACAGAAAATCAACCAAGCTGTCTGTCCATCTGTCTTTACTTCCTCCTTCCCTGTGTGTGTGTGTGTGTGTGTCTATTCCTTTCAAATAAATATTTTCAAAATATTACATGGTTGGGGCTGGTGCTGTGGCATAGCAGGTAAAGCCACCACCTGCTGTACCAGCATCCCGTATGGGCACCGGTTCGAGTCCCAGCTGCTCCACTTTGATCCAGCTCTCTGCTATGACCTGGAAAAGCAGAAGAAGATGGCCCAAGCCATTGGGCCCCCGCACGCATGTGGGAAGACCCAGAAGAAGCTCCTGGCTTCGGATCTGCCCAGCTCTAGCCGTTGCAGTCAGTGAGCCATCAGATGGAAGACCTCTCCCTTTCTCTGCCTCTCTTCCTCTTTCTGTGTAACTCTGACTTTCAAATAAATAAAAAATAAATCTTTAGAAAAATATTATATGGTGCTTATTATATGACAGTTAATGCAGGAAATGTGGGACTCTGTAAATCAAAAATCATTTAATTTTTAAGTATCATTACTTTAACAGCATCCATACTGTAACATACTGAAAAGTTATTTTAAGGCCAAAAATAAGTTGTGTGGAGAGTACATATGCTTTTCCTTCATACGTTCAAAAGCTAATAATTGAATATATGCCATGAGCCAGTCTTGATGTCAGCTGACAGAATGATAATGTCGAGCAAGATATGTAAGATAGTTACCTGCCCTAAATTCACATAATCAACCTGTAGGAGTTTTTCCTAGACCAATCTAGACCAAACCGAAGATAGTTCTCACTACTTATCCAGCAGCCATTTTAAATCTGCCTTAGATAACCTATTTGGATTCTTGGAATAATTAATCAATGACTTCCAGAAGCTGTAGTTAACACGATATCCAGGAAGGACTACTAGCATTGCCATTTGAAGCAGCAGCAGGTGGGGCTCAGCATCCTGTACCAGAGCCAAAAGCAGCAACAGGAGGGCGACAGGGAAGCATGAGCCACACCGGCTGACTAACTGGCATGGACAGCTGAGATACTGGAAGTATTCCCTGCAGCACAGCTTCAAGCCACATGACCCAACAGATCAGGTCACAGCAACAGAGGGAGAAGGCCTGCAGCACTTATCGCCCAGGTAACTCATCCTCAGCAAAAGCATTGGTCAGGCAAGGAGGTTCAGGGGTGGCAGAGCTAATCACGGGCAGGCACCACCATCAGTGCAAGTCATAGGAGGCTCTCATGCTTATTACGTGTAGAAAGGACTCCTCATCAAACAATGCCTCTTATAGGGCCATAAGGACAAGCACATACTAGTGAATGGATACAGAAGACATGAAAATGTAAACATATGACTATATTCATGTATACATCACATGCAGTTATCTTGGTACAAATTCTATCATAACTACTTTAATATCCTTTATTGAAGTAAATGCCTTTGCTAGAAGGATTATATATAATATATTCTACTCTGTTGCCATTAATACTATTCTTAGCCTGCTATGTTGAGTCTGTTATTGACTTCCTCCTTAATTAGTCAATTCATTCATTTGACAAATGTGCATTGAGCCACTACAAGCACCAGGAACAAGGACACAGTGGTGAGCAAAACAGAAGACCTGCCCTCATACGATTTATATTTGTGAGTTTGACAATAATTTGTATCCCTGTAAGCAAAGATTAACTCCTGCCTCCTCTACTCTAGGGGCAGTTTTCTCTGCCCCCATTGATATTGGAGTTGGTGATTGCCTTACTTTAATCAAAAGGATGATAGCAGATGAGATGTAGACAAGTCTTCAACATGCTTGTTCCTCGCACTGCTGCCTTTCTTCATTACAACATGCCTGGGGGAGCCCATGGTCTAGGAGAGTGAGAGGACTGTGAAGTGGATATGAAGCCATCCACATACTAGAGAGAGAGATGCTCAGGCGACCCACAGCCTAACACAAAGCTTCCCAGGCAACAGCACCCTAGGGCTGCCGAACTGGCTGATCTGCAGGTCCACCTGCAGGCTGGAGACTACAGTAAAGGAATGTTGCTGTAAACTCTTCAGTTTGGGGATCGTTTGTTACAAAACAGAGTTATAAAACTAGTTTTCTACCTATATGAAAGATCTTTGTGAGTGAGATCCCAGTGGAAAGAACGGGTCATCAAAGAAGGAGGTACCTTTCTCTGAAGGGAAGAGAGAACTTCCACTTTCACTATGACCTTGTCTAAATAAGATCAGAGTCGGAAAACTCAAAAGGCCTCCATAGCCTTGGCAACTCATTACAAGAGTCTAGGGAGATTACTGATGCCATAGACAAGAGTGTCAATTTGTTAAATCAACAACAGGAGTCACTGTGCACTTACTCCTCATGTAGGATCTCTGTCCTTAATGTGTTGTACATTGTGATTTAATGCTATAACTAGTACTCAAACAATATTTTTCACTTTGTGTTTCTGTGTGGGTGCAAACTGTTGAAATCTTAATATATGCTAAATTGATCTTCTGTATATAAAGATAATTGAAAATGAATCTTGATGTGAGTGCAAGGGGAGAGGGAGTAGGAGAGGGGAGTGTTGTGGGTGGGAGGGAAGTTATTGGGGGGGGGGGAAGCTATTGTAATCCATAAGCTGTACTTTGGAAATTTATGTTCATTAAATAAAATTTAAAAAAAGAAACTAGCTTTCTAATACAGAACCCCACAAAGCAACAAAATTTCCAGTATTTTGAAAGCTTTATTTTCCTATGAAAGAAAACTTACAGCCCAGGGGAGACACTCTAGAAAATGTGAAGTTTCTTATCCTTTCTCATTGGTTGTAAGCCCTACCCCCTCCATGCCACATCTCCATGGAGGTTCACCAATCAGTGTCCCTTTTTCTTGGCATGAATAAAATAGAGTCTAGGCCTTCCTTAATAACTCAGGCACAGCTGTTTATCCCAATGGTCTCACCATAGGATGCCCAGTTTCATGGATTCATATTTTAAGCAAGCTGTGAAGAAATTGGAGAAGATTTAGAGAAAGAATGAAAATGTTTCAAAAGTCTTCAAAATAAGGCATGAAACTGGGAAAGCAGAGTGGTAACCCCATAGCAGAGTGTCTGTAAGCATTGTTGATTGATATTAGAAGAGAAAAATGGAGAAGCAAGCTAGCAGTGCACCCTAAAATATGGATGTAGAGTATATTGAAAAACTCCTTCTCATTATGCAGTAAGGAAAACAGCAACAGAAAAATGAAGCAAGCTCTTTGTAGTTCTAGGTTGGGCTCAGGAGAAGAGAATTTCAATTGGAACAGGTTTCTAGGGAAGGCTGAGCATCCTCTCCTAAATTTTGTGAGTATTTAAAGATGAGAAAACACGAAGGATGTTGGAATCTGGTCAGTGGAATGGACCAGATCACGGATCCTTAAGTATTTCTGGTTGCTGGTTTTTTGTTTTTGTTTTGTTTTGTTTTGTTTTGCTTTAGTTTTTTGAGGATTTTTTGGTTGGGGTTAAAAAAATAAATCCCATAAGCCATGCATGGTTTAAATGTGGTTTGTCCCCCAAGGGTAGAGCCCAGTACAGGGATGACTGGGTTACTGGGGACATGATTCTTAGAATGGATTAATGTAGTCCTGTAGTTCTCCCAGGATTTGAGTACCCAAAGGAGAGTTGCTATAAAGGAGCAAGACTCATCCCTTCTCTGCCCTGTAGAATTTTGTCTTTATTTATTTAAGATGTGTTTATTTGAAAGGCAGAGTTAGAGAGAGAGAAAGGGAGACAAGTAGAGATCAATCTTCCATCTGCTGGTTCACTCCCCAAATAGTCACAATGGCCAAATCAGGGCCAATTCAAAGTCAGGAGCCAGGAGCCTCTTCCAGATCTTCCACACGGGTTTGGGGGTCCAGACACCTGGGCCATCTTCTGTTCCTTTCCCAGGCACACTAGCAGAGAGTTGGATTGGAAGTGGAGCAGCCGGGTCTCAAACCCACTATGCCACAGCGCCAGCTTCAGTTTCTTGCCTTACTGTATGTCTTCCCCTCTGGAGCACACTCCCACCACCGTGATGCCACCTTCTGTGAGGCCCCCTCCAGAACCACTCAGAAGTCAGAACCATGTTCTTGAGCCTCCTAAACTGTGAGCTAAATACACCTCTCCTCATTGCAAAGAACTCAGCCTTTGCTATTTTGTTATAGTAACAGAAAATGCACTAATACAGATCACATCCCACTTTGGCTTGTGTAAGCATCAAAGAAGTTTTTTTTAAAGATCCTGATGGATCTAATGGCCAAGCTGAAATTAACCTTTGTCTAAGAGTTATTCACTAATTCAACAAAATTTTGTTAAGGATCTGCTGTATGCCTGGTACTATTTTACAGACTTATAATACTGCAGGGAAACAAACAAATTGCCTGCACCCATGGATTTTCATTCTTTTTATTTTTTAAAGACAGAGTTGCAGAGAAAGAGGGAGAGACAGAAAGAGAGAGATCTTCTATCGACTGGTTTACTCCCCAAATGACTGCAACGGCCAGAGTTAGGCCAGGCCAAAGCCAGGAGCCAGGAGCTCCATCCAGGTCTCCATGTGGGTGCCAGGGGCCCAAACACTTGGGCAATATTTCACTTCTTTTCCTAGGCCATTAGCAGGGAGCTGGATTGGAAGTGGAGCAGCCAGGATTAGAACCAGTGGCCATATGGGAAGCCAGCATCACAGGCAGCAACACCATTACACTGGCCCTGGAAATCTCAATCACAGACGTGTCCAAGTCAAATTGGAAAGAGTATCAATACTGTAGTAAACTGGACTAAAGAGTATCAATACTGTAGTAAACTGGACTAAAGAGTATCAATACTGTAGTAAACTGGACTAACTGCTTAAGACTCTTTCTGCATCTCTAGTTCTTAAATCATTGTAGAAAATAATTTCTTAAAGATATTACGAAAAAGGCAAATAATCTCTAGACTTTTGAAAAGAAATCCAAGTTAACACGGATATTAATATTGCAATTAACTTCCAAAGTCCCTGTGTTCATTTGTCATGCAGTAACACTAAAATTTCAAGATCTATTAGTTTGGAAGGTGTTTCTCCTGCTCCTGCCTTTTCTTTCATATCTTCCCTCATAATCAGTGAGGAAAGAGATCAGTGAAATGTGGCCTGAACCACTCGTTGCAATTCCATGGAGCCATATTGTAGGGAGGATCTAAGATTAGGCATGTACCCTGGGCTTCCCATTTCGTAACATGCTGTGTCTAGACACATTATTCAGATGATAAGAGCTCCCTCAATATCCTTTCCCTGTTGTCTTCTATAAACTCCACAAGTGGCAGTCTGGCTGCATAACCAGGGTCTGAATGTAGAGGGTGTGGCTACTGGATCAAGTTCATCAACATCACAGGTGTCTAACAGGTATGCCAAAAATAATTCTACTCTTCTATCTATGGCTTCTGGAATCAGTTGGCAGGAGAGAAAGCTGCCTGGAAGATGTTATAGGAATAATTCAGTTTAAGCTCATAAGATCTAGTATGATTATTAATGCCCAATCAATTTCTCAAGTAAGTGGACGTGAATTAAGTTTTGGTTTCACAAAACAAAAAATTTTGGATTAATACTTTGAACTAGAAGAGTATCCACAATTGGTATTTTTCACAAAAGTCACATAGTTATACTCATCCAGTGAAGACCACGTGTGACCACACAGATCCTGTGTCATCCATCTTTCTCCACAAAGAACAAAAACTCTCCCTATGCATTCCTGTAAGGTTCTAACAGCCTGCATACCCATGAGAACACACATACTTTTCCAGAACTTGACTTGTAAAAATAATTTATGAGTTTTTATTATAGATTTCTTGCTTAAAAGAAAACCAAGCAGGAACTGGCATTGCAGTGTAGCAGGTAAAGCTGCTGCCTACAATACTGGCAATCCATATGGGTGCCAGTTCAAGTCCCAGCTACTCTACTTCTGGTCCAATTTTCTGCTGATATGCCTGAGAAAGCAACGGAAGATGTCCCATGTACTTGGGCCCCTGCACCCACATGGGAGACCTGGAAGAAGTTCCTGGATCTTGGCTGCAGCCTGGCCCAGTCCTGACCATTACAACCACTTGGGGAGTGAACCAGCGGATGGAAGATTGACTCCCCCCTACTCCCTCTCTAACTCTGCCCTTCAAATAACTAATATAAATCTTAAAAAGAAAAGAAAAGAAAGAAAACCAAACACCCAAAGGATGAAACTGGACTTCTTTGAGATAGCAAACAAGCATCACTCTCTTAATCAGTTGGTAATCTTAGCTTAGTCTCTCTGCCTCCTGCTTGTGGGAACTTTCTAGAAGTTCTGTGGAAGACCTGCAGGTAGAAATCAGGGAATGTTTCCTCCCCTGGAGCAACAAGGCACAGAAACAGCCGCTTCCCTCTAGCACCTCCTTTTGGCCCATTGTCTTTATGAAGCTACGCGTTTATCCGTGGAAGAACAGTAACTTACATCAAGCACTATTGATAATTACTGCTTGACAGATTTGCTTCCCATTTTTCAGATTGTTAAACTACAGGTTGGAAAGGCCAAGAGTTTTCTCCAAGGTCACAGAACTGATAACTGAAAAATGAAGAATTCAAATCCAGTTCTCTCTCTCTCTCTCTCTCTCTTTTTTTTTTTTTAAATTTATTTGACAGGTAAAGTTATAGACAGTGAGAGAGAGAGACAGAGAGAAGGGTCTTCCTTCCGTTGGTTCACTCCCCAAATGGCTGCTATGGCCAGAGCTGCACTAATCCGAAGCCAGGAGCCAGGTGCTTCCTCTTGATCTCCCATGCGGGTGCAGGCACCCAAGCACTTGGGCCATCCTCCACTGCACTCCCAGGCCACAGCAGAGAGCTGGACTGGAAGAGAAGCAACTGGGACTAGAACCCAGTGCCCATATGGGATGCAGTGCCACAGGCGTTGGATTAACCAAGTGAGCCATGGCACCGGCCAGAAATCCAGTTCTCTTGGTCTCCAAAGCCCATGCTCTCCACCAACATACCACACTGCTTCCCAAAACGTCATGAAACTTATTTCAGTAGCTGATCTCCTCTGTCAAAGTGGTCAAAAGATTGTGGGAGCCCAATTAAGCTCTCTATGTGCAGATGCCAACTTCACAACTCACGCCCATCTTCCATCATCTTCCATCACCTTCCATATTAAAGGCCTCAGGTCTTGGTAGCTTCTTGCTTCTGGAAGGTACGATACTATGTCATTTTTAGCAGACTTGTCCATCCATGCTCTCCCTTGGGCCACAGGGAATTATCAACCACACTAGCAAGAGAAAAAGGCCAATCTTGAAAGTGTCAATTGCAGCAAATTGACTTTTTGAGGTCTCTGTTAATTTTTGTTCTTTAAAGACTTAACTGAAACTTTTTTAACACAAACCAACCCCTTCAAATAGGTGCTGAGTGAACTTCAATTTAAGTACATCGAAATTCAAGCCCTTTCCCAAACCAAAATAATCACTGGGATAATCTTAATTTTTTCATGAAAATTTAGGAGTTTTTACTTAATTTTAAATTCAGATAATTAAATGCTAACTATATCATATCTACAAGTTTAAATACAGGTAGGAGATATCACTGCATTAATTGGCCAAAATTGTGCCAGCCAACTCACAGAAGATAATAGAGACGAATTATGTCAAGTCCCTTTTACATTTATGCTTCTATTAAGTAAGCTAAAGTAAATTGAACATTTTAAGCCCCTATGCTTAAATTAGATACAAGTGTACATTGTATGATTCAAGGAATATACATTTATACGATGACAAGTGATTTGAAATTGAGTAAAAAGAGCCTTAAAACAATTCATGACTTTCGGAACTAAAAATTCCACATTCCACAAAAAATAGCTCAAAAGAAGGAAGGAAGTCAATTGCATAGTCTCTTTGAAGCCCTATTTAAATATCAAAAAATAAAAACTCACAAACCCAGCAAGAAAAAAATGTTTTTTTATTATATATATATTACACATAAATATATATTTATAAATGTGGAAATTGCTGAAAGACACTTAGACAACTTATTAAACTTTAATACATAACATAACAAAGTGAAAAAACACAACAAAAACAATAACAAATTGCTCAACTGGCACATTCTGCAATGATTTGTTGAGTTGTATATTTGTGTATTCTCCTATAGATATTTCAAATAACTTCTAAAGTATTTTGCCAAATGTTTACCAAATTCTGAGCCTAAACTATTTACATTCGCAAAAATAATTAACTTTGCACTCATCAAAAACTAACAAGTAAAACAATCAATAATTTCAGTTTTCTCTATGGTTTCACTTGGTAGACTTAATGTAATCATTGTGTGGAGTCCTACAATCTTCACAGGACCTGGAGAAAAAGGCTATTTGATAGTGTCAGATTTACCTGACACCATCAATTAAAAAGTATCTTATTACGTAACCAAGGAGCTGAAGATTTATCTTCTCAACCTTTATTCCAAGTAGGCAGGTAAGTCTGCTCTTTTCCCTGCTTAGAGTAAGAAATATGCTTTAAGTGCCCAACGTGTGCAATCTGTTGAACAGAGCTGGAAGCTACAGTGCTGCAGATGTTAGAAAGGGAGGCTACCCAGGTACTCAAACAGTGTCACCTGGCAATGCTACCTTGGTGCAACAACAGTACTCAGTCTGGTTCTCAGTGCGTAAACTCACTCCCATCCACAGACCCAGAATTGGCCAGATTCTTAGGGATGGTGTCAAATCAGCTAAGTGCATGACGTGGTTCTGTTTTAAGAAAGACGTTCTTGATTGACTTGTTTCTGCCTCCTGCTTAAGACCTGCTTCTGGATATCCAGCTCTCTCAGAAGTACATCAGTAATCACTGGATTTCTCAGTGAGCATGGACTCAGATCCAAGGAAGGGAACCTTGAGTGAGGGCTACCACCCTCTTAATGATCTCTTGTATCTGGGATCTATCACTGTGTACATCCAACCGCACCGGATGGAATCTCTTAATTTATGAGTGGTATTCCTATGAACTACCTACAGACTCTTGAAAAGCAAGACCCATGGGCCAGCATTGTGGTGCAATGGGTTAAGCTGCTACCTATGACACTGGCATCGATATTGGTGTTTGTTCAAGTCCTAGCTGCTCCACTTCCAATCCATTTCCTTGCTAATGCACCTGGGAAAGCATGGAAGATGGCCGGAGTCCTTGGGCCCTGTCACACACATGGGAGACCCAGATGAAGCTCCTGGCTTTGGCCTGGCCAGTGCAGCCATTTGGGAGAGAACCAGCAAACAGAAGATCAATCTTTCCCTCTCTCTCTCTGTAACCCTGCCTTGTATATAGATAGATAGATAGATAGATAATCTTTATTTTAAAAAAAGGCAGGAACCATACTTTAGATGCATGATAAATGTGAGTTGAGCTAAAATTGTTAAATTGGACTTTATTTATCCCAAAATGCAACACAACTGGCCAGAAGTAGTGCTTGTCAGATTGAATGTGCATATTCCTTAGAAAGTACACAGTAAACCCTCTGGTTATGAAATGGATAAAACATTAGAAGACAGCAGAGATACAAATAGACAAATTAAGAGGCTAATCAGTAATTTAAGCAAGAAATAATTATGAACAGATAAATAATGATTGTTCATATATATTTCCATTTAATGGAAAACTACACAATAGTGAAAAATATCAAATAATTGATCTATGTATCAACTTGGATGAATCTCATAAACATATTATGAAGGTAGACCCCAGAAACATATGGTAGGAATCTATTTATACTCAGATCAAGAACAAATAAAACAGATTTACAGTGACAGATGTCAGAATAATGGCTTCCTTTGGGAGGGAATTAACCATATGGAAATATGAGGGAACCTCTATAATGCTAGAAATCTGACCTATCTTGATCTGGCAGTGCCCATAAGGATCTCTATGTGTATGTACTTAAGAGGTGGCTTCTTTATTGTGTTGTGATATGTACTATAAGCTCTTTGTTTTGTGTAAAGTGTTTTAAAATATTGTTGATGGGGAGGAGAAAGGACAGGAGGGAAAGGAAGGGGAGGGAGAAGGAAGGGGAGGGGAAGGGGGAGGAGGAAGGGAGGGGAGGAGGGGAGGGGAGAGGAGGGGAGGGAAAAGGGAGAATAGAACAGAAATGGGGAAAAATTGAATCTACAGGCCAGCGCCACGCCTCACTAGGCCAATCCTCCACCTGCGGTGCCAGTACTCAGGGTTCTAGTCCCAGTTGGGGCACCGGTTCTGTCCAGGTTGCTCCTCTTCCAGTCCAGCTCTCTGCTGTGGCACAGGAAAGCAGTGGAGGATGGCCCAAGTGCTTGGGCCCTGCACCCACATGGGAGACCAGGGGGAAGCACCAGGGTCCTGGCTTTGGATCAGCGCAGCACACTGGCCGTAGCGGCCATTTGGGGAGTGAACCAATGGAAGGAAGACCTTTCTCTCTGTCTCTCTCTCTCACTAACTTTGCCTGTCAAAAAAAAAAAAAAAAGAATTGAACCTACAAATTATATTGACTCTGTTAAACTAATTTAAAAATAAAATAGTAATTTAAAAATTTTAAAAATTAGCATAAAATGTTATTAATGATGTTACTGCCTTAAAAGGTTGGTGGGTAGACAAAATTAAGTTCTGTTTGTAAAGCATTTATATCCTTGTCTTGGATATAGTAAATTCTCCATGAATGGTAACTAAGTTTTTATTTTTAGTTGTTTAGACTGTAACATTTTCCACATTCATTCAGCCTTGTTGGACTCTGCTAGCCTGTCCCCTACTAAGAGGTTTATGAAAAATTGATTTCATCCCACTTATGAGTGTAAGGGCACTGTCAGAGCCCCCACCACGTTGGCCCCTAAGAGATCCTGTTCATAAACTTCACCAGAAGCACTAAGGATAGAGCACGGGGAGTCGATGTGCGTATGTTTCTACCCCCTCTGCAGCCGCTGCTTTGTCACTTCAGCATCATCAGCCCCATCTCTTGTAGTACTGTGTCAAGAGATTCCCTGATAGGGTTAATGCTCCTTAGCATTGTGTGGGAAAGGACATCCCAGCACCATCTGCTAGGCCTGCAATTCTATTAAACTGCCAGCATGATAAATGACACAGAAAAGGAATTGGAACTAGGGAAAGTCTACAGTGAACCACTGTGGTCATAAAACAAGAAAAACCAAAAAGGATTTAGGGCAAATACACAGACCATTCTTCATAATGAAATTTTTCACTCACAAAGAAAGACCGAAGAGACTGAACCCTAAACTCTCAGGTTCACGCAGGAGCCATTGGACCATCAGTCATCTCTCAACCCTGACATCTGGCTTACAGATCAGTGATGCAATCCAGTGGTCCCGTCTCTACTTCCAACCAGGCCTCCCTGAGATCAGTAAAAATGCACCATGTCCACTTCTTGTGAAGAGATGCATTTAGATAGCAGTATACTGCTTGCAATGCTTTCTCTTATTAAATAAACATTTCCAAAACGTAAATGATTTGGCTACTGTTCTTCAGACACAATTTTTCTCAAGAGACCAGTGCATACTTGCTTTGCCTTTAAATCAAGCTCCCACAAATGGCATTGTCTGTGAACAGAGATTTCTGGATATTTGAGTTCTGGAATGAGTTCCAAAGAGTCTCAGTTAGGAGTTTCTAGGTAATATGCCAATGTTAAAAACAACATTGACGCTGGGTGCAAAGAGATGATAGAGAAATTAAAATGGCTATGAACGCACCTTCTCTAGGTAGCAATGGAACAGGTGGCACCAAAATCATGGATAATCTCCCTCTTTGTCACGGTTCCAGAAGGGTCCTGGAGAGTGACTGCCCTAACAAGATGCCTCATAAACAATCATTACAATCAGAACTCTCTAACAATAATCTTAGGTCTTCTTGACACTTTAACCAAAGCTAGTAAAATAAGATGAGTGA
Organism: Sylvilagus floridanus; assembly: GCA_949820135.1. NCBI lineage: Eukaryota > Metazoa > Chordata > Mammalia > Lagomorpha > Leporidae > Sylvilagus > Sylvilagus floridanus. Next base: position 17,997,821 of record OX463239.1, on the reverse strand, counting down.
GGGCAGAGTGAAAATGCTGTTACATCAAGGGGGCCAATACTGTGGCTTGTGATGCCAGCATCTCCTACGATTGCAGGTTTGAGTCCCAGCTGCTCCACTTCCTATCCAGCTCCCTGCTAATACACCTGGGAAGGCAGTGGAAGACCGCCTGAGTGCTTGGGCCCCTGCCACCCACATGGTAACCTAGATGGACTCTGGTTTATATGCTGTATCACCACAATGAAGATTTTGAAAGCAGCCAGTTAAAATACATACAATGATTTTCCTTATGAATTTAAGAAATGTGGTATGGGGGTGATTTATGGACTTGAAAATGGGAAGTCAATAATTTGGTTAACCAGCTGGGTACGTGAGTACTTCAATTAGATAATCACTTTGGCAAAAACCAGAAGAAAACAGAGTCACAGGAAGAGACTCAAGACAACACCCTGTCTCTTCTAATATACAGGCAGATGATACAATTATTTTTCCATTTCAAGTGAGGCAACCAGCACTTAAAATATTTGGCAGTTATCCTGGCTACTCAATTTTTGTGTTAACATTTATATTAAAGAAAGCAGAAATTAGGTCAGCAACATCAGCAATAGCTCTGTTGCTTTCGGCAACTTATTCAATACGGAAATAAATATCCAGTGAATTACATATTTCCTCATGTTGCCTGCCTTATCCAGTTAACCTTCAGTTAATGGTTTTTAATAGGTTTTCAAGGAATATCTATCGATAATTCTGTCAATCAAAATTCGCAGTTTAAAACCCGGTTGGTGGGGCAGGCATTTGGTCGAGTGATTAAGACACCCAAGTCACATAGTCAAGTGCCTGGGTTCAATACCCAGCTCAGGCTGCCGACGCCAGCTTCCCACTACGAGGCAGCAGGTAGCTGGATGCCTGCCATCCATGTGGGGGAACCAGCCTGAGTTCTTAGTTCCTGGTTTTGGCTGACTCTTCCTTCTGCAGCCATTGAGGGTATTTGGGGAAGGGACAGTAATAGGTTCTCTCTCTATTTTTCTCTCTCATAAATAAAATGATTTTTAAAATAACCTAAAAACCAGTTTGGAAAGGGGGTAGAAAACTTCAAAAAAAAATAGTAAGTTTGTGCCTCCAGAGTGAGTTTTGTTTCCATCTTGCTCTTGATTACCATCAAAACACTTCTCTCCTGTTCCAAAGCCATCAAAATTGATAAGCCAAGAAGTCCCAGGCGTGCATAGTGATTTGTGGGTACACACCCTGTGACAGATGGGAAGGCAGTGCTATGATGGCAGAAAAATACGCCACAGCCTGGGTTTGATCACAGCACTAACATGTGTCAGCTCTGGGATTCTACAGAAATTATAATGGCGGCCCTTTTCTGATTGATTAGCTACCATCAAACATTTCATATTCACCGTCTCGTCTAATTCTCTGGAAAACCTCAATGGCCAGCTTTATTTCCCCAGTTTTTCAGACACAAAGGCAGATGGTAGTAACTTGCCCAAGGTCCCACAAAGAGCAAATGTCAAATCCAATCTGAGTGTTAAGCTGACTCATAACTACCACACACAGCCCTGTACAGTTCATCTTTGAAACTGCAGAACTCTATCTTCCATAATAGCTTATCTGAAAGAGATGGACTGGGGGCCAATGAACACACAATTAGGTGAAAGTCTCTGGAACCACAGTGCTATAGAAATGCACGAGCTTTGTAGAACTTCAAAAATCTTTCGGCTTCAAATTACAGAACTCCCATTGAAACAAGACTGAACAAGAAGAAAAAGTACTGACCCATGAAACTAGAAACTAGCAAGGCCAAGGCTGAACAGAGCACAGCTGGCCTGGAGGGCTCAGGCAAAGATGTGAGGGTTTTCTCTCCCCTTCTCTGGCTGCATTCTCAGGCACTCTCCCTCCATGGTGGCAGGACTTTTCTCCTCTGACACTCGCCTGGGTGCCCCAGCTAATATTCCAGGATTAATTCCATTTACGTCACAAGCCCACACCTGAACCAGTCACTGGTGAGTGATATCCTGATTGGTTTAGGTCTGGGTCACAAGCTCACCTCTACAGCCCAGAACTAAATCAGCTTCCCATATACAACCTGGACTCAGTGGTGGGTGGGCAGGGTGGAGGTGGGAGTGATTGCCCAGGGAAACTGGAGCTCTCTCATCAGAAGAGGAAAGAGTAAGTATTGGGAAAGCAGAGAAAGATCTGGTAAAGTACTATACTAAGAACAATGCAGTCCACCTTTGTGAGACAAAGACAGAGGATGCTTAGTAAATAATATTATTAACTAATACATGTAGAGAGCCCCAGAGTTAAAAGATACTATCATATAGATGACATCATCTAATGCTCATTTTATCCTTACTAAGTATAGATTATCATTTTACAGATGAGCAGTCTTAGGAATTAAGAGGCTTACCAAAAGCCTCCCAACTGAGAAGAAGCAAAGACTGAACTTGAAGTTGGGTCTTAGCTCAGCTCATTACCAAAGGATGCAAACATCCCAAAACCTCCAAGAAATTGGTGTGGGTTTAAAACTGTAGGTTTGGGGGCCAGAGCTGTGGCGCACTAGGTTAATCCTCCACCTGCGGTGCTGGCATCCCATATGGGTGCCAGGTTCTAGTCCTGGTTGGGGCGATACTTCTGTCCCGGTTGCTCCTCTTCCAGTCCAGCTCTCTGCTGTGGCTCAGGAAGGCAGTGGAGGATGGCCCAAGTGCTTGGACCCCTGCACCTGCATGGGAGACCAGGAAGAAGCACCCGGTTCCTGGCTTCAGATCGGTGCAGCTCCAGCCGTTGAGGCCATTTGGGGAGTGAACCAATGGTAGGAAGACCTTTCTCTCTGTCTCTCCCTCTCACTGTCTCTAACTCTACTTGCCAAATAAATAAAATAAAATAAAATATTGTAAAATAAAATAAAAAACTGTAGGTTTTAACTAAGGTGCTGCGGTAGCCAGTTCACCATAAGGACGACTTCAGGCAGCACAAAACTTCAGGTAGCAACACCTCTCTAGCTTTTATTTTTGGGAAATATTAAACTGTCCCTATGAGTGTGAGGGTTCATAACCAAACATGCAATATTTCTATACTACACTTGAACATTGCTGGTGGCAATATAAATTGCTGATCCAGTTTTTGAGAAAGCAATTTGGTAATAATATCAAGAACCCTGAAAGTATGTACTTCCTTTGACTTGAAATTCTCTTCCTGGGAACTTATCCTAGGAAAATGATTCAAATAAGTGAAAAAGTATCATATTATACAAGTGTTTATAGTAGCCATATTAACTGCAACTTAAACTTTTTTTCAATTCTAAGAGATAATAAAGTGCTTAACAGCATGCCTAGTGATCAATGAATGCAGGCTGCAATTACCCACTACTTATTCTTGAATGATAGTAAGTTTCACAGTTGTGTTTCATCTACATGGGAGGCTCTTCCAACAACCACTGGACTCCCTGTCCCTGTCCTTGGGTTTCTGCTCACATGTGACCTCATTGGAGAGCACCCACCCAAACCAAAGACTGGGGCTCAGCAGATGGAAAATTATTAAGAGGACACATCAGGGGTAAGGACGTATTCTGGCTAAGTAGACCTTCTTAGTAGGCTTCTTTTAAAAGCAGGCCATGTGATCACACATCACTGGGGGTGAGGGTGGGACAATGAGGAGTTTGATCAAATATTGAGGGTGATTAAGTATTGTAGGTGGGGGATTCTGGCTAAACTTACTTTGTAGATTTTTTTCTAAAATAGGACAATGCAAACATACACACAAACGTCCAAAAACCAGAACATAGTTGAGGGAAGAGTTCAGAGGAACAAGAGTAAAGTTTGAGCAGAGAATCTTTGTCAATGCCCACCTTCCCTTTGCAATAGCATGTTTTTCAGATTTCAAGATTCACCATCCAGCCTTGAAGACAACAGTCGTACAGAGATTATTCCACCAGCTCTCACGATTGTAAATGGTGAAACTCCTACTTTAAGAAATTAGATGTATACAGTCATGCATACACAAACATATATGTATATACAAATGTGTGGGGTCCAGCATTGTGATGTAGCAGGTAAAGCCACTGCCTACAATACTGGCATACCATATGAGCACTGATTTGAGTCTCCAGCTGCTCCACTTCCAACCCCTGCTAATGGCTTGGGAAAAACAGCAAAAGATGACCCAAGTGCTTGGGTCTCTGAAACCTTTGTGAGAGACCCTGATGAAGCTCCTGGCTCCTGGCTTTGGCCTGGCCCAGCCCTGGTCATTGCAGCCATCTGGGAAGTGAACCAGCAGACGGAAGACCTCTTTCTCTGTCTCTCCTTCTCTCTGTTTAGCTCTGACTTTAAATAAATAAATAAATAAATATTTAAAAATAACTGAATTATGTATGTATGTATGTGCACGTATATCATATATAAAGTAGAGCTCTCTAATAGAACCCTGACTGATACACAATGTAATTAGATAGAGACTGATATTTTGTATCTGTCAAAATCTACTACAGTTAATTTTGTCTCAAAAATGTTAAAATCTGTACATCATGGAAGCATAACAATTTAATTAACATCTAATGTAAGTGTTAGTGAACTGCTATCTACGATATTCATAAACAAAAGTCTAAATGTAATATCAGGAAATCACTGACAAGAAAAAATATGTAAAATCTTAAATTATGTATTCTGAATAAATGAATGCGTCTCAGGGAGCCTGGAGAGCTCCCTGCTGTGCAGGTTACAAATCCATTCTCACAGGCCTGCTTCCGACACAGCCAAAGATTTCCTGAGCATATCAATTTCAATAAGTTTTCTGATTCTGTCATTTGAGGTGAATTTTACACGTTCTATTCCTGAATAACCTAATTAGCTAGTTAGGAAATTGAAGAACATTTTTGCAAAGAAAAAAAATGCTGCCTTTATAGCTCAAGTTATTAGCTTGGGAGAGCAGAATCACTCTGTAATTTAATAAAGAATAACTATAAATATTTAGTAGCTTTACATTCTGATGCAACTCTGCATCAGACCGTCACACTGATAGATCCATTAACCATCTAAACCTGGAATATGGGGTCCGTTCAAACTCTGAATTATTTATTCCAACATAAAATGATGCTATCATCTCTGGAGGGTATATCTGTTGTTGGTAAAGTTCTAATGGGTATTTATAGTAGTAGAAGAAATCAATAACTGTGTGTGTGAGAGAGAGACACAGAGGCAGAGGCAGAGGGAGAGGGAGAGGGAGAGGGAGAGGGAGAGGCAGAGGGAGAGGGAGAGGGAGAGGCAGAGGGAGAGGGAGAGGGAGAGGCAGAGGGAGAGGGAGAGGGAGAGGGAGAGGGAGAGGGAGAGGCAGAGGGAGAGGCAGAGGGAGAGAGGGAGAGACAGAGGGAGAGGCAGAGGGAGAGGCAGAGGGAGAGGGAGAGGAGGAGGGAGAGGGAAAGGCAGAGGCAGAGGGAGAGGGAGAGGCAGAGGGAGAGGGAGAGGGAGAGGAGGAGGGAGAGGAGGAGGGAGAGGGAGAGGGGCAGAGGGAGAGGAAGAGGGGCAGAGGGAGAGGGAGAGGGGCAGAGGGAGAGGGAGAGGAGGAGGGAGAGGGAGAGGAGGAGGGAGAGGGAGAGGAGGAGGGAGAGGCAGAGGGAGAGGCAGAGGGAGAGGAGGAGGGAGAGGGAGAGGGAGAGGGAGAGGAAGAGGGAGAGGCAGAGGGAGAGGCAGAGGCAGAGGCAGAGGCAGAGGGAGAGGGATGGGTGAGGCAAGGCGAAAGAAGAAAGGAGAGAACACAGCAAGCGCAAACAAATTTCATGCTCTGGACCAGAGAAAAATGCTCATTCTGTTGAAAAATTTCCCATCTTCATAAAGAAAATAGCCAAGGCACCCGCATGGACACCTATGTGCCAATCTAAGATGACGATGCACACAAAAGCAAGACAGAAAATGAGCAACACATTTAGTAGCAAAGCAAAGTCAAAGTGAGTTCAAACTGCTATTTACTTAAATACATCAGAAAAGATTCTGTGGGTGAAACATTAAGGTGGGATGCCTGCTTATGATGTTAGATCTTTTTGCCCTTTTTGTAAAAAAAAAAAAAAAAAAAAAAAAAAAGATTTATTTTATTTATTTGAAAGGGGAATGACAAAGCAAGACAAAGATCTTCCATCCACTGGTTCACTCCCCAAGTGGTCACAACAGTCAGTGCTGGGTCAGGCCAAAGCCAGGAACCAGGAACTCCATCCTGGTCTCCCATGGGTGGCAGGGGACCATCTTCCACTTCCTTCCCAAGGAAGCTAAACTGGAAGCAGAGATACTGGACATGAACCAGCACTCTGATCTGGGACAGCAGCACTGCCTGCAGTTAACCCACTGCACCACAATGCCAGCTCCTCTCTGTCTTTTTTAAGCTGACATTTATAAACATTTGCCTTGTGTCAGAATTTAGAATAACTTTTTAAACATAAGAAGGGTCTTCAAAAGATCATGGCAAAGTATATTAATTTTAAAAAGCACCAAGACAAAGTTATCTTTTTTTTTTTTTGACAGGCAGAGTGGACAGTGAGAGAGAGAGAGACAGAGAGAAAGGTCTTCCTTTGCCGTTGGTTCACCCTCCAATGGCCGCCGCGCTGCGGCCAGCGCACCACGCTGATCTGATGGCAGGAGCCAGGTGCTTCTCCTGGTCTCCCAGGAGAGAGATTCATTGAAAATGAATCTCGACATGAATGGGATGGGAGAGGGAGCAGGAGATGGGATGGTTGAGGGTGGGAGGGAAGTTATGGGGAGTGGGAAGCCACTGTAATCCAAAAGCTGTACTTTGGAAATTTATATTTATTAAATAAAAGTTTAAAAAATACCTGGTAAACCCAAAAATAGTTGCTAGCAGTCAGCTTTCTTACTTTTCGCATGCTCCTTTGCCCCTTCTATCTATCTCATTTGCCAAGATTCACAATAGGCAGAGCGGCACAGCCAGCAGGAATACTGCCTCCACTCCTAAATGCAAGTGAAGTCTGCACTCTGAGGGCAACCAACCTCCCCTGAGGAGTTTACCACAAACAACCCAGGTGCCTTCAGAGCTCACGTGAAATGAGAAGCAGCTCCATGTCACCAAGAACTGAGGACGAGTGACTAGGTGAAAATTCCACTCAGGTCAATCTAGGGATACTGGGAGTGCTTCTCGGCCACAATGTGCTCTTCCCACAAATACTTGTTGTTCCTCCATCTTATTCATTTCTCTATCCATCCGTTAATTGTGTTTACATAATTTTAGGTATGCATTAAGGCACCTAGTCCCCATCCATATTTCTCTCCAGTAAGAGTTCTCACCACCTTATATTACCCTCTGCTCAAAGGCAACCCAAGGACACTCAGGCTGACAACCACTTTCATATATTCCAATTCAGGAGGTGGGGAAAGGGAAGAGAGAGAGGGAGGGGGAGGGGGGAGAGAGAGACAGGGAGGTAGATCTGGGCTCTGAGGTGGTCAGCTCTTTTGACAGTGCCTTGCTTGGCCCAGGTTCTCAGGGGAAGAGCAGTAAGAATTCCTACAGAGTGATCACACTATCTCAGGCCAGTTTAGAAAATGGATATACTAGTTGCAGTACCAAACAAGTATCTACTCCGGGGCAAGGGAGAGGGAGCTGTCCACTCCAGTTGCTAGGAAGAAATAAAACCTTTTCTTAGTAAATAATGACTGAGAACTGTCCATCAAAACCATTATTTCCTGAGCACTGAGTTCAAAGAATTGGGTGGTTCTCATTTATATTAGTGATTTACCTCAGGCTCCTCATTTGCTTTTCCATTCAACACATATTTGTGAGAAACCTGTGTGGACAAGGCGCTGCTAAAACTACTTATAGGACTGTCCTAGGTGCTGAAAGTGACACAAGCATAATCAGGACATGGTCTTTTTCTTTTTCTAATAAAGTTTACTAATAGAGTAGTTTTAGATTAATAGTAAAACAGCGAAAATTACAAAGAATTTCCTTTTGTTTTCCCTACTGCCAACATCTAGTCCCACAATGCTACATTTGTTGCAATCAGTAAATCTCTATTGACACATTGTTATCTCCCAATGTCCATAGTTTACATTAGAGTTCACTTTCGGTGAACAAATGTGTAATAATCTGTATCAACCATTGAATGGCAGATAGTAATTGATTTTCTATTATTGAATCGAGCTTGCTATACCTGAGATAAATCCCACTTAGCTGTGCTTTGTAATTCTTTATATCCATCATGGAATTCAATTTGCTATTCTTTTTTGAGAATTATTTCATCTATGCTTATGAAAGATATTGGTCTGGATTTGCTTTTCTCATGAAGTCTTTATTCTGATTCTGATGTTAGGATAAGCTAACTTCATAAAATGAATTAAGAAATGTTCCCTCTGTGTCTGTTTTCTGGAAGAGATTACAGAGAACTGGTTTAATTTCTTCCTTAACAGTTTGGTAGAATTTACAAGTGAAACAACCTTGGCCTCATGCTTTCTGTTTTGGAAAGTTATTACTTATTGATTCAATTTATTTAATAGACATAGATATAGACCCATTCAGATTCTTTATTTCTTTTTGGTGAAATTTTGGCAGCAGATTGTGTGTGTATTTCAAAAATGTGTTCCATTTATTGTCAGAGAATCTGTTCATAACATTACTTTATTATTCCTTTAATGTCTATTGGATCTGAGATTATGCCCTCTTTGATTCCTGATACTAGTAATTTCTGTCTGCTCTCTTTAGTCTTATGCTGGCTAGAAACATCAATTTTATTTATTGATTTTTTACAAAGAATCAGGTTTTGGCTGATTTCCTCTCTTGATTTTCTGTTTTCAATATCATTGATTTCTGCTTTAATTAGTATTTTTTGCTAACTTTGGACTTATTTTGCCCATTTTCTAGGTAGAAACAGATTACTGATTTTAGATATTTCTACCTTTTAATATAAATATACTTAATGCAATAAATTTCACTTTTAGAACTGATTTTACTGTCACAATTTTTGGCAAGTTGTGTTTTCATTATCATTTAGTTGAAAATACATTTAAATTTCTCTCAAGATTTCTTCTTTGATCCATGTGCTATTTAAAAGTGTGGTGTTCCATCTCTAAATATTTTGAAATTTCCCAACCATGTTTCTGTTATTGATTTTTTTAACAGGCAGAGTTAGACAGAGAGAGAGAGAGAGAGAGAGAGAGAGAGAGAGAGAGAGAAAGGTCTTCCTTCTGTTGGTTCACCCCACAAATGGCCGCTATGGCTGGCACACTGTGCCAATCCAAAGCCAGGAGCCAGATGCTTCCTTCTGGTCTCCCATGCAGACACAGGCCCCAAGCACTTTGCCATCCTCCACTGCCCTTCTGGGGCCACAGCAGAGAGCTGGACTGGAAGAGGAGCAACTCAGACAGAACCAGCATCCCGACCAGGACTAGAACCCAGAGTGCCTGTGCTGCAGGTGGAGGATTAGCCTAGTGAGCCGCGGCGCTGGCCCTCTGTTATTTCTAGTTTAATTCCTTTGTGGTCTGAAGATAGATATTTTATGATTTCATTTTCCCCCATTTTCTAAGCTGTGTTTTATTCCTGACTGTGGTCTGTCTTCCAGAATGTTCCATATGAGGCTGAGAAGAATAAGTCCTCCGCTGTTTTTGTGTGGAACAGTGTATAGATGTCAATTTCACCCATTTTATTAATGATGCTGTTACATTCAATTGTTTACTTTCAAATTTTCTGCTTGATGTATCTTTCCATTTCTGATAAAGGAATATTACAGCCTCCAATCATCGTAGTGGATGTACCTCTTTCGCATGCAGTTCTATCAGTTGTTGCCTGACATATTCTGATATTCTTGTTTTTAACAGGTATACAAAAAGTATTGTTATGTCTTCTTGGAATATTGTCCCCTTTATAATTATTTTTTAAAGAATTATTTATTTGAAAGTCAGAATTACACAGAGAGAGGAGAGGCAGAGAGAGAGAGGTCTTCTATCTGCTGGTTCACTCCCCCATTGGCTGCAACAGCCAGAGCTCACTGATCCAAAGCCAGGAGCCAAGAGCTTCTTCCGGGTCTCCCACGCAGGTGCAGGGGCCCAAGGACTTGGGCCATCTTCTACTGCTATCCCAGGCCATAGCAGAGAGCTGGCCTGGAAGAAGGGCAACCGGGACAGAATCCAGTGCCCTGACCAGGACAGGAACCTGGTGTGCCGGCGCCGCAAGGTGGAGGATTAGCCTAGTAAGCCGTGGCGCCAGCCACTCTCACTTTCTTTTAATGAATGTTAGCATGATATATCTATCTCAGTCTATTTACTTTTAATCTAATTTGTATTTGTACTATATTGGGTTTCCTGAAGACAGCATATAGTTGGGTTCTTTTTTTTCCTTACATAATATGTACAGAAGAGTACACTGCTATTATTTTAAACAAACTGTTATCTGATACATAATTGAGAATTCTTGTGGGTTTTTTGTCTTTTTGGGTTTTTTTTAGAATTATTTAAGATTTATTTTATTCTATTTGAAACGTAGAGTTTCAGAGAGAGAGAGAGAGAGAGAGAGAGCGAGCTTCCATCTGCTGGTTCACTCCCCAAATGTCTGCAATGGCCAGGTCCGTGCCAGTCCAAAGCCAGGGGTCTGGAGTTTCATCCAGGTCTCCCACGTGAGTGCAGGGTCCCAGGGACTTTGGGTCACCTTCCACTGCTTTCCCAGGTGCATTAGCAGGGAGGATCAGAAGCAGAGCAGCTGGGATGTGAACTGATGCCCATAAAGGATGCTTGCATTACTGGCGGTGGCTGAACCCATTATGCCACAATGCCAGCCCCTATAATTAATAATTTAAAAATAGAAGTTTTCCTTTCACATCATTTATTCATTCTATGTTCTTTATCTAGGTCTGAGTTCATAATCTATACAATGTTCCTTCTTGCTGTAGAATTTCTTTTAACATTTCCTTCGAAAACAAGTTCACTGGCAATAAATTCCCTCATTTTTTATTTAAGAAAATCTTTCTTTCTCCTTCATTTTTGAAGGATACTTTTTCAGGGTACAAAATTCAGATTGTTATATTTTTTTCTCAACACTTTAAATATTCCAGTCCACTCCCTTCTTGTTTTAAAACTAATAAGAAGTAGAATGTAGTTCTTATCTTTGCTCTTATATAGTATCACCTCTGACTTCAATCTTCTTTTTTATCATTGAATTTCTAAAGTTTGAACATGATATGACCAGGTCTTTTATGATGTTTATCCTGTGTGGTATTCTTTGAGTTTCCCTGATCTATGTTACAATGTCCAATATTAATTTGGGGAAATTATCACTAACCATTATCTCAAATATTTCCTCTGATCCTTTATGTCTTTTTTCTCCTTCTGGTATCCCCAGGTTGCACAGTTATATATTTTGATATTTTCCCACGTTACTGGATATTTAATTTTTTGTTTTCTTCAATCTTTCTGATTTTTTTTGGAAGTTTCCATCATTATTACATCCTAAGGCTTGGGGAGTCTTTCCTAAGCTATGTCCAGTCTACTTAAAAGGCATTCTTCATTTCTTTTTTTTTTTTTGGGGGGGGGGAGGTAAAATAGCAAGGTTTATTAGGGAAGGGACATCAGTGAAAACGGATGGGCACCTCTCCAGACAGGACCTGAGAGAGAGTGCGGGGGGGGGGGGGGGGCAGTGGAGAGAGAGTACACCTGACCAGGTCAGGCGGGCGGCTCAGCAGACAGGCAGAGGGCTGAGCCCGAGGTCTGGTTGAGGCCAGGGGTTTTTAAGGAGATGGGTCTTGCTTCCCACCTCTGCTCCTCTTGGAACAAAGGGCTTTTTGGATGTAAATAGAAAAACTCCTATCATTCTTCATTTCTGTTGTAGTGTTTTTATCTCTAACATTTTTATATTCTTTCTTAGGATTTACACCTCTATATTTACATTATCTGTCTGTTCTTGCATTTTTTCTGCTTTTTCCATTAAAGTATTAGTATATTAACCATGATTTTTCAAATTTCTGGTTTCATAGTTCTAACTTTCCTGCCAAATGAGAGTCTGGGTCATGCAGTGTCTTCCAAACTGTTTGTGATTTTATGTGTTTTTTTTTTTTTTTGCTTGTTTTGTTTATCTTTTAGTATTTCTAAATTTCCTTAAAGGTAAACATGATGTACTGTGTAAAAAGAACTGCAATAAAAAAGGTATGTGGTGTGATGATAATGTTGGCAGGGTTTGGGGGCAGAGGGCAATTCTATAATCCCAAGATTACATCTATTGTTCTCCAATTTTGCCAGATCCAGAACAGGAAGTTGATGCAACCTTTTTAAAAATTATTCTATCAAGCCACAGAACTAGAACAAAGCATATCCTCTGCCAAACTTGTAATTACCTGGGGAAAAAATGCCTGAAAAGGGAACAATAGGACTGCAGGCAGGGGACAGCAACCCTGACTCAAAACTTGCTGCTGACCCTTTTCCAACAACATGTACCACATATTGCTAATGGCTCCAAAGGCTTAGTTTAGATGTTATTGCAGAAATCACACAGTAGGGGGCCCAGTCTAACTAACCCAAGGACAGATTTAGAAACTCAGCTTGCTGCAAGGAGTCACATGAGACAATTAGGAGGGTGTTAACACATATGGTTCTCATGCACTTAAGATAGTATCATGTGGGGCCAGCGATGTGGCACAGCGGGTTAACGCCCTGGGCTGAAGCATCAGCATCCCATATGGGTGCCAGTTTGAGACCCGGCTGCTCCACTTCCAATCCAGCTTTCTGCTATGGCCTGGCATAGCAGTGGGAGATGGCCCAAGTCCTTGTGCCCCTGCACCCATGTGGGAGACCCACAAGAAGCTCCTGATTCCTGGCTTCAGATCAGCACAGCTCTAGCTGTTGTAGCCAACTGGGGAGTGAACCAGAGGATGGAAGACCACCCCCCCCCCCCGTTTCTCCTCTCTCTGTGTAACTCTGACTTTCAAATAAGTAATCTTTAAAAAAAAAGAGAGAGATAGTATCATGTGACAAACTATTAGCTAATACCCCCCAAATTTTTGCATCCCTTTTGTACCATGGACTTGTTGGAGGATGCTGTTGAACCACAGACCCATACCTTTTGAATCTACGCATACCATGTGGATGGTTCTCACCATTGGACTGCGAGTAGATGTGATGTACCAATCCCATTATTTCCATTAACTGGAAGCAGAAGAAGGAGGAGCAACAAAATGGAAGGAACCCTGAATTACAAGTAAGAAATCTCCTTACTGTGCAGGATTACAAACCTCAGACTGGCACATGGTGAAGAAATGAACTTTTATTGTGTTAAGCTACTACATTTGAAATTTATATGTTCTAGTACCTATATATTTACTCTACTTAATAGACAGAGACTAAACCCATGGAACAAAGGCTAAGAATCTACTCCCTCTACTCTGCTATGAAGGAAAAAAGAATTTGGAATTTTTCTTTGAAGGAAAAATCAGTTGGAGGAAGGGTTTTACCCGATAGTTGACACTTGGCCAGGGTGAATGTGAATGAGCCCAAGTTCTCAGAGCAAAGATCTACTCTGCAATTCCCTGGCTTTGGGACATTGCTGGAGATTGGGTAAGAGAAAGCAGCTGGATTCTCCCACAGGCTAACCTGAGGATGGCGTCTTTACATTGCTGGACTGGTCCAGTAAAGCCGCAGAGTCAAGGATCTTTGGACCATGTGACCTGGAAGTGGGGAACATGGTGAGAGCACGTCCCTGTGACCTCAGCACCAGGAAGAGGGAGGCAGCTGGCAGCCTGCCTGTGTGCTGACGGTCAGGAGACTGGCTGTGGCTCAGCTCCCAGGAAAACTGCAGAGCCCGTGGAGGTCATGGAAGGCTAAGGACGGGGCACTAGGGATTCATTCTGAAGAAGGAGTGTGATTTTGACCAAGGGACAGCTTTCATGTGGAAAAGGCCCAAGGAGCATTCAGAGCTTCTTTTGGGAATGATCATGTTTCACCCCTGCAAACCACTTCATCACCTTAAGACCACTCTCAGAAGCTTTCCCCCATCTCGTATTTGCTCACAATCCCAACAGCAGTCCCCCTATTCAACTTGCCACAAAATCCATGACACAGACATTATACTCCCATATGGTTCCCATTATTTTAAAATGCACATTCCCTACTATATAAAATGTCTATCATTGTGGTGGCCATGTGGCTTGGTGGTTAAGACTCTGGGAGAAATCCTGTGCTTTGCCAAAAAATGGATGTAACTGAAAACCATTACACTTAGTGAAATAAGCCAGATAATAAAGATAATAAAATAAAATAAGACAGATACCATATGTTTTCCCCGATCTATGGTAACTAACAGAGCACCTAAAATGTAATGTGGTGGAGTGAAATTGACATTTTGAGATTTGATGAACATTTACAGCCCTTGTCTTGACTGTTGTCCTTCACACTATTTGCTGAACTCTTTACGTAGTGTAGGGTTAATCTTATGAGTATAAAGTAAACTGAAAATAGAGTAGAGGGATAAGGAGAGAGTGGAGGGATAAGGGTGGGAGATGAATGGGATGGAGGGTAGGGTGGGAAGTATCACCATGTTCTTAAATCTGTACATGTGAAATTTGCATACCTTAAATAAATTTTTTTTTAAAAAAAGACTGTTTGGACCAGATGGATTCACTGCTGAATTCTACCAGACATTTAAAGAAGAACTAACTCCAATTCTTCTCAAACTATTCAGAACAATCAAAAAAGAGGGAATCCTCCCAAATTCTTTCTATGAAATCAGTATCACCTTAATCCCTAAGCCGGAGAAAGGTGCAGCAATGAAAGAAAATTACAGACCAATTACCCTGATGAACATAGACGCAAAAATCCTCAATAAAATTCTCGCCAATAGAATACAACAACACATCAGAAAGATCATTCACCCAGACCAAGTGGGATTCATCCCTGGTATGCAGGGATGGTTCAAAGTTTGTAAATCAATCAGTGTGATACACCACATTAACAAACTGCAGAAGAAAAACCATATTATCTCACTAGATGAAGAGAAAGCATTAGATAAAATTTAACACCCTTTCATGATGAAAACTCTAAGCAAATTGGTATAGGAGGAACATTCTTCAATGCAATCAAAGCAATTTATGAAAAAACCCACAGCAAACATCCTATTGAATGGGGAAAAGTTGGAAGCATTTCCACTGAGATCTGGTACCAGACAGGGATGCCCACTCTCACCACTGCTATTCAATATAGTTCTGGAAGATTTAGCCAGAGCCATCAGGCAAGAAAAAGAAATTAAAGGGATACAAATTGGGAAGGAAGAAGTCAAATTATCCCTCTTTGCAGATGATATGATTCTTCATTTAGGGGATCCAAAGAACTCTACTAAGAGACTATGGGAACTCATAGAAGAGTTTGGCAAAGTAGCAGGATATAAAATCAATGCACAACAATCAACAGCCTTTGTATACACAGGCAATGCTATGGCTGAGGAAGAACTTCTAAGATCAATTCCATTCACAATAGCCACAAAAACAATCAAATACCTTGGAATAAACTTAACCAAGGACGTTAAAGATCTCTACGATGAGAATTATAAAATCTTAAAGAAAGAAATAGAAGAGGATACCAAAAAATGGAGAAATCTTCCATGCTCATGGATTGGAAGAATCAACATCATCAAAATGTCCATTCTCCAAAAAGCAATTTATAGATTCAATGTGATACCATTCAAAATACCAAAGACATTCTCGTCAGATCTCGAAAAAAATGATGCTGAAATTCATATGGAGGCACAGGAGACCTTGAATAGCTAAAGCAATCTTGTACAACAAAAACAAAGCCGGAGGCATCACATTACCACATCTCAGGACATACTACAGGGCAGTTGTAATCAAAACAGCATGGTACAGGTACAGAAACAGATGGATAGACCAATGGAACAGAATAGAAACACCAGAAATCAACCCAAACATCTACAGCCAACTTATATTTGATCAAGGATCTAAAACCAATTACTGGAGCAAGGAGTATATTCAATAAATGGTGCTGGGAAAACTGGATTTCCATGTGCAGAAGCATGAAGCAAGACCCCTACCTTACACCTTACACAAAAATCCACTAAACATGGATTAAAGATCTAAATCTATGACCCAACACCATCTAATTATTAGAGAACATTGGAGAAACCCTGCAAGATATAGGCACAGGCAAAGACTTCTTGGAAAAGACCCCAGAGGCACAGGCAGTCAAAGCCAAAATTAACTATTGGGATTGCATCAAATTGAAAAGTTTCTGTATTCAAAAGAAACAGGAAAGTGAAGAGACAACTGACAGAATGGGAAAAAAATATTTGCAAGCAACGCAACAGATAAAGTACTAATAACCAGAATCTACAAAGAAATCAAGAAACTCCACAACAACAAAACAAACAACCCACTTAAGAGATGGGCCAAGGACCTCAATAGACATTTTTCAAAAGAGGAAATGCAAATGGCCAACAGGCACATGAAAAAATGTTCAAGATCACTAGCAATCAGGGAAATGGAAATCAAAACCACAATGAGGTTTCGTCTCACCCCAGTCAGAATGGCTCACATTCAGAAATCCACCAACAATAGATGCTGGAGAGGATGTGGGGAAAAAGGGACACTAACCCACTGTTGGTGGGAATGCAAACTGGTTAAGCCACTATGGAAGTCAGTCTGGAGATTCCTCAGAAACCTGAATAGAACCCTACCATACAACCCAGCCATCCCACTCCTTGGAATTTACCCAAAGGAAATTAAATGGGCAAACAAAAAGCCATCTGCACCTTAATGTTTATAGCAGCTCAATTCACAATAACTAAGACCTGGAATCAACCCAAATGCCCATCAATAGTAGACTCGATGAAGAAATTATGGGATATGTACTCTGTAGAATACTATACAGCTGTCAAAAACAATGAAATCCAGTCATTTGCAACAAGATGGAGGAATCTGGCAAACATCATGCTGAGTGAAATAAGCTAGTCCCAAAGTTACAAATATCATATGGTCTCCCTGATCAGTGACAGCTAACTGAGCACCAAAAAGGAAACCTGTTGAAGTGAAATGGCACTATGAGAAACAGGGACTTGATCAGCCCTTGCCCTGACAGTTGATGAACAACTTAATATGTTATCCCTCTTAGTATTTTTTTTATTCTACTTAATACTATTGGTTGAACTCTGTAATTAATACACAATTATTCTTA
This sequence comes from Sylvilagus floridanus, assembly GCA_949820135.1. Taxonomy (NCBI): domain Eukaryota; kingdom Metazoa; phylum Chordata; class Mammalia; order Lagomorpha; family Leporidae; genus Sylvilagus; species Sylvilagus floridanus. The sequence goes on along the minus strand of OX463239.1, from coordinate 17,980,689 downwards.
AGTGTTGAAATTTAACTGAAAAGTGATCCCTGTTAAATATAAGAGTGGGAATAAGAGAGGGAAAAGATGTACAATTTGGGACATGCTCAATCGGACTTGCCCCAAATGGTGGAGTTAGAAACATGCCAGAGGATTTCAATTCAATCCCATCAAGGTGGCATGTACCAAGGCCATCTCACTAGTCCAAGTGATCAATTTCATTTCACAATTGATTATAATGATAGGACTAAGAGTCAAAGGGATCACACAAACAAGACTAGTGTCTGCTAATACTAACTGATAGAATAAAAAAGGGAGAGAACGATTCAACATGGGAAGCGGGATATACAACAGAATCATAGAATGGCGGATGTCCTAAACAGCACTCTGGCCTCAGAATCAGCCCTTAAGGCATTTGGATCTGGCTGAAAAGCCCATGAAAGTATTTCAGGCATGGAAAGCCAAGACACTATGGCAAAAAAAAAAAAAAAACTAAATGAAATTTCTCCGTGAGTGAGATCCCAGTGGAAAGAACCAGTCATCATAGAAGGAGGTACCTAACTCTGAAGGAGGAGAGAACTTCCACTTTCACTATGACCTTGTCTAAATAAGATCAGAGTCGGCGAACTCAAAAGGCCTCCATAGCCTTGGCAACTCATGACAAGAGGCCAGGGTGATTACTGATGCCATAAACAAGAGTGTCAATTTGTTAAATCAACAACAGGAGTCACTGTGCACTTACTCCTCATGTAGGACCTCTGTCCTTAATGTGCTGTACATTGTGATTTAATGCTATAACTAGTACTCAAATAGTATTTTACACTTTGTGTTTCTGTATGGGTGCAAACTGTTGAATGCTTTACTTAATGTATGCTAAACTGATCTTCTGTATATAAAGATAATTGAAAATGAATCTTGATGTGAATGGAAGGGGAGAGGGAACGGGAGCAGGAGAAGGGTGGGTTGTGGATGGGAGGGAAGTTATGGGGGGAAAAGCCATTGTAATCCAAAAGCTGTACTTTGGAAATTTATATTCATTAAATAAAAGTTTAAAAAAAAAGAATCTGGGAATGATTACATCCCATATCAGGGTGCCTGGCTGGAGTACTGGCTCTGTGTACTCCCAATCCAGCTTCCTGCTAATGTGCACCCTGGACGGCAACAGATATTGACTAAAAGTACTTGGATCCCGGCCACACATGTGGGAAATCTAGCTCCAGGTTCAAGGCTTTTGCCAGTACTTAGGGGGCAAAACATATAGATGCGCGCTCTCTCTCTCGCTCTCTCGCTCTCTCTCTCTCTCTTTCTCTTCTCCATTCCTAGAACTTTTCCTTTCAAATGAATTAAAATTCTTTTTAAAAAAGAAGCATTCAAATAAAACACAGTGGCTGATGCCTCTGGAAACATTTTTACAGTGAATGTATAGATTATAAAGCTCTTTTTTACAGAAAGTAAGCTGTACAGATATTAAAGTCCAGTAAGAGGCAGAATAATAAAGGTGATTTCATTTTCATGTGTTCTCCTAATATTTTAGGCACTATCATTGAAGCATTTGTATTTCCTTAATTTCTCAGTTATTACAATGTTCATTTCAGAACATTTTCACCTCGCTGAACCAGTACACACAACCAATAATGATGCTCAAACAGAGGAGACTCACTAGCACCCATGGCAGCAATGCCACAGAGCCCAGATTTGAGCTGACTGCAGTCAATTACCATGTACCACACAAAAGGACAAGAAAGCAGTAAAGAGCAAGTCATTTGGTATCAAAATTGGAAGCCATTCCCATGAGAATCAACTAGTTCAGGTTGAGGCAAGACTAAATCTGAGCTATATCATGCTATAACTGCACAATCTTAAGTTTAACCTCTCTATAGCTTGGACTTTTATGGCTATAGCTAGAGTGATAATAATAATAGTCCCTACAGTCCTTCCACCAGTGTATTTGTTTTCTAGAGTTGCCATAACGAGGAACCACAAACTTAAACAACTAACATTTATAGTCTGCAGTTCTAGGGGTCAGAAATCTGATGTCAACGTGTCAACATGGTTGGTCTTTTCTGAGAGCTAAGAGGGAAAGGTCTAGTCCAGATCCTTCTCCTTAGCTTACTTCTCCTTGTGTACTCCCTCTATCGTACTTCCCTGTGTTTATATCTCTGTGTCCAAATTACCCTTTCTTATAAAGACTCATCTCACATTGGATTAGGAGCTTACCCTACTTCAGTATCACCTCGTCTACACTGATTCTGTCATGACCCTCTTGCAAGGTAAGGTCACATTCTAAGGTGATGGAGAGTAGAACTTCAACATAATGAATGGGTGGGAAAGGGCAAAATCCAGCCCATAAGAACCACTTTGCGCAGTAGATGTTGGCTGTTGCTTTCTTTTACTTACCCAGGGCCCCTGATCATGGTTTCAGGCCTCAAGGACAACACTAGATAGACTAATGGCCAACAGAGAAAAAGTCTTGCCAAATTGGCATCTGTGTGAGGTCTTCAATTCTGAATCAGACTTCTGATCAATTGACCTCACAAGGTCAGGTCACAGAATTATGGGATGCTCAGAGGGACTTACACATTGAGCTCACATTCAAGGAGGTTATTTAAAAATGCAGATAATTGAGATATAGCCCTGGAGATGTATGCCACTACTTTCATTTCCATACCCAAAGCTGATATCATTGATCAGTTGTATAACTCTGTATTGTTCAGCACAGAAATGATTATGGAGTCCTCAACACAGCAACTGCTATTGGTGAGATGAAATCAACTTGCCATTCCTGCCTACACCTTGGAGCAGGTCTGGGTTCCTGGAATTGAGGGGCCATGCAGTCTACACTGAATGCTTTATCACCAGTGCCTGAAAGAAAAGCTATGGCTTTTTCAGAGGCTCAGAATTCCCTGTGTGCCCTGCTCCCCTGCCTTGGGTTCTGCTGGGTAGATGAAAGCATAGTGAAATACAAAGTCAGACTAACCACCTGCTGCTTTTCCCAAGTCATCAGTACAGAGCCAGATCGGACATGAAACAGCTGGGACCTAAACCAGCACCCATATGGGATACTGGCATTGCAGGTGGAGGCTTTCACCTGCTCCACCACAGCGCCAGCGCAGGCATTTTAACCTACAACACTGCACTCAATTATATTTGTTTTTCTTGTATCTTCTCAACCTGTGTGGATCCGCAAAGACGGGAAGCATCTCTTTGCATAGGGAATTATTGTTATTTGTGTATTTCCTACAGTTTAGAGGACTGGTTTGCCTCAAAGGCCGAGATTTGACAAGCACATGTTCTCCTTAGCAAAGGCAGGCAGGGAGGGAGGGAAGGAGAGAGGGAGGGAGGGAACGAGGATCTTGTGGTAAATGGAATAAAGAAACAATTATTTGGAACGCTGGGATCCGAATTTAAAGGGCCTCCATTATTCTCCGTAAAAACGTAAAGGAGTGGGCCTTTAGCCCAAAGGCTAAGACATCCTGGTCCACGTGAGTGGGCCTGGGTTTGATTCCTGGCTCTGGCACCTGACTCCAGCTTCCTGCCAGTGGGAACCCTGGGAGGCAGCAGGGACGGCTCAGGTCGCTGGGTTCCTGACACTGGCACGCAGGACTGGCCCACCTCAGTCCCTGCAGGCGCTTGCACCTGCCCCCCTCCCTTTTTTAAAGGTAGGATGGCATTTACTCATTTTTTCCCCAACAGTATAATTTGTGTCACATTACAAAATTGTACATATACTTGAGTACACTCGCTACTACTGCACTCACATCCAAATTAAAACAATACAGAACGTTCTCTCTCACTTGAACCTCAAACAAGTTTCATTTCACAATCCATGTTCATAGAAGCCATCGATCCTTCCTCAGACATCTCAGCCTCCATCATCTGCCCCTTTCTGCCTCTCGTTAGCACCTGTCCACTTACTGATTCTTTTTTCTTTCCTTTCTGTCCAGAGACAGTATGGAATATACAGATCTGTCTTGTACCTGAACATCACCATTTACTAGTTCTGTAAACATGAACAAATTCTTTCAACCCCTCGAGTCTTAGTTCCCATAGGTATAAAACAGGAATGGCTCTTGTTCCCTTACTGAATGATTGGAAGCATTAAGCTGGTGCTATCTACCACACGTCAGGTGCTTGAAAGAGGCCAGCCACCATTTTTACTAAGCCCTGGAGGCCAGACCTGTGTCACTAACCTATATTTATTTATTTTTAAATGTGTATGAAAATAAAGGGAACAGATTCCTATATCTCACAGGTACAATTCTAAGATAACCATATTTCCCTCCCTCCCTCCTCCCCTCCCCCAGTGTTTGGCACATAACCTAAATGCTGGATGCTGCAGAGCTCCGGGGCCTTCTGTTGGATGACTTCTGTTGTTTGTTTAGAAAGGAGTTTTGTTGCTTACTTTTGCTGAGAAAATTTAAAAGCAGATGTCACATGGGAGTTCTTCCCATCACAAAATTATGCAAACACATTCCCACAGACGCTGCCACTTCCCACTGCTGCTGGTGAGAGGGAAGTACATCTAATAAGGACGGGATAACTTTCCAAAGATGAAGGCTGTGATGAAAAACATCTTAGTCTTGGGAAGCAAGTTGCAGGAAAACCTATGAGGGTGCGTCCAAAAAAATCCATGGAAAATGGAATATAAGATGAGATTCATTCAATGCAAGAAAATTTGAAATTCATGAGAGGCTCTCAAAAAATTCATGGAAACATATTATGAAATAACTAGGCATGATTTCAAATTTTTGCACCAAAATAAACATCTTTTTAATAAGTACTTTTTCAGTTTTGAGATAATTTTTTTTAAGATTTATCTATTTGAAAGGCAGAGATACAGAGGAGGAGGAGGAAGGAGAGAGAGAGAAGGAGGGAGAGGGGGGGAGGGAGGGGATGAGAGAGAGAGAGAGAGAGAGAGAGGCAGACAGACAGGAGAGAGAGAATCGATCTTCCATCCACTGGTTCACTCCCCAAATGGCCGCAATGGGCCAGGGCTGTGCCAAGCCAAAACCAGGAGCCAGGAGCCTTCTCTGAGTCTCCCACGTGTTGCAGGGGCCCAAGTACTTGGGCCATCTTCTGCTGCTTCTCCAGGCACATTAGCAGGGAACTAGCTTGAAAGTGGAGCAGCCGGGACTCGAACCGGCACCCATATAGGATGGTGACACTGCAAGCAGAGGCTTAACCTTCTACACCACAGCACCAGCCTTTAGATAACAAATTTTTAATTTATATTATACTCATATACTTAATTCTTCACTAAATAGCTTGACAAATAAAAAGTAAAATAAAATATTTTAATTCCATTGTCCATGAACATTTTTAAATACCTCCCTATATGGAGAAATATGTATATGAATGCATATGTGCCACTGTTTTACACGCCCATGGAAACCAAAAGTGAGATATGGGGAAATCCCTAATAACCAGAACAACTATTATGATTTCCTTCTCTTAAGAACATATACTGACCATTTCTTTTTTAAAAGGTACGTACAGCAGCTGGCATTGTGGGGAACTGGGTTAAGCTACTGTTGTAATGCCAGCATCCCAGATCGGAGAGCCGATTCCAGTCTTGGCTGCTCTGCTTCCAACCCAGCTCTCTGTTAATGTGCCCAGGAAGGCATCAGAAGATGGCCCAGGCTACCACCCATGTGAGTGACCTGGACCAGCCCAGGCCTTTGCAGACATTTGGGTGGCAAACAAGTAGATGGAAGATTCTCTTTCTCTCTGCTTCCATCCTATGCCTTTTAAGTAAATGCTTTTTAAAAATAAACAAATAAAATAGGCATATAACTATGGAGCACATGTACGAACCAATGACACAGTGATGCCTTGGTGAGAGGATGACACGTTGAGTGACCCTCTGGCTTGCTTTGAGAAGCAATTGCTGATGCTCCCAAAATATGTGCTCAATCTGTATCTTTCTCACCTACAGCAAAGACTGGTTAAGCCCTGCTACGCACCAACAACTGCCTTCCAGCCTCGCCTTCCGTTCTGCTGTGTCAAGAAGATGCATTTCTGAAATGAGCCACAAACCTACAGAATGAAAAAAAGAGCAAAGGCAGCATCCCCAAAGCCAAACCTACTTAAAGCTGCAGTGTCTGTAACCTGTCCCCGAAAGAGCCCCTCCGAGAGCTCCTGCAGCAACACCACATGTGAAGGTATGGCCAGGTGGGCACCCTCAGTGGAGCACCGAGGCTCTGTCATTCTAGACTCCGTCCTGGCTCTGTGGGAAGGAGCAAAATCCTGGAAGGGGGTTGCAATAAACGCTTTATCAGAATAACGCTTGTCTTAGGAGTGAGCCTGCAGTTTAGAAGGACTCTACAATTCCTTGCTTCTCAAAGGATCTGGGTCATATCCAGAGTCATTTCCTGGTGACTCAGAGACAGCCCACGTTTAAAACCCCTTGATCTGAGGGTCTCACTGCCAGAAATTCTGACTGGTTACTCTTGACTGGAAAATGGATGCCCCGGGAGTAACGAGGCAGGGTTTTTTTAAAAAAACAATTTTAAGCAATTGTATAATCACATGCAACTGTGAGGAATAAAAGAGAGGTCCTTTAGACTCTTCAGATTTTCCCACAAGGACTGACATCTTGCAATACTGTAGTACAATGTCACAGCAAGGATAGCAGCTTTGACACACTCGAGATGCACGTTTCCATCACAAGGATCCCTCACTCTTGCCCAGCTATAATCACATTTAGTTTTTTTTTTTTCCTGCTCTATCCTCTCGACCCCTGTGAACTACTAATCTGTTTCCTATCTCTATAATTTTGTCATTTCAAGGATGTTGTGTTTAGGGCTGGTGTCGCAGAGGGTTAAACTGCCACTTGTGCTGCTGGCATCCCATTTTAGGGCCAGTCCAGGCCCTGGCTGCTGCATTTTTTATCCAGTTTCCTGCTTGTGCACCTAGGAAAGTGACAGAGTGTACTCCAAGTTCTTGGGTCCTTGCACACACGTGGGAGACCCCAATGGAGTCCCAGGCTCCTGGTTTTGCCTTGGCCCAGCCCCCAGCCAGTACGCCTGCTTCAGCAGCAAACCAGCAGATGGAAGATCACGCACTCTGTGTGAGGTTGCGGGGGGGTGTCTCTGTCTTTCCACATTTCTCTATAATTCTGCCTTTCAACTAAATAAGTCTCAAACAAAACGAATGTAATATTCCTGGCATCATACAATATGCATATTTAGGGACTGGCTTTTACCCTCCACCTGATTCTCTGGAGACTCACTAGACTGTCTTGTGTGTTAATCACTGGCCCCTATTTCTTGCTGAGTAGCATCTCAAGGTCTTAGGTGCCACAGTTTGTTTCATCAGTCATCCACTTAAGGACGAACTTGTTTCCAGTTTTGTGTCACTACAAATAAATCTGCTGTAAAATTTTATGTGAAGCTACGTATTTTTGTCTCTTGAATACATGCCTTGAAGTACAATAGCTGGGTTTTATAATTGCCTGGTTGGTTTTTCAAGCACCTTCCAAACTTCCTCTTTCTTCCCCTGCAACCTATGAATCACCTCTAAGAATGACACAGTAACTAACCACAGGAGGCTCAGGACTAAGCAACAACTCTGAGGAAATACGTGTTCATCCACGTCCTTTACCCTGGGAAGCAACATTGCTTAAGACAGAAATTTAGGGGAAAAGTAACCAAAATGGACAAGACCACAGCGGATGTCATCTTTGTGTTTGGATGTAGAAGCTTTAGAAGCCGTCCCGGTGGTGGCTAAAACCATCAGCTTTGGCTTGACTTGTGACTCCTTGGATTATGCAAAGAATAAGGAACACACACGGCGACAGGAATGCAAGGACAGAATGAGGACTGCAAGGACCAGCATTGATGCTGGCAAGAGTGAACTGAAGATTGGACAATAGCAGAAGGGGCGGGCTTTTTTCAATGACTTCATTGGCTGTGATTGGGTAAGTTTTTCATGACAGGACTAAAAAACCATACAAGCTATAAAACAAAGAGGAGCTATCAAATAGTTTTCCAGAGTAGCCATAAGATGTTATATTCCTACTAGCAATTTATGAGTGGTCTAGTTTCTCTTTGGCTTCACTGTCATTTAGTGTTGTCAGTACTTTTCATTTTTATGATTCTGGTAGGTATGTAATAAAATCTCATTGAGGTTCTAACTGGTATTTCCTTGATGGCTAATAATCTTTTCTTCCATTCACTTGTTTGCCATCAGTATCTCCTCTTCAGTGAAATATTTGTATCTTTAGCCCATCTTCTGAGTTGTTTGGCTTTTTCTTCCTGTTGATTTTGGAGGGGTTTATTTAATGCATTCTGGATAATACTTCTTTGATGGATATGAGATTGGCAAATATTTTTCCCAGTCTGTATCTTATCTTTTCACTCTCCTATTATCTTTCACAGAATGAAAATTTAAAACTTGACAGAATCCAATTTATCAGTTTTTCCTTTAATTGATGATCCTTTTGTTGCCAAGTTTAAGAACTCTTTGTCTAGCCCTAGATCCCCAAGATTTTCCTCTCATTTTTTTCTGTTTAACGTTTTATGTTTTACACTTAAATTCATTACCCAAGATACACAAACTTTTACACAATAATTATCATTATCATACTCAGTTATAACCCCCTACACACACACACACACACATACACACAGCTGTGGACCCATCTTCACTCATAGCAGCAAAAGCCTAGTAGAGAGCTTGACTTTGATTCTCCACAGGTTTTAATGAGGCAGCCCAATATCCCCACCATGGTGGAGTCAGAGAGGCCAAGTAAGGAGCCAGAACTTTCATCCTTGCCAGCCAGTGAGGAGTTCCCTCTGTCCTCCTCTTCCCACCCTCACTGTCAGTGGAGACTGAAGGCAGCCGGTATTTCTATGCCTTTCAGGCAGTAAAAAGACGCTCCTCTCACTTCTTACTGGGGAAGTGTCAGAGGAGGCTGTCGCCATCACTCAACATTAACCAGGCCAACCTAACCATGATTGCCATTGGAGGCCATGTGGGAAGCTAGAACTCTCACATCCACCCAACAACAAGGAGCCCCCTTCCTTGGGTGTTAACTGAGACTGAGTAGGATACTGGAACCTCTACCTCCACTTGGCAGTAAGGAGACAATGCCCACCTCCCCCTGTCAGAATGGTGTCTTATAAAGCCAGTTAAAACAGAAGGTTTCAGTAACAGAGTCCCATACATAATATGAAAATGTCCAGACTTCAGTAGGAATTCTTGTCATGTCAAGAGCCAATGGGACCAGCACTGTGGCACATTGGATTAAGATGCCACCTGTGATGCCAGCATCCCACATGGGTGCTTGTTCCAGTGCCAGCTGCCCCACTATAGATACAGCTCCCTGCTAATGTACCTGGAAAGCAGCAGAAGATGGCCCAAGTACTTGATCCCCTATCACCCTTGTGGAAGACCCACATGAAGCTTCTGGCTTCTGACTTCAGCCCAGCCCAGTCCCAGCTGTTGTGGCCATCTGGAGAGTGAAACAGTAGGTGGAAGATAGATAGATAGATCTCTCTCTTTCTCCTTCTCCTCCTCCTCCCATCCCTCCCTCCTTCCTTCCTTCCCTCCCTCCCTCTCTGTAACTCTGCTTTTCAAATAAATAAATACATCATAAAGCAAACAAAATAAAAGAACCAGGAAAATCTTGAACTGAATGAAAAAGGACAATCAAAATATGCCAACACCAACATGATAGACTATAATTATGACATTTTGAAACAACCTTGATAATAAGGCTTCAACAAGTGATTATGAACATGTCTCGAGCAAATGAAGAAAACCTCACCAAGAAGACGAAATAGAAGAACCAAATGAAAACATTTCAACTGAAAAATATAGTAACTAAAATAAAAACTTCAGTGGATGGATTCAGCAGAATGAATGGATTCATTTCAGCAGAATGGAGAAGACAGAGAAAAGAATCCATTAACTGAATGAGAGGATAATAGAAATTACCAAATCTGAGCATTCAAGAGGAAATTAGAGGAGAAAAGGACAAATCCAAACTTACAAGGGAAAAATATTGAAATGGTAGTAGTTTTGAGGTGTGAGAGGTTGTGAATCACTATAAGGACAGTGGTCCTGCATTGAGGGGGATGCGGTGGTTAGAGAGCTAGAATATATGCTTCTTTATTCCCATCTGCTACACTACCATCATTGGCTGCCCAATCAAAATGGCCTAATACCTGGGCCCCTCTTTGTCCCATGAGTAAGTTGGAAGAATTAATTGAGGATGAGTAACAAAGCAAGTTAAAAATATAATAGTGTTCATCCTAAATATGGCACCTGACTTTGGCTGAATCAACTTTAACCAAAAAAAAGGCAGAGAAAAAAACACACTGGTATGCACAAGCTATGGACGCTACTATCTGTTAACTGTTGAGGAGTACTCTTCACTCTTGCAACCATCATTAAATTCTTCTCACAGCTACCACTTCTTTAGGAAAGACACAGGTTTGATGTGTAGCACTTTCAGCAAATTTCCTTAACCACTTCTATTGCTGTAACATCCAGAGTTGCTTGTAAGGTTAAAACTATGAATTATTAAACAGAGAAAGACACTACCTAATCCACCTTCTTCAAAACAAAGTCTCATATTACAGTATGTCAGAACAAAATGCAGCAAAGACATGCATCAAATCCGTGAAAACTCCCCTCAGCCAGCAGAGCACTGAAGACAGGTGGACCCGCAGCATGCCCCTCAGACCCAGGTTCTCACGGAAGCTTCCGACTGGGCACTAGGAACACCAACATGGAGTGGAGGCAATTTGTTTCTTGAGCAGGAAGAATTATTTTAGAAATAATGCCCAGCAACCCACCTTCAATAGAGGCTTAAGACAGAGTATTTTTTGTAAAGGGATTAGAGAAGGTTTACCATATTCTAAAAAATAAATAAAATTTAAAAATTTTAAAAAACACTGTCTCCAAAACAGTGGTGTTATCAGAACTCCCTAAGCAGAACATTTTCTTCTCAACTCAAATTATAGATTTGAAATTCAGCCAAAATACAAACAAATCTGGAGGACTCACCTTAACGCATCTCAAGTTACACAGAGTTCTAGTAATTTATTATCCTCCCCTGCCCAGCCTCTCAGTCTGACTCCCAAGATTGTGTTTGATGTATCACTCATTCCATTGCCCCGTGAAAACTTCCTGTCTCTTTCCTGCTCCAAAGTGTTGCAGCCAGTTCATCTATCCATTGGGAACACACACACACAAATGTGTTTCAGTGAACTGAAATAAGCTTGATGTATTGCTTCTCCCAGGGCATGTGGATATTTATAGAGTGCAGGGGACTTATGCACAAGAAACAAACTCTCGAGGATTTAGTTTGATTTCAGAGCCAGGGCAATGTGGGAAATCTTTGGATGAATCCCAAAATTCACACTTTTTTTAAAGATTTATTTCTTTATTTGAAAGTCAGAGTTATACAGAGAGAGGAGAGAGGGAGAGAGGGAGAGAGGGAGAGAGGGAGAGAGGGGGAGAGGGGGAGAGGGGGAGAGGGGGAGAGGGGGAGAGGGGGAGAGGGGGAGAGGGGGAGAGGGGGAGAGAGAGAGAGAGAGAGAGAGAGGGGTCTTCCATCCAATGGTTCACTCCCCAGTTGGCCACAACAGCCAAAGCTGAGCCAATCTGAAGCCAGGAGCCAGGAGCTTCTTCCAGGTCTCCCACGTGGGTGCAAGGACCCAAGGACTTGGGCCATCTTCTACTGCTTTCCCAGGCCATAGCAGAGAGCTGGATCAGAAGTGGAGCAGCCAGGTCTCAAACCAGCGCCTATATGGGATGCCAGTGCTTCAGGCCAGGGCATTAACCTGCTGTCCCATAGTACTGGCCCCTCAATTCACATTTAAAAGGCAATCATTTCAACTGCTGAAGACTAATACTCTGGATCAAGACTGTGAAGAAAGTTAAGGAATGGTCCCAAAATGGTACATCCTCAGAGAAACTCTGAAGTGGTAATTAGAGGAAACTTTTTTTAATTAGATGAGAAGTCAGGAAAATATGTATATAATTTTTCTTATTTTTTATAATTTATTTATTTATCTAAGAAGCAGAGCTACAGACAGAGGGAGATATTCCATATACCTGCTCACTCCCCAAATAGCCACAAAAGCCAGAGCTGGACCAATCTAAAACCAGGAGCCAGGAGCTTCCTCCAGGTCTCCCACGTGGGTGCAGAAGCTCAAACACTTGGGCCATCATCCACTGCTTTCCCAGGCCATTGACAGGGAGCTGGATCACCAGTCAGGACGCAAACTGGTGTCTGTATGGGATGCCGGCACCACAGATGGAAGCTTAATCTACTACAGCAACAGCACCAGCTCCCAATGTATGATTTTTCACTGTGCAAAAAAAGCAAATATCACAATCACAGAGCTGAAAGGGACCTTGCAATCAAGTGTCTTCACCCCCTCACTTAACAAAAGAAAATATTGCCCAGAACATTGCTCAAGATTACAGCATGAAACTTAATTCAAGGATTCTTAATCCCCTGATTTCCAGTCTAGTGCTCCTTTAACCTCATGTGGGTTATCCAATTTTGTGGAATCTGGCTAGAAACCCAGAGATGAGAAAAAGAACATCACTGTGCTTGAATTCTGAACTTACTCTTAGTTTATTCCCTTCTATTTATAGAGTAAGTGAGGGTCTCTGATCTTGACCAAATTATTGTCTTACACAGAACTAAAAGAAAGCAAATGAGGCTAGGTGGATTCTGTAAAAGGCATATAGAGATATTCTGGCCAGCTGGTTGGTGATGTCAGTTTGGAAAACACTGCATTAGAAATGGGAAACTATAATGCAAGTTACTTAAAAACAAAATTAATTCTTTCCACATAGCTGCATGGAACACAGGTGGGTAAAGCCCCTGCCTCTCCTTAGGATACTTTTACCATGTTGTCTTGCTGTTAGAGTTCCAGCTGTGGGAGCCCTGTGGATCTTCTGATTACTGGCAACCAATTATCTCACATCAGCTGACCTATCCAAGAAAACACTTGAACTCTGCTCTGCCTTTACATTAAATGAAACTCAAAGCACAATCCAAAAGAGGATGCAAAATGCCCTATGGAAATAGTTTGAGCTTGGGCTAACATAGTCAGCATTAATCTTCACAGTCCTCGATGTGGACAAAACTCTTTATGTGAGATCTGAGAGGAAGACCATACTCTGCAGTATAGACTTAGAGTGATTCAGGAATAGGATCAACAAGACCCCAAAATAAACTCTGAGAGAGAGAGACAGAGACAGAGAGAGCGCGAGAGAGAGCGCGAGAGAGAGCGCGAGAGAGAGCGCGAGCCGGTGCCGCAGCTCACTAGGATAATCCTCCGCCTGCGGCTCTGGCACACCGGGTTCTAGTCCCGGTTGGGGCGCTGGATTCTGTCCCGGTTGCCCCTCTTCCAGGCCAGCCCTCTGCTGTGGCCCAGGAGTGCAGTGGAGGATGGCCCAAGTGCTTGGGCCCTGCACCCATGGGAGACCAGGAGAAGCACCTGGCTCCTGCCATCTGGTCAGCGCAGTGCGCCGGCCACAGCGACCATTGAAGGGTGATCCAACGGAGGAAGGAAGACCTTTCTCTCTGTCTGTCTCTCTCTCTCTCTCACTGCCCACTCTGCCAGTGGAGAGAGAGAGAGAGAGAGGCCACAACAGGGAGGTCTGGGCCAGGCTGAAGCCAGGAGAATCTATCTGGATCTCCCTTGGGAGTAACAGGAACTCAAGTACCCAACCTGTCATCTGCTGCTTCCCAGGCGCATTACAGGCATCTGGATTGGAAACAAAGTAGCTGGGACTCACACTGGCACTCTGATGTGGGATGTGAGCATCCCAAGTGGTGGTTTAGCCCACTGCTCCATTACACCTGTCCCTTCCACAATTTCTGTGATGAGAACATCTCTACTTCTGTTCTCTGGAGAATTGCTCCACTTCTTCATCCTATCATTGCAATTTCCATGGGGAGCAGCAGAGTGTGGATTCAAAACATGATCTATAGACAATGTAACTAAATGTTCTACTTACACACTAGTAAACAACTTGATTTTTCACATAGTTTCTACATCATTCCATATCCATGTATATAAATATATAGTAAGACAGTTGTGTACTTTACCCAAAGACATTTGCTGAGTATCAGAGAGTACTATAAATAATTCAGTGGGACAACAGGAATGAACTCTGAGTATGCTGGGTGAGTTAGAACATTTCGTCTATATATCATGATTTGGAGCTAGTTTCTGGGTGCGCATTAGAGAGAAGCTTTGCAACTCTGATGCAATACACATCTCATCCTCTCTTTCCTCCAAGGAATGGAAACTCAGCTACACAGGAAAACAATGCTTTCCCATTTTTCTGCTGAAATCAACCTTAGAATGTTGATAAGGCAAAGTTTTCTTCTATTTACTTTTGGGTTATAGCACAGCAAGTCGTCCATCTCATCCAAAGACTCCACATATCGTTGGGTAGCACATGACTTACAATACAGGCCTCCTATGCATATTGTCTTGTGGTGACTAAAATAAGTGACTCGATCTCATTTAATCAGTGAGAGCCTTTGCCTCCTGGACACCACTTCTTCCCTCAAGGAAAATAAGGTAAAATCACAGAACCAAGCTGATGCCATCCAGTTGAGTGGCTGAGCCAGCCAAGGAGCAGATGGCAGAAGATCCCTTTCCTCTCTGGCGTACTGCCATTTGTTTGTGAAAGGTCACTGGGTGGCACCTCCTCATTAAAATCAATGCAGATGGCTTCACACAACTATTGACAAAATGAAATAGAACCAAATGGGAAAAAGATCAGGGGTTTTTTATAGCAACAGGTAATCAATAGTCTGTTAAAATCATCCTTTTAAAATTGCATTAAGTACAAAGAATAAAATTAATCAGAAAGAAATTGCACCAATTACTCTTGTTGAATGCACCTGGAGCAAGAAATAAAGTCTTGGCATGAAAATGTAATCAAAATGCCTTACGAATCCAAGCAGAATAGATAGCTTTGTTTAAAGAATGCACTATTTTGTCTTCGTCACTAGAGGTTTGCCATCAGACTCTGTTTCTATCATTTATTTCTAATTTGTACAAACTCAAATCAAAGTTCAATTGCATCAGTGGAGAAAGGTCATTGATTCACTCTGATGAAGAATTACCAAGGAAAACAAATTCAAAGAGGGGAGACTCACACGCAAGTTCTGAATGAGCTGGGCTCCACAATGTGAGGATTTTGTGTGTTCTAATTGACCCTCAGTCAAGGAAGCTTCAAATGAAGTGAAGCCCAAAGTGTGGAGGTTATTATTACCTCCATCTTCTACTAGGCACTGCAGTGAGGCCTTTCTTTGGTAAGAGCACCAAGTATATACACACACACAAAATGAGCCAGTTTCTATCAGAATTGTTTTTACATTTGAGCATTTCAAACAACTCTTAAGTGACCACGAGACCGTTCAAGAACTGCAGGTGAAAAACACAAACAGCTCCCAATTTTCTTTGGGGTCAATAACCTTTCAGATGGGCTTTACCTATTTTCAGGCCTTGTTCCATAGATTGTGCTGGAGTACTGGGGGAGGGAGGAGTTGTGGACATCCCCCAACTCTTGACTCTGCTGAGTAGAGATGAAATAGCTTTGTTCTCTCCCATCCGCTGTCACTGCAAAGTCTCCAAGTTGGCCTCCTTTCCATTCTTTGAGAACACCCATGGCCTTCAGAATGCTCCCAGATCTTCCCACAACTGGTTCTTCTGCTCACTTGCGTCCCAGCTCAAATGGCACCTCCTGAGGGAGGAATCCTCTGCCTACCAGCCTCAATGAGCAATCCCCACATCTTGGGTCAAACCCTGAGACAAGGATTCATGGGCAAGTGATTGATTAAAAATGTGCTGCCTGGGACACCAGGAAAGGAGATGGGGCACAGGGCAAAGATGGAAGATGCATTTGTACAAAAGTGTGAATTGAGGTGGAGGACAAACCTCAGTATGATCCCGCAGAGGCTCTGAGGTGTGAATTAGTCTTGCATGTGTGCTGGATTCAGGAAAGGGAGCTGGGCTTTTACCAGTCAGTCATCAGGAAGCCTGGTGGGGGGTAAGCAATGTGAACCTAGACCTCCAGGTACCACCCATTCTCTGCACCTGCCTGTGAGAAGACACCGGCACAACCAGCTTTTACTAGAAAATATCATCATTATTTAGTGTAACCTAAAGTGTAATCACATTAGCTTATTAGGCAACTAGTAGTAATAATAAGCAATGCTAAGTGTCCTTGACTTTATACATGTATTATGTTGGATGTTGAGCTAAGTAATCCAGTAACTACAATAAGTTGATTGTTGTACAAACTGCACCACTGCCTGTTCCTGGCCCTTGCTATCCTACACTCCCCCTTTCCTCCATCTGGCCAGATGTGACCCTACCCTGACTCAGGTCCAGGAATATAAAAGGGAGGTTTAAAGCTTGAGATAACAACCAGCCCCTACCCTGGAGTCGGCAGCAGGTGTCTTATCAGAAGTGTCAACTTGACCTAAGCATTCCCCTAAAGCCTGCTTGTACATGATAATAAAAGCTCTGTTAGAATTGGGCTCGGGGCTTCTCGGGGGGCTTCCTCTTCTGGAGGCACTGAGAGGCCCGGGTTCGAACTCGTAATAAAAACGACCCTGCTAATTGGCTTCAACTTCGGTCTCTGGTGGTTGATTTCGGGGGACCACGGACTGCGGGCATAACACCTGTGAAATGGTTCCAGCATCCCAAGGCAGGGCTCTGAAGAGTCACAAGTGCAGGATGTTTGAAGGTAAATATACTCCAAAGTAGTGGAGAGGATACAGACCCAGTGAAGATAGAGGTAGCATCCACTTACTTTTCAATCCTGTCATTCTCAAATTTACATCCTTGTTTATTTTCTTGAGTGCACTTTTTATTATCTGAGATTGTCTTATGTGTAAACTTGATCATTTATTGTCTGTTTTCCCAAACAGAACAAAGTCCCTGTGAGAGAAAAGATTTATCTGTCTTGTTCACTGTTTATCCCCAGAGGTAGAACCTAGTGCCTGAAACACAGAGGAGTCTCAATAAACATTCATTAAATAAATAAATGATCCAGAGTGGCATGCTACCTGTAAGCTTGGGATCCATGAGAAGGAGCTAACCGTAGACTATATTCTGGAAGACAGAAGGCAACTATAATAGTGATGTAAGCATAGAATCTGGAGTCAGTATTTGGCTTTAGAAGCCATAGGAATTCAATCCAGTAAACTCATTATGCCTCCTTAGCTGGGTTTTCTCATCTGTATAACAAAGGGAAGTGGGTAGAGACTTTACTCTAAGGGTATTCATTACACTGTTGTCTGCTACAGCACAGTGGAGAGTACCTAAACATCCAAGCCTAATAGATTAATTATATCCTCCCAATGGAATACCATAGCAATAGTAGAAGTAATGTAAAAATAATATCTAATAAATGAAAAGCTTTTCAAGATATACCGTTAGGTAAAATTAAAAGTGAGTTACAACAGTAGATACAGTACAATCCTATTTTAATCCAATTATATGTGTGCTTGTATATTTGTACCTTTATGAGTTAAAATGAGGACATGCTTTACTTTTTTTTAAGATTTGCTTTATTTATTTGAAAGGCAGAGTTACAAAGAGAAAGAGGGAGGGAAAAACAGAGAGATATTTGATCCACTTGTTCGCTCTCAAAAAGGTCACAATGGCCAGGGCTGGGCCAGACCAAAACCAGGAGCCAAGAGTTTCTTCCACGTCTCCCATGTGGGAGCACGGGCCCAAGGACTTGGGCCATCTTCTACTGCTTTCCCAGGCCATTAGCAGGGAGCTGGGTCAGAAGTGGAGCAGCCAGAACTCTAAACACTGCCCATCCTGGTTGCCGGCATCACAGTGAACAGCTTTACCCACTGTGACACAACACCAGCCCTGAAGGGCACTTTAAATAGTTGTAGTTATCTCTAGGTAGATGGGATTATACACTATTTTTACTTCTTCCTGTTGGTATCCCCCCATTTTCTGAACTTTTACAGTGAAATTCAGGAGGAGAAGGCTATTTTTAAAATGAATTGTTGATAATACCAAAATAATCTCGAGGGGTCTTTCCACCACTGCACTGTCTGCTCTCGTGAGGAGAGCCTGCGAAGCGGGGCAAAGAACGTGAGACAGGCTCTCTCTCTGCCTGTCTGCTCTCTGCCCCCAGTGAGCTGCGCTGAGGGTTAGGGATGACAGGGGAAGTAGGCGACAGTTAGTACACTTCGAATCATTCACTCTGTGGGCTCAGCTTCCTCAGATACAGCGAGAGAGGAAGGGGGAGAACAGAGCTGTTTGATCTCCACTCGGCAGAGGCAGGCTTTAGGAAAGGTTCCACAACCTTTTTCCCTCCAATACTCCAGCACAAGCTATGGAGCGAGGCCTGGGAATGGGGAAAGCCCACCTGAAAGATTATTACCTGCAGTACTCATTACCTGCTGGCAAAGAGTTGTTGGCCCCAATCCAGTCCCCCTTGTGAGGAACCAACAGCAGAGATTTTTCACTTACTTTTGATATTTGTGATATTGATTGAGAGCATGGGTGTAGAAAGTTTGAGGCTGATCATTGAGAACTCTTTTTTTTTTTTTTTTGACAGGCAGAGTGGACAGAGAGCGAGACAGAGAGAAAGGTCTGAGAACTCCTTTTGTCATTGACAGAGTAGATTGACATGTAGTGTGGCTGAACTGTGGCAATCGTTTCACTATGTGTACCTATATCAAAACATCATCCTAGGACTGGCACTGTGATGTAGCGGGTAAAGCTGCTGCCTGCAGTGCCAGCATCCCATTTGGGCGCTGGTTCAAGTCCCAGCTGCTCTTCTTCCAATCCAGCTCTCTATTTCCTGGGAAAGCAGTGGAAGATGTCCCAAGACCTTGGGCCTCTGCAACCACATGGGAGACGTGGAAGAAGCTCCTGGCTCCTGGCTCCTGGCTTCGGATTGGCTCAGCTCCAGCCATTGCAGGCATCTGGAGAATGAACCAGCAGATGGAAGACCTCTCTCTCTCTCTCTCTCTATTTCTCTCTTGTCTCTGCCTCTGCCTCTCTGTAACTCTGCCTTTCAAATAAAATAAATAAATCTTTTTTAAAAAACCATCATTTTGGATACTATAAATATATGCAGTTTTGTCTTATTATACCTCAATAAAACTAGAAAGAAAGCAAACAAAAAAAAATAAAAGACACAGAAGAATAAGAAAGGATCAGTGGGTCAGCTTTATTTCTGACAAAGCACTGGAGAACATGGCTTGGGTCTGCAGCTGCAACTGGGCTTTGAAGATACCTTGCCCTGTGTACTGAGTTACAGCCCAAACCCCAGGACACAGGCTCCCAGGAGAGCACAGTATGGGAGCACCAGCAATGGCAACTTCAGAACCAGACGGAAGCAGAGGCCCTGGGTTCACGTTCACCCCCAGGTCTCACCAATGAGATCTCTGTCAGGGAGCAGAGCGTGAGGGTGGTAGCAGGAAAGACAGAAGTTACCGTCCCACGAGTTTTCGCTCTTGGAGCCGGATGATCATTCTTGACGCAGAATGCTAGCTCCCTGAGCATGCCTCTATTTCACTCACTGCTGATCCTGAGTCCCTAGGTCTCCATGGATGTCCCCCAAGAAAGAATAAACAGAAACAGGAGAACTGGGGAATGCTCTTTTCCCATTAGTCAGGGGCTCTTTGAAATGATTTTGACAATTCGAATAGCTGCCTATTTGTCCAACTGGAGGTGCCAGGAATAAAAAGCAATGTCTCCTTGTTGAAAAGTGTCGTGGGCCCTTAAACACTCTGAAGATGCTGGAAGGAGCTCGGGGAGAACGCAGACAGATGCGTATGAGACCTCAAGTTAGGACACTGCGTTCTATTTCAGAATTGCGCAAAAGATGGCAAATTAGCAAATTCTCTGGACCGTTTCTCATATGCAGGATGGTTCCTATCAGCCTTAGGCTTTTCAGGGTCTACATAGCAAAGAGTGGGGATGGGTGTGAGCCGGGTAGTGTGTCCACTTTCTTCTAACCAGACAAGTTCCTATAAATTTAGAAAAGTTGCTAGTCTGTTCCAAATGCCTTTTCCCAGTTTCAGGAAGAAATAAATTCCTATTTCAAAGTAAGATTTTGGTTTTGAAACTAATGGTATTAAAGTTGATTTTTAATATCAAAAATAGATCTAGAAATAAGTGAATATACTATCAATATGTGCACTTGGAGTAAATATTAGAAGTTATGAGAGCATTCTGCAAAGATTAAATATTATTAAGTTTCAATGTTGTTCTTTACTGAGTCTCATGTTTTCTTCTCACTTTCCTGTCATTAAAGTTCCTCACAAGTAGATTCATCATATTCATTTTATTCTTTTAGTAATTTCATGTGCAATTTTTACTAGCTTAAAGAATGCAATAATGAAGCCACAGGCTTCTAGTAGACATAGGTCAGACGTATTTCTCTAAATCTTTGTCTTGATAAAGGGAATGCGGAGACAGAGATAGGTCATGAGATTCTTCAGGAATATAGTATATAATAGTGTCCTCCAAGTTAATACTCTAACTAGGATGAAGACATCCTGTGACATGACTTCTGTGCATGTCCTCCAAAATGATGCTCCTCTCTAATCTGCAAATACTGACAACTCTACTGGCTCAGGTCTTCTCTCATTACACTAGAAAGGAAGGTTCTCAACTAGGGGTCATTTTGCTACCCTCTGACACAGGGGGCATTCGGCAATGTCTCGGATAATTTTGGCTATAACAGTTGGTGTGGGGGTGCTATTGGCATGTATTGGCATTCAGCTTTAGCTATGCTGCTAAACAATGCATAGTACAGTCCCTTACAGCAAGGGATTGTCTATTGCAAAACATCAGTGACACTAGAGTTTGAAAACTCTGTGCCAGCGCCATGGCTCAATAGGCTAATCCTCCGCCTAGCGGCACTGGCACACCGGGTTCTAGTCCCGGTCGGGGCACCGGATTCTGTCCCGGTTGCCCCTCTTCCAGACCAGCTCTCTGCTGTGGCCAGGGAGTGCAGTGGAGGATGGCCCAAGTGCTTGGGCCCTGCACCTGCATGGGAGACCAGGAGAAGCACCTGGCTCCTGGCTTCGGATCAGCGCAGTGTGCCAGCCGCAGCGGCCATTGAAGGGTGAACCAATGGCAAATGGAAGACCTTTCTCCCTGTCTCTCTCTCTCACTGTCCACTCTGCCTGTCAAAAAAAAAAAAAAACACTCTGCACCAGACTATTAAAATTGAACAACTTTTTGGATCTGTGCTGTGCAATGACTTGGATGGGGTTCGTTGGAAAGATGAGTCAGCAGCTGAGCCTTAACAAGTTAGGTATAATTTAGCCAAGTAGAAGGATATTCCAGAAAGGAATTGCAACTCCTCAGAGAGTTTGGTTATAAACAATGAAGGAAGTTGCAAGTGGGAAGCCGGAGCACAGAAGCAGGATTATACTAAGGCTGAAAATCTGGGTAGGTCTTGTGTGTCACAACCTGATCATTGCAAAATGGTAAAGAAATGAACCTAAATCAAGGTTGACTGAAGCATTATCAAGTCAGACAGTAGCCAGGCTAACAGCAAGAAACTGTAGTCTCCCCACCACCACAGGTGCATTCCTACTTCTGAATCTTTTCCCAGAATTCTCATCTCTTAAGCCCCCCTCCCTTCTTTTCTCCACTTTCCAACTGAGTCCCATTTTTAAGGTCCATCTAAAAAGGTGTCTTCTTCATTAATATTCTCCTTGTCATTTTACAGCAAGAATACAGAAGACCAGCCAATATTCAGTTTGGATTGGCACAAAAATACTGAAATCTAAGGAGATGTGGCTATTTGCAGGCTCAACATAGCTAAAAGATTACAGACTGAATTAGCATAGAACACGGGCAGGTATGGGTCAGGCATACAACAGCAGAACAGCTCAACACCAAGGAAATTAGGACACTGAAGACAGCCAGGAAATTCTCAAGCAATTTGAGGGAGAAACAAGAGGTAAAGTCAAAGGCAGCATTTAGTCAGAAAGGAGGAGAGGTTGAAATGGTGTGGTCCACAATCCACTCCCACCCTAGGGTGTTCTTAGATAACAGCACAATCTCAGAGGGTCGGACAGACCAAGCTCAGATCCTGGTCCACTTGCTTCCAGATCATCAGCACTGCGCTTAACTTCCCTGAGATTGTTGCCAAGCTGTAAAATGGGGAGTATTAAATTTACCTCACAGGATGTTTAGGACTAAACGAAATGCTATTAAGAAAGAATGTTTGGGGGTCAGCACTGTGGCATAGCATAATGCCACCACCTGCAGTACCAGCATCCCATATGGGTAATGGTTCAAATTTTGGCTGCTCCACTTCCGATCCAGCTCTCTTCTGTGGTCTGGGAAAGCAGTAGAAGACGGCCCAAGTGCTTGGGCCCCTGCACCCAAATGGGAGATCCAGAAGAAGCTCCTGGCTCCTGGCTTCAGATCAGCTCAGCTCTGGTCATTGTGGTCATCTGGGGAGTGAACCAGTGAATAGAAGACCTCTCGCACTCTCTCTCTCTGGCTCTACCTCTCTCTGTTGTAACTCTATCTTTCAAATAAATAAAATAAATCTTTTAAAAAAAGAAATAATGTTTGGACTTTGGTCTTTGATGACATGGCCCTTTCCTAGCCCACTGCACCTCAAACTTCAAAATCCACATTTTTCACCTGAAGATGCCGTTAAAATGCAAATTCTGGTTCAATAGGATTGGGTAGAGTTAGGCATTCTATACTCCCGACTTCTGTTAGTGTGTAGACCATGCTTCTTTTTTTTTTTTTTAATTTTTGACAGGCAGAGTGGACAGTGAGAGAGAGAGACAGAGAGAAAGGTCTTCCTTTGCCGTTGGTTCACCCTCCAATGGCTGCCGCGGATGGCGCGCTGTGGCCGGCGCACCACGCTCATCCGATGGCAGGAGCCAGGTGCTAGGTGCTTATCCTTAGACCATGCTTCTAGCAGTAATATGCTAGTGTGCCTGAGGCATTCAATTGATGGGGATTTGTCACGGATTAGGGTTTGCAACAGATGGGACACAAAAGAAAAATGGAGATCATATTTGGCTTCTGACATCCAAAACTAGCATTTTGCCATTAAGCAGTAGACATACAAGCAGGTTCAGTGACTAATCCTTGGTGTTTTACATGAACCGTGTCAAGATTAGAAGGGGAAAAGGCAAAGTCAGTTCCTTCCCAGCCCCAGGAGATGTTAGGAGGAGGATGCTGGAGAGAAGTGGCTGAGCAAAGTGGGGAGATGTATGTTGTTGTGGCCCACTCTCTCGGGGCTTTTCCAGGACTAGGAGGACATATCAGATAAGTGAGGGTAGCCTGAGAGACAGATCTGGCTCTCACAAGCTGCCCTGGGTTTCCATGTTGGGTTGGGAAGACTGTTCCATAGCTGAGATTCTGATTGGGAAACTATTTGGGGAGGATTTCCACAGTTTAGGGCTCCAAGCAGAGATCCTGAGCTGAGGCCAAGTGGAAGGTACAGCTACATCTCAAGTGAGTGCCCAGATCAGCCCTAGGGGTAGTGGCACATGATCACAGCCTGCTCAGCACAAGAGAGAACAGATCCCAATTTACGTCAATCTTGTCAGCAAGCAAGTAGCATCTGGGAGGACAAGGTGCATTGGCCTGGAGACCAAGAGAGAAAAGGACATCATTCCCAAGGATGCTTTCCTCCATGTTGTCCTAGGACCATGCAAAGCCTCTCTCTTCCTGTGTATCCCCAAATGCTAGAAAAGCAGAATCCACATGAGGGAAGGTGGGAGGCTATCTAAGAATCTGAACGTCTTAATCACAGAAAGACTCAATTTGATCTCAGGAAGCTACTTAACATACAGGATTGGGCTCCTCTAAAATCAGGCCAGAGTTCAGTGATTTTCCTCTAGGGCTTGGGGGCTGAGCAGAAGGCCAGACATCTTTCATTTCCTACATTTCTAATACCCAAGTTACAGAGCAAATTAAATTTGCAATCACATTACAAATATATAAAGTGTTTAGCAATGTACATGCTCTATAAAAAGTGATCCATAAATGGTAACCAAGTTAAACAGGTTAAGTAAGGACTTAAAAGGCCTATGGCGTTGACAATTAGGAAGATATTTCCAGATTCAGAGCATGTTCAGCCTAACTCTGAAAGCCATTCTATGCCAACATCCATGGTACACTATTTAGTTCAAATTTTACATTGAGGCAGGAAGGGGTATGGATAGAATAGAAGACATTCCCAGATCAAGACAGTGTTATCATCCATCAAGTCAAAATATCTCTGAAGGGAATTTAAATTCTATTTCTGGAAATTGGCTCCAAAGCAATTTTCTTGATGAGAATGAGTCTTTTACTAAGTGTGAGATGAAAGGTAAATATGAAAAAAGCACTATACATTTCAAATCTATAGCCAGGAATTTATCATTGAAAAGCAATTCCGAAAAAGTTACTCCTTCAATACTCTATAAAACCATGCTTTGAAAGTCAAAGCTCTCACCACTTCACATTCAGGGATGGTGGGGGAGGCAGTAGGGGAAGGCAGACTGAATTTTCTCAAAGCACACTTGCCCCTTTTATCCCAGCAGAAGTTTGCTGTTCCCTCTTTGCTCCCAAGCATACACGTTTCCCGGTTAGGCTGCTTCTTCCCAAGCAGCATCCATCATTCACTCAACTGCACAGAGAATGCAAGAGATTGGAAGGTTGTTTCTGGCCTGAGGTTGCCTCCTTCCAGCTGGTCCTTTCCTGATTCCCTAAGCATCTGCTCTCCCAGCTGCTCTGCCCCACTGCTCCCCTTCCCCAAACTCAAGCAAGGGATGTAAGGCTGCCTTTCCTGTTCTCCACCCCACCCCCACTCCACCTGTTCTTCCCTACTCTTCCTCTTCCTCCCAAAGAGTTTGCTAGTTTGTGTTCCACAATCTCAGTACTTACACCTTCCCAGGGGCAAAGACAGTCATGCCTTTCAAATGACCTGACATCATTACTCACAGGTATCCTAGATGCCCTATAAAAACATACTTCATATCACATGAAAAGATGCTCAACCTTGAGTCCTCGGGCAAATGCAAACCAAACACTCACCAGGAGGCTACAATAAAAAAAAATGTGTCCTCCAAAATAAAGTTCCTCTCTAACCTGCAAATACTGACAACCCTACTGGCTCAGGTCTTCTTTCATTACACTAGAAAGGAAGGTTCTCAGCTAGGGGTCATTTTGCTACCCTCTGACACAGGGGGCATTCGGCAATGTCTCAGATAATTTTGGCTGTAACAGTTGGTGTGGGGGTGCTATTGGCATGTATTGGCATTCAGCCTAAGAATAACAAGTGTTGGCAAGGATATGAAGAATTTGGAACCCTGTGTGCATTACAGTGGCTAAGTAAAATGATACATCTCCAGGGAAAGCAGTGTGGTGGTTCCGCAATACTTTAAACACCGAATTACCAAATGGTCCTGCAATTCCACCCCAGGCAGGAATGCAGAAGAATTGGAAACAGGTACTCAGATAGGTACATGTACCCAAATGAACATAGTAGCACTATTCACAGTAGCCAAAAGGTGAAACACTTTAATGTACATCCTTGGATGCTGGGAGAAACAAATCGTAGTCTATCCATACAGTGGAATATTACTCAGTAATAAAAAGGAATCGAGTACTGATACACAACACAACTTAGCTGAACCTGGAAACCATGGTGCTAAATCAACAAAGCCAGACACAAAAGGTTACAAAGTGTGTGATTCTATTCAAAGAGACCATTCAGAATCAATGAATACAGAGAGACAGAAAGTAGGTCAGAGGTTGTCTAGGGCTGGAGGGATAAAAGGGTAGTAACTGAGGGGTGAAATATTCAGGGGAGGTTGATACTGTGGCATAGCAGGTAAAGCCACCATATACAACACAGGCATCCTATATGGAAACCAGTTTGTGTCCTGGCTGCTCCACTTCTGATCCAGCTTCCTGCTAATGACCTGGGAAAAGCAGAAGTCGACCCAAGTGCTGGGGTCCCTGCTACCCATATGGAAGACCTGGATGAAACTCCTTGCTCCTGGCTTCAGCCCAACCCTGCCCCGGCCATTATAGCCATCTGGGGAGCGAACCGGTGAATGGAAGATCTCTCTCCTCCTCCCTCCCTCTCTAACTCTGACTTTCAAACACATCAATAAAAATGTTTAAAAAGAAATACTTTCAGAGTATATGAAGGTAGAGGTTGTATGATACTTAACTGAATCATTGACTTTAAAAGGATTCATTTTACATTAGGTGAATTTCACCTCATTTTTTTAAACAAATGTCCATGCAACAGTAACCAAGAATGAAACCATATGACCTATAAACTTATTGAGAGCAGGGATTATGCTTCATAATGTTTCATATACTCTTTAGAAGCCATCAAGTTGCCTGGTACAAAGGCACTTACTAAATATCTGCAGGGAATGAATGGGAAGCAAGTTCACTTCCACGACCGTGTACGGCAGTCTGTGGCCAGCAGCTTTCAGCCCTGCCTCCCTCAAGGGCAGCTGCCAGTTCTGCATCTCACCTGGTGACGACTCCATCTAGGAGCTGCCAAGCCTCTGTGGGCTGGAAGAGTTTGCAGTGTTCCAGTACTCTGAGATGTAGTAAGAAGTCTGTGCCATTCTCCTGCTCAGCTTAAAACTGCAGATTTTGCTCTCCTGGATAGAGATGCCACTGTGAAAAATTCTGCCTCATCAGTGGGTGATGTCAGAAAGCTTTCCAACTACCAGTGAGACAGGTGGGACAGTTATGGTTCTATTTTTAACTTTCAGAAACTGAGATTTAGGGCGCTAAAGGTTGGTTCAAGGTCACACATTTAGAAAAGAGCAAAGACCAGACTTGAAGCCAGTTTTTGAAAAGCCAGAACTTTAACTTTCTACTTCTGTACTAATGTTTCTAGTATCTTTGTTCCCATAATGGTATAGACCCCACAGTTATCAGTAACCCACCTAAATAGTCAATGAGTTCTGCTAAAGATGTTCTGTTGCTACTTTGTGCATTGCAGTTAGTAGGCTCTCAGTTCTTGGTGTAGCCCCAGTGAATTTTTGCATAAAGTTGGCAATAGTAAAGATACCATGTGGGGCCAGCACTGTGGCATAGCAAGCCAAGCCTCCGCCTGCTGCACTGGCATCCCATATAGATGCTGGTTCAAGTCCCGGCTGCTCCACTTCCAATCCAGCTCCCTGATAATGGCCTGGGAAAGCAGTGGAAGATGGCCCTACTGCTTGGGCCACTGCATCCACATAGGAGACCCAGAGGAAGCTCCTGGCTCCTGGCTTTTGATTGGCCTGACTCTGGCCATTGATGCCATTTGGTGAGTGAACCAGTGGTTGAAAAGACCCTTCTCTCTGTTTCTCCTTCTATCTCTAACTCTACCTCTCAAATAAATAAATATCTTTTTTAAAAAAATCATGTAGGGGCCAGTGCTGTGGCACAGCAGGTTAATGCCCTGGCCTGAAGTGCTGGCATCTCATATGGGTGCTGGTTCGAGACCCGGCTGCTCCACTTCCAATCCAGCTCTCTGCTGTGGCCTGGGAAAGCAGTAGAAGATGGCCCAAGTCCTTGGGCCCCTGCGCCCACGTGGGAGACCCAGAGGAACTCCTGACTCCTGGCTTCAGATTGATACAGCTCTGGCCATTGCAGCCATCTGGGGAGTAAACCATCAGATGGAAGACCTCTCTCTTTCTCTCTCTCTTTCTGCCTCTCCTCTCTCTGTGTAACTCTGGCTTTCAAATAAATAAATTAATCTTTTAAAAAAATTCATGGATCTGAACTAAATTCCCTTTCAAGTTAGCCACCTACTGTCTAGGCAGCAGCTGTTTACTGAAGGATCAGCAGAGGCCAGAGATACCCTTATCCTCTTCCATTATGATGACGGATATCTTACTGTCCCCAATCTCTTTTCATTAAGAACATTCCTCACATACATAAGTGTGTACCCTCCTCCAAAGAAGAGGTGAATGGTGCCATGGGCTGCGGTACCTGTGATTTTCTAGCTCATGGATTTCCTTTCTTTCTCTCCCGTAGTTAATAGCTTCACCACTTGGTGCCTTTATCGGGTAAAGTACATTGTGCAATCCAGGGCAGGGGTTCCTGCCCGATGGCCTTGATGTAACAGGACTCTTCTCCAGCTTCGCTTTTTTTCCCCACAGCCCAGAGGTATATTTTCCTAGCCCCAAAATCTGTGTGGATCACATACGGGCCCAGTGAATCTCTTCCCTTCTATGGTGTGGATGTTGAATGTCTCCCAGAGGGCCATGTGTTAAAGGTTTGGTGTGCAGGGTGGTGCTATGGGGAAGGATGCCTAGCAGGAGATCCTTAGGTCCTGGGGGCTATGTCCTTGGCAGGTAGTTGTTATGAAATTTGAGTTTGGTCCCACCAACACACACACACACACACACACACACACACACACACACACACAAAATCAATCAATCAATCAATCAATCAATCAATCTCAATCTCTCTCTCTCCCTCCCTCCCACACTCCCTCCTTCCTGGCTCACCATACACTCCTTCTCTGTACTCTCTGCCATGTGCCACAAGCCCCTCTCCAGAGCCAAAGACTTCATCATGCCATTAAGACTTTCAACCTCCAAAACTGTGAGCTAAATAAACCTTTCTTCTCTGTGGGCAGCCTAATGCAGGTATTTTTGTTGTGGTAACAGAAAGCTGACTGATATATTCTGACACTCTGATTCATTGAACTCCCAATGCTGTCTTTAATACAAACTCTAGGGAAAGTGCCAAGTGTGGTGAAGAAAGCATCCCC
The DNA here is from genome assembly GCA_949820135.1 of Sylvilagus floridanus. Classification (NCBI taxonomy): domain Eukaryota; kingdom Metazoa; phylum Chordata; class Mammalia; order Lagomorpha; family Leporidae; genus Sylvilagus; species Sylvilagus floridanus. The sequence continues at coordinate 17,951,967 of OX463239.1, read as the reverse complement.
AGTGATCACTGCCCTCGCAGTCACTCTCCCTGCTCTCTTCCTTCCAGTGCTTCCTCCCCTGCAAAAGAGAATGTGTAGGGCAGAAGAGGGAACAAGTTCATACACGTTGGTTTCTTCCTGCCCTCCTTGACCATGGCAAGGGGAGAGATGACGGGCAGCTGTCATGCCTGCAGCGGTACAGTGCACAGCCTCAGCACTTTTTCTTTTATCCACCACTGAGTGGTTCAAGTCTGGCGCACTCTACAAGCGCTACACCAATTTCTGCCTCCCTCTTGCGGCTGCAGGAAAGTCAGCATTGTGAATTCTCCTCTGCCTTGGAATCCTGTCCTGGGTCATTCCTGATCTACTGAGCACCAACCGGGCTGACCAAAACAGGTTCTTCCGCTTCTACTGATCCCGTTCACTTTTACCAAGAAAACATAAACCCAAATACGTCCAGCTACCCACAACCACAAACCAAACATCTGATAAGCAACCTTTCACATACAACTGAATTAACCCAATAATTTATCTCACATGGGAAACAATAGGTTTTTGTCCTGAATAGTCCTCCCACTTGGTAGTCCTGCCTAGCAGCTGCTGTCAACTGGGGTTCAGATCTGTGATGTGCAGCTGGTAAGAGGCAGAAGTGGGCCTCAACCCGAAGGCTGCAGCATAGCCACTACACCAACCTGCAACGACACTGAAGGATGCTCAACTATGAGAAGCAGTGACGATGAACGGAGCCAACAGACTGTGGACAGCCCTGCCAACGACCCTAAACAGGAAGAAAGGAAAGAACCGAAAACCTCAGCTAGGGAACAATGTGTAGCAGAAGAAACCCAGGAGCTATTAGAGTGGAGACACAGAGTGGTGAGAGTAGACTGGTGAGCCAAGGAGGTCACCCATGGCCCTGCCATAGCCCCCGGTGTGAGTTCAGTCTCTCCTTAGCACATGCATCCACCTGACCTAGAATGACTGCACCAACTAACTGAGGTCCCTGGGGAGAACACTTCACCTAATCCTGGGCAAAGGTGAAGAGCGGGATTTCCCAGGCAGCTGACATGGGGCCGGGGGACAGGCGTGGTGCTGCCAGTGGGCTCCGGGCCTGACGGACGGTACAAAGGGCAGGTGACTCGGCTGCCTTGGGCCTTCACTCAGAGGTAGAGAGACAAGACACTCAGATAACTGTCACTCAGCCTGGGCCCAGGGCCTCAAAGTTAGTCAGCCATGGGCACTTTCTGGCTCAGAAAAATCTGCACTGAAACCAAATACCATGTCTTGGGAAGCAGATTATTTTTAATAATGAATTGGCTTACTGGGGGAGCTTGAGTCCCGGTTGAACAGCGAGCAGAGAAAAGAGAATTCCTGGCAGGCTGCATTGCAGCACTGATCACAGAGCAGCAACAGGGGGGAAACAGACCTCAGGAGACAGTCCTGAAATTAACCGATCGCTCCCATGGGGCAGTCACACTCCTCGGTCTTTTCCTCTCTGTATCCATCCTTATCCCCGCTCTAGCCTGGCTGCCTCACGTCAGCCCTAGCCACCACTTCAACACTAGGTATGATTCTGTCTTCTGGCTGCTCAAAACCTTTCAGCACTCAGACTGGAATGGAAGGTTCTCGTGGCACTAGAACTCTAGGCAGAGTGAGCCTCTCAAACTCCCCAACCTCCTCTCCCAGCATGCTCCTCTTACCATTGCTGTAAGAGCAGCCCGCGCCGGATGTCCTGCCCCAGGGTCTTTGCCCATGCTGCTTCCATGATCTGAACACGTCCACCTGGTTGCCCGGTTAATTTCTTTTCATCCTTTAAGTCTCAGCCCTCCCCACCTCAGTTGGTTAGTTTGAGTCCTCCTGATGAATGTCCTCATGGTTCCCTGTAGATTTCCTCCTCTTAATTATCAGTGTATCTGCTTATCATCTGCCTTCCTCCAAAGACTGGAAGCACTGTGAGAGCAGAGACCTACGCTACCCTGTCCCCCACAACAGGATAGATGCTCAGTGAATTCTCTGATTGCATTGATTTGAATGGCAGAGAACAAGAGACAGAAGCTCCCTCCCACAGGTTACTCCCCAAATGCCCACAAGAGCGGCTGCTGGGCCAGGCAAAGCAACTCAGTCCAGGTCTCCCCACTGGGTGGCAGGGCCTGACTACTTGAACCATCACCTGCTGCCTCCCCAGGATGTACACTAGCAACAAGCTGCCATTAGGAGTAGAGCCAGGACCTAAACCCAGGTACTATAAAATGGGATACAGGTGTCACAAATGGTCTTAACTTCTGGGTCAAATACTGCCCCAATAAATTATTTATATAATTTTCAAAAGCACTAAAAATTAAACAAACTAGATTTCATGTATTTCATATATACTCTTTTTGTTTTTTAAAGATTTATTTGAAAGTCAGAGTTACACAGAGAGAGGAAAGAGAGAGAGGTCTTCCATCCAATGGTTCACTCCCCATTGGCCTCAACAGCCAGAGCTGCACTGATCCAAAGCCAGGAGCCAGGAGCTTCTTCGGGTCTCCCACATGGGTGCAGGGGCCCAAGGACTTGGGCCATCTTTTACTGCTTTCCCAGGCCATAACAGAGAGCTAGACAGGAAGTGGAGCATCCAGGTCTCAAACCAGTAGCCATATGGGATGCCAGCACTTCAGGCCAAGGCGTTAACCCTCTGCGCCACAGTGCCGGCCCCCCTATATACGGTTTTAAGAACATGATTCTTCCCTCTCCCCTCCCTCCCTCATCACTGTCCCTCCTCCTTCCTTTCTTACTTTTAATTGCTGTGACAACATGCTTTCAAGTTACTTTATAGTCACAAACTTAATCCTCCAGTAAATAAAGAATGCAACAAATAGACAGTAGAAAGACCACTGCTCCTCAGGAGTACAGACAAGGGCTATAAATAATAGTTCTTAAAAGATTTATTTGGAAGGTGGGGTTACAGAGAGAGAGAAGGAGGGAGGGGAGACAGAGATCTTCCATCCATTGGTTCACTCCCCCAAATGGCTGCAAAGGCAGAGGCAGGCCAAAGCCAGGAGACAGGAACTCCACCTGCGAAAGCAACGGAAGATGGCCCACGTGTTGGGCCTCTGCCACCCACGTGGGAGACCAGGATGAAGCTCCTGGCTTCAGTCTGGCCAGCATGGCCATGTGGGAAGTGAACCAGCGGATGAAAGATCTCCTTATCTCTCCCTCTCTCTCTGTAACTCTTTCAAATAAATACATAAGTCTTAAAAAAAAAAAAAAAGACATTCCTTCCATCTGCTGAAAACAGTCTAATCCTGCAGGGCACCTCAATGCCTGTTACTTACAGGGAGCCCCTAGGGCTGAGCAAGGCACAACACGCACAGTTGTAAGCGGCAGCCCTAGTGGGCAAGAGGCCCATTAAAGAAGGTGCTGATTAAAGTGCTAGCCGTGCTTCTTTGCAAACTGCTCTAAGGAGCCCCTCGCACGCATTCCGGCCACACTCTGCCCGCTCTCCACCCTACTGCGGCAACTGCTGGCAGCACACCGTGCAAAACCTCGGGCGCCTTCATTCTTCTGTTCCTTACATGTTTAATGGGCACCAGTCCTGCAACAGGCTCCATGCTGGAAGCAGGGGGAACAGAAACGAACAGAGGAGTCTCTTTTTCTCCAAGAAGAAAGAGAAAGGCAACCACCTGGCACTGCCTGTGTCTCTGGAAGGCCAGGCAATACGAGTGCCCAGTGTCCCCAGAGGCTAACGGGAGGGAGTTCCACTGAGGGCATTTCACCATCTGAACCCTTGCCCTTGGGTGTTCTACTCACACTTGAGCCTCTTCCCAGGCTAAAATTCAGGGTAAACTCGTGATCTTATTGCTTTAGGCCACGTGGACTCCTGAAGCCCTCCCATAGGGATTGTGGCTGCTGGACACCAGTCCTGCCTCCAGCTGATCGGGGGCTCACCTCTTCCAGTGGGTGGCTGGCTGACCTCTGATGCCGATGACCCAGGGCAGTGATAATGGGGCCAAGAGCACCCAAGCAGGGTGGGGCTGTGTCCACTGGAGCTCGCTGCACCCAGCTCCTCAGCCCAGCAGCCCCTGGGGCTGGAGGCTCATTGAGCAAAGACATGAAGGGCCACAGGTTCAGTAGCAGGGCCCTGAGTACTGTTTCCTAGAAGGCATAAAACAAATCCAGCCATCACCACACAAAATGGGACACCTGACTTTTGCAGAGTGACACTCAGTGTTCCCACAGGGCTCATTGCACACTCGGAATTGCCTGGATGCTAGGAGAAAGACCGATGATGGCCCAGGGCCCATCTTTGAGGAGGGCAGGTTGCCCACTGCCTACACAAGAAATGCTGAGAATTTTCATTCTAGTTCCTCCTTAATACATAGGCTTGCTATCCAGGAGTTGTTGTACCTGAGCACTTATTGGGACAGGCAGACTTTGGGGGACATCCTGTTCTCCTTGCTCCCCAGGGGATAAATCACTCTGTTGGTAAATGAGGATCTGATTTCAACAATTTCAGGACACATAGCCAGGGGAGGAAAGAGAGTGGAGTAGATTGGCTGGCCGGTGAGGAGCTCTGGAGGGAAGGAGTGCCCACTCGTAACAATTCCTTGGCCAACCTCCCACACCCACCAGTGTGTCCTGTGTCTCTGCAGAAGTACAAGGAAGAGGAGAAAGAGAGCAAAATCGGATAGAGAGAGGCAAAGTATACACCTTGATTGTGGTTTGAATCTTCCCCCTGAAAGAGAGGCTCCAGAAATTTTCAAACATCAAAATTATCACATGGACATCGGACACAGAGGTTAAGATGCTACTCGGGAGACCCACGTTCTGTGTTAGAGTGCCTGGGTCCGAGTCCTGGCTCTGCTTCTGGCCCAGCTTTTTATTAATGTGTACCCTGGGATGCAACAGGGGCTGCTGGCTCAAGTGCTTGGGTTCATGCCACCATGTGACAGACCAGATTTGGTCTGGCCCAAAAGGTTGTGGGCATTTGGGATGAGAACTGAAGAACGGAAGATATCCCCCTCTCTGCCTTCTAAATAAAGTAAAATAGGGACCAGCTCCATGGCAGAGCCAGTGAAGTCTCCACCTGTGATGCCAGTAGCCTCTGTGAGCACTGGCTCCAGTGCCGGCTGCTCTGCTTCTGATCCAGCTCCCTGCTGGTGAGCCAGCCTGAAAGATGGCCCGAGTGCTTGGGCCCCTGACACCCATATGGGAGACACAGATGGAGTTCCAGGCTCCTGGCTTCAACCTGGCCCAGCCCCACATGTTACAGCCACTTGGGGAGTAAACCAGCGCAGAGAGCTCTTCCATGCTCTCTCTCCCTCCCTCTCCCTCCCTCATGTGTTCCCTCTCCTCTCTTTCTCTTCCTTTCAAATAAACACTTAAAATAAAATTTACTGCAGAAAATCAGAAATAATACTTCTTATTCTGTCAAAATGTACCAAAATCTAAAAATATGGAACTTGCTTTTGCAAATGGCCAAGCAAATACCAAACCTGGGAGTTCAGCATAGGAGTCAAGACGCTTAAAATGAAGATTTCTCTAACCCCTTTTATTCCCTCAGCTGACCTCACCAGACCTCACCTAATCACTCTTATTCTCTAGGGGCTGGAGGAGTTGTGCAGATTCTCTCATGTTTGTGCAGAAGCACCACAGGGCTTGCGTGTAAAAGGCTGCTGTATAGGCAAGCAGAGGGGGCTCAGAACGACAGGCATCCCCAGCAATGAAGGGTGAAGGCATGGCTAAGAACCTGACAGTGGGGAAGCAAATTACAGCAGAGAGCAAGCCAGGATGTGCCCCTGGGGGTCTTTGTGTAGGCATTCTTAGTTGAGATTTGGGGGACATCACTAGGCTTCTGGGTGTCTTCAGGCACCTCCCCAAACTCTCTTCCATAATGACTGATGTTGTCTTAAGTTGAGGTTTTATGGCTCAAAGAAGTCTAATCCAGTATATTAGTTTCCTATTGGTGCTGTCATGAATTACCACAATTGTAGTGGCTTCAACCAACACTTATCTCACAGTTCTGTAGCTCTGGAGGGTGACGGGTCTCGCCCTCTGGGGCTCTAGGTGAGCGTCCATTTGCTGACCTTGTCCAGCTTCTGGAAGCCACCCTCTTTCCTTGGCTGGCAGTCCCCTTCCTCCATCATCACATCAGCAATGATATTTTCCTTTGACATCACCGTCATCTCCTCTTCCACTTCCCTCTTCTACTTTTAAGGAGCCTGGAGATTAAATTGAGCCTACTCAGATAATCCAAGATCATCTCCCTGTCTTTAGGTGGGCTGATCAGCAACCTCAATTCCATCTGCACCCTTACTTCCCCATTTTCATGTAACGTAATTTATCCCCCATTTCCAGGGATTCAGACGTGCACATCCTTGAGAGATTGTTATTCTGTCAACTGCAGTTAGCATGCAGATGTATGACCTGGGAATGATCATCCCAAATTGTTACCCAGGAGAATGCATGAAGTTGAACTCCTGAAGCCCAGTTCAGAAGAGCAAGCCCATAAACCTAATTACCCAGACCGTAACTTCAGTTTTCAAGGATTCACACAGATTTTTAAGCTACAGATGCTTTAACAACCCATTCTCAAGACTCTCACTACCGAGGTAGACTTTTCCTCCCCTCATTTTGTTTGCTAATCTCCAGGAAGATGACGAAGAAAAAGATACGTTTTGGGCCAGAGCAGCTCGTGTGTCCACAACTTGGCAGCGGCACGTAAATGCCAATTTGCCACAGAATGTGGTCCACAATCCACCTACCTCAAATCCCCTGGCCTATTTTGTCAAATTCTGGGAGTGGGATCTAGGAATCTTCATTTTAAAAAGATCTTTGGTGATGCTGAAGCAAACTAAAGCTTAGTGTCCTCTATTCCAAAGTTTCCCAATCTACATGCAGTCTCTCCCAGCTCTCGGTAGCTCCATAAACAATTTGCCTAATCAGTGTTCTGTCCTTACTGTGATTCACAGACATATATATTTTCAGCAGCATCAATTTTGTGTTCCTGCTGGAGAAGAAAGAACAGCATGATATTTCAGTGCAAGTCCATGGTCTCTAACTGGGAATTCTCTAATATATCTTAAATATAAACCAACAAAATAAAAACTGATGCATAATTCATCGTTAGAGCTGGTAGATCAAAGTGCCTTTCATAATTTAACAAATGAACACATAAACTGTTAAATAATTATAAAAGATACAGTGTTGCCTTTTGTAGATTGATACAAGTTGTGAATAAATATTATACAAAAGGAAAATAATATTGCATCACTTTTGCCAAACTGCTAATCACAAACAAGTTACCTGGGAAAAGGAACTATACTTACTAAAAACTTAAAATCTTATGCAATCCCATGCTCTGGTTTGAGTATGATTTGGCACCACAGCTCAATCAGTGCTTTAAGCTTGAAAGTTGTAAGTCAATGGTGCCAAAAGGGTAGAAATTTAATTTGATTATAGAGTTAGGAGGTAGGCCTTTGGGCACTTCTAGGTCATTAGGAATGTGCCCTTGGAAAGTAGATCTCATGACAGGGATGTCACTAAACCCTGAGTTTGGTTCCAGCCACTCTGTCTGCTTCCTGCTTCTCCATGTGATCCTAAATTCATACTCTGTCATTGCCATCCACCACCCTACTGGATAGCAGATAGCGGAGCTGTCCAGACCTGGACTTGACACTTTAAAATTGGAGATAATTAAACCTTTTCTCTTTATAAAGTTAATTTGGGTATTTCATTGTATCAGTGAAAAATTAATTCATCCCCTTTGTCTATTTTTACTTGTGTTGCCTGATCTGGGTGCAACAGACCAAGTAAAAAGTCTATTGAACTGTAATTTTTCAGCTAGAATGCTATAAGCTGAACCAATTGAGATGTCTGTGGTATTGGCTGTTGTTCCTGCTGCTAATGATTGTTCCTCTTCAATTAGAACACGACAAGATTAACTCTTCCTAGATGACCTGCCACTGTGGTCTCCATTTTCAATATAATCTCATTTCTTTTTAAAACAAGTTATTCAGGAAGCCAGCACTGTGATGTCGTGAGGCTAAGTCTCCACAACTCAAATGGGATTATATTAAACCAAAAGTCTTCTGCACAGCCAAGGAAACAATCATTGGATATAAAGAATGGAGAACATATGTGCAATCTACACTTTTGATATGAGATTAACACACAAAATATGAAAGGAATTCAAACTCAATAGCAAAATAGTCTAACTTTAAAATGAGCTTAAGACCTAAATAGATATTTCTCGAGAGAAGGCATACCAGCAGACAGCAGGTATATGAGCGCTCAACATTGCTAGTCACTAGGGAAATGCAAATAAAATCACAATGAGATACTACCTCACTGCACTTAGAATGGCTACCATTAGAAAGAAAAAAAATAAATGCTGGTGAGAATGTGGAGAACAGGAACACCTTACACACTGTTGGTTGGAATGTAAATTAGTAAAGCCATTACAAAAACAATATGGGTTCTTCAAAAAATTAAAAATAGAACTAGTATAAGATGCACCACACTACTGCATGTATATCCAAAGGAAATTAGATCATTCTGTCAGAGACATTTGAGCTCCCTTGTTTATCACAGCCCTATTCACAATAGCCAAGATATGAAATCATGTGCCAATCAAATGATAAATGATAAATAACAAAACATGTAATATTCAGGATAGAATATTATTTAGCTACAAAGAATCAGGAAATTTTCATTTGTGACACTATGTTGGAGAACATTATGATAAGAGACATAAATCAGGTGTGGAAAGACAAATGCTGGATTTTCTCCTTCATATGTAGGATCTTAAAAAATTGGTATCATAGAAAGTAAGATAATGATTTCCAGAATCTAGAGAGGGTAGAGGACAGGGAATATTAAGATAGATTGGGGGCCAGTGCTGTGGCGCAGCAGGTTAAAGCCCTCGCCTGAAGCGCTGGTATCCCATATGGGCACTGGTTCAAGTCCCAGCTGCTCCTCTTCCAATACAGCTCTCTGCTATGGCCTGGGAAAGCAGTAGAAGATGGCCCCAGTGCTTGGGCCCCTGTACCTATGTGGGAGACCTGAAAGAAGCTCCTGGCTCCTGGCTTCAGATCGGTGCAGCTCCGGCCATTGTGGCCATCTGGAGAGTAAACTAGTGGATGGAAGACCTCTCTTTGTCTCTACCTCTCTCTGTAACTCTGCCTTTCAAATAAATAAAGCTTTAAAAAAAGACAGATTGGTCTTTTATCAGTGGAACAATGTTACTGTTAGTTAGGAGGAATAAGTTATGGTACCTATTGCATAGCAGGGTGACTACCGTGAACAATAAATCATCAGGGCCAGCATTGTGGTATAGCCCATATAGCTGCCGCCTGTGATGCCAGCACCCCAAATGGGTGCCAGTTCCAGTGCCAGCTGTCCTATTTCTGATCTAGATCCCTGCTAATGCACCTGAGAAAGCAGAAGACGGCCCGAGTACTCGGGGCCCAGTCACCCATGTGGGAGACCCAGGTGAACCTCCTGGCTTTGGCCTGGCCATTGCAGCATTTGGGGAGTGGACCAGCAGATGGAAGACCTCTCTCTGGCTCTCCCTCTTTGTAAGTTTGCCTTTCAGAGAAATACATAAAATGCTTTTTCAAAAATAAAGTTATCATATATTTCAAAATATCTAGAAGACAGGATTGTTAATGTTCTCACAACAAAGAAAGGATAAATGTTTAAATTCATGGCTATGCAAATTTCCCTGATTTGATTATTACATAAGGTATCACCACTTGTACAATTATGTGTCCACCAAAAATTTTAAAATAGATTAAAAAAATCTGAGCAGCTTAAAAGCAGTTTTAAATAAGGAAAAACTGTTAGAATAAACATAAGATCAGATTAGTGTTTTCCACTAGCAATTGAAATAATTATTAATAATCTAAGATGCTAAACAGAATTAAAAAAGAATAAAATTAATTTTAAGAATACTTTTATATATGAAAATAATTTTCCCTTTTGATTCATAGTTTTAATTATTTTGTAATTCTTAGTCAATTCGTTAGGTGCCTTCTCCTCGAGAGAAGATAAATAGGTTGCCTTAGTAATTTTTAAGTGCACAAACATTCCATAACAAATGCATCATGTGAAAACAGCATTACTATTAAAGCTAACAGTTGCCCACATCCCCAGTTAATCCAGTCCCTCCTCCTCTCCAAGGTGGGAAGCACTGGTAATGGTTTGGAATTTATTCTCCAGGTTTTGTTCTGTTTACATGTGTGTTTCCATACATGTACCCATGAAGAGCACTCAGAATTGTTGTGAGCATTTCTCAGATAAGTAGTGTCCTACCATACACAGATTTCTATAATGTGGTTTAAGATTTATTTTATATTTATTTGAATGGCAGAGTTACAGAGAGAGAGGGAGGAATAGAAAGAGAGATCTGCTGGTTCTCCTCCCAGATGGCCACAACAGCCAGGCTGGGCCAGGCCAAAGCCAAGAGCCAAGAGCTGCATCCAGGTCTCCCGCATGGATGCAGGGGCTCAAGCACTTGGGCCATCTTCTGCTGCTTCCCCAGGCGTATTAGCAGGGAGCTGAATCAGAAGTGAAGCAGCCCAGATTCAAACTGACCCATATGGAGTACTAGCATCACAGGCAGCAGCTTAACCCGTTACACCACAACGCTGGCCCCTGCAACCTGATTTTTTCACCATTATGAAGTTTTTCTTGTATATGATAGTGATAACTTGGTGCCAAATATTGTTCCAAGTACTGACCCCATATTATCTAACTTAATCCTCACGGCAACCCATTGAAATCAGTATTATTATCATAGTTTCACATCTGGGGAAATTGAAACAGAGTGAAGTCAAAAAGGCTGCTTTCGTTGTCACACAGCTGGTAGCCTATGTGGAGCTAAAAATCATAAGCTTCAAATAATTTAAGTTACTCTCAATGTCAATAAAATTGAGAAGAGAAACTAGAAACTTCCCCTTCCGTCCAACAACAGTCATATAAGCGCTTTCTGCTTATAATGCACTAACAATTAGCCTTTGACAGGTAAGAGAGGAGGTTAGTAAATATGTAAATTCCAGCCATCCTAAAAGTCAAATACATCTATAATTATTTTGCATCTTGAAGGCATGCATTTAGTCTGTTAAGAAAGGTAAACAGCTTCAATTACAGTCAGGACTTTGATTTACAATCTCGAAATCATGACTACTTATTCAAATAAAAATGCACATTTATTTGAGAAACCATCACCCTTAACCCACAACACTCTATTGATGACTTTGATTTACTAATCCGGCTCAAATTAACTCTAAAGGTATGGATCCATCTTAGGAACATTAGCAAAAGTTCTTTTCAAAAAGTTACATGAGTAAAATAAATTACTCAACCAAATTAAAGTCATCGTGTGGAATCTGCATGTCTTCACAGTCGCAGAGCTGTTTTCAACCATCTCACTACTCAGTGGCGATAACTGATGGTCATTTAGATGCTTTCCCGACAGCGTTGCAAGCACAACCTGCCCCATTATTGTGCACGCCTCCTCATGCTGCCGCACAAGCATTCTCTAGAGCAGTGATTCCTCCAGACCAGTGTGACTGCCATCAGCTAGAACTGGTCAGAAATGCAGACTCTCGGGTCCATGCCAAGACTTTGTGAGCCAAAAACTCCGGGAGAGGGACCCTGCAATGTGTGCTTCAACAGGTCCTCCACAGAAGCCTGGTGCCCCCTTAACACTGAGAACAACCACATCAAAGATGCAGAGTTGTGCAAGCTGGACCCTAGGAAACATCGTCTCTGAACGTCAAAAATTAAACCTGCGCTTAATACCAAGAGTAAAGAGGAAATTTTAACTAATTTAGGAGTCTCCCTGGGAATATGAATCTATTAAACTCATCCAGAAAAAAAAAAAAAATCAAGGCTGGTTTCAGAACTCAAGTGTGTTGTCTGACAAAGCATAGAATTTGGAGAAGTAAATGTGAACCTAAACTTTGTATCCAAAGATGAATATGTTAAAGAGATCTTGAGCAGTGGAGGTGTAAGAAGGTGAGGGCAAACTGTTAAAATCTTTACATAATATGTTCTAAACTGATCTTCTGTGTTTAAAGAGAATTGAAAATAAATCTTGATGTGAACAGAAGGGGAGAGGGAGCGGGAGAGGGGAGGGTGGCGGGAGGGAGAGAAGTTGTGGGGGGGGGGGGGCATTGGAATCCATAAGCTGTACCTTGGAAATTTATGTTCTTTAAATAAAAGCTAAAAAAAAAAAAAAAAAAAAAAAAAGAAGGTCATCTGACACAAAGTCTACAAAAGCTAAACATTCTGCTCGAACCCACCAGGCTGGGCAGTGGCAGAGCGACGAGAACCCTGTTCCCTGGCCCCAGTCCACCACACCACCTGTCACTCAAGATTCTGCCTCAGCCAAAGACAGCCTTCCAGAAAGCCTCTGCCACAGCGTAGCACACTCTGATACATAGATTACCCTGAAATTGATTTTACAAGGAATAAGAACTGGGTGTTTATGCTAGAAGAATGTAGTCAAAACCAAATGATTCCAATGTAAAGAAAATATTACCCCAAAACAATATCATGAACCTCTTCCATAACAATCTCTTGACAGTTTTAATTGAAAATTAAATCATCTTTATTGATGTTTAATACTATAACATGACAAGAAAATGTTTAAATATTCCTATGTTTAAATGTTAAATGATTAAACATTCCTAATACAACACTCATTTCTGAGCCATCTATTCCCTATACATATATAGTTATTTTCACCCAATTGTGAGCGAGAGCATGTAGGTATTCTGTGCACTGACCCATTTTAATTTGACCCAAAACACTACCCTGGATTCTCATTATCAACTATTTACCATTAATTTTTGTCTCACTGTGAAGAATCCTTCTTAGCAGCCTCAGAAAATGTAAGTATACAATGAACTTATAGTCCCTAAATTCAAAAGCTGCCAAAACACTATAAAATTTAATCAATTGGCCTTGGAAAACTTCCACTTCCCATCTTTTTCACCTGCAAAATTGAAATAAGCATTTTTGCCATGCTTGAAGGTATGACAGGTGACTCACAAGCTTAAATTGTCTACAAGGGATAGCATGCCCAGGTGGTTATAGACTATAGGTTACTTTGTTTGGCTGTTTTAAAAACAGGGCCTGTTCTTCATAGAAATAAATGTTTGCTTGTAACTGGCTCATTTCCGCTTGCTTGGTAATGGCCAAAGCCACCAGACTCTGGCTTCTCCTGCTTTCTCCCTGCTGCAGCCACTGGATAACACAGGTGGAGCCAAGGTCAGTGACGTCTGACCCCAACTGGGAACAAGTGAATCCTTACATTTTTCAAAGACAACAAAAGAGTTAAAAAAGAAACTGGCTGATTGGCTACCCGCTTCTCACTTCGGCATGCCTGCTTTCTGCTTGCACAAGCAGACTGGTAAGAGGTTTTGCCTTTAAACACCCCCGCACCCCTCACCCCTCACTGCAACACAGGGCTGTCTTCTCCAGACTTGTTCTGTGAGAGGGCAGTCTCCCGCTGGCTAATCAAGACCCCTAATTTGACCTCAAAATTCTGTGCTTTTAATCTGTGCACCCCACAACAAAAGGAGAAGATAAATCATAGAGTCACCATCACTGACGTGGCAGGTACCTTCCAGGGGCTACTCTTTGCTCTGTCAGCTCTAAAAGCCTGCGTGTGTGGTAGTCATGTAGTGCTAAGGAACCTAGCCGTGATGAATGACCTCAACAGAGAGGCATAAATTAGAACTTACAGTAGGAAACGATCCATCAAGCCAATTATTTATAATAAGAGAAGCACCTGCAAGATACTGGAGTGATCTGGCCAGGGCCGTAAGCCCCTCTGGGTAAAAATGTCCAAGAAAGCCAGTTGTCATGAGGACAAAGGCTAGAGTGTGGAGTCAGAGCCTGGGAGCTGGCTCTGACGTAAATGTTCAATAGCTCCAGGCTCTGCAGCACCCCCTCCACCAAGACATAGCAGGTTGTTTGTCCTTGAACAGCTTCCCTAGATGGAGCTTGGATGGCACTGCCAATGTGGGGCTCTGAGAAGTTCCCTTTCCCTTGCCCCCCTGCTGACCACCTTCCACCTGAAGGAGGCTTTCCTTCAGTAAGTGAACAGCTGGAGTCAAGTTCCTATCAGATTGTGTTGATCTAGGATCAACTCCATCTCATTCAACAGAGAAGACTTTGCTCTTATCTGTTAGGTGTGCAGGGATGATCAACACTCAGTTTAATGAGCTAGCAAATTAATGAGTTACCTCCTTGTTAGTTCCAGCCTTCAACTGCAACAATTAAAAAAAATTAAGGATTCACAAAGTATTATCAACACAGGCCCTGCCAGACGTGGTCCATCTCTAAGATACAGGGTGTTTGAAGTAAGCACAGTCATTTTTAGCATAGATTTCTTCTTACAATGCCCAAATAAAACGAGCTATGCTGCTGCAGTCTTGTTTACACTGTAAATTGACTTGGCAAAACTTTTCTTCCAAATTTGCAAGGACATTTTAACACAACACAGTCCTGTGAAATTTTAAAGATCCTGAATTAAATAAATACAAATTAATGAACTTTCAGCACACTTTTCCATGAACTGGAAGAAAAAAAAAAAAACAAGATGGAGAATGTAAAAATGTGGTGTCACCCGGTATTTGCCATAAAACTATTATAATGTAATTCCACCAAAGTGCTTAACAGACAAGTTCTCAGATTTTCAACTTCACTTCTCAGCACTTTCTAGTAACCTAAGTTATCTAACTACAATGTCACCATACACAAGAACTTAACTCAAGGTCTTTCAAAATTGTCTCACCATTTCTGACAACATAAATGAATCTTGAGAACATTATGTTAAATAGGCCAGACACAGAAAGACTAGTATTGTATTCTCACTTGTACATGAGGTCTAAAACAGACAAACACAGAAACAGCAGAATGGTGATTGCTAGGGCATAGGGTGAGAGAAATGGGCAGAAGCTGATCAAAGGACACAAAGGATCAGTTATAAAATGAAAAAATTCTATGGAATCTAATGTGCAGCAGTGACTAATAATACTATATTGCATGTTTCAAATTTGCTAAGAGTAGATCTTAAATGTTTTCATCACAAAAATAAAAACCTACTAATTATGTGAGGTGAGAGACAATAGATTTGCTAATCCTTTCTCAATGCATCCATATCTTCAGTCATCACACTGTACCTCTTACTTAAATGCATACAAATTTGCCAGTTACACCTCAAGAAAGCTACATATATTATAGATATAAAATCAGTTCAGAATTACATAGAGATAGAAAGATTAATGGTTGCCAGGGATTTCAGGGAGAGGAGAATAGAGAGAGATGGCTAATGGGTCAGAGGTTTCCTTTGAGGGGGGTAATGAAAATGCTCTATAATTACATACTGGTTAATGGTTGCACAATGCACATCTCTGTGATTATATCCTAAAAGCCAATGAGCTGTGGTTAAAAGTCACTTAAAAAGGGTGCGTGTGAATTATATCCTAATAGAAAAACTTACTTCATAGCAATTTGGACCTTCTCTGAATTCTGTATTTTGGTTCTATTCATTGCCCATGGGCAGAAATTACAAGAAGCATAAAGAAGAGGAATTGTTCAGACAACCTCCATTTGAAAGAGATATGGGGCCTTAAATGAAGTAGAAACAAAATCCACAGTGGGAGATTGAGACTCCACTCATCTCCGCTGAAGACTGGGTTCATGGCAGCAATTGAGCTGCCAAGGCCTTAGGAAATCATGAGAAAGTAGCATCATCTGTTCTCCAAGGGCAAAATTAGCCACATTTGTGGGGGAGGGGGGTGGGGGAGACACCAAGGCTGGGGGGAATCAACTGAAGGCAAGAGCTCTGGGTGCTCATGGGTTCCATCCACCTGCCCCAGCACTGTACAGGTGCCAATCTTTTGAGAATATTCACTCCTGCAAAATCCAACCCATTCCAGTGCGTAAGAAGGTCACAGACATGAAAATGTAAACATTAGACTTTTGAAAACTCGACCTGTAAGCTGAATTTGTGTGAAGGGAATCACCATTGCTCTACTCATCTACGTAAAGAACTCAAATGCATTCCCCAAAGTGGTGGGAGGGGAGATTCGGCCCCAAGCAATAAAAGATTGCATTTTAAATAGTCTCCTAGTCTGTTCTCTTATACTAACAACACAATAACACAGGTTGGTAAATAAAAAGAAAAAGAGGTTTCTTTTGCTCACAGTTTGGGGTCCGAGGTTGAGGGGCCACATCTGGCGCCAACGTTCTTGCTGGCTGAGTCCTGAGGTGCTGCAGTAGTTAGAGACAGGGAGAGCGTGAGAGATCTAATCAAACTAGCTTTAAATCAAACCCATTTCGGAGAAAATGGTTTAACCCATGAATCACAAGAATGGCTTAGTACATCCACATGGGCAAAGCCCTAATTACCTCTTAAGGGTTCCACCTGGCCCCACTTCTTATTACCTTCTAACGGGCATTAAATTTCAACACTAGTTTCAGATGGGGAGAACTATATTCAAACCACATCAAATAGCCTATGTTTCTGAGTGCCAGTTACAAATCACTGGCCTTCTGGACATTTTAGGGGAAAAACCAACCATGTGCAAGGAGAGTGAGAGAACCTTCCTCCCCCCACAGAGGGAATACAGGCAGAGTCAGCCGCCTAGCTCAGAACAAACCATAGTATATATAACAAAAAACCCAGTAAGCAAGCACAGGGGTGAGGAATCTCTCAGGGTCACTTTATTTATTGCAGAACATCTCTGCCCCTCTCGCCCA
Organism: Sylvilagus floridanus; assembly: GCA_949820135.1. Taxonomy (NCBI): domain Eukaryota; kingdom Metazoa; phylum Chordata; class Mammalia; order Lagomorpha; family Leporidae; genus Sylvilagus; species Sylvilagus floridanus. Next base: position 17,935,233 of record OX463239.1, on the reverse strand, counting down.
GTGTCTGACGAGAATACTTAGAGATCTGTAAACCTGGTAAAGATCCCTGATTTCAGAGGCCTCTTTTGCAATCTGTTAACCTAAGTGGATTGCAGACCCATTCCATCTGAGTCATTTGTCTATACAAAGCTTGCTCTGCACTAGCCAGAGTGAAGCAAGCTGGTTCAGCTCTGCAGGTGCTCCAGGTAACCACCTGCTTGAAAAGAGGTAGGGCTGCCCCTCACATCCTTAAACTTCCCTAAGCAACTCTGCACTCAAAAGTTCACCCTTCATTTAGACCCCTAACCTTGGAGGGATTTCGGTTATCTTCACCACAATCAAAATGGCTTTACTTCGTATCAGTTTAGATCCAATTTGTTTAATTTAATGAGGTTGTTGTGCTGTCACTCACATATCCTGGCAGCCAGTAGCCAGAAAGGGCGTGCCACAGACCCTTCACTGTCATTCCCAGCAGTCCCCTATGACCTTTCTCACCTCCTTCCACCTGCTTGCCATAGTTCCAGGCCATGGGCTGGTGCTTGTGCCTGGCCCTGGTTCTGTCCTAGGAGTGCATGAGGGACCTTGGTCGCCCTGGCTGGCCCTTAGGGCCCTGTAAGCACATCGAGGTTCTTGCTTTCCCAAATGGAAGTGATCGTCTGTATCAGCTCTCCCTACCCTGACCTGTGGCCAAGCCCAAGCCCAAGCCAGCGCCCACCCCACCCCACATCCCCAGTGAGAATCAGAGTTTCAGATAAGGCTCTGTAACCTGATCCAGTACCCCTCCCAGTCCCTAGCACAACTGAAGGAGTGTTACAAGTGATGCTCACTACCCTCCTTCCTACCCCCTTGGCCCTCTTACCAGTGGGGTGTTCTTGGTCTTCTCTCTCCAGCTCTCTCCTCAGCTTTCACACCTAAGACCCTAGAAGCTCCTATCTGCCCCGGAAACCCTCCCCATGCCCCCACCTCAAGCATTCTGGGAGCAACAGTCTCTTCTCACCCAGACAGCCCCTCCCTGCACATACCATTCTTAACTACGCAAGTGGGACTTCTGGGGGGCAGAGCCTGTCTCCTCACTGTCTTGTGAGAACAGAAACGGCCATAGTTTTGTCTCCCCTAAGCCTGCACCCCTCCTCTACAGTTGTGAGGGGTAGGGAGTGGAACTCAGGGCCTCTGTTTTTCATCTCACTAACTGCATGGTCTTTCCCAGCCATCTTACTAGTTGTTTGCTCTGACAGTTTTCTTAATTCAGGAGGGACTTCAAGTCCTTTTGCCTACCTCACGTGGTTGCTGTAAGTTTTAACTGTTGGGGGCAGGTGCTGTGGCTCAGCAGGTTAATGCCCTGGCCTGCAGTGCTGGCATCCCATATGGGCTCTGGCTCAAGACCCGGCCACTCCACCTCCGATCCAGCTCTCTGCTATGGCCTGGGAAAGCAGTAGAGGATGGCCCAAGTCCTTGGGCCCCTGAATCCACATGGGAGACCCAGAAGAAGCTCCTGGCTCCTGGCTTTGGATTAGCACAGTTCCAGCCGTTGTGGCCAATTGGGAAGTGAACCAACGGATGGAAGACCTCTCTCTCTCTCTCTCTCTCTCTCTCTCTCTCTCTCTCTCTCTCTCTCTCTCTCTCTGCCTCTCCTCTCTCTGTGCAACTCTGACTTTCAAATAAAAATAAATAAATCTTTAAAAAAAAAAGTTTCAGCCAGCGCCACCACTCAATAAGCTAATCCTCCACCTTGCGGCTCCAGCACACCGGGTTCTAGTCCCGGTCGGGGTGCCGGATTCTGTCCTGGTTGCCCCTCTTCCGGGCCAGCTCTCTGCTGTGGCCCAGGAGTGCAGTGGAGGATGGCCCAAGTCGTCCTTGGGCCCTGCACCCCATGGGAGACCAGGAGGAGCACCTGGCTCCTGGCTTCAGATCAGCACAGTGCACCGGCCACAGCACGCTGGCCACAGCAGCCACTGGAGAGCGAACCAACGGCAAAGGAAGACCTTTCTCTCTCTCTCTCTCTCTCTCTCTCTCTCTCACTGTCCACTCTGCCTGTCAAAAATAAAAATAAATAAATAAGTTTCAACTGTTAACTTGAAGGAAGCTTTCAGTACCACAGTATGCCAGTCATGATGAGACTTAAATTCATGAACAGAAGACAAATGCAATAAATCTGCAAGCAGGAGACTGTGTCCTAACTCAAGCTTTGACACAAACCAGCTGTGTGGGCTCAAGCTTTTTTCCAAAACATTCTAGATTACAGCACCCCCATCTGGATTATATATATATATATATATATATATATATATATATATATATATATTCTGCCCCCTAGAATTCAGGGGGTCTGGGGAGAGGACCATCTGAGCTTCCTTCCACTGAGATCCATATAAACAAGTGCTAGGGAAAATGATCAGTGAGGGTCTTGAGGCCATTGCCCCAGTGAAAGAGGTCTCCCTAGCCAAGGGACTTGCTGTGCGACTCGAGGGATGGGCTCTGGGGAGAAGAAACAAAAGAACGTTTTAGGCAGAAAAAGCACTTAAGCAAGGTAATGATACGGGAACAAGTGGGGCAGGGTGTGGCTGTGTTTCTCAAAGTTCAGATCACCTCCATGCATCTCTGAACACTCACCCAGGCCAGAGGAGTGTTTGATACAGGAGCGGAGGACACTTGGAGGGATGTCTTTCCAGGACAGTGCCCTCCTTTGGTCTCCCTCTTCCCATCCACAGAGGACTGCTCTTGGAAATCATGTTTATGAGACCAAGCCCATACTTCTGGCCACAGGTGTACCAACCAGGGTTGAGTCCTGGACCCAATGGAACTCAGCAGAATGCCTCCTTAGAAACTTGGGATTAGGGCTCAGAAAGTCATCCTAAGGATCTAGAGCTGAAATACATGAACTTCAGAGCTTGAGTTGATCATCATCTGAGGCCAATCCTCTGATTGCAAAGAAAGCCGGTGCACCAAGCATGCCGAAGGCAGCAAGCAGAGCCAGGTAGCATAGAGACTCCAGCCAGGCTTCCCACAGCTTTCCCAGTTCCCTCTTTGAGTTCTTTCTTGAATCCCAGATGCTTTGTGCCTTCCAGATTTTTGAGATGCCCCTAAATCCTTTGATTAAAATTTCTCCTTCTTAAATGTCCTGAAGTTGGTTTACTTGTAGCCCAAAGAATCCTGAACTGGAGAAGAGTTAACTAAGGAAGTCATTGGGGATGGAAGTATCCATGGCAGGTTTCACAGGCTGCTGGACCAGGAAATGAGGCTGGCCAGCTGGCCGTCCAAATCTGGCACCTTGAATAGCCATCAGGTGAAGACAAATGGAACTGCTGACCCTTGATGGAGTTCCAGAGTCCCTCACACACAATGTGGTAGGATTCCAGCAGCACTGGGGAAGAGTGGGAAAGGCTCGGGTCCACTTTGAGGGTCATGTAGTTGGATGGGTACTTGGGACTTCCCTGCAGGTGAGGTCCAATCATTCACTTATTCAACATTTATTAGCTACCTCCTGAGAGTCAGATCCTGTACCAGGTGCTGGTAATAAGATGATGAGCGCAACAGAAGAATGTCCTCCGTGTTCATGGATCCTGTATTACAGTGAGGAAAACAAAGTAAAATGTAAAATTGTGATTAAATATTGAGAAGAAAACAAGAAATGGGGGTGGAAAAACTATAGGAAAATCTATTTTAACTATGATAATTATAAGAGTCTTGCTGAGAGGCTCACGTTTAAGCTATGAGCTGGAGGTTACAAAGGATCAACTCTAGGAAGCATAGCAAAGGACATTCCAGGCAGAGAAGAGCATGAGGTAGCACTTTCTTTGGTTTGTTCCAGTAACTGGCAGAAGGCCAGAGGTGGATGATAGTAAGAGAGAGAGAGAAAATGGCATCAAACAGAGAGGTAGGCAGAAGCCAGATCACATAGCACCTTATAACCCACAGAAGTTTGTTCACTCTAGGAAGGGGAGAGGGAGCGGGAGAGGGGAGGGTTGCAGGTGGGAGGGAAGTTATGGGGGGGAAGCCATTGTAATTCATAAGTACTTTGGAAATTTATGTTCATTAAATAAAATTTTAAAAAATTAAAATTAAAAATTAAAAAAAGAAGTTCGTTCATTCAAGACATAAAGAAAAGCTGTGGGGGGTTTCAAGCTGGAGAGTGGTGTCTAAGCAGATGAACTGATGCTCTACAGAGAGTTTTAAAGGAAGCAGAAGAAGGGAGCTTAGTTAAGGAGGCCACAGAAGTGGTCCAGCTAGGATTACAGTAGCCTGGACACTGAAGGTGGCAGCAAAGATGCAGAGGAGCAAAGAGAGTCAAAGTAAATCTTTAGGTGAACTACTTCCTGAAGACGCGTGTGCTGGAATCAGGGTGGTGGTGGCGGGGTAGTAGAAACTTGAGGAGGTGGGGCCTGGTGGAAGGTAACTGGCTTATGTTGTCTTCACCCTCATCAATGGACAAACGCTGTGTCGAGGGAGTGGGTCAGGTTTCCTATGACTTCGTTAGAGTCAGAAGAATGGGTTGTTATAAAGCAAGGCCACCCCACCCCCTTAGCCTCTTCTCTACATAGCCAGCTCCTTTTCTGCTTCTCTGTATGTTAGGACCCACCATGGCCCTCACCAGGACCTCCAGCCACCAGAATCATGAGCCAAATAAACCCCTTCTATTTATACATTACTCAGTGTTATATGTTCTGTTACAACAGAAAACAGATGGAGACAGTGACCATCCCAGAACATGCTGTAAGTAGCTTTATAAATAGAGAAGACAAAGAAAGGGCCATCTCAAGGCACAGAGCTGAAGTGGGAAGGAACCTTACAATTTTATGGTGCAGAAAAGGAACAGAACCCCAAAGGGTTAGGGTGACTGATTCTAGGATATTTAGCAAATCCCAGATTCAAGGACCTCAGTCTAGCAGCTTCATTTCCTCTCCTTGTCACACAGCAGATGAACCACCCTCAAGGCCCCAAGCACTGGAGTAAGAGCAAGGTATTTTCACAGTGCCACACTCACAGTATTTGTCATCCCCTCCATCCTCACGTCTCCTGTGTGTTCCAGTCATGTGAAAGTCTATTCATCCCCGACTCAGCACGCTGCACAGACTCATAGCCCTCAGCCTTGGACATGGACCATGAACAGAATGATGATGGTGATGACTCACTTCCTGTTCATCTACCAAGTACCAACTATGATGTGACCATTGACACATTCTAGATCATTCTATCTTCACAAAAACCCATGTAGGGACTACTGTTGACCTCTGGTCCACAGGGTTCAAAGGATTTGAATCGGCTCTTCCCTGAGCTCCATGCAAAGAGCAGATGGTCCCTCATGCATCCAGCTGTGAGATGGGAGAATTCAGGCTCCTTGTTGCTCCCACGGCATCCACTCTGCCTTAGAAAAATTACCTGTTGTGTGGTGGTGATGTTTTCTTTTTTTAGCTCCATGCCAGGAAGTATTTTGTGGATGATTATTTGGGAATAATTAGTCTTTATGTAAGCACTGGCTTGCAGGTTATGAAAGACATAACTTTCAGGCAGCCAGAGAACTCAGGAGGCTGCTTGAAATCACTGTTTCATTGTTTGCAGAAGTCATTATGGATACCAACCACAAATCACTATTTCAATCGGGTCTACACACCTTACCTCCTGCCCAAAATTATGATAGCAATTTTCTAGGGACAAGTGAAGGAAGAGGGGCAGACATGCTGTGATTCTGTTCCCCTGCTGGAGCTGTGTTGTCCCAAATGGAAAGCAGATGCTGCCACCTGGGGAATCAGTATCAGGTGTAATCACAGCCCCTTGAGTCATAAGATCCGCCCCGGATGTGTTGCAGGAGGGACATGACAGAGTCTCATTTAGGATCTTTTGGTGGCAGATGACAGTAGCCCATTTCACATCAGCTAACCCAGAGCCGGGAGACTGGAGTGTTTCATAGCCCCTAGAAAGGCAGGGCAAGCAGGCCTCAAGCTGGACTCACACTGGAAACTGAGGATATTTATCATCAGCATTCTCTCCTCTTATTTGCCATAAGCCTGATGGCAAACACAGTTACAAAGTCGTGGGAGATCTGCAAGGCGCGTGCATGCACACTCTCTGGAGCCCATACGGGTCCACCAGACCCTCTACTCTCACCACCCCCACTGGCATTACTGTCATTCTTCCAGTTGTCTGCTGTTGTGTCATCACCACCCTGAAAAATCAATGGCTTAAAACAGCGATCATTTGATTACATGCCATAATATTGTGGATCAGGAATTCAGGTAGGCTTAGATGGCCAATTCTGCTATTCTACTTTATTTCAATGGAGGTCACTTAGTGGTAGTCAGCAAGTGATGGGCTCATGTAAGGGCCCAAGACAGCTTCGCTCACCTATCCAGTGCCTTGGTGGTGTTGGCTGAATGCTGGGCTCGCTGAGCACCTGCCCCCAGCCTCCGCAGGACCACAGTCCCAGGGTAGTCAAGTCTCTCACATGGCAGCTCCAGATTCCCCAGAAACCCAGGTGGAAGCTGCAAGACTGCTTTGGGTTTAGTCTCAAAAGTCTCAGAACAGTGCATTTACCACATTGTAAGGGGGAGACTTAAAAAAACTTATTGAAAGTGGAATTAAAATATGTTTATGCAAACAATGTTTGAAAAGCTTCCTTTTTTATAAAATGCATTTTGTGATGAACTGCTCTAAGTCCATATACAAGAATTTCAAAATGTTCTTGTACCAAAATAAACTTATCTTTTAATTTCTTTGTCCATGACCTTGTAACAGTACCCTAGCATTAGTGAAATGAATCACTAAAGCCAACTCAGACCCACGGCGGAGTGAGGGAGAGGGGTGGGCAGGATGGAAGGGGTCTCACTTAATCTGTGGTTCTATTCAATTTACCACAATCAGGTCAGTATGTGTCCACTTACTTATTGACTATTTGCTTAGATCCAAAGAAAGGATAAACGAGAAATGGAAACAAAACTTCATCGCATGAGTCTGGGTGCTCAGGAGATAGAGCTACAGAGGGGCTATCACATAGCTTCAGAAGGGGCTATCACAGGACATGTCTCCTTGGCGGCTCTCCTCTGGGAGACCTGGCCCCCCAGTCCTGCTCATTTCACTGTGCGAGTGACACCTACAGGTAGTGTAGCAGAGAGGATGATGAAGGAAACCGCGTAAAATCTATAACAGACTAGGATGAGCATACCTGCTTGTCAGGGCTATGAGGACTGAATAGACTTTGCATCGGGATACTTCACCAAGTTCATGGAAAATGGAATTAAAATGTAAGTTTATTTTGGTACAAAATTAGAAATCCAAGTATATGAGGGGTTTTCCAAAAGCTCATGGAAAACGTGTGCTATGAAGAAACCATGCCTGGAGTCCAAATGCTTCTTGCAACAAAATACTTATTGAAAATAAAAGTACTCCACGTTCCCACAAACTTTTCCAAGTATCCTTGTACATATAGTGCCTATGACAATTCATCATCATGATCATTGTGCAGGATGGACAAGCTGCAAACACTCCCTAACCTTAGCTGCTTCACTCCCAGCCAACTCCTCGGGGGCTGATGTTTAGAACTGTGAAGGGAGGAAGAATCCTGATTCACAACTGCTTGAATTCATTTCTATGTAAATTACCAACAGTAATTCATTCTAGATTCCCAAAGTAAATAACTTTCAGCCCAATGTGTTGTCCAATAAAAACAATAATTTCATTTCAAGGCCTATCAACACAGATCCCAGCAATGATCATCTTTTTTAAAGATTTATTTATTTATTTGAAAGGCAGAGTAACAGAGAGAGAGGGAGAGATATGGAAAGACAAAGAAAGATCTTCCATCTGCTGGTTCACTCCCCAAACAGCCACAATGGTCGGAGCTGGGTGGATCCAAAGCCAGGATCCAGGAGCTTCTTCTGAGTCTCCCACGTGGGAGCAGGAACTCAAGTACTTGAGCCATCTTCCACTGCTTTCCCAGGCAATTAGCAGAGAGATGGATTGGAAGAGGGGCAGCCACGACTCAAATTAGCACCCAGATGGGATGCTGGCACCTCAGGTGGCTTTATCTGCTACACCAGAGCTCTGGTCCCTAGGAATGATCACGTTACACAAAGAGGTAATGACCAAGGTGACCATGTCATGACAGTGACCACTTTTCTTCCAGTTCCCACAATAACAGAGAGGCTTGGTACAAGCCTAGGAAGGAACAAGTGAGTTCCCCTCCACCAGCCATTGATTATTGGGCCGAGCCTGATGTCCAACCTTACCTCCTTCACTAAGCTGGGAGAAGCTGCTACTTCTTAGAAACTGTTGAGAAAGAGTTTTTTGTTTTTTGGGTTTTTTTTTTCCGTGCAAATTATTGAACTCTTTACTTAGTATAGAGTTGTTGTTAGGGCCACCACAAAACATACCAAACACCAGAGTTAGAGGAAAGTTTATTGTCGGGTAGGGGGAGAGGGTGAGGACTAAGAAAGAGCATGAGTTGGGGAATCAGGTCCTGTTATACCTTTGCCAGGGGCAGGGAAGTAGGAGCAGCAAATCCCATTAGGGTGGGGGTGGAGCTGACACCTGGGGTTGGGCCATCTGGTCACCTGGCTAGCAGCACGTGGAGTGCCAAACAGGGTGCCTTGAACAACACGGATCCATAGCCATCATATTGCAAGGATGGAAGATAGGTGCAGAGTATTGTTTGAGTTTATAACCAATAAAATGAAAGAACTGGAGAAAAGTCTGTATGAGCTGCAATAATGGGAAACAATGGGTCCTCACCTCATTTCCAAGTCTAACTCCGTCTAAAGACCTGGAGCCCATGAATTCAAAGGGAGTTTAGTTGTGGTTAAAGGAGGAACCTAGAGCCATTGTAAATACAGCACATTTTCCTGCCAATCATTTCCCAGATGTACGTGTGTCTGTTTGCTAGGGTAACTGGATGGTGAGGAAAGAGGAGTATCTAGGTCAGTGCTGCCTGAAATGCAATCACATCCCTTGCATCCCTTGGGTCCAGTCAAGGTGGTATTTGAAGGCCAGATGATGACTGGGTTCTGTTCATAATGTTTAACCAGGGGAGGTTTTCTTAATAGCATGCAGAACCTCCACAGTGATCCCCTGACCTGTGCAGGAACAGCCATTACAATAGGAGCAGTTAAGTGGATGCCTCTGAAAGCGTTCCCACACCGAGGCAAGATAATGAACCAGAAGCAGTTTTACACCCAGGTGCAACCGCAGAACTTAGAGCCATCATCAAAAACTTAAACTATGTTAGGGTGGCCCTCCCCACCAAGTCCACTGCCTGTCCCCTGCAATAATCAGACACATCATGGCAGAGGACAACGGACTACCAGAAACTTCACTGGTGACATAAATTTCAGCAGCCGTGCCAGATAACAGCATCTTCACTAAAACAGACTAATACAGCCTCCGGCACTTGATGGATGGCCAGTGATCTGGCAAGTCCATTCTTCTCCATCCTTATCAGTCAGGAATATCAGGAAAGGCTCACGCTTTCATGTGAAGGGGAGCAGTGTGTATCCATCTTTTCTTGTCTGAAGGTTCTCTTTCACCATACAGTCTGCAGAGATTTGATTGTCTTGGTATTTTACACATATTGCACTTGTGAACCCTATGGATAATATCAGTGCCAGTGTTACTTAGGGAGCAAGAAATAAACTGCTCTAGATACCCTAGTGAGAAATACACGGACTAAGAGGGAAGAGAAAATGCCCACAGTGATTAAGGAGCTTGCCACACCAGTGGAGTTTGCAGAGGTGCAATGACTGGGCACACGAGTTAAATCCTACCTCAGGTCAATGATAAATTGCAGTAACACACATCTCCTGACGTGAGGGAGAATATACAATATTTAGTGGACTTCTTTGTATTTTAGAGATTCTAATTATGGCACTTGGGAAAAGTGCTCCAACCTATTCATCAAGTGATTAAGCAGTCACAACTTTTTAAAATCATATTTATTAGAGAGACAGAGGAAGGGGGGAGGGAGAGAGGGTGAGAGCAAGAGAGAAAGAAATTCCCATCTACCGGTTCACTCTCCAAATGCCTACAATGACTGGGACTGGGCAGGGCCAAAGCCGGGAGCCAGGAATTCAATCCAGATCTCCCGTGTGGGTGACAGAAACCCAACTACTTGTTGCCTCCCAGGGTCTTCTTGTAGTAACTGATCTTATGAGTGGACAATTGCAAACAAGGATAAATCAGATAAAGGCTCCATCCCGCAGAGAGTAACATCTGGATTCCCCCACCTGGGAAGCAACGTACCCTACCTGAGAGATGAGAGTGAGGGAAATGTAGAATGGGTGACAGCAGAGGGAAGAGATGGGTATCCCTTATGCCCTCTGAAACTGCAGCAGCAAAGACCGTAGCTTGTTCAACGCATCACTCACATGTAGCTTTGCAGACACTGTAACCGGCCAGCACTTTGGAGTTTTCTAAGAGGTTGGGATTAATAAGCTAAAGGGGCATAAAGTCCAAGCCAGTGGGAGTGATAAAAGTTGTGGGCTGTATTGAACACCATACTTTCTCTCTGCCCCAATTATTAGTCCAGCTCCTGTCACAGTGACTAGTGTCACATAGACTTCAACCAACTTCCTGCAGGAACAAGCTGGTAGTGTCTGGTCTTGAGCCACAGAACTCTTCCCTCTCACTTTCGCTTTGGGATTTCTCCACCACTGCTGGAATATACAGAGAAATCTACTCGGCATCCATGCATGGACATCCCAGAAGTGTCCTTGCGGCTATCCTTGACCAATGCAGGAGGGAAACTGCTAGATAAATACTTCTTACCCTTTTCCCAAGAAGCAGGTCCTCAAATGCGCTTCCCAAGTTTCCCCACCCGTGTCTCCAGGACTGAACACCAGACAGCAGCAGCAATGACCAGATCTTTAAAATGTCTTTGCACCGCTTTCCCTCAGTGATGGACAGGGGCCACACTGACTCATGTGAGCTGACTTTGCACATCTCTTCCACACTCCACATTCAGTGATGTCATATTGGCCGTGATAGGAACATTTATACCTTGGAAAATGGTAAACACCACAAATCAGGGTTATTGTTTTTCTCCAAGACAGCTGGCCAACAAACATTTAGCAACACACCCGCCTTCATCCCTTCCTTCCATCCCCTCTATTCCTTCCACCAGCTTTCTCCAATTCTATTATGAAATAAACTCTCTGCACATAAGCCTTTGTCTCAGCTCTGTTTCCACAAGAGTCCAGGCTACTCAAATGTCTACCTCATAGGGCTGTTTTGAAGAGTAATTGGAATCATAACGTAATGGCCAACACTGAATAGCCTACACCTAGAAAAATATACCCACCTTAGAGGGTTTTATTTTTCTCATTACCTTTCATGGGCCATTAGAACAAAATTTTCAACTGCCAGGCATCCTGATGGGGGAAACAAGGTGGGTGTTAAGACAGAGGCAAAAGGGAATTTCACCAGTCTTGGTGGCTGGACTGGGTGACTCAGAGAAGTTGAGAGATAAATGATTTGCCAGTGTCCTACAGAGGCAGGCTGGGGTCACAACACCTCTTTGCTGTTCAACCCTTCTTGCTCTTCCTGTGGGTATCTACAAAGTCTAAACCCCAGCCCCAGCAAGGAGTAGAAAAAGGACCTGAGTTGATTCTCTGGTCTTGCTATAAGGCTGATTTCAAGCACAGCATGCGGCAGCCCTTGTAACTCTTCTGATCTCTCCGCCTGGTCTTATGGGCATTGTCTCAGGAGGATGGCTAGGTATGTGCATGTGTGTATATGTGTTGGTGTGTGCTTTAGGTTAAGACAAGCATATCAGGCCGGCGCCGCAGCTCAATAGGCTAATCCTCCACTTTGCGGCTCCAGCACACCCGGTTCTAGTCCCGGTCGGGGCGCCAGATTCTGTCCCGGTTGCCCCTCTTCCAGGCCAGCTCTCTACTGTGGCCCAGGAGTGCAGTGGAGGATGGCCCAAGTGCTTGGGCCCTGTACCCCATGGGAGACCAGGAGAAGCACCTGGCTCCTGGCTTCGGATCAGCGCGGTGCGCCGGCCACAGCACACTGGCCATGACGGCCATTGGAGGGTGAACCAACGGCAAAGGAAGACCTTTCTTTCTGTCTCTTTCTCTCTCTCTCTCTCTCTCTCTCTCTCTCACTGTCCACTCTGCCTGTCAAAAAAAAAAGAATTAAAAAAAAGAGACAGGCATATCCTCAAAGCTGCATGGTCCCAAATGGTAGCTGCCAGCCACATGTGACTATTTATAGTTAAATTATCACAAAAGAAAAATTTAAATTCAGTTCTATAGTCAACTAGCCACAGTTTTAAAAGTATTTATTTTATTTTCCCCCAAAAAACCTTTTACTTAAGAAATATAAACTTCATGCATTTCATAAGTACAACTTTAGGAATATGGTGATTCTTCCCACCATACCTGCCCTCCCACTCACACTCCTACCCCTCCTCCTCCTCTATCTCCCATTTCCAGTCTCATTCTCTGCTAATATTCATTTTCTATTAACTTTATAAACAGAAGACCAGCTCTATAATAAGTAAAGATTTCAACAATTTACACACACACACACACACACACACACACACTTTTCCTTAATAGCTGAGACAAGGAACTAGCCACATTTTGAGTGCTCAATAGCCATGTGTGACTAGGTCTACCATATTGGGCCACATAAATAAGAATGGGGCTGGTGTTGTGGTGTTAACAAGTTAAGCTGCCTCTTGCAATGCAGGTAACCCATATGAGCCACGGTTTGAGTCCCAGATGCTTCACTTCCAATCCATTTCCCTGATAGTGTGCCTAGGAAAGCAGCCGAAGACAGCCCAAGTCCCTGAGCTCCTGCACCTAGGGTGGGAGACCCGGATGAAGCTCCTAGCTTCAGCCTAGTCCAGTCCTAGCTATTGTGGCCATTGAAAGACCAAGCCAGAGGGCAGGCACCGCGGCTCAATAGGCTAATCCTCTGCCTGCGGCGCCGGCACCCCGGGTTCTAGTCCCAGTTGGGGTGCCGGATGGAGAGCTCTCAACCAGCTCTTTCTCTTAGTCTCATATTTGGGTCCCGGTTGCCCCTCTTCCAGTCCAGCTCTCTGCTGTTCCCCAGAAGTGCAGTGGAGGGTGGCCCAAGTCCTTGGGCCCTCACCCGCATGGGAGACCAGGAGGAAACACCTGGCTCCTGGCTTCGGATCAGCGCAGTGCACCGGCTACAGTGGCCATTGGAGGGTAAAGGAAGACCTTTCTCTCTGTCTCTCACTGTCCACTCTGCCTGTCAAAAAAAAAAAAAAGACCAAGGCCGGCGCCGTGGCTCAACAGGCTAATCCTCCGCCTTGCGGCGCTGGCACACCGGGTTCTAGTCCCGGTCAGGGCACCGGATTCTGTCCCGGTTGCCCCTCTTCCAGGCCAGCCCTCTGCTGTGGCCCGGGAGTGCAGTGGAGGATGGCCCAAGTGCTTGGGCCCTGCACCCCATGGGAGACCACTAAAAAGCACCTAGCACCTGGCTCCTGCCATCGGATGAGCGCAGTGCGCCGGCCGCAGCGCGCCGGCCGTGGCAGCCATTGGAGAGTGAACCAACGGCAAAGGAAGACCTTTCTCTCTGTCTGTCTCTCACTGTCCACTCTGCCTGTCAAAAAAAAAAAAAAAAAGACCAAGCCAGAGGATGGCTCTCATTCTCCCCACCCCCACCTTTCAAATCAAGTAACAGAAAGTTCTTTTGGATAAATGCTTTGAAAGAGCTGCAGCATTTGGATCCCCAAGGACTGCTGTGGCGTGGAACAACCATAGCTGAGTGTATCGCTCCTCTATTGTCTGCATGTGGAAGGCTCTGGGCAGACCTCTGAGCTCCCGTCTCCTCTGAAGCCAGGGAGAATGGCCCTGGGGAACAACAGCAGCATCTCGTGGCAGAAAAAGCAACAACAGTTAAAGGATCCTCTATCTTAGAATACTTGAGCTGGTTCTGGTTTTCTATCCAAAATTACCCTATTTTGCTTGAGAATTTTAACATATATTGATTGCTTTCAGCAAAGCAGGGACTGTGTTACGTTTTACACATATGTTTTTTCTTCTTTTCAAAAAACATTTTATTTGAGGCCGGCGCCGTGGCTCAACAGGCTAATCCTCCGCCTTGCGGCGCCGGCACACCGGGTTCTAGTCCCGGTCGGGGCGCCGGATTCTGTCCTGGTTGTCCCTCTTCCAGGCCAGCCCTCTGCTGTGGCCCAGGAGTGCAGTGGAGGATGGCCCAGGTGCTTGGGCCCTGCACCCCATGGGGAGACCAGGAAAAGCACCTGGCTCCTGGCTCCTGCCATCGGACGAGCACGGTGCGCCGGCCGCAGCGCGCCGGCCGCGGCGGCCATTGGAGGGTGAACCAACGGCAAAAGGAAGACCTTTCTCTCTGTCTCTCTCTCTCTCACTGTCCACTCTGCCTGTAAAAAAAAAAAAAAAAAAAAAAAAAAAAAAATTTATTTGAAAGGCAGAGTTACAGAGAGGCAGAAGCAGAGAGAGAGAGAGAGAGAGAGAGAGAGACTTTCATCTGCTGGTTCACTCCCCAGATGGCTGCAATGGTCAGAATCACGCTGATCCGAAGCCAGGAGCCAGGAGCATCTTCCAGGTCTCCCATGTGGATGCAGGGATCCAAGGACCTGGGCCATCTTCTACTGTTTTCCAAGGCCATAGCAGAGAACTGGATAGGAAGTGGAGCAGCCGGGACTCAAACCGGTGCCCATATGGGATACTAGCACTGCAGGCGGCAGCTTTACCTGCTATGCCACAGCGACAGCCCCTATTTTTTTCTTCTAAGCAGAACAAAATCCTGATGAAGTGGGTACAATTGATACCACTCCCATTTCAGAGATGAGATAATTGAGGCTCAGGGAGACCAATCAATCTGCACTCATTAGGGTGAGGCTGTGAAAAGTTTGCTCCTGTACTAGTGGACAGATTTCAAAGCCAGGCAGTTTGAACATTAAAAGGAAGATGACCTCAAACTTACCCCTAAAGTGGTGACGTGAGATATAGGATGTGCAAACAGAGTGCAGGAACATGTGCAGGTTCAAATTCTGTCTCCATTCCTGCAACTTTTGGGGGGCTGCCTTCCTGTCAGACTCCTATTATCCTCAGCAGTAAGCCAGACCTCTCTCTTCACAGATTCCCAACCCTAACTGAATCCACTCATGAAGATTATACAGCGTAGAGACATGCTCAATCAGACGTGCCCCAAATGACGGAGTTAGAAACGTGCCAGGGGATTCCAATACAATCCCATCAAGGTGGCATGTACCAAGGCCATCTCACTAGTCCAAGTGATCAATTTCAGTTCACAATTGATCACACTGATAGGTCTAAGAGTCAAAGGGATCACACAAACAAGACTAGTGCCTGCTCATACTAACTGATAGAATCAAAAAGCGAGAGAATGATCCAACATGGGAAGCGAGATACACAGCAGACTCATAGAATGACAGATGTCCTAAATAGCACTCTGGCCTCAGAATCAGCCCTTAAAGCATTCAGATCTGGCTCAAGAGCCCATGAGAATATTCTAGGCATGGAAAGCCAAGACACTCTGGAAAAAAAAGAAGACCTAAATGAAAGATCTCTGTGAGTGAGATCCCAGTGGAACGAATGGGGCCATCAAAGAAGGAGGTACCTTTCTCTGAAGGGAGGAGAGAACCTCCACTTTGACTATGACCCTGTTGGAATAAGATTGAAGTCGGCGAAGCCTAAAGGCTTCCATAGCCTCGGCAACTCATGACTAGACCCTGGAGAGATTACTGAGGCCATAAACAAGAGTGTCAAATTGTTAAATCAACTTCAGGAGTCACTGTGTACTTACGTCTCATGTGGGATCTGTCCTTAATGTGTTGTCCAATGTGAAGTAATGCTATCACTAGCACTGAAACAGTATTTTACACTTTGTGTTTCTGTGTGGGTGCAAACTGATGAAATCTTTACTTAGTATATACTGAATCAATCTTCTGTATATAGATAATTAAAAATGAAAAAAAAAATCTTGGTGTTAAATTGGAAATTGCCTAGAAAATTAATCAATTTTTTAAAAAAATATATCATGTAGAATCTCTGTCCTTAATGTGCTATACATTGTGAATTAATACTATAACTAGTACTCCAACCGTATTTTTCACTTTGTGTTGCTATGTGAGGGCAAACTGTTGAAATCTTTACTTAATATATAGTAAACTGATCTTCTGTATATAAAGAGAATTGAAAATGAATCTTGATGTGAAGCAAGGGGAGAGGGAGTGGGAAAGGGGAGGGTTGTGGGTGGGGGGGAAGTTATGGGGGAGGAAGCCATTGTAATCTATAAGCTGTATTTTGGAAATTTATATTCTTTAAATAAAAGCGTTATTAAAAAAATTGGAAATTGCATAGAAAATTAATCAATTTAAAAAAATATGTCATGTAGGATCTCTGTCCTTAATGTGCTATACATTGCGAATTAATACTATAACTAGTACTCCAACAGTATTTTTCACTTTGTGTTGCTATGTGAGGGCAAACTGTTGAAATCTTTACTTAATATATAGTAAACTGATCTTCTGTATATAAAGAGAATTGAAAATGAATCTTGATGTGAATGCAAGGGGAGAAGGAGCAGGAAAGGGGAGGGTTGCAGGTGGGAGGGAAGTTATGGGGGGGAGGGGAAGCCATTGTAATCCATAAGCTGTATTTTGGAAATTTATATTCTTTAAATAAAAGCTTTATAAAAAAAAAAGAAAGCCAATTACATTAAATTTGAGATAATAAACTTGCTACCAAGTTATATTACACACCATTTAAGAGAGTCAAAACATGTCAATTCTGAGATCATCTGGCAGCGTGTCAGAGAGCCCTTTTATGAGTGTTTAGCTAAAATTATAGTATTACCTGCAGAGGTTTTTCAAGGTCTCCAATTGCCTTTTTTTTTTTTTTTTTTTGCAACTCAGACACTGACTTCTGCAGCATGTCAAATGTGCTTTCTTGAGTTTCCACCACCTGTCAATCATTGTGAGTCCTTAATTAGGACTCTTCCAAGGAGACTCTGACATCCCAGAGATTCTTCCACACGGCTCCTCGCCCTCTTCCCAGATCAAAATCATGTCAGCAGACACGGTCAAAAAGAGGCGCTTCCTACCTCTTGCGGGGCTGTTTTAACGGTGAGGGTTTTGCAGTGTAGGTGGGGGAGATGGAGTGTGTGTTCGGGGGGTGCTGAGTCATCAGAATCCAGGGCAGCAGAAACTTGCTTGCCTGACATTCTAGAGCCCCTGCCTTGGCCAACAGCTGCTGAAGGTTGTCCTGACATTCTGCCTGTACGGTCGAAAAGTTATGAGCGTTGCCTCCTGGAAAGTAGACCCTCATCAGAAACAGAGCTGGACGCTGCCGAAAGGACTTCAGGCACCAGCTGTGTCCACAGCTGTGCAGCTGCCCAACCTCCCTGATGAACCAGCATTCTTGTGTTGAGCTGCAATTGCTTCTCTGTTGTCTCTAGTAGAAAAGCCAGTGGGAGCCAAGGGAAGGAGAGAATCAGAAGCAAGGGCAGCTGGGGCAGCCAGGGGTGATGAAAGGAGACAGACCCTGAGTGGGAATTGTTTGTAGGGAGAGGAACATGACCCTATAAGGCTCCAAAGAGGGTCCTGGTGGGGTCTCCAAACGCCAGAGGCTGCTCTCCCCTCTGAATGTGCCATTATTTCTGGAACATACATCTGCTGCTATAACAGTCAAAGCTTGGGGTGCTTTCCCAGAATTGTATTAGCCTCATCGCCTTCTAGTCTTGTTGGGATCCTAAGTCAACAGTGCCTTTTCTCTCCATTTATGAGAGATAAGTGGGTGCCAACACTTATCCCCTGCTGCGCCACCCTGTTTAACAAACTCAGTCCCCTACATTGCTGTGGCTCTGCTCCCAGATACTGGACACTCCTTCTGTTCAGCCACTGCTCCCACGGGCAGGAGGCAGGGACATCAGCTTCCTTGTCTTGGCCTCACTGTTGTTTCCCCTCTTTGTCACTGCCTTGGGACCTGGGCTCATGGATACTTCCACCCCACATAGATTTTTCCTGCAAAATGTGAGAGCTCTCTCAACCAGCTCTCTCTCCTAGTCTCGTATTTGGGTCCAAAAGCTAAAGGAATCAAATCAATTATACCATATCACTTATGCTTCTGGGAGTAAGGGGGCACTAATACTAAGTATGGCAGGTCAGCAGGAACAATTGTAATTCTCAGACAAGCCGGATGTACCTGTTCATTCATCCTCTCAAAAAAGATGTCACTCTAGCTTGGAGATTTGCTACTACCTCTGGGGGAAGCAAACTTCTCAGGAATTGGCACCACCTTGGGGTACAAACTATGTCCACTTTACTGAGATGAACCTGAGTCCTGAAGCTTAGCATGGTTTGGCAGCTGGAGGCAGGAGAGTGCCTGTCTTCTTGATTCTCTCTTCCTCGCCAGCTAGGCCATAGGAGGCCTTACCCTCCTGATTGAGTTTAAGAGAGACTCCCTCCCTAGGGATCCAGGGTCACTCAGGGTCCCCTCTCCAGACCCCTCAGGAGGCCCAGCACCCCTCACATAAGTAGCTCTCCAGTGGGGACAACTGCTACTGCCACCACCACTGTCCCAGCTGCAGGGTGACCCTGGTTTGCAAATCCAGAGCAAGATCCATCTCATCTCAGTGAGAGAGGCAGGCTAGGAGCACAGCTGTGAGATGATGTCTTTCTTGGGCAGTGTGAAACTCGTCAGACACAAGACCTGGTATTGAGGTTAGACACCTATGGGTGCCTTTTTCTGGGGAGGGTAATTAGCAAGGAGAATGAAAGGAAGAGAGAAAAATCAGATTTTGTGCATCAAGCAAAATTAGCAATCTCCAAAATGCCAATCGGTGAAGCACCTGCCCTTAGAAATTCACAGGTTTCTTTGAAGGCATTCTCTTAACTGCAGTGAGTGGGTGTGGTGGTAGGGAGGGGGCAGGACCCAGTAGAGGGCAACTCTCCAAGCACCAATCCTACTTTATGAATCACTAGTCTAGTTTTAAAACAGCCACTCCTGAAACACCCACTGTTGTCTGCAGCTCCTAACATAGAGGGATCCAGAGCAGAACCACCCAGGCCCTTGCTGCCCACCTGTCTCCATCCTGTCCAACCCCTTCCAAACTGAGATCGGGGATGGGTGCTTACACAAGCCTTTCTTGATGCAGAAAACAAAAAATCGGCAAGTCTTTCCAAGGCTCATTAAAGTACAAAGCCAAAGTCAAATTTCTGCCATGGTTTCAAATGTAATGACCACTTAGTAATCCAAGCAAGGCCCAGAAGGGAATGAGAACAGGATGAAATACTCAGATGACAGGTATGGTGGGGCAATAAGGGTGGCCTTCTATGTTTCTTTTCCTGTGATAGCTGTTAGAACATGAGAAATACTTCGACCAAATGAAGCACTCTAACATCAGTTGCTTCAAAAGGAAAGCATCCCATTTATGTGGAAAGGGTAGGCCTTGGTGGACATGTGTGGCTCCTCTTGGGGCAAGGCTGGGCTGTGGGAGCAGCATCTTTCCCACACAAGCAGGAGCCAGAGGGTAGGACTGGGTCTCAGGTGACATCTTGACTGTGTTTTTGTAACACATCCACAGCACCCCCACAATGTGACTGGAGGCAGATCCCACCCCACTCTGCCCACCAAGACTCTCTCAGGGTCATGGGGGATGCAGATGCCCTGGCCTCTCAGAGATCTGTTCCCTTGCAGGGCCCAGCAGAGCAGTTACTTCTTCTCACATCAGTAGACACCTTGAGTCAATCAAAACCTCCTCTGAATGTTCCAACATGAGACGCAGTCCACAAAGCAGACTCATAGAATAACACTCTGACCTCAGAATCAGCCCTTAAGGCATCTTGGTCTGGCTGAAAAGCCCACTAGGGCATTTCAGGCATGCAAAGCCAAGACACTGTGGCAAAAAATGTTCTATATGAAGGATCTTTGTGAAAGAGACCCCAGTGGAAAGAAGTGGCCATCAAAGAAGGATGTACTTTTCTCTGAAGGGAGGAGAGAACTTCTACTTTGCTTATGACGTTGTCTAAATACTGACAGGGACTGTGGATTCAAAAGGCTTCCATAGCCCTGGAAGCTCATGTCAAGAGCCTTGGATGATCACTGATGTCATCCATAAGAGTATTAATTGTTAAGTTAACAACAGGAGTCACTGTGCACTAACTCCCCATGCAGGTCCTTTGTCCTCAACGAGTTGTATTATGAAAGTTAACTGTAAAACTAGTTCTCAATTTTTTGTGTGTGTGCATGTATGTGCAAATTGTTTCTTTACTTCATATAGAGTTGGTCTTCTGTGTATAAAATTAATTGAAAATGAATCATACTGCTATATGTTGTACCTATGAAATTTATATTAAATAAAAGCTTAATAAAAAAATAAATAAAAATAAGGAATAAAAAAAGGAAATTAATTTGAATGGAGAATGGGACTGAGAAGGGAGAGGGAGGAGAAGGTGGGTTGGGAGGGTGGGTATGGTGGGAAGAATAACTATATTTCTAAAGTTGTGCTTATTTTTAAAAATTGATTAATTAAAAAAAGAAAAGAAAAAACTCCTCTGGCTGAATCTTGCTTACCTTGGCAAGTACATGACAAATACCAATATGAGGGCACTATAGAAAGTTCCTGAAAAATGGAATTAAAAGATAACTTTGTTTCAGTGCAAAAAAATTTTTGAAATCCACACATCTAAGGGACCATCAAAATTTTCATGAAAAAATGTATTATGAAAAATAATACAAGGATTAAAAAAAACTGCACCAAAATAAGCTTATCTATTTGTTCCATGAGCATTTTGAAGTATGCTCATTCAGCTCTTGCTTCATGCTACATTTTGAGTCCAATTTAAGTCATTATCTGAAAGCTGCCCTGGACTCTGTTTAGAGACAAGAAGAGAAGCTGAAATGTCTTTGAGTTTGTGACTGGGAGAGGCTGGATGCACATCCACAGACAGCGATAGATTTCAGGTGCTTTAAATAAAAAAGTACAGGTAACAGCTGATAGCTAACGTGGTGAACGGCTCGTGGTGTGCCAGGGACTGTGTGAGCAATGTGATCCATGACCTTACGTCATCACCATCTCCCTGCGATGTCCACATCATCCCCCTCCTCACTGTATGGGGCTCTGGGGAAGAGGGTAAAGTGACTACCCTCACTTTGCAGACCAGGAAAGAGGAACTCAGATCCAGAAACGTGCCCAGAATGAGGCAGTGTCAGAACACCAGGCCTTGGGACTCTCGGACTTGCTCTTTTAACCACTGTGTCTCTATTGCCTCAGGAGACATGAAAGACCTGTGACTGATACTTATGAGGTTTGAACTAAGGTTCCCTCTTTTGTTGCTTGTTCTAACTCCCAGATTCTCTAAATCTGGAAGGAGCCAAGAGATCATTTGGTGCACCTCCTTTCTTGAAACACAAAACGGTGCTCTCTGGGCCTGGGCCCTGGAATCAGTGCCAGGTCTAGGAGAATGGGGCATGGGCAGAATGGGTTATGGGCCCAGCCTAGGAATGGGGCAGGTGGGGCTACTTTCTTAACCCTCGGGGAAGCGGAGGTGAGAAAAGCTGTGTGGACAGCTCAGCTCATTACTGGCTGACCTGCTGATTTGGGCCCATCCCGGAGTCTGCATGAACAAACCCAATTTTCATTGCCCAGAAGAAGGAAAGTGATTGCCCATCCTCCCCCCCCCCCCGTGGGATCGCTCACCCCGGAGAAGTTGAGTCTATAAATAAGGTTGGTCATTGCCATTAGACAGGCTAAGCCTTCATCACCTTGACATGTTGAACACCAGCAAGGCTAAAACGAGAGTGAGGAACAAGTGCTGTGGCTGCCTCTTCTGACTCAGTGTGTTACTCACCAGCCGTGACTAGGAGGCGGTGTGTAGGACCACACACAAGCCTAAGTGCGTTATTCTGCAACACAGAACCTTCTCCCCTGCCTGTCAGCCTTCTGGAATCAGAATTTTCAGTCCACAAACCAAGTATCCCTTCCTCCAGCCCAAAAGGTTAACTAACCACTCTGGAGCACGCACCATGCACTATGCAGAGATTCATATGCACTGTCTCCTTCAATGTCTACAACAGCCCTCGGAGGTCAATGCCATCACTATATCACCTCTGTAGTAGTTTCCTTCATGTTGCTATAACAAAACACCTGAACCTCCATACTTGCAGAGATGCTCACTGTGCTTACGGCTTTGGAGGCTGACAGTCCAAGATGGCGTGGTTGCATTTGTCTGGACTCTGCGAGGGTCCCCTTAGCTACACTGCAAGACAAAAGGGGATCTCAAGGGAGAGGAGCCAGGAGGAAGATGTCACTCAGCATGAGGGTTTCTGGGGTCAAGCTCACTCTTTCATGATAACTCACTTTCCCAAGAACCAACAGGATTCCCCCAAGAACCACATTAATCCCCTCCGGGGTCAGTGTCCCTAAGGACCTCACCACCTATAGCCCCACCTCTTAAAGTGTCCATCAACTCAGTATTACCACACAAAAAGGACTAAGTTTCCAGCCCATGAATTTTGGGAGATACACTCAAACCACATTCAAACCGTAACAATCCTTGTTCTACTGATAGGAACATTAAGATTTTATTTAATTATTTGAGAAGTAGAGTTCAGACAGTGAGAGGGAGAGACAGAGAGAGAGGTCTTCCATCCACTGGTTCACTCCCCAATTGGCTGCAATGGCCGGAGTTGTGTTGATCCGAAGCCAGGAGCCAGGAGTCTCCCATGTAAGTGCAGGAGCCCAAGGACTTGGGCCATCCTCCACTGCTTTCCCAGGCCACAGCAGAGAGCTGGACGGGAAGAGGAGCAGCCGGGACTAGAACTGGTGACCATATGGACTGCAGGTGCTACAGGCAGAGGATTAACCTACTGCACACAGTGCCGGCCCCTGATGGGAACATGGAGGCTTACGGGCACTGGCTGGTAACACTGAGTGTGCTCTCCTCCCGGAGCTGCTTTGTATCCCTAGGAGCCCGGTGGCTGTGACTGCAGCAACAGGGCCTTTTTGCCCTGTGATTCCAGTTGAGTGGGGCCAGTGGCTGAGATGCAGAGTCAGGAGAGGAGAGGGAGAGTGTGTATCCCCTCATCTTTCCCCGCTGCGCTACTGCACTCCAGCACAGCTCCAGTCCACTCTCCATGGATTCAGCTAACTCTGTCCCTGCTGGCAGAAATGTGACAATGGCTTCCCCTGCTGTTATTCCTGGGGACTTTACCATCCCTCATTGGTTTTGCCAAACGTTCCCACACTGCCTGAATATCATTTTTTTATTAAGCTCGCTCAGTTAAATTCCTTGAGTATACCATCGCTTTCCTGCCAGGACTGTGGCTGAAGGAGAAACTGAATTTCTTGCTCAAGTTAGCACAGCTAAATATGGTAAATCTGGGATTAGAAATCTTGGCAGACCGGCTCCACAACCCACCATTTAAATCACTATCTACATTGGGCACAGCATCAAATAAACCCACCAGTGATAGAGGACAAGAATGCAGCTCCTAATTTCAAATCCTCTTTGCTTTCACAGATCCTGCCATTTAGATGAACAGGGCCCACTATCACAGTGACGTGCTCCCGGTGACTGCCAAGGTCGCCCTCATTTCCCCAGCACGGTCAAGGCCACTGTGAAAATGAGCTGTCAGAAACTCAAGAGCTTGGCATGGGGAGGCTTTCTCTCACACATCCAGGCCCCTGCTCACTTGTCACCCGGACCTAGCTGAGCACACAAACACTGCTACAGTGAGACCTGGACGAGACCTCTGCCCACTGCCCGTACTGTCCCCATGCCATAGCCTGCGAGAGCACAGATCTCCCAAGGCAAGTCGCCACTCTCTCCCTAGCTCTGAAGCCTCTTCAGCTGCTTCCGTGACTCTCTCTGTGCCTCAACTCTCTATCCTATAACAAAGTGGTGCTCTGGGTCACGGTAACTCAAACAGGAAACTTAGTCCTTGGCTGTGACAAACACTTTCTTCCAAGTGTGTATCTATTTAGTAGACTTTGGGGAAGGAGAGGAAAGGTTTCCCTTGAGGCAACACAAACAATTTCAACAGAACATTAAACACCCTTATTTTTAAATCTTTAAAAGATCTGTGGACAACACTCTAGCATCACCAATTTGCCAGTAGCTGCTTCTCACACAGAACCCAGCTTCCTCCCATCTTGTTATCTCCCTGTCTTTTTCTCCTCTTTTCAAGAATAAAAACCAACATTGGTGTGTTGCTCTCCTGTAGTGCATTTGTCTTCTTAGTTGCCTTGGCTCCTGTACCCATTTCAACATGGAGTGGTCTTTTCAGTGCATTTCTTTTAGCCACGCACTCCCCACAGGAGAGAGCAGCTGATGAGTCAGTGGTCACTACGTCACACATCAAGATAGGTGGGCACCTCTGTAATGCAGTTAGAAGTGTTACTCCCCTTGCCCTCTGTAAACTAGAAGTGTGGAGGAAATCGTCAAATGATTTGATCGACAGCAAAGATGGTGAATGGTGAAACAACATCCAAAGACAAAAAAAAAAAAAAAAGAAAAAGAAAAAGCATAGTGGCTGCTGAAAGACAGAGTTCAGGGGTTGGCCTAATGGTGCTTCCTGTCTTCCACGTACCATGGGACTCGAGCTGGAGCTCTCATCATGCTGAGCTTCCCTTTCTTTGTCTACCAACTCTGTGATTCTCAAAGTGTGGTTCCCAATCCAGCAGCCTCAGGATGACCTGGGACCACATTGGAAATGCAGATTCTCAGGCCCCTGCAGACTCAGAAATCCTGGGGCCAGGGCTCTGCAATCCATACTTCAAGAAGCCCATGAAAACACCTGTCACAGTCAATGTGAGAACAACTGACCAACTACATCGTGAGGAGTTGTTCTCTCGCAAACCTTCAACAGCCACAGTTCTTCCCCAGATGCCCAAAGCCCTCACTGTTTCCTCCCCATCCTCAAAACACAGTAAGTTTTGAGATGTGTGCACCTTCCATTCTATTTGCCTGGGCTGTTCTCCCCAGTGGCATCTGCGTGTCTTTCGGGTGCCCTCGCTGTATACAGTACATGCCTCCTGATAGTCCCCGCCCCAGAAATCTATGCATTTTCTTTATATCACTAGTTACCATCGACTGCTAATTTATTTTTCTCCCTCCCTCCTGAAATACAAAGTCATGAAAGAGGGGCCACATCTATTGCTTTTCTGTATCCCAAAAACTTAGCAGTAGGCCCAGAACCGTCCTGCAGAACTTTCTGAAATGATAGAAATGTTGGGGCCCTCTTCATCCAAATGGCAACTATTAGCCATTTGAGGTACCTACTCGGGTACTTGAAATTGAGCTAGTTTGGCTAAATGACTAAACTGACATTTTTATTTTAACTTCAATTAATTAAAATAGCCATGTGTAGCTACTTTCTACTGCACTGAACAGCACAGATCTAGATGCTCAAATTGAACAAATGAATGAATTCCTTGTCAAAAGTGCCTAGAACGTGATAAACTTGCCAACAGTAAGCAAAGAACACTTTCATTGTCTCTGATGTGTTCAATTACTCTTTTTATTATTATTATTTAACCCTACTTTAGGTAGTAACTAACTTCTACATTCCATTGAAATTGTTTTCAAGTGCTTACCAACACTCTGTTAGAAATTTTTA
This sequence comes from Sylvilagus floridanus, assembly GCA_949820135.1. Lineage (NCBI taxonomy): Eukaryota > Metazoa > Chordata > Mammalia > Lagomorpha > Leporidae > Sylvilagus > Sylvilagus floridanus. The sequence continues at coordinate 17,909,671 of OX463239.1, read as the reverse complement.
GCTGAGAGGTGGGAAATAAAAGGTGGAAAGTACACACATTAAGATGGTTTTGAAGGTGAAAATGAGTTATTCCTGGTATTGGAAGTTTGGGTTGGAGAAAACAGGAGGAATGGGTCCAAATCTCTTCTGATTTCTAATAGATTCTGCTTACAGACCTGGCAACTGCTGGAGATGGAGAAAACCAGACCTCTTTTTAGCAGAAGACATATAGCAAGGTAGATAGAAAGAACCCAGTCAAAAATGCTTGGATTATTTGTCATCACAGAAAATTGATTAACTTCTCTGAGCCTCAACTTCTTGATCTACAAAACGGAAATATTAACACCTACCTCATATAGCTAAATATGTCAACTGCTTAGCATGCGGAATGTGTAGTTCCCCTCTTCCATGGTCAAAAGTTTTACAAGTCCAAGGGGAAATCCGTTTACGGGAAAGTTTTCTTTCTCTAAAATATTCCCACTCCTTATACTTTTTGAAGGTAACTTCACTTAACATTATCCTAACCTTGTGTCCCTCTGTCTTGAAGACTCGGACACCTAATTTTCCACTTTAGAGAACAGTCATCACTGCCTTGGTTAGTATCAGGTGATTTGACATACTCTTAACCTTTCTATCAGATGTATGAGAATATATTCATAGCCCAAACTTCTTTTTTTTACAGACTAAAAATGAGATTTGATTCTTCCAGTTTCATAATTCTTGTTATACATTTTCTAACAAGGAAGAACATGGCCCATGTCATCTTCATTATTAGGAATATTGTAATACCAAAGTGGGCTCTGATTTCCTGAAATATTCGTGCAGTTTGATACTAGATCAGTTTCTTCCCTTCCCTTGCTTTGTACCTTCAGTGTTTCTCTGTTTCTGTCTCTCTGTCTGTCTGTCTCTCTCTCTCTCTCTCTCTTTCTCCTTCCCCTGGATTCTCCCAAAAACATTACCTCAGGCTTCCACTTGGTGGCTTGTTTGACCTCAAGAATAGGGGCACCAGATGGACAAGTGACTAGTGCATGAGGAAAACTATTACAAGAGTAATCATTTTTCCTGTTTTCTTTTGAGAATGCTGATACATGGGACATCAGTGACAAGTCAGGGCCAGCCAGAGAGTTGCTCACTGTTACACATGATTGGCTCTCACAGAACTGCTGAGGAGCCTTATAAATTGCAACACAAAACTATCTGCCTGGGAGAGGAAAGAGGAAAGCAGCTGCCCATCTATCTTCATCGCCATTGCTAAAATTATTTTATTTATTTGAAAGGCAGAATGACAGAGAGCAAGAGACTAAGAAAGAGAGCTCTTCTATTCACTGGCTCGTCCCCCAAATGGCCACAAGAGCTGGGCAAGCTAAAGCAAGGAGCCAAGAACTCCATCTGAGTCTCCCACACAGACAGCAAGAGTGCAAGAACTTGAATCATCTGCTGCTGCCTTCCCAGGCACATCAGCAGGAAAATGGATCAGAAGCAGAGCTGCTGGGACTGGAACTGGTGCTCAGATATGGGATGATGGTGTCCCAAGTGGCAGCTTAATCCACTGCTCTATAATGCTGGCCCCACTGATACGTGAGTTGTGCATGACTGGGTATTGATCTGGTTCCCACGTGTGCCCTCAGGACAGCCCAGCATCAGAGACACAAGACAGCCACAGCACACGGCTAATCTGGCTGGCTGCACTGACGCTTGCACAGACCTCGACCCCACGGTAATGGTATAAGAAAGAGGAGGCTGAGTTGTGAAAGAAAGTACTATCTGTTTCTTGCCCGTGTGTGTGCCCTTATTTAAATTCAATCTATCAAAGGACATGCCATGATGGCAGCCAACCACAACCTCTGTGACGGCTTAATTCAAGAGAATTAGTAGAACAAGCTCCAGTTGCTACTGTTGCACCAGATCCCAAGACTATAATAATATTCTTCATCTCCCTCCTCTACCACCCATCTTAGACTTCTCCAATCCTTAACCAGAATCTTGCCTGATCCAGATTGCTTTCTCGAAGGATGACCTTGAGTTTTAGAGTTTCAGCACAATTCATCAATGAATCTGAAAATATTTCCATACAGGCCCTCTGAGTTTCACAACATTCCTTGTGTTGACAACTGACTAACCTAAGTCTGTCATTTTCTTTCTATGGAGTCTCTTAAGCAGTCTAAGCACACCAAGCAACTCAATCCTTACAATTACCACTGCTCCCTATTGTGTAAGGACAATGGCTACCACACACACCAGTGCATTCTGCACTGCCCCTCATCCCAATCCACCACAAATAAGAGATTTAGTAAGTGAGACACTGCTGGCCAGGTACCACCACTCCAATCACCACCAGAAAGAGAGTCCTTATTACTTCTGACCAGTGATCTCCCTCCAAAATCCCAGTCCTGTTTATCCTAGCCTGAGTTTCCCTGAACGCAAAGTAGTAACCCACACCATTGCAAGCTAGTGGGAGTAGCAGCCAGTGCAGAAGCGATTGGTACTGCAGTGACTGCAATAAAAGACAGCATTTGTTGTGGTACCAGAGGTGTCTAAGGCACGCCCTCCAAAATGTCCTTAGTTTCTAGTTTGCCCATGATTATACCAGTTAATTTGTTCTCAGCTGTTTCCCAGTTTAGACCACAAGGATATTTTCACTCAGAGCGCTCATGCTCACTTACTCCCTCCCTCTTCCTCCCCCGTCTCTGGAAGCACACACAATATTCCCCAATAGAATTAACTTTCCTTAGTTATTTTTCTTCTCTGTTGCTGTTTTTCCCTATTTTACTACTGACTTCTGCAGAAATATTCTGGCTAGAATGCATTGTGTGTTGAGGTAAATAAAGAATGGACCTAAAGAAATTTCTTTCTACTGAGTCGTGAGTCAGGGAACAGATCTTGTGCCATGTAGATTTTATTTTAATATACTTAATGCAGTACTACATTCCTCAAGTACTGTCAGAGTAAGAACTGCCCTTTTGGGATAGAAAAATCACCTAAGCAGTGCTGAGAGCCATGAATTGTAGATGGAAGTGTTTTATGGTCCTAGAAACCAATGGTATATGAATATAGAACATTATCAACTTCTTAACATGTGGCCACTGTAAAAGAACAGGCTCGCTCGTGTCATTACACAGATATTACAATACCCGTATTCTTCTTGTTTCTATTTAAGAACCAAACAAGAAGTGTTTATAAAGTGTAAAATGATTTTAGATCAATGTGATAAATTTGAATTGCAAACTACTTATCAAATGAATGACAAAAGCTAACTACAAACATGATTCTGAATAACTGGAGCATCTGTTGCACACGACAGATTGAAGCAGGTGTTTAAATGACCACAGACATGGTTCAGTAATTTCAGGTTATAACTCAACTTTCAGTATTTTCTTTGGTGGCCTCACATCTTGAAGCACTTAGGGAGACAGATTATCCCCCTAAAAACTAACATTCAATATAGGCTGATGTAATAAAAATTAAATGCCTTAAAAACTGAATGTAAATCATAGCTAGGAGCCAATGCTGCAGTTTCTATAGCATGGAAAAACAGTCAACCAGTCAATTGTTACAACTCTCACTTTATGTTTCTCTCGTCAAGAATAAATGTTTGTTACAAATGAGATTTCTGCCATCAGCAGTCTTTGGTGACCTAGACTGCTTATCTCATTGGGTCTTGATATTCAGTTAAATGAACTCGACCATGATTAGCACCAAGCACAGCACTTGGCCAACACCAAGAGCTCACTTAGTGTTTGTGATTTTTCATCACTAAGTAAAAACAGATTTGGGGAATTTACATTTTATTTACATAGCACAAAACCCACCTAATTCAACAAATCCCCAAATGAAACTTTAAAAAGACCCTCATTATGTGTATGAAAAAATACCTGAATTTGCAAATTTCTGCCAGCTCTCTTTCTGAAGTTTAAACATGAACAGAAGTGTATCCAAAAGAGCATGTTTGAAGATTGTCAATCAATCTGTCCTATTTTTATCTAATAATACTTTGTGAAGAACAAAAATTTACTTTTGCACCCAAAGACAACAATATTTTAAAATCCACTGAGCTTTTTCATGTGCTTTATTTAAATCCATGTCCCACTCTGTGGGAGAAATTTGGAGGAGGACAGCTTGGTGGAGACAGTTACAAAGGGGAACTAAAACAATAAAACATTATTTGGTAAGATATGCGTCCTCTAGCATCACCTTGCTCTCCCTCTGATCTGCAGACCATTTAGAGCTAAAAGGGATGCAGAGAGGTTGGATCCGGAGGGCCTTGTGGAGCAGACAGAAGGGGCACAAAGAGCCATGACTTCTCTTTGTAATAAGGACAAAGAAAAAGAAGACAATGGACCTAGCGGTGGACATTTGCCCATCTAATTTAGTCACGTGAAACCAAATGTAGAAAACATGTGTGCCCTATATTAATAATAAATGACACAAAAATACCAATTAGACCCAAGAGAGTTGAACTGAGCAAGCTTTTAATCAATTTAGGTCACTACAGTAAGTATCCTTTTTTTCCAGTGTTTCTCACAACAGCATGTATTATCTACTCTCATGGTCATTCCATCTTACTGTCTAATTATAAAAGCTTTGGTTTGGGGGCAAAGGCAAAGAAAGGATTTTCTAATCCCTTGGGGTACAATATGACATTTGCAAATGGATGTCCTGTGACCAAGACTTTTTTCAACTGTGTTCTCATTTGCATCACATGGAAGTAGCTGAAGCTAACTGGGCAGTCATGGACCATCAAATGCCAAAAAAATCTTGTTAACAAGGAAACACACACTTTGTTCATTCAAATGCAACTTCGGGATTTTCACAAGTCCTTCCTCATTTTTCTTTATTCCTTTTAAAACAACCATGGAAATTGTAGCTACAGGGAGCTAACAACATAGCTTGTAAATTACAATACTAATTTTGTGTAAAAATACAAGTGTGCATATACAGAATATCACAAATACACAGAAAAAAAGATCAGAAACACACAGACCAAAATGTTAACAATTATCTCGGGGTGGATAATTATTTCTGATGTTTTTCTGCATTTCCTCAATTCTGCATGATTGCCACTGAGACCCTCCAGAATCCAGCCTTGTGCTGACATGGCAACTGTGGGGAAACTTGTAATTGTCATGTAGCTACCTGATGATTGTCTATGACCGCTGTCGAAAAGGCCATCAAACCATGTAGTCCCAGGACCTGTGTTGCTTGTGCGATTTTTCAGGATTTGCACATCCAAATCCTGACACCATCTACATAAGGATGAGCCTTGAAAGAAGAATTTCTTGGATCTGTTTTCAAGAAAAACAAGACACTCCTCTCTGCTGCTTATGTCAAAGAATAAGAAATTCTTGTATTCGTTTTTAAAAATCAAGGGTCAGTGAAGTCCTAGATAGCAACTCAAACCTAGCCTGAAAGTGTCATCACCTAAAGGTATCTGGAGAGTTTCCCAGATGTTTAACTTGAGTTTTATTAAATTTAATGTTATTTCTTTGGCACCTACTATTAAAAGTCACAGAGAAATCCGATGCATGGACACACACTTTGTAGAAAATGAGAGCTGCCTATATACTTTTGGCACACTTGTAGGCCTTAGTTTTTCTCCCTGGATAGTAAATAATACCAGTCCCTCCAGAAGTCAAAACACTGGCACATATCTGGAAGTGCTCCAAAATCCATCACCCATGTTAGTGTCAACCATTGTCCTCTCTCTTCTCCACATTCAACCAGTCCCAAGTCCTGCTGGTTACTGCTCCCTTCTGAGAACCTCCACAGCCCATCCTCCCTCCACATTTGCTCTTACAACTGGGTCCAGATCATAGTCACCTCCCACCCACACTGGTTTTGACTTCAGACTTTATCCCTCCCAATCTAGTCTTCCCATGACCTCAGGCCTGATCATATCACATCTGAACATGATTCCTTTCTATGATTCCAACTGCCCTCAATATAAAGTCCTAATTCCTTGGCATGACCCAGAAGACCCTTCAGGATCTGCCTCATATTTCACACTGCACTTTCCCCCTAAAATCTCAACTCTCACTTCCCTTGAGGACCTAGAATGTCCATAGCTCACCGTTGGCTAGGACGTGCATTCCATTCTCGTTTGCCTGAATAATCCCTACCCATGCTTCTGGCGTCCGGTGTGCTGGCCTAGGGAGAAATGCCCCCCATCTCCTTGGGAGGGTTAGATGCTCCTTTTCTGGATGCATGGTGTACCTGAGATGAAACTGTTCATTTACTCTCTTCCTCTACTAGTCCTTAAGCTCTTTCTGATCACGGACAATGTTTTGCTCCTCTTATTCCCCAATGCTCAATACACTGCCAAGCAGTGTAAAAGGTATAAAAAAGGTATAAAAAGTATAAAAGGTACTAAATCAGTACTGATTCAGGAAGAAGCAATAATATCAAGTGTTCTTGGCTTACCAAAGAGAGACTCACTAACCGTCCTCACTCTCCTTGACACAGACCCTTGGGATTTGATTCTTCAATTAGAAACTATTTCCTTTCTTTCTTTCTTTACGCATGAAATAAGAGGAAATGGCCAAAGGGGTTTTACACCCAAGTTTATTTTGGGAAGAATGTATTTATTCCCTCCTCAGGGGTATACTTTAGTTTGGTAATGAAGAAGTCTGAAGCTATGCTGGGAGACAGGAAGTTTTAGATTTGCTTTAATGCTATTGGTGCCCCCTTTATTTCACTGCTAAGTGTGAAGCTGCCCACAACACTGGTTAACCAAAACCTCAGCTTCCTGAACTTTGAGACCAGAGCAGATGATCTGTCCACCATAAAGGTCATAAAATAACCCAGTGGGCACTCAGTTTGCTTTCCATTTGTTCGCACTCTGCAACAACTCATTCTCAAGTCTTCTATTCTCAACTCACAACAGGTTACACCTCTCAGCAATACCAGCCTTGAACTTCAGATCTGTAAGTTGCAATTCCCCGGTGAGAATTCATAATCTGTGTTACAAGTTATTAGTGGTTACCACTCATATTACTGTTCCTGGTGCTTTCTGAGGGGAAAAAGTAAAATCTGTGCTTTTTTATTACATGGAAGATTTGAGAGGATTCTATTTAAATATTTTTGAGTTTCTTTTTTTTTTTTTCGAGCAAACTGGATAGAATGATGGAGAAGAGGGTTTGTTTCTTTGTGCTTTCCAGGAGGAAATTTCTTTCCGTCTCTCTCTCTCTCTCCCTCTCTCTCTCTCCCTCTCTCCCTTTCTTCCTTATTTCCTTTCTCTCTTTATCCCACATTCACACAATAGAAATTTGCATTAATTACTAAGTTAGATCCATCTATTATCACAAATAAGAGACTCCCAATGCATTTATATAACAGTGACTTACAAAGTAAATACTGCTTTTTTTTCTACATGCAGAAATTAAGCCACGTGATTCTGTTTCTAGCTATGTTGACTGCCAAAGTTTATAATTATCAGAACAACATAATTAGATGTCTCTCCTCAGTCCATCTTGAGCTTATCAGTCTAATAGTTACCCCAGAAAGGAGTTGTGTGTCTGGGTGGGTGGAAGGGTGCCAAATGTGTAGAGATGGGACGTCTATTAAGTCAACACAGTAAATTTATTCCCAAGCCATTTCCCATTCCTAGAAGTTTACATTCACTCATTCGAACTAACTTATAATTAAGGAAGATATTTAACTGGGATTAAACTCATTTAAAGTAACAAAGCACCTCTCAGCTCCTCCTTCATCTTGGACTTCAATTCTCTCTCACCATATTCATTGTAACTAGTGCAGGGTAGTTTTCTTTGATGGTGAGGATGGAAAGAAAATAGATTCATGGAGCTTTATGATCCCCCCACAATGATCTTCCTCCTTTGCATTCTTCTCCTTGAGGTCTGCAACATTTTTCCAAGCATTGGTCCACTCAGAACTTTGGTCTCTCCTAGCACATTCTAATGTTTTGTGCCATCTTTACACCTGCCTTGTATTATGGTTTCTTGCCCATCTCCTACCCATATTCCTTTCCTTGTCACCACACTTTCATACATCCTAAAAAGGAGAAATTGTTTTCCTCAGTCACAATCCTGCCCCTTCAGATGCTTCTGTGGCCACCACAAAGCCTGTTTTGCAAAAGGCCACAGATCTAGAACCCTGCACCAAATTATAAATCTATTTCCAAAGACTGGTTTTTTGGCACCTGATAGGAACATTGACTACTTGTATCCACAGAAATCACCATGTCCATGCATAATTGAATTCTTCTCTTCCAAGCTGTGGATGGGATTCTTAATCAGATGTTTCCTCTAGACTTCCACAGGAAGAAACTCTCTGTAGGTGCACCGAGCGAGGCACTAGGGCGTGCAGAACTTTCTCTGTCAATCTATATTATTTTCGTCTCAACATTTTTGGTTTTGGTCTTTACAAAAATAATGAAATGGAAAACGAGCATTGATTGTGATGCAGCTACTTAAACATGTTCTAAAATTTTGCTTTCAACATTGCCCCCACATTTTAGGCCTATGTAAGAGATATAGGTACTTTAAGAAAACATTTCTGGAAAACCACATTTGAGACAGTTTATGAGTTGAAGTTGAGGCAAAGGCATTGCTAAGGGAATCTGTTGCCCTGGGATACCAATTACCTCCAAATATTGCTTATAAATTAAGCCAGCACCAACTAAAATCGGCTGTTTACAGAAAAGGAAGAAACCAAAGAAATACAAAAGAAACATAATGCCCTCTGATTACAGAAAGACACCAGGGGCATGGAGGGACCCTGGGCTCTCCATCCCAGCCTGCTGTTCTGTTTCTAGCAGCTTCTATCCTTTTCTCTTTTTATTTTCCTTCCTTCAACACAGCAGGTGTTACTGAGGGGACAGCATGGCTAGGGAAAGGGTCTCTTCCTGCAGGGGTCTGCTCTCCTTGCTTCTCTGGTTATTGCTGCTGCTGTTAGCAACACCTGACACGAGATCGACCCTCAACGCATTCTGAAGTGTAGGACACAATGTCCACTATAGGCAGTATGCTGTACAGCAGATCTCTGTAGCTCACTCATCCTGCATGACTGAATCTTTACAGACAGTTCCCAGTTCTCCCTCCCCCAGAGACCACGGGGACACCTCTGCTTCTGAGTTAGGCTGCTTTAGACACCCTGTATACCTGGGATTGTGCGGGATTTGTCCTTCTACAACCTGTTTATTTTACTTAGCTATTGCCCTCCAAGTTCATCTTTGTTTTTGCAATAACAAGATTCCTTTCTTTTTTAATGATGGATAATAAGCACATTTTCTTTATCTTCTTGTTTAAACAGGTTTGTACAGAAATCTACTGTGATCTAAGTAAGTTCTTTGTTTAAACAGTGAAATGTCCCTAAAAGGGCTGCACACATTTCTGCTTCAGTTTAAATTCACACACATGTCATCCTCACAGACCTCTGGAAAATGAAAATGTGCATCTGTTATCTGTAACTTTATCATCCTACAGTTGGAAAACTCAACCTATCAGCCATGTTCTAGTTAATTCAACAGACTGAGAAGCCCAAGGTGTTGATGGCCATCAGGTGTGGCTAAATTAAGTAGCTTATTGTGTATCTCTGAAAACAGCTTGTCAACATCACACTCATTTACTCCAAACCTTAGGAACACTTACAGCAAGGGGCTGCTCTTACAAATGGAAAATTTCCCTTATACAATACCAGCATGTCTCTACTCTTGACATTACCGTTACATGTGAATGCTATGGGTCTGGATTCCATCTTTACAGTATGCTGAGCTCATTCGTCAATTGCTAACTTCTATTTGACTGTTCAAAGCTTTTCATTTCTCTTTACCAAATTCACACATCTTCTTACATCTCTCGGCAAAAAGAGTTAAAACTGATCAAGGCAAACATTCTTGTGGGCCAGTCACCATTCAAAAATGGATTCCGGAATATTCCTCCATTAGTGCCCTAGAGATGATACTTAACTCTCTGTGATGGTAAAGGAAATGGCTGAGATGGAGGAGAAAAAGACTTGCATTAGCAAGTGGGAGGCTAGTGAGGCAGCAGTCACTGAACAAATACAGGTATAAACTCCTATCAAATATTCCTTCACCAAGTAGCTTGGAACCTTATCTTTAAAGAAGAGCTGACATGCACATGTCACTGTTCCCTTCAGAGTCCGTGGAAAGGGCACTGAAGATGGAGTACATAGCTTTGAGTCCCAAATGGGTTCTCATGTTGTTTCTCCCCAGGTTTAACTTTGGGTAATTGTTTGATTTCTATGCTTTAGTTCCACATTGGGTCAAATGGGAGAACCAAACATGAAATAATGCTGTAACCTGCCTTGAACGTAGTAGAACATGGCCTAATAACTGTGAACAGGCTCTCCATCTTAACAGTATAATTAGTAACTTTTATCCTTCCATAGAAGTGAGCCAAATCACTGTTCCCAAACTCAACCAACTGCAGTTCCAAATTCCCAGATTCTGATAGGGTATTAAGTACCCTATTTTGTACAGATTAGGGAGTTACACTTCAAAGGGAATGAAAAATGGTTGAACAGATGAATAGTTGTACCATCCCAACAGCGGGATGGATGCCTTGAGAAAGGCTGGTTTTCCACTTCACTGAGCACCAGCGCTCTGGCCACTGGGTCTGCTTCTACCAAAGACTGTCTGGTTTCCTAACGAAGTCAAATGAGGAACAACATTGGCCTGTTCCTTCCGTGGCCAAGACTCCAGACGTGGTGAGCAGTGCACTGAATTATTCACAATAGCAGTCACAGAAGCATAGATCAAACGGCAGAGACCAACAAACGCTCAGGGAGCTTGCCTACCCTCACTGTCTTCTTTTCTCTTCCTCATTTTTTTGACAAAGTTGAAGAGTACACAAAAAGTACATCTTAATGATAAGCATCTAAGACTCTGTTGGTAGGTCTTTTGGACTCCATCACATTATTTTATAAAGCAAGCACACAGGAAGATTAAGAGTCAATTTAATGCATTGTTTCTGGTGCATTTTTTTTCTTGCCATGTATGGGAATAAAACAGAAGATGAAAAATAATAAACCTAGGAGACTGAAATATATAATGCAAGATGCATACAAATCTATACATACTCCTAAGGGGCTGAGAGATCTTTGACGAAACAGTCTCATTCCAAGTTGCTGCTAGTTTTGATGCAAATGCAGTATGTACCACGGCCTATAAGTCTACAGTTTCAGGTAGGATAGAGTAGGATCATGAGAAGTTATACGTTGTTAAGATTTCTATTTCAAAGTCAAGCGTGCCCTTGTAGCAACAGTCATTACACTTAATGAAGGTTATCCAAACCAAGGGAAAAATACAAAATACTTACTCTACCTAACCTAGCTATCCCTACTGAACAATATGTATGCTGCATACTTATGAATTGCAGCCCGTGGCTGTGGAAAACCCTCTACCATATAAAACCGAACACTGTGTGTTACATTTAGAATACAGCATGGACTTTCTGCTCAGTGTAAGACAAACCTACCACCCAGCAGATACAGGATTCACGGCCTGAGAGCAGCAATGTGGGAGGGTGTTGCTCTCCTTCTTTTCTTTTCTTTTTTTTTTGCCTCAAAATAAAAAATAATAACATTGTTGAATATCACAATTCAACCCCAGTCCAATTTAAAATTCATCTTCAGAGCTGTCGGCTAAGAGCATCACTCGGTCTTGCATGCTGTTGAATTCTCTCTGCTAAGAGAAGGAAAACACAAAAGCATTAAACTCTTTCTGGTGCAGAACAAAGCTGAGAATGGGTCCACTGTTAAAGACACTAACAAACCAAGGCTGGGCAGCAATGCTGCAGCGAACCCAAACCACCAGTCCCCCCAACCCCGTGCGTGCGCCATTCAGCCCCATGTGCTGTAGTAAGCAAATTAGACCAGTGAAGAATGTCCTGACACCGATTGGGTTTGGCGATCGCTGGTTCCGTACCTTTCTTTTATGCCTCTTGAAGCCATTTCTCCTTCGGCGATTCATAACCTTAATGCTGTAGAGCGCTCCCAAGATGAACAAGGCTCCAGCGATTCCAACTCCTACAGGCACCAGCATCCCAGACATGTAGCCAGCCTGCGCAGAAAAGTCAACACCATCAGCCCACTGCCCCTGCTTCTCCACTGCTGTCTTGCTGTAAAAGAAAAATCGTTACCTAGAATAAAGTTGCTTTTTTTAGGGGGAGGGGGAGAAAGCAACAGGGGGAGAGATGATTATTTTTTAGAAATCTCAAATTCTTAACAAGCAACGTGGAACTAAATCAACCAGACCTCGTGGCACCTTTAGTCACCCGTTCATGCATGTTTGTCAATACCAGTTTTTGGTAACAGAAACATAATTTGTATTAAAGATAGGTGACGTCAGCTTCTGAGAATGCAGGGCTATTAAAATGCTACACATTGGAAACAGCCTGAGACAAGCCTCAAGGAGACTGAGTGTCCTCTGCAATGCTGTACTGCTTGGAAGGTAAAAGAAAACCCTGGGAGTGGTGCTTTCTCTCTCTCAATCCCTCTCCCTCTCCCTCTCCCTCTCCCTCTCCCTCTCCCTCTCCCTCTCTCATACCCTCTTCTTCTCCCTCTACCTCTGCCTCTTGAATTACATCAAGAAAAAAAGAGGCAGAAGACCTGTAAGTGAGCAAAAGGTGAGAGCGTCTGTTAACAACAGAGAAGAGGGGAGAAGGGGGAGAGTGGTAGATGCGGGGGCAAAGGTGAGAAAGACCAGGGCAAGGGCAGAGAGGAGTCACAAGCACACTGGTTAACTTCTGTGCAGCAGACAAGACTCAGGTTTGGGATTGGAGAAGAACCGAGTGTCTCCCAGTCAAAAGAAAGGAATTGGCAGAGAAGGGCACAAAGATCCCTGCCAACAAGACTGGTTCCTCCCAAAGAGCCCAGAGGTCTCAAATGCACAGGCGTCCCCCGTGTCCCCAAGTTGTCACAAGATACCTTGATCCTGAGAGCAGCCCAATTCCCATGTACCCCAGGGGTTGAGTGAGTCATTCAGACCCCACTGAAGCTTTGGGAAGGGCCACTGATTTAAGGGTGCTCCCGGACACTAGCCAGTAAGACACCTAGGGACTGTAGGGGACAGGCTACCCTTCAGCCCTTTCACAGTGAAACATAGACACAGGCCTCCCTAGAAGCCCCCTAGACAAAATACATAAACAGCCAAAAGCTGTAATTCATAGACAAGCATTGGGAGTGGAAGGAACATGAATCTGTTCATTATCTATGTCTAATAGTATACAGCTTTTTTCTAGTGTATTTCAGAAAAACAGAGACAAAGCTTTCTAGAAAGTGCTGAAGTATGTGGGCTGCGACGCCTTCCCAACACGCACAGAAGTAACTCAAGAAACAGACAAGCCCTGCCCAACTGCGGCACCTCCTCTGGGTAGAGCGGCCCCTCCCCGGTTCTGCCTCCCAGGGTCTTAGGCTGGGGCAAACTGCAGAAATTCTACCATTCATTGGAGAACAGCAGCCTTGTTTAACAGCATACTAAGTGTTTTTCCCCAAGAAACAAAACCCAGTCATTTTTCAACAAATTAATATGCTTTGCAGAAGCCCAACCTTTTTCTAAATTTCTTCCAGATCTGCTTAAGGCTTATAAAAACTCTGTAATTTTCCATGTGGGAAAACAATGAAAGCAAAGTGTTGGGGTTTTTACCAGAACTGTGAGTCTATTTCTTGAAAATCGCCATTCTCGGTGCTTGGAAACAGCCTCATCAATTGGGCTTTTCAGAGCTGTGCATCCAAGGATGATGGCTGAGCTTGTGGGTGATCAACTTGGTTACCCCTGTGTGGCCCTCCCCTTGCAAAGTAATTCAACCCCACATGAACCACAAGAATATTCAAAACGATTCCATATTTCTCATTGACACATTTAGACTTCTTGTTCCTAGAGCTCTAAATTATGTGGATTTCATAACAAAAATCAGTTGTATCACCCTCTTTTGTGTTCCCTCTTTTAGGGGGGGTGGATGATATCCGCCTTGCCTTGAAGTGACAAGCAAATTACAAGATGGGAGCAAAGGAACCCATCATCTTCCAATAAAATTTAACCATTCTAGTTGCAAAACTGATTAAGGGAAAACAAGCTCTTGTTTTGAAATTTATCATGAGTTGGTTTCTCCAGAAATAAACATAAGTAAGGTGACATGCACAAAACTTCTAACCTGTACATCCTGCTAGTATCTCCTCTCTATTCAAAATTATTAGATGTGCATGAGCCTTCAGAAGTAACACTCTGAAAAGGACACATTCCAAACAAAAATGCACCACTTGGACCTAATCATAAAAAAATCCAGCAAATATAAAGTGGTGAATATTCTTTTTAAAAAATGAAAAACTACTGAATTGCTTAAAATGTCAGTGTCTGGGAGGCAAAAGGTGGCTATAAAAATGTTCCAGACGAAAGGAAACTAAAGAAACATGACAACTAAGTATGTTACATAATCCTAGACTGGATCCTGCACTAGAGGAAAAAAATGCTTCTATAAAAGATAGTTTGGAACTGTTGAAAAATCTGAAATATGGATGCCATATTACATAAAAGAACTATACCAATGTTATACACATTCAAGATGATAGATGCATGAAGATTTGTTAACACAACATTAGTATTAGGAAACATGCACTGAAGTATTTGGGAGTAAACAGGTGATGATGTGTGCAACTTATTCTTAGATGGATCAAGAAAAAGGGGAGAGAACGTGCCAGCAAATGATGAAGGCAAAGGGGACCCAGTGTTACCAATGGGTGCACGTGGGTACCAATGGGTAGACAGTGCCTGTACTATTCTTATTCTTGTATTTTTGTCTGCAAATGTTAAATTATCCCTAAATGAAGTTCAAATTGTTGAAATACACTTTATACCTGTTTTTATTTGTTTGATTTTGAGAGTTTCTTTGTTTCAAGTTCATGAGATAGGTATCTCTCTTTCATGGATAATTCATGATTTATTCAGAAACATCTTTTATCAAGAAATCCATAAGAGAATCTAGTACTGCATATACTAACTAAAGTCTGCTGAATGAAGACAGTGCTCTTACGATTTCTATACAATGATGGCTCTCCAACTTGAGAGTGTACGGTAAGTAATTATCATGTATTTGTTGTGACCTTGAGAAACTAATGCATTAAGAAATTCCTTAGAATTATCAAATTACAAAATAGTATAATACTAAGTAAACTGAAAATAGATTTCATAAAAATTAAGAGTGGGAACAGGAGAGAGAGGAGGAAGAAAGGTGGGAACATGGGCAGGAAGGAGGGTCGGGTGCCAAGAATCACTATGTCCCTAAATCTGTATATATGAAATGTATGAAATTTGTATACCCTAAATAAAATTTAAAAAATAAAATAAATAATAAAGACATTAAAACACAGATGGTTAGATTCCATTCTCAGAGTTTCTGACTGGTCCAGGATAGGGTCTGAGAATTTACATTTCTGACAAGTTCCCAGGCGAGACTGACTCTACTCCAGGCCTCACATCGAGTACTACTACTCTAAAGTATGGTCTGGGTCATTTGTTTTCTGGATGCTTTCCTAAATCTAGAAAAAACAACAAGATTGGTCTTTACCAGATAATGAAAATTGTTGTGCATTTTCAGTTTTGAGGAGCAGTTCAAATTTTGAAAAGATATCAAGCGGTCAAGTTGGGATTCACCGAACAAGCATCACCAATTTGGATTTCTAACCAAGAAGAAGGTTAATTTTATATTGAATATAGGGAATATCCCACAATTCTTGTCTTCTATAGCAACAGAATTTTCAATGTTGGACTAGGCACAGAATAAAGACTACTTCTTATCTTCCATGCAACTGGGTATGATCATGTGATAAATTTCAACCCAAAGATGGTAAATCAGTGTTACATGTAAATTCCAGAACATTCTCATTAAAAGGGATCAGGGAGCAGATATTTAGCCTAGTTGTTAAGATGCCCACATCCCACATCTGGGTCTGATTCCTGGCTCCACCTCCTGATTGCAGCTTCCCACTAAAGCAGACCCTAGGAGTCAGTAGGGATGGATCAAATAATTGGATTCTTACCATCCGCATAAGAAACCAAGATTGTGTTCCTAGCTCCTGGCTTTGGCCTCAGCCCAGCCTCAGTCATTGCAGATGAACCAGTGGGTATATGTGTGTGTGTGTGCACGCCTCTCAAATAAATAAGCAAAAATTCAATAGCGGGGAGCAGAGCCTTCACCCTCCCCCTTTCAGAGTGACAGAGTGCCTTTATCCTCCCCTTGGAGGTGGACAGGATTTCTTTAGCCTCCCCTTTTCTGCCTTCATTCTGGCTAGCATATGCACACAGCTAAGTGGGAACTGCCATCTAGGAGCATGAGACGACCTTGGGAATGAAGAACACAATGAGAGGGCATTGAATAAGAGTTTGTGCCTGTCTCTGTGTCACTCCCCACTGACCCTTGACTACAATTTTACCCATAAATAAGAGACAAATTTTTATTTCAGCTAAGCCATTGGTATCAGAGGTATTCTGTCACTCATAGCTGATCTAAATCCTAGCTAGCATAAAAAGATAACAAAAACAAAAGGAGTAACCGGGAACTTCGATAGAGCCTAACTAATAGAGAACCAATCTCAGAACAGTTAGATGAAGTTAAGCTGAGAGCATGCTCTAGCTTGGCCCTGTTAAATACATAATTTGTAATTTTGTTATCAATTCCAAGTGTTTCTGCAACTTCCATCAGAGAGACAATAATTTGGCTCTCAAGTGGTTTCCAAAGATAATGACTAACAAGACATATAGATGTTAGATAGATAAAGATCCAGACACAAGTTGTGTGCACAGATGAAAGGGCTGGTAATATTTCAGGCACAGAGACAGGGTAGATAAGCATACTAGAATCAGTTCCTCCCAGAAAGTGTTAAAAGGTGAAGACATAGATATTAAATAAGACAATCCCTGTTGGAGTCTTGACTTTTATTCTTCCTTTTTTTTTTTTTTTTTTTTTGATAGGTAGAGTTAGACAGTGAGAGAGAGAGACAGAAAGAAAGGTCTTCCCTCTGTTGGTTCACTCCCCAAATGGCCGCTGCGCTGATCCAAAGCCAGGAGCCAGGCACTTCCCTCCTGGTCTCCTATGCGGGTGCAGGGCCCAAGCACCTGGGCCACCCTCCACTGCCCTCCTGGACCACAGCAGAGAGCTGAACTGGAAGAGGGGCAACCGGGACTAGAACCTGGCACACATATGGGATGCCGGTGCTGCAAGCGGAGGGTCAACCAAGTGAGTCATGGCGCTGGCCCCTCTTCCATTTTTAAAAATTTATTTAAGGCCGGCGCCGTGGCTCAACAGGCTAATCCTCCGCCTTGCGGCGCCGGCACACCGGGTTCTAGTCCCGGTCGGGGCACCGGATTCTGTCCCGGTTGCCCCTCTTCCAGGCCAGCCCTCTGCTGTGGCCCAGGAGTGCAGTGGAGGATGGCCCAGGTGCTTGGGCCCTGTACCCCATGGGGAGACCAGGAAAAGCACCTGGCTCCTGGCTCCTGCCATCGGACGAGCGCGGTGCGCCGGCCGCAGCGCGCCGACCGCGGTGGCCATTGGAGGGTGAACCAACGGCAAAGGAAGACCTTTCTCTCTGTCTCTCTCTCTCACTGTCCACTCTGCCTGTCAAAAAAAAAAAAATTTATTTAAGAAATACTCAAAATAAAATACTGCAGAAGAGGCCGGCGCCATAGCTCAATAGGCTAATCCTCCACCTTGCGGCACCGGCACACCGGGTTCTAGTCCCGGTTGGGGCGCTGGATTTTGTCCCAGTTGCCCCTCTTCCAGACCAGCTCTCTACTGTGGCCAGGGAGTGCAGTGGAGGATGGCCCAAGTGCTTGGGCCCTGCACCCCATGGGAGACCAGGAGAAGCACCTGGCTCCTGCCATCAGATCAGCGCGGTGCGCTGGCCGCGGCAGCCATTGGAGGGTGAACCAACAGCAAAGGAAGACCTTTCTCTCTGTCTCTCTCTCTCACTGTCCACTCTGCCTGTCCAAAGGAAAAGGAAAATACTATAGAAGAGAGTGAAGTGAGAGCTGAGAAAACCTCACAAGAAGCCAGAAAACAAGGGTCACACAGAAAGTTATTTCTCCTAAAGAAAAGGAGCTGGGAGGAGGCACCGGCTTTTGAGACAAGTGAGAATGGAGGGTCATAGGAATCCTTCCTTTGAAGTGGGACAGATTTTTGGAAGCGGTGAACGTCTAAGCACTGGTATGACAGTCTGCGACAGCTAACTTCCAAACAAGTCACATGCCAAAATTCATTCCCTGGAGTCTATTTTTGTTCCTTTATGGTCATTCAGAATATTTTCTGTAGAAATAATGGCAAATGGGTTCTGAGACTAATACAACACATCCTGTTTAATTTTCCTCTGAAAAATAGTAAGCGCGTCAACATAAATATATCAAGTTTTAAATGTTTGGCTTTTCCCCCCAGGGCTTTCTCAGCCCACTCAGTCACAGCTCCTTCATACAACTGGACCCTTTAAAAATTCCAAAATGGCCTCCATGGATCTCAGAGGTCTTAACATTTTCAATGTACATGAACTCAAAATACTCAAGTCTCAAAAATGGTATATGCTTCAATCTTCTGAGAAGCAGAAAATAATGAGGAGAATTGATTTAATTATATTATTACCATTACAATTGAATGGCTTCTTTATTAACATTTAGATATAGTAAAATAAATAATTCAAATGTGGGAAAAACTGACTCCAAATAAAAAATCTTGATAGAATGCCATCAACAGAGTATATTAAGACTGCTGAGTTGGAGGTAATTCAATATCTGATCATTGATAAGATTTCCATTTAAATGAAAGCCTAGTATAATCTGAGCTGGGTTATAATAATGGAATCTGACACAGGCTACACCAAGGAATTCAAGACTTCATCACTATTTTTATGAGTAATTCCACTATAAAATTATGAAGTAACCAAAAGTGAAAACTTGGAAAGAGTTGAAAATTGAAAGAAAATGAAAATATAAACCTCAACATTAATGTTGTCAATTACTATGAATGCAGAATTAATAGGAAAGGAAAAATATTTTTCTCAAGCCGGCTATTGCATACAGGTGAGCTCATTAACACTTCATAAGAAGCAGCGCTGTGATTAAACTCTGCACCCACAGAGTCGAACACTGGGACAAGCAGTGCCAGACAGCACGGATACACTGCTGAAATTCCCTAGAAGAACTTCCACCCCGACATGTCAAGGATCTAATTCAGTTGAGCACACTGCCCCAGGTAAATTCTCATACCTTTCTAAGAAGGAATGGTGCATCAAAGAATAAGCTGTCTCCTGTGTTCCACAAGAAGGAACACAAAAGGAAGCTGTTCTTGCTGGACACATGGACATGGCCCTGTATTCTGGGCAGATGAGCAGAATGAGAATTATATTATATGGAATTACAGAGATGGGCATTTAGCCCAGCAGTTAAAATGCTGGTTAAGATGCCCAGATCCCGGCTATGACAGCTGGTTCCGGCTCCTACCTCCAGCCTCCTGTGAGTGTACACTCTGGGGGGCAACAAGGATGGCAGGAGTAATTGGGTTCCTGCCACTCACATGGCAGAACTGGATCGAGTTCCCAGCTCCCAGCTTCAGCCTGGCCCAGCTGCAAATACTACAGACATCTGGAGAGTGAACCAGCAGGTGGGAATGATCTCTCTCCTTCCTCTCCTCTCTCTCATACATGCATGAGCTTTCTAGAATACACACACTCTTTTTTAAAAAGTAATGATACACAGAAAGCTGTACTACTCTAGAGGCCTTTATTTGGCAAAGCTGTAAGACCTTCAAAACAGATCCAAAGGGAGAAAAACTTTCCTTACCTTGTCTTTTAGTTTTTCCATCCAGCTTCTCACTAGGAAAAATAAGAGAATAAGATGTAAATATCCATATTATGCTTATCCTTCATGGTATTGGGTTAATTTGACACACTGAAAGATTTTTGCATGAAATACTGCAAAAGTGCCAACAGTATTAACATAATGATGGTAATGGTTTTGTTTGTATTTCCACTTACATAAAAATGCAACAGACAGCAAAAACACCCCTTGTATCATTATTGGATGAACAGAATATTTTTGTTTGCCAAATATGTTTTCTATTACTACTGAGTGCTGTATGGAGAGATCTGGGGGAAGAGAGGAAACCAACCTTCAGAACATCATGTTTGTTTTTTCTCAGCATTTCTTTCTTTAGCTTTATTCCTCATCTTTCCTAGCTTTTAAGTGCAGTGTAAACGCTGCCTGTGAACAGATGTCAGGGAGCACAGACTCAGGTAGGAAAGGGCAAGGGGCAAGCCAGAGCTGCCCAGAACCGGCTCCAAGGAGAAGCATTTGCCTTCCTATGTGAAGAAGGAAGGATCTGACCGCAGTCAAGAACAAGTGTTTCTGAAATATACGCAATTTCCCAACTGCACCATTCTACAACAAAATAACCACTATGAAAACTAAGGCAGTAATTGAGAAACATTTCTAACAGCCATTTGGAAACGGCCACATCAACTCCGATTACAACCACTTGGAAATAGGTATGCCAAGAGTAGAAGCAAGTATCAGCCACAGTGAGACCACATGTCAGAATGACCCTGTGGAGGTCGGCTCGTGGCACAGCGGATTGAGCCTCTACTGCAATGCCAGCGCTAGCATCCCACACAAGCGCTGTTTCGAGTCCCAGCTACTCCACTTCTGATGCAGCTCCCTACTAAAGCCCCTGGGAAAGTGGCAGCAGATGACCCAAGTGCTTCGGCCCCTGCACCCACATGGGAGAACTGGATGGAATTCCAGGCTCCTGGCTTTGGCCTGGCCCAGTCCCAGTCACCTGGATGGAGAGTGAAGCAGGAGATGGAAGATCTCTTTCTCCATCTCTCTCTGTAACTCTTTCAAATAAATAATAAAATAAATCTTAAAAACAAATATCCTTGTTAAAGATGGTTTGAGATTAGTAGTGAATATTTTACCCTTAGATTACTTTTAACCTTTTAACAATGCTTCAAAATACAGAATCAAGATTTATTTTAAAACACAAAAAGGGAGACAAAAGATAAATATGCCCTCAATTTTCCTTAATTATCCAAACAAAAATACATTTTAAAAAACTTACAATCTCCTGAAACTTTCTTTTCTCTCCAGCTGCTTCAGCATGAACAAAGGAAGGAACAGCTCACTGTGTGTGCCTGAGGCATTGCAGGGCATACAATACCTGTTTTTTGGGTTTTTTTTTTTTTTTTTTTTTTTTTTGACAGGCAGAGTGGACAGTGAGAGAGAGAGACAGAGAGAAAGGTCTTCCTTTTGCCGTTGGTTCACCCTCCAATGGCTGCTCATCCGATGGCAGGAGCCAGGTGCTAGGTGCTTTTTCCTGGTCTTCCATGGGGTGCAGGGCCCAAGCACTTGGGCCATCCTCCACTGCACTCCCGGGCCACAGCAGAGGGCTGGCCTGGAAGAGGGGCAACCGGGACAGAATCCGGCACCCCGACCGGGACTAGAACCCGGTGTGGCGGTGCCGCAAGGCGGAGGATTAGCCTGTTGAGCCACGGCGCCGGCCTACAATACCTGTTACAACCAATCAATTCTACCATTGTAGTACAAAGTCAGTGACACGCAGTGCATAAATAAATGGGTTCAACAATGTTCCAATAAATGTTATTTAAGAACATTGAAAGCAAATTGCATGTAATTTTATAATTTTCCTATGTAATTTTTCTTTTGGTAATTTCAACCACATTAAAATGTAAATTTTCTCACAGGCCATATGATGACAGGTGCTGGGCAGACTTGGCCCTTGGACTATAATTTACTGGTCCCTGGCATAGGCATCTTTTACCCAAGAAGTTGAAACCTTTGTTTATAATCTGATTCTAGTCATAATATATCTGACAACATTGCTGACATATCCACAGCATTATCCTTTTTTTAAAAACCATGATGTCTTTTTTTTAGAAAACTTTTATTTAATAAATATAAATTTTGAAAGTAGAACTTCTGGATTATAGCGGTTTTTCCCCCCATAACCACCCTCCCACCCACAAACCGCCCCATCTCCTATTCCCTCTCCCATCCCATTCTTCATTAAGATTCATTTTTAATTAGCTTTATATACAGAAGATCAATTTAGTATATGCTAAGTAAAGATTTCAACAGTTTGCACCCACAGAGACACACAAAGTATAAAGTACTGTTTGAAGACTAGTTTTAGCATTAATTCTCATAGTACAATACATTAAGGGCAGAGGTCCTACATGGGGAGTAAGTACACAGTAACTCCTGTTGTTGATTTAACAATTGATACTCTTATTTATGACATCAGTAATCACCTGAGGCTCTTGTCATGAGCTGCCAAGGCTATGGAAGCCTCTTGAGTTCACAAACTCCGACCTTATTTAGACAAGGCCATAATCAAAGTGAAAGTTCTCTCCTCCCTTCAGAGGAAGGTACCTCCTTCTTGGATGGCCCATTCTCTGTTGGGATCTCACTCACAGAGATCTTTCATGTAGGTCATTTTTTTTTGCCACAGTATCTTGGCTTTCCAAGTAGGCATGGACTATTAAAAACAGATCCTCTCTCCCTCTCACCGGTGCCCTCCTGCGCAGTAATTGTCACTCTCCTAGCTCATCTATGGAAAAAGGGTGGGAAAGATGAAGACGAAACAGCAGATGAAACAAAGTTTCCTTGTATTCTCCCAACTGTAACTACCATTGATTCTCTATACCTGTCAGTTCCACATCCTCAAACCCAACCACTGTGGTTTGAAAACATTCAGGCCGGTGCCGCGGCTCAATAGGCTAATCCTCTAGTTCTAGTCCCGGTCGGGGCGCCGGATTCTGTCCCGGTTGCCCCTCTTCCAGGCCAGCTCTGTGTTGTGGCCCCGGAGTGCAGTGGAGGATGGCCCAAGTGCTTGGGCCCTGCACCACATGGGAGACCAGGAGAAGCACCTGGCTCCTGCCATCAGATCAGTGTGGTGAGCCGGCAGCGCACCGGCCATTGGAGGGTGAACCAACAGCAAAGGAAGACCTTTCTCTCTGTCTCTCTCCCTCACTGTCCACTCTGCCTGTAAAAAAAATAAATAAATAAAACATTCAGAACACACTTTGCTCTGAACACATACAGACTTTCCTGTCATCATTCCTTAAACAAAGCAGTATAACGGCTGTGCACATAGCATTTCCACTGTATTAGGTACGATAAGAAATGTGGAGATGCTTTAAGGTATACAAGAGGAATACTGTAGGACCCTGAACATGCAGAGATTCGGGTATCCACTGGAAGCAATCGCCCATGAATATCAACAGACGACTCTGTGGATGGTTTTCAATAAGCTGCGGCTGAAACATATCCCTGTTTATTTAGAAGAGTATTTTAAATTTATTTCCAATAACTAAGCTCATCCCAGATGTAGGCATAAATTCCCCTTTACTAAGGAAAACGAGAGGGGAACCAGTGGAGATTCAGGATCTATCTAATGTAATAAACAAGACTGGCTGAGTATTAGTGTTCTCCAGAAAGAATGCAGGGGGGAGAGGGAGAGAGGATTTATGAAGGGAACTGCCTCATGCAATGATGGGTTGAGAAGTCCCACAACAGTCTCTCTACCACCTGGAAACCCTCGGATGCCATCAGCCGGGCCCAGTGCAATTCCGTGGGCCTCAGAACCAGGGAAGCCAAGAGTGTAACTCTTAGTCTGAGGCCAACACCCTGAGAACCGGGAAGCTGCTGTTGTCATGTCCTGCAGTCCGAAGGCCGGAGTTCTGATGTCCAAGGGGAGTGGGAGGAGAGGATCTCCCAGCTCCCGGAAATGAAGGAAATGGTCTCTTTGTTCTCTCTGGGGGCCCAGCAAAACGTCAGTGCCCACTCACATCAGATGTGGGTCTTCCCCGTCAGTCCACCCGCACACCTGTCTCTGTTACAAACACCCGCACGGACAGCCCAGAAATACTCCTGCATGAATTCTCTAGGTGCTACTTAATCCAGTCCAGAATTAACCATCACAACTGCAAAACTTTGCAATGTAGGTATTGTACCCATTTCACAGATGAAGAAACAGAAGCCTGCATGCTGAAACCACCCAGCTAACACGCAACTGAGCTGGGATTGTAACTCAGACCTCACGACTCGAAAGCCTGTTCGTCACACCAGCAAGTCACTGTGGCAAGAAGGTGGTGAGCTGGGGAGACAGTCACATCACAAGGCCACAGGGCTTTGTCGAGTTCTGCAGATGGGGGCATAGCCAAACTGGGGGCATGTGAGTGTGCGACCTCATTCTGATTCCCTTTTTCCTCTTGTTCCTGTCCTGCCCCCTCTGAGAACACTCCTCCCCTCTCTGCCCCGGTGTGCATCTCCCTCCGACACCGCCTCTCACTCTGTCTTTGTGTATCACACCATGATTTGCCGCCTGTTCTCTTTTTCAGTCTCTGTTTGTCTCCCTGTGTCTCTGGCTCTCTTTGCATGGGGAGTGTGTGTGTCTTTTATGTATTTCTTTCATCTAGAAAGAAAGCAGTGGGTTTCTTGGTTCCATCTTAGCCTAAGGATTTTTTCCCGTCAATCCTGAATGTCAGGGGTGCAGTACTCAGCACTCCCACTGGACAGCAAGTGCCTTAGTGGCAAGAATCCTGCAGTGATGCTCAAAACTCAGAATGAGCAATCCAAAGATACTGTATATGGGCTCAGATGCATTGTGACACTGAAAAAAATCAGACTACCAAAGGTAAGACCAGACTGCTAGGGAGATGACAATCAGGCTTACTGTCTATATATTGCATTTACAGTGCCTACATAATTCCCATACAGCTGTCTTTGCTGGTAATAAATTTTTGGATATAGAGAAACTCAAGTTGAAGTTTAAGGTTTGGCAATCAACAGCATAGCAGCCGAGAGTGAGGTCAGAGTGGATGCGATCATAATTGAACACACTGCAGTACAGAACATACATTAGGGTTCTCCAGAAGCAAAACTAGTAAGAGATGTATACACATAGAGAGAAGGAGAGAGATGCAAGGAATTACATCCCAAAATTATGGACGCTGAGACATCCTCAGTTCTGCCATCTGCAAACTGAAGGCCCAGGAGAGTGGAGGGTTTAACTCCAGGTCCAACGCACAGTCAGATGGACTCAGATACCTGACCTGTTCATAGGAAACAACCCAGAAGAGCTTGTTCAGAATGTTTATGAGAACTCTTTGCAACATTGCTCAAATCCTTTGTTCAGGCACAGCTAAATTCATTGATGTTCCACCCATAAGCCCTGAGCCCTGAGCCTACTTCCAACCCATGTGGGCCTGGAGATCCGTCTCTGAGGTGTCCTTCAGGGCAAGGAACACTGGAGGAGCTGGCCAGAGGGCAAAGGAGGTATCACCCTAGGAGCCAGCATTAGTCAATGAGGGCTGCAGGTATACCAACACAGCAGTGTCATACAGTTCCTATCGCTGTATAATAAATACCACAAATTTAGCTGCTTAAACCAGTACCAATTTATCCTTGTATTTCTCAAGGCCAGAAGAAGAGCAAAATCAGTCTCATGGGCTTCAGTCAGGGTGTCAGTAGTGTTAGTTCTTGGAGGAGGCTCTAGGAGAGAATCTATTCCCTTCCCTTTTCCCAAATCCACCTGCATCCCTCGGTTTATGGCCCCTCCCTCCATCTTCAAAACCAACAACACAACATCTTCAAATCTAAGCTCTGCTCCCGTTGTCATATTTTCTTTTGTGACTCTCTCTCTTGTAAGGGCCCTTGTGATCATCTCCCCATCTCTAGGTCCTTAACTCAATTACATGAGCTAAGTGTCTTTGCCATAGAAGTTACCACATTCACAGTGCCCGAGGATTGTGAGCTATGTATTATCTTGCCTAATACATCAGGTAAAGCCCCCAGTTCTCCCTGATGTGTCTTCTAGCATCTTCTCAGACAAATCCCCAGCACAGTAGGGAGCCGCAGCAGTAATCCTCTAATACCCCTTTACTTACTGGTTTTCCCCCAGCCCACCTCAGTCCCCACTCCCTCACCATACTTCCTGGATCACTTTCCAAATAAACTCCTTGCACCCAAGTCCTGTCTCAGTGCCTACTTTTAGGAGGAACTCACAATAAGACAGTACCGAATTCTGCTACCAACAAGCAGCTCAGCCTTTGCCATGCCAATTTTATTCATTTGTATTTTAAACTCCCAAAATGGACACAAGGAAGAAGGTAAGGAAGGCAGGCGAGTTGGCCAAGTTCAAGGTAGAGGCCATCTCCTTTTACCTCAATTACCCCTGACTGGAGAATTTCAGACCATACAGAATGATAAAAGATACTCTTTCCATATAATGTTGTATAAAATAAGCTCCACCGCTGTGCTCATTTAGATCATACTCAACTTTGAAAGAGTTATAAATACAA
The DNA here is from genome assembly GCA_949820135.1 of Sylvilagus floridanus. Taxonomy (NCBI): domain Eukaryota; kingdom Metazoa; phylum Chordata; class Mammalia; order Lagomorpha; family Leporidae; genus Sylvilagus; species Sylvilagus floridanus. Next base: position 17,883,358 of record OX463239.1, on the reverse strand, counting down.
GTCTCCTTAATCAAATTTTCATCATCCTGCAATAATGCAGAAAACTTCATTTTTTATCTTAACAATGGAAAGAGAGATGTATATCCCACTTGAAAAATGAAGTACCAGAGCACAGTCCTTTGTTCAAAACACTGCACAGCTCAATTTCATTTACAGTTTTTCCACAGTGTCAAGAACTAAACAGAGACCAGCTCTTCTCCCGCCTATTCTTCTCTTCCTTGTTATTTAACCATAAGTGCCTTCTCTAGCCCAAGACAAAGTTTTTTTCCAGCTTACATAATATACTTAAGAATAATAAAACCCATCAAGTGTTAAGTATTATCTGCCTGTTTTTTAAAGAACATTGAGTTTTTATAGCTGTGGATTATTCTCTAATGATGCTAAATTTACCTGCTTTAAAATCACACAGAAATCCTATCTATCATCATTTGCTCTTCTCATAATTACAGAACAGCAAGATTCTGGAGAATAGAATGACCTACTTCTTGGCAAAGGGCTAAGTGGGCAGTAATCGTGCATCTGAGAAGCAATTAATTCGGAAGGTTCTAAACTGATACATACAGAGAGGGCTGCAAAGACTCCAGATATCCTAATTTCTACTTTAACGGAGCAGGAAGAATGCCTTTTGTGAATGCAAGCTTAGAAATGGTGCTAAATACCTACCGGGAAGAAGAAGGAGAATGTCTGAAATCCGTGCACATCCTGCTGGGGCCACAGATTAATGCTGACCATACTGACAGACTATGAAACACACTGCCAAAACCCTTGTCATGAGCTCCAACCTTGGGGATCTATGTGATACACAAATGAAGCAGCAGGTGTCCCTCTTCCACAAAAGGGAAGCAACATACATAGCAATGCTTCCCAGCATTCCCCAGGGAAGAAAACAGCTGGGGACGGTGGCGGAGGAGGGGATCACGGTCTCTGTCCTAGAGCACCTAAAAGTTCTGCTGAGCTTGGATGTTTGGGACTCTCAGCAGCTTCAAGTCCACGTTCAGGGGACCTGAACTCCTCATTCTCAGAAATTCTCTCCTCCCATTTGTACTCCCTCTCTCCAATCCACTCTTGACAAAGAAAACAGCTTTGCCTTCATACTTTACCCTTGTATGTTGATTTATTTATTTTTCATCTATTTGAAAGACAGATTGAGAAAAGGAGAGAGATCTTCCATCTGCTGCTTCAATCCCCAAATGTCCACCAATAGTCAGGACTAGGCCAGGGTAAAATGAGGAGCCAGGAACTCCACCTGGAACCCCCATATGGGTGGAAGGGGCCCGGTACTTGAGTCATCATTTGCTGCCTTCCAGGAGGAATAGCAGGAAGCTAGATTTTTCCCCCAGAAGTCTTTTACTTAAGGAATACAAGCTTCATGCATTTCATAAATACAACTATAAGAATATAGTGATTCTTCCCACCATACCCATCGTCCCGCCCCTCTTCCTCCTCTCTCTACTATTCCCATTCTTATTTTTTACTAAGATCTATTTTCAATTAACTTTATATACATATGAGCCGGCGCCGTGGCTCTCTAGGCTAATCCTCCGCCTTGCGGCGCCGGCACACCAGGTTCTAGTCCCTGTCAGGGCGCCGGATTCTGTCCCGGTTGCCCCTCTTCCAGTCCAGCTCTCTGCAATGGCTCGGGAGTACAGTGGAGGATGGCCCAAGTGCTTGGGCCCTGCACCCGCATGGGAGACCAGGAGAAGCACCTGGCGCAGTGCGCAGGCCGCGGTAGCCATTGGAGGGTGAACTAATGGCAAAAGAAAGACCTTTCTCTCTGTCTCTCTCTCTCTCACTGCCCACTCTGCCTGTCAAAATAAATAAATAAATAAATAAATAAATAGTTTAAAAAAAAACTTTATATACATATGATTAATTCTATACTAAGTAAAGAGGTCAACAAATTGTATGGAAAAAAACCTGTTCCTTAACAGTGGAGATAAGGGCTGTTCAAAGTTATTGCTTCTCAAAGTGTCAATTTCACTTCTATAGATGCCTTGTAAGTGCTCTATAACTTATCACAGGTCAGGAAGAACATATGGTATTTGTCTTTTTAGGACTGGCTTATTTCACTAAGCATGATATTTTCCAGTTTCCTCCATTTTGTTGCAAATTACCAGATTTCATTTTTTTTAACCTCTGCATAGTATTCCATGGTGTACATATCCCATAACCTCTTTATCCAGTCTTCAGTTGATAGGCATTTGGGTTAATTCCATATATTAGCTATTGTGACTTGAGCTACAATAAACATGTGGGTACAGATAACTCTTTCATATGCTGATTTCATTTCCCTTGGCTAAATGCCCAGGAGTGGAATGGTGGAGTCATATGGTAGGTCTATATTCAGATTTCTGAAGTATCTCCATACTGTTTTCCACAGTGGCTTTACCAGTTTACATTCCCACCAACAGTGGATTAGGGTACCTTTTTCCCTCCACTTTTGCCATCATTTGTTGTTTGTTGATTTCTATATGAGGGTCACTCTAACAGTGGTGGTTTTGATTTGTATTTCCCTGACAGCTAGTGATCCTGAGCATTTTTTTAATGTCTGTTGGCCATTTGGATTTCCTTTTTTGAAAAATGCCTGTTTAAGGTCCTTTGCTCATGTCTTAACAAGGTTGTTTGTTTTATTGGTGTTGAGTTTCTTGACCTCTCTATATATTATGGTTACTAAACCCCTATCAGTTGCATTGTTTACAAATAATTTCTTCTATTCTGTGGGTTGCCTCTTCACTTTGCTGAGGGAGTTTCTTCAGTTTTGCAATGAAGAAGCTTCTCAATTTGATGTAATCCCATGTGTCAATTTTGGCTTAGATTGCCTGTGCCTCTGAGGTCTTTTCCAAGAACTCTGCCTATGCCAATATCTCGCAGGGTTTCCCCAGTGTTCTCTAATAATTTGATGGCATCAGGTCATTGATTTATGTCTTTAATCCATTTTCAGTGGATTTTTGTGTAAAGTGTAAGGTGGGGGTCTTGCTTCATACTTCTGTGTGTGCAGATCCAGTTTTCCCAGCACCATTTGTTAAAGAGATTGTCCTTGCCCCAGGGACTGCTTTTAATTCCTTTGTCAAATATAAGTTGGTTGTAGATGAGTATACTGATTTCTGGTGTTTCTGTTCCATTGGTTTATCCACCTGTTTTTGTATCAGTTTCAAGCTGTTTTGATTATAACTGCCTTGTAATATGTCTTGAAATCTGGTATTGTGATACCTCTGGCTTTCTTTTTGTTGTATAAGATTGCTTTAGCTATTTAGGCTCTCCTGTGTTTCCATATGAATTTCAGCATCATTTTTTCTATAACTGGAAAGAATGTCCTTTGTATTTTGATTGCTATCACTTTGAATCTGTAAATTGTTTTTGGTAGAATGGACATTTTGATGATATTGATTCTTCCAATCCATGAACATGGAAGATTTTTTCCTTTTTTTTTTTTTTTGTATTTTCTATTTCTTTCTTTAATGTTTTGTAATTCTCATCATAGAGATCTTTAACCCCTTGGCTAAATTCATTCCAAAGTATTTAATTTTTTTGATAGCTATTGTGAATAGGGTCAATCTTAGAAGTTTTTTCTCAGCTGTGGCATTGTCTGTGTATACAAAGGCTGTTGAGTTGTGTGTGTTGATTTTATATCCTGTTACTTTACCAAACTCTTCTATGAGTTCCAACTGTCTTCACTGTCTCTTAGTGAAGTCTTTTGGATCCCCTATATACAGAATCACGTTATTTGCAAATAGGGATAGTTTGACTTCCCCTTCCCAATTTGTATCCCTTTGATTTCTTTTTCTTTCCTAATGCCTCTAGCTAAAACTTCTAGGACTATACTGAATAGCAATGGTGAGACTGGGCATCCTTGTCTGTGCCTTGATTGTGTTGAGGAATATTCCTTCGATACTCAATTTGGATAAAATTTCATCATGAAAGAGTGTTGTATTTTATCGAATGCTTTCTCTGCATCTACTGAGATAATCATATGGTTTTCGTTCTTCAATTTGTAAATGTGATGCATCACATTAACTTATGAATTTTGAACCATCCCTGCATACCTGAGATAAATCCTACTTTGGGTGAATGATCTGTCTGACGCGTTGTTAGATTCGCTTGACTAGTATCTTCCCGAGGATTTTTGTATCTGTGTTCATCAGGTATATAGGTCTGTAGTTCTCTTTCTCTGTTGCATCTTTTTCAGGTTTAGGAATCAAGGTGATACTGGATTCATAGAAGGAGTTTGGGAGGATTCTCTCCCTTTCAATTGTTTGAATAGATTGAGAAGAATTGGAGTTAGTTCTTCTTTAAATGTCTGGTAGAATTCATCAGCGAAGCCATCTGGTCCTGGGCTTTTCTTTGCTTGGAGGATTTTTATTATTGATTCAATTTCCATCTTGGTTATTGGTCTGTTTAGGTTTTCTATGTCTTCATGTGTTGATTTAGGTAGGTTGTACGTGTCCAGGAATCTCTGCATTTCTTCTAGGTTTCCCGATTTACTGCAGCTCTTTGTAGTAATTTCTGATGATTCTTTTTATTTCTGTGGTGTCTGTTGTTACATCTCCTTTTTCATTTCTAACTTTATTGATTTGTGTCTTCTCTCTTTTTATTTTTTGGGTTAGTTGGGCCAATCATGTGTTAGTTTTGTTTATTTTTTCAAAAACTCAGCTTTTTGTGTCACTGATCTTTTGTATCGTGTTTTGGTTTCAATTTTGGTTATTTCCTCTGTAACTTTAATTATTTCCTTTCTCCTACTAATTTTGGGTTTAGTTTGCTGTTGTTTTTCTAGGTCCTTGAGATGCATTGATAGCTGGATTTATTTGGTGCCTTTCAAATTTTCTGATGTGGGCACCAACTGCTATAAACTTTCCTCAATACTGCTTTTGCTGTATCCCATAAGTTTTGATATGGTGTGTTGTCTTCATTTAAGACTTATTTTTATTTCCCTTTTTATTTCTTTCTATGACCCACTGCTCATTCAGGAGCATGTTGTTCAGTCTCCATGTGTTTAAATATATTCTAGTGATTCTTGAGTTGTTGATTTCCAGCTTCACTCCATGTGTTCAGAGAATATGCATGGTATGATTTTGATTCTTTTGAATTTGCTGAGACTTGCTTTATGGCCTAGCATATGGTCTATCCTACAGAAATTGCTATGCACTGGTGAGAACAATGTGTATTCTGCATCAATAGGATAAAAAGTTCAGAAGATATCCATTAGGTCCATTTAGTCTGTAGAGTTGATTAACTCTGTTGTTTCTTTGCTGATTTTCTGTCTGGTAGATCTGACCATTGTTGAAAGAAGAGTACTGAAGTACCCCACTGGACCATACTGGAGTCTATGTCTTACTTTAGAGCCATTGACATTTCTTTTAAATAGTCATGTGACCTTTAATTAGGTACATGTTTATTAAAGTCACATCTTCTATTGAATTGATCCCTTAATCATTACATAGTGCCCTTGTCTCTTTTAACAGCTTTTGTGTTAAAGTCTATTTTGTCTGATGTTAGGATTGCTATACCAGCTCTCTTTTGGTTTCTGTTTGCAAGGAGTATCATTTCCTACCCTTTCACTTTCAGTCTGCAGGTATCTTTGTTGGTGAGATGTCTTTCTTGTAGGCAGCAAATAGATGGGTTTTGTTTTTTAAACCACTCAGCCAGTCTGTGTCATTTAATTGGAGTCTTGAGGCCACTTACATTCAAGGTGACTATTGATAAATAAGGACTTGGCCCTGCTCTTTACCCATAAATATTCCTATTGTTTACTTTGAATTTCCTTTGTACTTTTACCAGAAGATTTTCTGCCTTCACCTTCTTTTTTGATTTATTTATTTATTTGAAAGGCAGAGTTACAGAGAAGCAGAGGCAGAGAGAGGTCTTCCATCCACTGGCTCACTCCCCAGATGGCCTCAATGGCTGGAGCTGCATCGGTCCAAAGCCAGGAGCCAGGAGCTTCTAATCCGGGCCTCCCACTCAAGTGCAGGGTCCCAAAGACCTAGGCTATCTTCTACTGCTCTCCCAGGCCATATCGAAGAGCAGAATCGGAAGAGGAGTGGCTGAGTCTCAAACTGGCGCCCATATGGGATGCCGGCACTGCAGGCTGCTGCTTTACCAGGTATGCCATAGCACTGGCCTCTGCTTTCACCTTTTTCATAGTGATGACCTTGTTTCTGTGTTTCTGTGTGTAGCATATCCTTATCTTTTATAAGGCTGGACAAGCAGTCACAAATTCTTCCAATTTCTATTTGTTATGGATGGCCTTTATTTCACCTTCATTCATAAATGAGAGCTTTGCTGGGTACAGTACTCTGGGCTGACAATTTTTTTTCTCTTAAGACTTGGAACATACCTTGCCATTCTCTCCTAGCCTGTAGGATTTCTGATGAAAAGTCAGTTGTGAGTCTAATTGGAGACCCTATGAAAGTCATCTAGCATTTCCTGCACAGTACTGTGGAGTGTTTGACTACAATGTGTCATGGTGAAGATCCTTTCCGGTCATGTCTACTAGGAGTTCTATGTGCTTCCTGTACTTGGATATCCCTTTCTCCAAATTAGGGAAGTTTTCTGTAATTATTTCACTGAAAATGTCTTCTAATCCATTCTCTCTTTCATTGCCTTCTGGAACTTCTAAGACCCGTATGTTAATCCATTTGATAGTATCCCATAAATCTCCAATACTGTTTTTTAACTTTCTAATTTCTTTTTTTCATTCTGACTATAAAATTTCCAGAGATTTGTCTTCTACTCAGATACTTTTTATGCCTCATTGAGTCTGTTCTTAAGGCTTTCCACTGTATTTTTTGTTGTTCTAATGAATTCCTCATTTCCAATATTTCATTTTGATTTCTCTCTTAAATCTCAATTTCTGGGAAAAATTTTCATTCATGTTATGTATGGATTCTTTAGTTTATGAATTTGCTTCTGATTACTTCTGAATAATCCTATGATCGATTTTTTGAACTCGTTTCTGGCATTTTGTCAATCTCTTCATCATCACATTCTAGTATTGAAGTGTTGTGTTCTTTGGGGGGCATCATGTTGTCTTGCAGGAAGTTAGACCATAAAAAGAGTAGGTGGGAGACGGGACGAGGGCCTCATAAGTAGTGGCTTAACCCACTAGCCCACTGCACCCATTTTTATCTTTTTATTTTTAAATTGAACATAATCATTATAGATATTTACAGCATGTTGTAAGATAATTTGATATATGCATCCATTATGTAATTATTAAGTTAGAGTAATTAGCATTTCCTCTCCTTAAATATTTATGATTTTTTGCGCTGGGAAGCCTCAAACCTCTCTCTTCCAGTTCTTTACAAAATATGTGATAAATGGCTTGGACTATAGTCATCTCACCATACTACAGAACAGAAGAACTTATTGCCTTTGTGTAAATAAGTTTTGGGACGAATTATCCAACCTCTCTCTCTCCCTCTTCTCCTTTGCCTTCCACGCCTTTAGTGACCACTCTTCAACTCTCTCCTTCTATGAAATCAATGATTTCAACTTCCACATATCAGTGAGAACATGGAGTATTTACCCTTTGTGCCAGGCTTATTCCAGTTAACAATATTTTCCAGTTCCATCCATGTTGCCACAATTAGCAAAATTTCATTCATTTAGGGGGTGCATAATATTTCACCATGTATGCCAATGCCTTTTCTTTATCCATTCATACTTTGATGGACACCTCAATTGATTCCATAGTCTGGCTATTATACATAGTGCTCCAATACACATGCCAACACTGTCATCTCTTTGATGTACTGATTTCTTTTCCTTTGATATCCAAGGGTACTTCAGAAAGTTCAAGGAATAATGGAACTTAAAGAATTTTAATTATTTTATTGCAAAAGAATTTTGAAATCCACACACAGTTCTTCCATAATATGCATTTTCCATGACTTTTTGGATGAACGCTCATATGCCCAGGAGTGGGATAACTAGATCTCATCCTTTATTTTTAATAGAAAAATTTACTACTTTGTGATGTTCACCATCACCAAGCTTCCAGTGGAATGTCAGGTTTGTATGAGTTGCTTACCAGATCCATTGAATCTAAAATTCACCATCTTGAAATACAGGTGAGGTGTTAGTCACCATCAAATCCATCAGCCCTGGGGCTGGCGCAATGGCTCATTTAGTTAATCCTCTGCCTGCGGCACCGGTATCCCATATGGGCACCGGGTTCTAGTCCCAGTTGCTCCTCTTCCAGTCCAGCTCTCTGCTGTGGCCCGGGAGGGGCAGTGGAGGATGGCCCAGGTGCTTGGGCCCTGCACCTGCATGGGAGACCAGGAGGAAGCACCTGGCTCCTGGCTTCAGATTGGCTCCTGGCTTCTGGCCGTGGCAGCCATTTGAGAATTGAACCAACAGAGGGAAGACCTTTCTCTCTGTCTCTCTCTCTGTCTTTCACTGTCTATAACTCTACCTGTCAAATAAATTAAAAAAAAAAAATCCATCAGCCCTCCCCACTTCATTCTCAATTTTATGGAAAGTGAAAGAACACTTGAACTTCAAGATGAGCCTCCTGTCCCAAGTACTCCTCTCCTTTACATAAATGCTGGGACTTTCATGGATAAAAGCCATAGCTCAATCATAGGACCAAGGTAAAGAGAAGACTGTGTAGCGACCATGTGACTCTCAAGTCCCGTGCATGCCAACGGGTCCTTGTGAGAGTTTCTGGAGTTATTCCACTCCATCAGCACAAAGCTCCCCCTCTCCAATGCTGTGACTCAGCCAGCAGGGCAATCAGTCCGAGGAGGAGTGCTGAGTGAGGGCGTCGGCAGCTTTCCAGGCAGCTCTGGGGTTTGTTTCCCAAACCTGCAGTGACTAGTTCATAATGCCTCCCTCCTAACAAAAATGGGCAAACACCATGCTGGATTCTTAGGAGAAAATAAGGCAAATCTTTGGTTGAGAACACCAGAGCAGTGACGTAGCAATGTAGTTGGGGAAATGTCAGGCACATAGATGAATGGATTCCGCAGCTCTACTCCAAGGCTCGTGCCCCCAGCTAACAATACTCTAGCGCATGCTTCACATGTGCTAAGAGGGTAGATTTCTTGGTAAGGTGTACAATTAGATGTTTTGATATATGCAGAATAATCATATATATTTTGATATATGTAGAATAATCACCACAATCAAACAATGTATCTGCACAGTTAACATTGTGTGTGTGTTAGAAAGCCTGAAGTTCTATCATGAAGACAGTAGTTCTGATGTTAAACATTCTTACCATAAATAATAATAGAAAAGGCAACAAAAGGAAATGTTGGAAGGTGATGGATGTGTTTCTGACTCTGAAGGAGGTGATGGCTTCAAGGATGTACAATTTTCCCCAAACTCATTGAGTTATATATATTACAGTTTTTATATGTCCCCCAAAAAAGGACACCCAATCATTACAACTGACATACTCCAAGGCAGAATTTTTCTGCCTTCTAAATAGACTACGCGAGAGTCTTCCTTGGTTCTCTTGATACTTAGGTAAAAGCCTAAAGGTCTTGGCAGGCCCTATAGAACAGCAGGTGCCTAACCCAGACTCCATCTCCCCACCGCCTTCTTAACCCCTTACACAAGCTTTTCACATGCTCCCTGGGAGCAGCTGTTCAACTAGCCAAGAAACCAAGCCAACCTCAACGTCCTTATCCTGCCATCATTTCAGATATCCTTCCACTCAGCCAGGGTCTGCAGACGCTGCCCCTCCTGCCTGCTGTGTTCGCCTACACTCCCTCTTGCTGGAACGCATCTTTCTTTGTGTGCTGTATGGCTTTTCATGTGGGACTCACTGAGCAGCAGAGGCTGTTCCTCCCAGGGGACTCGCAGACGCTGTCTGGCAGTGCCATCTTTTCAAGTGCACAGGTCCCTGTTTGCCTGTGCTAAGCACACCAGGTGTTTCTGCCATCTGAAACGGGACGGCTGTCAAGCTCTGAGTTGAGGGGATCCTTGCATCCTGAAGGAAAGTCTAGGGTTTCGACACCTTGTCATCTCTGCCTGACAGCCCCAGGAAGCGAAGTGCTCCACTGATGTTCCCCTGGCTTTGGGGTGGGGGGCATGGGCAGTGTCCAGACCACCTTTCACTGACAAGGCAGCCTGCAGCTTCTCCAAGATGCCTCCTTTGTGCACAGGTTTCAGTTCCTGCCCCTGCCCCTGCCCTCCACCAGCCCAAAGCCCTGTCTCTTGCTGCCATGGTGGTGTTAAACTCCGTCCCTCATCCCGGCATCCATACCTTCGATGCAATGCCTCCATCTCCAGACCCCACAGCTCCAGCCCAACAGGCTGTTCAGGCTTTAAGCTGCCTCCTCTGGCAATGACAGATTCCCTTTCAAGGTCAGTTTGCTTACTTGAAAATTCTGATGTTATTCATCCAGCATTCCTCTGTGTGTGTAGCAGAAGACAGAAATTCACCATCATGCAGTCCATCATGTTTCTGGGAATCCAGGCTCAACGTCTAACCAAGTGTTGTTGGTGTTTTTTATTTGAAAGTCAGAGTTACAGACAGAGAGGGAGAGACAGAGAGAAAGATCTCCACTCATTCACTTCCAAATGGCCACATTGGCCATGGCTGGACTAGTTGGAAGCCAGGAGCTAGGAACTTCTTCCAGGTCTCCAACATGAGCAGCAGGTGCCCAAACACTTGGGCCATCTTCCATTGCTTTTTCCCAGGCCATTAGCAAGGAGCTGGATTGGTAGTGGAGCAGTTGGGACACGAATCAGAGCCCATATGTGATGCCAGCATAGCAGGTGGCAGCTTTACCAGCCATGCCATAATGCCAGCCCTAAAGCAGGTGTTTTTGTGGTTTTTCTTATTTACTGAGATAAACATTTTATTCATATAACATAGAGTGTGCATTTCAATGACATTTTAGCACATTCATAATGTTATACAACTATCACCTCCAACCAGTTCCAAAATATTTTTATCATTCCCAAAGGACACCCCATGCCCATGAGCAGGTCCCCTCCATTCTCCTCCCCCCAGCCCCTGGCAATCACTGATCTGCTTTCTGACTCTCTGGGTATACCCAATTGAACATTTCATGTAAGTGGGATCATACAGTATGAGACTTTCTGCATGTGATTTCTTTCATTTAGTATAATATTGTCAAGGTTCATTCACCTTGCAGCATGTATACAGTTGGCCAACAAGCACACGAAAAAGAGATGAACACCATTAGTCATTAGGGAAAGGTAAATCAAAATCAGAGTAAGATACCAGTCCACAGGAAGATCATTTAAAAAATACATTAGACGCCGGCGCCGTGGCTCAACAGGCTAATCCTCCGCCTTGCGGCGCTGGCACACCGGGTTCTAGTCCCGGTTGGGGCGCCGGATTCTGTCCCGGTTGCCCCTCTTCCAGGCCAGCCCTCTGCTGTGGCCCGGGAGTGCAGTGGAGGATGGCCCAAGTGCTTGGGCCCTGCACCCCATGGGAGACCAGGAGAAGCACCTAGCACCTGGCTCCTGCCATCGGATGAGTGAGGTGCGCCGGCCGCAGTGCACCATCCGCGGCAGCCATTGGAGGGTGAACCAACAGCAAAGGAAGACCTTTCTCTCTGTCTCTCTCTCTCACTGTCCACTCTGCCTGTCAAAAATAAAAAAATAAAAAAAAAAATACATTAGACAGCAAGAGTTGGCAAGGATGTGGATAAACTGGATCTCTCATATGTTACTGGTGGAACTGAAAAACAGTAAAGCCACCATGAAAAATACTTTAGTTGTTCTTCAAAAAGTTAAACATAAAATTACCATGTAACCCAAAAATTCCACTCTTAGGGATACACCCAAAGGAACTGAATAGAGGTCCTCAAAGAAATACTTGTGCACAAATGTTTGTAACAGCGTTATTCACAACACTCAAAAGGAGGAAGCAGACTAAATGTCCACAACTGATGAATGGACAAACAAAACCCAGGACAGAACAACAGTGGAATATCATGCAGCCATGAAAAGGAATGACATACTCTTACATGCTTCAACATAAACACTGAAAACATTACACTAAGTGAAAGAAGCAAGACTAAGTGATGGAAAATGGGGTAAAGAAGCTACATAGGCCTCCTGAAAGCTGTGCAGAGTGGCATATAGAACTCACATCCTATGCACACATATGTGAGCTGTGTGTCTCAGTTCCAAACACTATTCACCTGCTGTACTCTCTATCATGCAAATACCAGTACCACACATAGCAGTCAGTCAGCCTGCCCAGACAGCTAGGAATTAAAAGTCCTCCTTTTAAAACAATTTCCCACTTAAATTGTTTAATCCTCTGGAATTATCATAAAATCACAGAGTCAACTGCAACACACATAAGAAATATAGAGGCCCAGACGCTGGTGCTGTGGCTCACTTGGCTAATCCTTCACCTGTGGTGCCGGCACCCCGGGTTCTATTCCCAGTTGGGGCGCCTAGTTGGCGCCCCAACTAGTCCCAGTTGCTCCTCTTCCAGTCCTGCTCTCTGCTGTGGCCCGAGAGGGCAGTGGAGGATGGCCCAAGTGCTTGGGTCCCTGCACCTGCATGGGAGACCAGGGGGAAGCACCTGGTTCCTGGCTTTGGACTGGCACAGCGCTGGTCATGGCGGCCATTAGGGGAGTGAACCAATGGAAGGAAGACCTTTCTCCCTGTCTCTCTCTGTATAACTCTGCCTGTCAAAAAAAAGAAAAAGAAAAAGAAATATAGAGGCCCAGAAGCAAAGCCATCTACTTCCATTTCTTTTTCATTGCAGAAAAATACACATAACCTAAAGCTCACTATCTTACCAATTTTAAGTGTGTAGTTGCCTGGAATTTACACTCTTAATGCTGAGAGTCATCATCACCCATCTTCAGAGTTCTCTCCATCTCATAAAAGTGAAACTCCATTCCCACTAAATAATCGCTTCTTGTTTACCCTTCCCCCAGCCTTGGCCAATGCCCATTGTACTTTCTGTCTCTAAGTGCCTCACATAGGTAGAACCACACATCGCTTTGCTTTTTATATCAGGATTATTTCACTTAGCATATCGTCCTCAAGAGTTATCCATACTGCAGCATGTGTCAGAATCCCTTCCCTTTTATGATAGAACAGTATTCCATTTTACATATGTACTCTGTTTTGCTTCTCCATAATTCCACTGATGGCCCCTTGGGCTGCTTCCACACTTGAGCTACTATGGATAATGCTGCTATGACCTGAGTGTACAAATATCTCTTCGTGATCCTGCCTTCAATGCTTCTGGGTGTACACCCAGAAGTGGAAGTAGATTTATATTCAATATATCTTCATTCAATTAGAAGAATTCGACAACATAACCAACACTTACTGAGTATCTAATAAGTATCAGTACTACTCCTGAAAAATATCTATAAAGCCATGAATATTTATGAATTAAAATGAAGGCTGCAGTTATGCTTAAAAGGGAGGAAGAGAAACCAAATTGCATTTTTTTCAGCAGACATAATTAAATCCCAAAACTCTGAGCATCGATTAGATACTAGAAATAAAATCTGATTATCCCAGAGACTCATTTCCATACAAACACTTTTATGAGTTGCCTAACTGTGCACAGCCCTGAAACAGCCACCAGCCAAAATGGATTTGTTTTTACCTAATAACAAACCCTGAACCCATTTACGAGTTTCTTATGAAGCAGCAGCCAGAGACTTTTCATTTAATTGGCAAAACAACCATCTACATTATTAATGATAAGTTTATTTTCTTCTTAATGTAGAAGTCTACAAAGGCCATTAATGCTGCTGTGAATTACAAATGCACACAAGGAGAACCTAACCAAACAAAAGCTACTTTCTCCATGGTCCAAAATTAGGGAGAAATATTTTTCAAGGTTTTTTGACAGTTTTATGTTTGCACAGAGGAATTTACAATAGACTTTAGCGAGAACTACAGCTACTAAGAAACATTTCAACTCTGAGAAAGATTCTTCCAAAATTTTGATGCAATGTATGATAGGTTACCAAATTGAAATTCAAAATCTAGTCATTTTCGGCCAGTGACGTGGCTCAACAGGCTAATCCTCCGCCTTGTGGCGCCTGCACACCGGGTTCTAGTCCCAGTCGGGGTGCCGGATTCTGTCCCAGTTGCCCCTCTTCCAGGCCAGCCCTCTGCTGTGGCCCAGGAGTGCAGTGGAGGATGGCCCAAGTGCTTGGGCCCTGCACCCCATGGGAGACCAGGAAAAGCACCTAGCACCTGGCTCCTGCCATAGGATGAGCGCGGTGCGCCGGCCGCAGCGCGCCGACCGCGGCAGCCATTGGAGGGTGAACCAACGGCAAAGGAAGACCTTTCTTTCTGTCTCTCTCTCTCACTGTCCACTCTGCCTGTTAAAAAAAAACTAGTCATTTTCAAAGAGCCAATAAAGAAATCCCCAACAGAAATCCAACAAGAATAACTCGAATGACGCTCCGGAAGCTTTCTCCCACCACATACTTTCAGGCAGGCCGCCGCACTTTTCACCTTAACCATCACAAGAGAGTCTCTTGTTTCTTTCCAAGCAATGTTTCCTAAAGGCAACCTTTCAGATCCTATCACTCCCTGCTGAAGACCCTTTCAAAGCCTCCCAATGCCCGGAGGGGAAAGTCTGAGTTTCTTTGCTTGGCTTACAAGGCCCTGTATGATTTCAGTTCTCGCGATGAGCAGTGTGACTCTCCCCAAAACCTTCACATCTACACTTTTTTTTAATCTCAAATTTTCATTTTTAAAATGTTCCATTCATAATTGCACATATTTTGTGATGATACGTGTGCACAGTGTGCACTGATCCAATAGGGTAATATGTCTCCTCCCTACTCACACCGACTCACTTTTCAGACCCAGTTTAAAGAGCCCTTGCTCAAGGTCTGTTCTGGCCCCGGCACCAGATCTCTCCACTGAGAAACCCACAGCACCCACCCTCTTGCTCCAAGGTTGTTATGCAATGGAATTCTCCTGTTTAACAGCTGCCCATGCCAACACTGAATTGAGCCCTCCAAGTACTGTATCTGTTTTACTCATTGTTGTAGCTCCTTCACTACACAGAGCCTGGCATATAGGGGACATTAATTGTTGAATTAATGAATCATCTTCCACAATAATTCATAAGTATTCTCATGAGGCCTGGGGCTACTATTATATATTTGGAGCCAGGTCAAAAATACATCTATGGCAGCTGGCGCCACAGTTCAACAGGCTAATCCTCCACCTTGCAGCACCGGCATACCGGGTTCTAGTCCTGGTCAGGGCACCGGATTCTGTCCCGGTTGCCCCTCTTCCAGTCCAGCTCTCTGCTGTGGCCAGGGAGTGCAGTGGAGGATGGCCCAAGTGCTTGGGCCCTGCACCCCATGGGAGACCAGGAGAAGCACCTGGCTCCTGCCATCAGATCAGCACAGTGCGCCAGCCACAGTGCGCCAGCCATGGCGGCCACTGGAGGGAGAACCAACGGCAAAGGAAGACCTTTCTCTCTGTCTCTCTCTCTCACTGTCCACTCTGCCTGTAAAAAAAAAAATCTATGGGAACAATATAAAGACTGTGACCCTACTAATGATTACTCAAAATCTGAGGGGATTTTGTGCCATGGGCCCCTCTGCCTGTCAAATGAAGGCAAAGGGTCCCTTCTTGGGATACTTTTTTTAAAAAGTATAACATATACAAAACTCTAAATGAGTAACTGTAACCAAGTTCCATTAAGTTTTAATTTGTGAAACAACCATCAATATATTTTTCATTATCTCATTATATAAGATCTAGTGGAAATCTAATACTTACCATGATTTTAAAGTAATGATGAGAGGGCCCAGCACTGTGGCGTAGCAGTTTTAGCCTCACCTGCCATGCCACATTCCATACGGGTGCCAGTTCGAGTCCTGGCTGCTCCACTTCCAATCCAGCTCCCTGCTAATGGCCTGGGAAAGCAGTGGAAGACAGTCCAAGCACTTGGGCCCCTGCTACCCATGTGGGAGACCTGGAAGACACTCCTAGCTCCTGGCTCCTGGCTCTGGCCTGAGGCAGTTGTGGCCACTTGGGAGAGTGAAACAGCAGATGGAAGATCTCTCCCCTGTCTCTCCCTCTCTTTCTGAAGTCAGAAAGTAACTCTGACTTTCAAATAAATAAATAAATATTTTTTAAAAGAAGTAATAATGAGAGTAAATTACCTGTTGATATATCTGTGACCACTGTAGTGTGACAGGAAATTATCTACAAAAGGTACTTTCAAAAGTTGTAGGAATTTTCATTAAACGATCAGTTGATTTTGATTTAAAAATATTTTAAATCCATGTATAGTTTTTTTCATAATACACATTTTCTATGAATTTTCTGAAGACCCCTCACAAACACAGATTTCAACTGCTTTTACCCCAAAATAAACTTATCTTTTACTTTCATTTTCCACAAACCTTCTGAGGTACCCTCATATTTATGGGCAACAAAGCCACACTTACTGCTAATATTACCGTGGCTCCCGTCTACAACCATAGTCAGACACAATACTACAACCAGCGAGGAGCCCGCGAGAATATGACTGTAACCGCTGCCATCCAAATGCACAGGCTCCTAGAAAGAGCCCGTGAGAATCCTGGACATGCACGGCTTTGCTCTTCTGCTGGCTGAAGCATGGGTGAGCGAGGGCACCAGTTCCCCGCCCCTCCTGGATCCACCACCACTGTGCGCAGTGCCCACGCTTCCCCTGGCCTGCTCCAGGCCAGGACGAGCACGTTCCAGGCAGCTGTTCCAGAGGGGAACCCTAGTAGGCCCAAGAACTCCACAGTCGGCCTGGCCCCACCATCCTGAGGCCTGAACGAGCAGCCGAGTGTCTCCCTGTCCAGGCCTCCCTCCCTTCCCCTCTCCTTGCACCACAGCCCGCAGGCTCTCGGACCTACCCCTGTGCCCGGCCTTTCTCTTCTCCGGGTGCTTCTCTCTGCACACCTTGCATGAGTAACCCCACCTTGGTTCTGCTTCTCAGAGGACCTAAACTAACACACTCCCTTTCACTTAAGGAAAAGAGAGAAGCTTATTTATATGAGTTCATTCAGTCTTGATTATTCTGATGATATTTGGACAAACTGCATTTATAACAGTCTACCAATGTCTACCTTCTAATTTCAGGGGAAATAAAAGACTTTGCATAGAATTTTTTCATAAAAAGAAAAAGCTCTTTCCAATTAATTCTTTGTCATCTTGGGAAGGGCCACAGGGGTGGGAGTCTGACTAGTGTTTAGGATGCTACTTGGGGTCATCAAATCCTGTAACAAAGTGTGTGGGTTTAAGTCCCCACTCCATTCCTGATTGCAGTTTCCTGCTAATAGGCAACCTGGGAAGCAGAGTTGAAGGCTCACATGGCTGAGTCTCTGCCACCCATGGGGGAGACCCAGATTCAGCTTCTGGCTCCCAGTTCCAGCCTGACCCAGCCCTCAGCTGTTGCAGGTATTTGGGGAGTGAATCAGCCAAGAGGAGATTCATCCATTCTCATTCTCATCTTCCCTTCTTCCCTCTCTCCATCCCTCTCTCCCTCCCCCCCACCACTCACTCTCCCCCCACCCCCTTCGAACACATCAATTATCGGATGGTCACAAAGGGTTATGTCCAAGGATTAGCCTCCCTGAACAGGTAACAATGGTTCATTAAGGAGTCTGGAACTAAAAGAGGGCTGAGACCCAGAGCCAGCACAAAGTGTCTAACAATAGGATTTGCAGGATACACCAAGTTAATCATCAGGATGTCCTACTCCACATTCCTACGAGGCCCCTGACCCCACGGTACCTATAACTGAATGCAGCAGAACTCTTCATACACAACACTAAAATCAATATGCCAGAGAATCAGAGAGACGATGCTGACAAAATGGAAATTAGGACAAGTATATTTTAACAGGGAAAAGGGATGAATGCTATTTATAGCACACAGCTTTTCCCTTTCCCATGGTCCACTCCTTCCCAAGGGATTTCAGTATAAAAACAACATTAAAAGTAACATCAGAACCAAAATAAGGAACAAAGAACAAATGGAAGCAAACACAGAAGAGAAAGAACCGAACATACATGCGAAGTCTAAGACCTACAAGATCAGTAGAGCTGAGAGAGGAACATATCCTGGGCATCCCAAGTAGGAGCTTGGAACCCATTCATCTGGTGCAGTGGTGGATTTTATAGGATCCTCAGAAAGAAATTCAACATCTGGTACATTGTGAACCAGCTGTTAGGGACTTTCCCAGAGATCTCACCATGACACAGAACATAGTTGCTAAGGAATACTGTCCTCTGAGTCTCAAATCAATTTTTAAAATTGTATTTATTTATTTTGAGAGGCAGAGTTATAGATAGGAGAGACTGAGAGAAAGGTCTTCCATCTGCTGGTTCACTCCCCAAATGGCCACAATGTCTGGAGATGAACCAATCCAAAGCCAGGAGCCAGGAGCTTTTCTCAGGTCTCCATTGGGTACAGGGGCCCAAACACTTGGGCCATCCTCTACTGTTCTCCCAGGCCATTAGCGGAAGCTGGATCAGAAGAGGAACAGTTGCTCATATGAGATGCCTGTGCCACAGGCAGAGGCTTAGCCTATTACGCCACAGCACCAGCCCCTCAAATCAATTTTTGAAAAAGAATTCACTCAGAATGCAAAGTACCCTGTGTTCCCCTAGGTGAAAAGAAACGTGGTGCTACAGGTTGATTTATGTCTACCCGAAAGATGTATGATATGCGATTTAATCAGAATTGAGTTGACTGAGGATGAAACAAGTTAAATCAAAATGCTGTCATACTGGATTAGGATGCAATCAGCCGATACCCTTTTAAGAGGATGAGTAAAAGAGACACAGAGAGGAGCAAA
The DNA here is from genome assembly GCA_949820135.1 of Sylvilagus floridanus. NCBI lineage: Eukaryota > Metazoa > Chordata > Mammalia > Lagomorpha > Leporidae > Sylvilagus > Sylvilagus floridanus. The sequence goes on along the minus strand of OX463239.1, from coordinate 17,864,586 downwards.
CACAGGGATACACGGGGAAGATGGCACACGAGAGAGCGCAATCCAAGTCAAGGAGCAGCAAGGACTGGCAGCAGCGAACAGAGCTAGGAACGAAGCCTGGGAGAGACCCCCTGCAGGTCCTCAAGAAGGAACCAGCCCTGCAGACAACTTGGTTTTGACTTCTCGCCACCAGACCGGAGAGAAAACCAAGTTTTCTCTTTTAAGCCACCTTGTTTGTGGTACTTTGTTCTGGCAGTCAAGGGAAGTAACACAACAGGCACAGGGCTCCTCCCCATGGACCTCCCTATCCTGCCCCCTGCCTCTGTTCACACTGAGTTGCTGATTTCTAAGTTTCACAGGGATATCCCAGGGCTTGATTCCATACGGGAGATGCACCAGTTCTTCAGGAAACTGGATCCCTGGAGCACAAATCAGCCTGCTAGGGCACTCTCACGACCTGCCTCACCTCTTTGTTCCTAGGAACAACCTGAATGCTGGAGTGATCTGGTCCATTTGGGCCTCGACCGACTGCAATGAATTTCTCCTTTTCTTCAAGAACACTTATGAGAATTGTTTCATCAATTCTCACGACCCCCTTGTACAGCAAGAAAGGAACAAGTACCATCATCTCAATTTGGAAGACAAAGACCTTGAATCTGAGGACCCTAGGACGGAGAACATGGGGAGGTCATCTATTCCAAGAAGACCCAAACCAGTCACTTAGCAAAATCACCCGAACAGCTCAGCATACTTCAGATCCACAAGCCCAGCTCAGCAGCTCTGCAACATACCACAAGCACCTATGCTTTTTTTTTAAAGGTTTATTCATTTATTTAAAATTCAGAGTCACATAGAGAAGGAGAGGAAAAGAGAGAGAGGTCTTGCATCCAATGGTTCACTCCCCAATTGGCTATAACAGCTGGAGCTGCACTGAATCTAAAGCCAGGAGCTTCTTCCAGGTCTCCCACGCGGATGCAGGGGCCCAAGGATCTGGGCCATCTTCTACTGCTTTCCCAGGCCCTAGCAGAGAGCTGGATCAGAAAAGGAGCAGCCAGGACTCGAACTGGCCCATATGGGATGCTGGCACTGCAGGAGGCAGCCTTACCTAACCCACTATGCCACAGCACCGGTCCGTGCCTACACTTTGAACAGATTTCCCAAGGACTGACTAGCACAATCCATGAACTGGCATTTGGGAATCACAGGAGAGTCTAGCCTTTCTCAAGTTTGAGAAAGTAACAAGTTAAGGTCCTATGGACCTCTGATGCTAACTAATTGCTTCTGTTATAATATTACCTAAATAAATACAACCTTAAGCCTAGATAAAATTCCCCAAGCCTGGGGCTTGTGCTGTGGCGAGGTGAGTTGAGGTGCTGCCTGAGACCCTGGCATCCCATGTGAGTGCTTAGTTGAGTCCTGGCAGCTCCACTTCCCATCCAGCTTCCTGCTAATATGCCTGGGAAAGCAGTGGAAGATGGCCCAAGTGCTTGGGCCCCTGCACCCACGTAGGGGACCCAGATGAAGTTCCAAACTCCTGTCTTATGCCTGGCCCAATCCAGTTATTGCAGCCATTTGAAGAGTAAACCAGCAGATGGAAGATCGATCTATCTCTCATCTGCTCTGTCTCTGTCTCTACCTCTCTCTGTTAACTCTGCTTTTCAAAATAAGTAAATCTCTTTAAAAAAAATCTCTAATCCTGGGCCAGCGCCGTGGCTCACTATGCTAATCCTCTGCCTGCGGCACCAGCACCCTGGGTTCCAGTCCTGGTTGGGGTGCCGGATTCTATCCAGGATTCTGCCAGATTCTGCTTCTCTTCCAGTCCAGCTCTCTGCTGTGGCCCAGGAAGGCAGTGGAGGATGGCCCAAGTGCTTGGGCCCTGCACCTGCATGGGAGACTAGGAGGAAGTGCCTGGCTCCTAGCTTCAGATCGACTCAGCGCGCCGGCCGTGGCAGCCATTTGGGGGGTGAACCAACAGAAGGAAGACCTTTCTCTCTGTCTCTCTCTCTCCCCCTAACTCTGCCTGTCAAAAAAAATAAAAATCTCCAATCCTGATAGCTATTTTATATGGCAGCAAAACCAAAAGAAATTCATTCAATGGAATCACCAAAATCCATATTGACTTGAGTATGCTGCTCACCACAGCTGTGCTGACCCCTACAAAACTGGTACTGACAGCATGGCAGACTCAGACCACATGTGCTGGAGATGACTCTACCACCCTCCCCTCCACTCCTCTTGACAACAACCGTGCAGGAGCAACCACCATGCAGCCAGCCTCAATGTCATGTCCTTCACTGCGGGAGAATGGCACCTGAACACAATGCAAACGCAGGCTACAAGGAGCCAAGTGAACCAGCTAAAACAGCCTTCTCCTGGTGTATTTATAGCTTCTTCTAATGTGAGCCCAAGATGTAACACTGCTCCGCGTAAACACGTGGATCTGCTCTGACAAACACTGAGCTAATCCAGCTGCCTTCTCTGACAGAGTGAGAATTCGGGGCTGATCATGGAAACGTCAACATGGCTACAGAGTGGTCAAAGAGAGCACGAAAACCCTTTGGTGGGCCTTACAGATGTACCAATAGGGCAAATGGCCACGTGGACCGCAGTGGCAGGAACGGAAACCACCAGATGGAACGATTTTCTGGGATCCAACAAGATCTTAAAAGCCTGAGAGACGCCAGCGGGACCAGTTCAGCCCTGACCTGGGCAGCTCAGGGACTTAGGCAATCTGTGCCGGAACCCGAGCTGGGCTTGCCCAACCTTGCCTACCGTCACAGAGTGCTGCAGCTGTATACGCCCTCCTCTCCCTGTTCCAAAAAGCCTGCATTGTCCGCAGTGGAGTGCTTGTTCAGTTTCTACTCAACCTGTGTCTCCCAACTATGCACAACCTTTCCGTGCCCAAATCAAAACTGTCTATGCTTCTATTTCAACCCCACTGATGATTTCTTGGTTTACTGTTGAATGTCACTTTTCATTTCTTAGTAATAGTTAACATGTACAGTGCCTACTCTGTAGCAGACACTATTCTAAGCCCTTTACATGAACAAACATACTTATTCTGTGTGCCAACAATGTAACATAGGTGTAGCCTTTATGTTCATGGTGCAAATGACAGAACCGGGGCAAGAAAGATTAGGCAATCTACCCAAGACCAGGTGGCAGACCCGGGATTCTAACCCAGGGATACCAGGTTCAGAGTCTGCTCTCTCTATCCCTAACTACATTAGGGATGTCTGCATTCCAAGATTTAGGGTAGAGTCTCACTTCTTTCTCTCTGCTCGCAACAAGTAGGAGATGGAGGCAACTAATCCAGGCTGGCATATATTTTTTTTATTTGACAAGTAGAGTTATAGACAGTGAGAGAGAGAGACAGAGAAAAAGGTCTTCCTTCCGTTGGTTCGCTCTCCAAATGGCCAGCACTGCGCTGACCTGAAGCCAGGAGCCAGGTGCTTCCTCCTGGTCTCCTATTTGAGTGCAGGGGCCCAAGCACCTGGGCCATCCTCCACTGCCCTCCCGGGCCACAGCAGAGAGCTGGACTGGAAGAGGAGCAACTAGGAATAGAACCCGGCGCCCATATGGGATGCCAGCGCCGCAGGCAGAGGATTAACCAAGTGAGCCACGGCACCAGCCCCTGGGCTGGCATATGCTACACTGTACTGTGGGATCAGGTGAAGGGTGAGAGATTTCACTGCATAGAAATAAGGAAGGAGCCTTGGGAACTGCCTATTCTCCAAGTCGAAAGCCAAGCAAATCACTCTAACAGACACCCAACCCAAAAAGTGAGGTGAAGCAGAGGATCTGGGTGAATGTCGAGAGGAGAGAAATCAAGAAAAGCAGACAAGCAAGAAGTTCTGATGCAGAGAGAGGCAGAGCCTGGAAATGTTCTCTAAGCAGAAGAGGAAAATGCCAGCAGCCTCGGGCACAGCAGGGAGGAAGCCACCAATTTCACTCTGGAACAAGACTGTAAAAGGAACTCCAGCCGGCTGGAGGGGACTCACCCGGGTTGCTCAGGAGGACCCCTCCCAAGACAGGGAAAGGTGGCCACGGAATCTCTGGGGACTCAACATCACATGGGCTCCTAACAGGAATAACCCAATGCCCTCTCCTCAAAGGCAACTGTGTCTCTTATCTCGTCATCTGCCAGGCACATAAGAGAACTTCGCTAACCTACATTTCCCCCTTCCACTCTGAAAATACAGAGAAATCAAGCTGTGGACTCAACCGCAGACACAGGAAGGAGGGCCAATGCTTGTGCTACTTGGGTGAAGCTTTTCCAAATGCTTATCTGGATATAATTAGGAGGAGGTCACCTAAAAGCAAAAGCGGGTCTGTTGGGTGTGAGACATCCCTGTAACACTGCCCAATACAGCGTTCTCTTGCCCTTCAAGTCAGTGAGCAGTTAGCACTTTGTGCCTGCCTGCTTCTGCAGAGAATCTGCCACTTATTCTAATGGAAGAACAATTTTTTAGAAGGGAACAACAACCACACATGCGCGCACACGCGCACACACACACACTGATCCCACAGTCAGTGTAACATATGCCAGCCCAGGGGCCAGTGCCGTGGCTCACTTGGTTAATCCTCCGCCTGCGGCGCTGGCATCCCATATAGGCGCTGGGTTCTATTCCCAGGAAAATGTTGGAAATGAAAAGAACTGGAAGGAAAAAACAAACACAGGAGGGCATAAGCCAAGTAGTGAAACATGAGAAGCAGCACATGAAAGGTAGACAAAAGGAAGCAGAGGAAAGCAGTCTGCAATGACTGACAGTGAGTAAGAGAGAAAGTCATTCAAACACGGCTGGCAAGTGCGTTGTGCCCTTCATTAAACCTGTTATTTCAGACATAAGAAAATCAACCACCTGACTTTTGATCGACATAACATTAAGCCTCACTGATGACAGAAACAGAATCTTAAGCAAAATCAAAGAAACACAGTGCCAAAGAGAATGGATGATCTCTCATTGCAGTAAAATATACTTGTTCCTGAACTATAAAAAATGTCATAATCATAGATACTCAATTTCACATTCTTCTTCAAAAAGCCTCTCTCTGGATCTGTGTTAGCACTAAGTCTTCTATATGACAGCTGTGGCACCAAATATATCATGCATTTTAGGTGACAAGTAGAAGCAAAGAGGAAGACCCAGAAGAACCAAATTTTTGAACCCAGCAAGATCACATAAGCTCTCTGTGCTGATGCAATTCAGCTATTGATTAAGTTTCTTCTGTGACCAGCTACTTGCTGCAAAAGAGATAAAGACATGGTTAAGATTCAGCTCTTGCCTTCAAGGAACTTTTTATCTCACAGGTAGTCACATAAGAATTAATAAGACAAGTGGTTGAATGCCTGCGATGGCTAAGATGGCTGTCACAGCGAAAAATGAATGAAGGCATTGAAATTAAGGGCAGATTTTTATGACCACTGAAACTCAAGGAAAGAGTCTATTTTATTCCTGGGAGTTTGAAAATTAATGGCCCAGTGGCACGAGTGTGCCATACAGTAAGCTCACTCTGCTGAACAGCACAGGCACTATGACTACGGAAAAAAATAAAAAATACAAAATAATCCACAAACATTTCTTCCTTTTTTTTTTAGTCTAAACTATTGTATTCTTGTTTTCTGGTTCTGAATTCCAGTTTCTTCGCCCTTGTAGTCCATGTGGCTTGCAGCACGACCTCACCGATGCATTTCTGGTAAAGGCCTTTTTCTCCACTAAGGTTTTCACATAGCAAATTGAAACAGTTGACTCAAACCTGGATTGTTGCCATAATCTGTCTACAGAGCACATCCTGGCTCCTATGGCCTGACATTCACCTTCTACCTGTGGTCTTCAAGTGCAACACTGTCCAAAGGCTTTGACCTTTGTGCTGCGCCCTGCTAGCATGGAAGACAATGCTGTTGGTACAATATCCTTTCTAATCTGCAGGTGCAGTCGTAGGGAGGGGGAGGGACAAGGAGCACCTCCTCATGGGTCTTCAGAGGCTGCAGCAGACCTTCTAGTTGCTTCACTCACGCTCAGACAAGCAAGTCAGTTGAGGATCGTATTCCCTAAAGCCTCGCTTTTACACCATTCAAACGCATGCCTTCCTTTCTGGCTGCCCATTGGGCCTGGTAACAGCCAGTGGCAAACTGATCACCCACATGAATGACTGCATTCTCCCATAGGGAGCAACCAATCAAGGAAGACCTAAGGGCAGCAGACAGACTACTGACACACTATGGCTCCTGGAACAGTAAGCCTGCCCACGTGGGGCACGCTGCCCAGCTGTGTGACCAAGCAAAGAAGAGCGAGTTACTTGCTCAGTCTTCTCTTGCCTGGAGTTTGTTTCATCCTCTCACATTTTGCCTTATTATCCTTGGTTTTTAATTTCAGTTAAAAACCAAAGTGCCTAACATTCACATAAAACTTAACTATAACCATTTTTAACTGAACAGTTCAACCATGTTAAATATATTCACATTGTTATGCAGCAATGAATCTGTAGAATTTTTACAGATTATGAAACTGAAACTCTATATCCATTAAACAGCAATTTCCCATTGTCTGTTTGCCAAGTAGAGCAGTGTGCCCAGCATTAAGCTCCTCTGTGTCATAATGACATCAACCTTACGGGACATCATGTCACATCAAGAATGAAACATAATTTTACAAATAAATGAAGGATTCCTTACTTACTATTCTTTGCATTCTGTAAAGTCAGGCAGCATCTTTTGGAAATACAGCTAGGCTAATCAGGCACCTATAGAAGATCCAAAAATCAGTAATCACCAGTAGCACAAAACCTGTGGCAACCTGGCTCGTGAAAGTGTGGCTTGAAGGAAGGCATTGACGGGTGAGGGCAGGAGGGACCCCATCCACTTCTAAGGGCCACCTGATGAATTCAGAAAATGCCATGCTAACCAAGTAGCCCCTCTGCGGTGAAGATTCATGTACTGTCAGCAGCATCCGGCTCCCTGGGTTGTGTCAGGCCAAAATCCCGACAGGTGCCAGCACCCTTTGATGTAAGAGCCACCTTGGCAGGATGCCTGCACTTGTTCTAATGTCCATACAACTGTCTACTCCAAGACTACTGAATTTTCAACTGATGCAACCCCCAGCCCAGCTAAAATTACAAAAGTGACAGTTTAGCCAAAGAAAACTATGTGAATAATCAATAAATTCATACAGAGAATCTTGTGGAGTAGAAACACATCTTTACCATACATTTTGATAAAATGAGCCATCACTTGTTACCCCAAACCATCCTTTACCTTTTCAGACCAGGGTATTAAAACTGGATTTAAATTCTATTTCCATGAATTCAGCTTATCTATGAACTCCCTCCTTTGGCATCCACAGTGCCCTCAGGGCCCAGTCTTTGGTCACTCACTCCACACTGAGATGTACAAGATGACCCTGGCCCACGGCTTTCCCATGGCTTAGCTTCATACAGATCACTCTGTAAACGATATTCTAGTTACCAACTCTAAACACATAAAAGAGAAAGAGAAAACTCCAGCATGTTCTAAGCTTGAATGTTGGGAACAACTTCAGCCTATTTTGCTCCAGGCTGTTGCCAGAGCAGTGGCTCTACCATCCATCTCCTCACCCACACGGCCCTGACCTTACTGGAGAACCTGCGCATCTCCTGCTAAGAGTATTCCCAAGATGTGTGGCCCCCACGGGCCCAGCGTCCAAGGCTCTGCTTCATTAGGCCCACCTGAACTTCTTCATCTTCCCAGCTACAAACCCTGAGCTCCAGGGACATCTGGGACTGTGCCCTCATTTCCTTCCCCACACCTCTGCTCTTTATTAGGCCAACAAATAGGTACTGTGTGCTTCTGGGCACCAGTTCTGTGCTAAGTACTTCACACACAAATCAAACTATTCTCAAAACCACCCTCCCTCCATGGAAGACATGGAGGCATTCACAAACAGCTGATCTGAGCTGCCACTTGATTTCTGAGCTCTGGATCAAAGCATTCTGAGACCTGTTTGTCTCTTGGCCTCAGTCAACCACCTGGGCCATCTGGAAGCAGCCTTTTCCACTGACTTCCCTTCATGTCTCTGGCGGCTCCTCTTCAGCCTTCTATTGGGTGTGACCTATTGACTCCACTTTTGAATTATTAAAGTTCTTCAGGGTCCAATTCCAGATCCTTATCCTTCTCCCTCTATGCCCGTATCCTACTGCGTTTTCGTCTACTCCCCCTGGCACTGGTCACCATCCAACACTGACTGCCAGGTTTGCAGCCCCAGGTCTGCCTCTCCTCTAAGCTCCAGTCTCTCTCCTTCAGGGTATCCAAAACTCAACACACTCAAAACTGAGGTCATGATCTCTCCCTCTCGCCATCTTTACTCTAGCCCTAACTCAGATCCTGCCCTGGGCTTTTCCGTGTCGGTAATGACCCCACTGCTCACCCGCTGCAGCAGCCAGAAACCTAGGACTCATCTCCAACACTCCCTTCCTGCCCTCTCCAAACCAGATCAGCCCCCGAGACCTGGGGCTATCTCCTAAGTGACTCTTGAACCCGTCCGCTTCTCTTGTTGCCCACTCCTCTGTGACAAGCTCCTTCCCTGCATCCGCCCTTGCTCCTCCTTCTCTTCATTCCCGCTCTTCACATGGCATTCCCTACAAAGCACCCTGAAGCCAGTGTGCAGCCCTTAGCAGTCGAAGAGCACTTTGTCATAGGTGCTGCTCTATTCTACCACAAGTGCTACCCCACATCACTCACGGGTTACGCTGGAGCCTCCCACTGCTCACAGCAGGAAATCCCAAAGCCTTCACTTGGGCATCAAGGTCTTGCAGGTTTGGTCCCTGTTGGTTCACCAGCTCCACTGTGCTTCCAGATGGCTGCAGGCATACCGACCTTTTCTGGAGTCCTCAAATACGTCCTGCCATCAACCTTTACGAATCTCTTTCCATTGCCTGAAATGCTCCTTCCTCAACCCCCCAGGTCTCTGCAGATCTTAGTTCACAAACACATGCCCCTCCGAGAGCAGCTTTCCCTGACCTCTTTGGATCTGAACCCTCAATACCTATCTAATCCTTTATGGCACCTGTAATTGAAAGGCTGGTGACTGTCTGCTTGATGTCTATTCCCCTCCCTCCTAGTAGGGTGGGGCACCGTGAGGGCAGTCCCCGTGTCTGGGAGCACGCCGTGCTGCCTCCGGAGCTGTGTGATCCTCACCTGAGCTGGATGAGTGAGGATAGTCTACATGTTCCACACTCACATCAGTCACATCACTGTCCCATTAGGACAGCAATGTGTGACTCTCTCTGTCTTGTTTTCCAGTCTTCTATACTATATAGTATCTAGAAATATGTTAGTGTGTGCTGAATTTTAAGCTCTAAGGAGCCAAAAATATTTAGTTTCTTAGTGTTGGCATGTTGTTACTACCTCTCAAAAGCTCTATCCAAAGTGTTTATCGTACTATGCCCCTTTCATAGGGGAGGAGACTAAGACACAGGATAACAGAGTAACTTGTACTGGGGTACTCAGTACAGCGGAACCAGTAATCAAACCTTCATCTACCAAACCAGCTCAACCATATGTAATTATAACAGTGTTGAAAACACATCAGATTGTGATTCTAACAATCGAAGGGCAAAACTCCTTATTCACTGAGAAAGTAGGCAAGAACTGCTAACTCACAAGCAATGCAAGAAGCCAGTGTGCAACCCCATCTGAGAAGTGGAGGACACAGCTAAGCTGGTGATCACACCAACCCCATTTCACCTCTCTAGGCAAACAGATAGCAATGGATTTTAGGGAACTACCAAGGGCATTTGCCATTCCCCTTGGTTTCTGTACTAGCCAACCGAACCATGAGATAGCCTTTGAAATCACAGTGACATATGCAACGAAGTGTTAGCTACCCACAAGGTTCTACCTATACGGCTCCTGACAACATGGCACCCAAGGTCATTTTTTTCTAAAGCAGTGATGTGGGAATGTCATTTGCCAGTGAAACCGCCAGGGCTTGCAGTAGCACACAGAAGCTGCATGTGATGCTATGAGCACAAAATGCTGCATTGGAAATTTATATACAAATATAATTTTCCTTGTATCATCATTTAAGTCTTTAAATTTCATTTTGGTTTGATCCACTGCTATCAAATACTGCATCTGGGTCAGACCATGGAGTCACATCTCCCTTGGTTCTGGATTCCAAGAGATGTATAGGGACTTTGTTGCCTCTGCTAAATGAAGAGATATAAGCTTCATGACTTCACTCTCAATGGCTATAGTGGTTGCCCAGCCCTGAGGACTGTTCAAGTCATGTGCTCATGCTAAAGAAAGGAAAATAAAATACTAAGAAAGGGGCCGGTGCTGTGGTGCAGCAGGTTAAAGCCTTGGCCTGCAGCACTGGTACCATTTTATATATATACAATTTTATTTATTTTTTAATAGAAAACTTTTATTTAATAAATATAAATTTCAAAAAATACAACTTTTGGATTACAGCGGTTCTTCCCACATAACCACCCTCCCACCAGCAAACCATCCCATCTTCTACTCCCTCTCCCATCCCATTCTTCATTAAGATTCATTTTTAATTAGCTTTATATACAGATCAACTCTATACTGAGTGAAGATTTCAACAGTTTGCACCCACACAGACACACAGAGTATAAAGTACTGTTTGAAGATTAGTTTTACTATTAATTCTCATAGTACAACACATTAAGGGCACATTGGGAGCAAGTGCACAGTGACTCCTGTTGTTAACAATTGACACTCCTATTTATGACATCAGTAATCACCCAAAGTTCATCATGAGCTGCCAAGGCTATGGAAGCCTCTTGAGTTCACAAACTCTGACCTTATTTAGACAAGGCCATAGTCAAAGTTCTCTCCTCCCTTCAGAGAAAGGTACTTCCTTCTTTGATGGACTGGCACCACCATTTGTTAGAGAGATTATTCTTACTCCAATGAATGGTCTGAGCACTTTTGTCAAAAATCAGTTGGCTGCATGTATGCTGGTTAATTTCTGGGCTCTCAGTTCTGTTTCACTGATCAGTGTGTCAGTTTTTATGCCAGTATGATGCTGTTTTAATTACCACAGCTTTGTAGTATGCTTTAAAGTCAGCCATTGTGTTGCCATCAGCTTGATTTTTTTGCTCAGGATCACCTTGGCTATTCTGGATCTTTTGTGACTTCTGATGAATTTTAGGATTGTTTTTTCTAATTCTGTAAAGAATATCATGGGTGTTCTCAAATGAATTGTACTGAATCTGTAGATTGCTTTAGGTAGAACAGACATTTTAACAATATTGATTCTTCCGATCCATGAGCAAGGAATATCTTTACATTTTTTTGTGCCCTTGATATTTTCTTTCATTAATGCTTGATAGTTTTCACTTATGAGATCTTTTACTCTGGCTAAATTTATTTCTAAATATGTGGGTTTTTGTGGCTATTGTGAATGCCAGTTCTTTCCTGATTTATTTTTCATTGAGTTCATCATTAGCACATAGGAAGCTGGGTTTTGTATATTTATGTTTGTAACCTGCAACGTTACTGAATTGGTTGGTCAGTTCTAACAGCTCTTTGATGGAATGCTTAGATTTCTCCATGGACACCATCATGTCGTCCACATAGATGATTCAGCTTCTTCTTTTCCAGTTGATGCCTTTATTCCTTTCTCCTCCCTAATTCCTCTAAAGTGTCCAGCACTATAATGTATAAGAGAGTTTACGTGAAGGTGGACACCATTGTCTTGTTCCAGATCTGAGGGGAAATGCTTTCAAAAGCTGTTCTCCATGCTGTGTGCTATTGATTACTGGTTTTTCATATTTAGCTTTTATAATTTTGAGGCATGTTCCTTTTATAGCTATTCTGTGGAGATTTTCAATCATGAAGGGGTGGTGAATCTTATCCAATGCTTTCTCTACATCGATTGAGATGACCATGCAGTTTTTGCTCTCCATTCTGTTGGTGTGATTTATGGCATTCATTGACTTGCAAACATTGAATCACTCTTATACCTCTGGGATAAAGCCCACTTGATCGTGACGGATGATTTTTTTGGATGTGGTTTTAAATTTGGAAAATTCCAGATGAGCAGGACACGTTCTTTACACCCCTGCTTGAAGCGTGGTCCACAAATCCGCAGCATCAAGGTCTCACCTGGGAGCTTGTTGCCATGCAGATATCAGGGGCCCCTCACCTACTCCTTGAGAATCTGAATTTGAGCCAGGTGCTCACACGGCCCCAGCACTCTATGAAGTTTGCAGAAGCACCTGCTCTACACATTTGGTACTCAGCAATTGCCTACCAGCAACTAATTTGATGGAGGCCAACTTTGAAACCGGGACTCAGGTTTTTCTAGAATAAATACGTAATACACTGTTTTAAAAGTGAATCTCTGAAGGATTTGTTTTTAATTTAAATGTACAAAACATGATTCAAAAAGCTCAGCAGACTACATGGTCTTGCATTTTAATATCCTGTTCGTACTCAGACTCTTGCCTGAAATGCTAAAGGATTTAAGATTATAGCTCTATTCATAGAGGTGAGGATGTTTTCTGTTAAAGTTTAATATGTATTATATTGACCTTGCAGAAGCCACTGTCAGAGATGGAAACTTTTACTCAGAAGTTTAACTTGATGGCAAAATATAATAAAAAAAAATACTTTTAGAGAGAATGCCATTAGCAGGAATGACGATGGGATTTCTCCCAACTTAGGAAGAGCTGCTGAGTCATAGAATCATAAAATGTGAGCCCAGAAAAGACCTTAGAGGCTACCTCGCAGCTCTGCTTCATTCCTAAAGGAAATCATGCCGCAGTGTGTCAAATTTAAAGCGCCATTTTCCAAAGAGCCCTCAGTGATTCACATTTGTCAACCAACCAATCAACCTACCCATAAAAAATTTTTGATCTGACACCTGCCAAATGTTCTGCTATTGTAACTGCTCCTTCACAAAGCTCATGCATTAACAAAATGGGGTGAAAGCTCACAACAAGCAATACTGTGATAGTTATGTCCCATCTAACGCACAATGAAGAGATGTAATAGGAGAAAGAGAACCCTTGAGATAGGGTGGTCCCTGGGAGGAATCTTGGAGATCAGCAATGCCAGGTCTTCTTCCTTAATACCAAGGACGCAGGTGCAAGGTGTTAGGCAATTTGGCCAAGGTCATAATGCAAGTCTCTGACTGAGCTAATATCCAAAACCAGGCTTCTGTTTGTACCATGCCACACAGCTGGCTTTCAGGTTAGACTCCAAGGCAAAGCCTGATAGCTGTCGATTAGAACCCAATCTCCTCTCCTTGTGTAGCAACGGCACCTAATCTGGTCACATGGTGCCCACCTGTCTCAGTTTTCTAGTCTTTTGCAGTCAGCTGTCCTGTGGCTGAGTTTCTTGCCGATGAAATATTATCAGAGTGATGTGTGACTTCAGGGTGCACACCTTAAGAAAGTGGCATGCTTCCCTCACACTCTCTATCCTGTTCCTAACAACTGCATCCAGACATCAACAACGCCCCAGTGAATGGCAGAAGGCAACGTGATCCCTCATTGATCTGAAGATCACAGCCACCTCCCAACCTAGAAGTCTTCCTTAAGACTTTAATGTCTAAAAGAAACTTCTATTTTCTTTCAAGGTCTCAACTCATCACAGTATAACCTAAGTGAGGTTAAACGAAATTGTAGATTTGTAGTAAGAAGTCTGATGCTTTCCTACTTCAATAGGAAGTATCTCTTCACAGTAACTCTTTGGCCCAGCCTTGTACATTTGAGTAGAAACAGAGACAGACATTTTATTGCACAATTAGGTGCCAAACAATTTGTAACAAAAATAGCATACACATTAGATTACTTAATCCTCACAGTAATTCTATGAACTATTCAATTTACAGATGAGGAGGAAAATGAGGCTTACAGGGGTGAATTAATTAAGCCAGATAACTGGTTAGTGTTGAGTAGAATTCAAACCTAGACATAATGGCCTAAGGCTGGTGCTCTTTTCTAAAATGCTGCAGTGTGTGTGTGTGTGTGTGTGTGTGTGTGTTCTGATGGAGAGTGATGAAGTGATCGAAGTAAATATAGCAGCTAGATGTGGTGATCAGAACACTGGCCTGGGGACAACAGACCTGAAATTCTCACAGGTCAGAACTGCGGGCCAGCTCTTTAGCTTCCCAGGATCTGAAGTGTTCTCTGGAGTAGTCTGTGTTGCCTGAACCAGAAGATCTTTAAAGACACAGCAGTCAGAGTCTGGGGCAAATGCGCTAAGATCTGCCTGTGCCCCCTCACTACCGCCTGCACAACCACTCTTTTACTCTCAAATCAACAAAAGAGAAAATCCTGCTAGAGAAACCAGGTGGCTTTACCCTGAAAGGAGAGCACAGTATGAACGTTCAAACCAGCAACACAAGCACAATACACACGGAAGTGCAAATCCATGGAGTTCCAGGATGTTCTGGGTTAACGACCCTGTTTCCTATTCAAATCTAGTAGCCTTCACTGCCCCAGAATGAGAAGGAAGTAACGTGAGCTCTTCTCCGCCATTGGTTTTCATTGCAGACTTGCTCAGAAAGCAGTAAAATGGGAGAAACACGGGAATGCTGTATCCGAGGCCACAGAATAGAAAGACAGAAGTGGGAGAGGCTTAGGGACTCCAAGGACTCAGGAAAGAGGTGAGTGAACCCACAGCAGGAATCTCACGTGCCGAGTGATGTGGTGACAAGGCACAGAGAGCACACAGTTTCGGGCTGAACACATAACCCATCGTAACACACAAAGAGAAGGGGCTAAGCGATCACCAGAAGAGAGGGGAGAGCTGCACTCGCGTGGGTCACAGCTAAGCATCTTCAGGAACAGAAGGCCACATAAAATATTCAAAAGGTCTCGCTGGCGTTTCATGTTTCCCAGGGTACATGTAAATCTGGGATGCGATGCCCCCAGCGGACCCGCTGAATACCAGACAGCAGGCCACTCTGCCAAACACTCTGCCCAAGCCTTCACAGCTATATCACTTTAGGAAGCAGGGAAAGAGTTCACTAGAGCCCTGCAAGGATGCTAAATCTCATCACCAAGTGAGCTCTAATTTTAAGGTCAGCATTTACGACCAGCCTCTTCCATTAAGTATGCCTTTCCTAAGGTCTAAGAACGTAGATTCAAAATGTATCTTCGACTACAGCCTGTGGAAGGAGCTCCCAATGAACTATTGGAAATGGCTCTGCTAATGCTTCAACTAATCATCTCAAAATTACCCTGTAAATACCAATTCACACCACATCACTCAGCACAAATACACCACTGAAAGCCCTGGGAAGCAATAACTCTCGGCGCAGAGTGTTTATGGGGAATTAATGACTGGCTGGAGTCTATGGACCTTGACCAGAGCCAGCGGTTATTAATGCACAGGAAAAATTTGATACTCCGGTTCATTTTTCCAGAGGTAGCATCCTTTGATGTGTGCAGAATGTAAAACCTCGGATGCTGCGTTAGATGTGAGCTCTCCGGTATCTGAACAGACTGGTGGACTCTCCCGTGACTACAGGTTCAGGTTTCCAGCATCTGAAAAGCTCCCTAACGGGATCTTTCAGGAGGATGTTCACAGTGTCCAGCTACGTCGTCGACACACAGAAAACAAAGTGAAAACAGAGAAACAACGTGAAACTATGCCAGGACCTGCAGAAGGGAACTAAAGGCCCTCGGTGTCTTTCTACTCAGCCCACGGGATTAGTCTCTTGTAATCAATATTGGATTCGTTCTGGGGTCTGATGAATATGAATCCCATTTAATCTTTACTGCCACTTTTTCTAAGCTGTATTTGATTCACTCTTTCATTTGTCTGCCTGCACTGAAAAGACTAATTCATCTCTGGAGTCCCCTGAACAGGGCGGTAAAGGCAGCATTAATGAGTCAGCTTTGCTGTTGTCTGCTCATAACTCTTTGTCACAAACGGGTAATAGCTTGTTCTTGGCTTTGTACCTGCACTGCACTAATTTGCCTCTTTAGCCCTAATTCTGCAGAACTGGTAGAAGACAATTTGGTATTAATTTTAACAAAGAAATAGGCTACATTCAGCAAAGACCAACTAATACTGGGCAGGGGTATAAAGATTCTAGAAACGTTTTTATCCTCAATAAATGACAGTCCTCCAAAATAGTAGTTTGACCACAAGACACTGGCATTTGTGAGCCTCAGACACAGATACGGATGACTAGGAATAATTAGGCACCTGTGACATCGATCATATAGAGGATCACAATGGAACTGTGCCCACTGTGCCCATATCAGTTAGAGATATAAGACAAAGCCGCTGCACAGAGCATTTCCAAGAGTATTCTTTACAAAGAATAGGAAAAGGGCTAGAAAAGGCCATTGTTCTTCAGAAGCAATCAAATGGGGGGGGGAGGTATTTCTGGACAACGAAGGCACAAAGGGATGACATCCTCAGAGTTCCCAGATGCCCAGCGGCTGGTGTGTTTTTTCTGATGGCCACGTGCAATCATGAACTAGGTACCTTTGACATCACTGGCCCCATCTCTCACCTCTCCAGGTCTCCCCAGTACTGATGCAGCTTTGGCCTACCTCAGTTCCCAAGCAAATGGCTACAGAAGGCCTGCACCAACAGCCCTTGTTTGAGTCCCAAATCCAAACTGGTGGCATTTAAATTAGGTGACATTCCCAACCTGTGCTCCATTTCAACCCCAGGACCTGTGTGGCCAGGAAATGCTTCGGCAAGAGTCTAGCTCAGCCTTCTCAGTTACTGCACCCTAGGCTGGCTCAGTCCAAGGATGCAAATTCTCCTCACTTTTGATCAACGGTCCAGTCTAGATTCCTCCCAGAACTTCAGCTCCTGAAATTATATGTATTTATGCCAGTCCTTCCTGCAGGCATCCCAGCCCCTAGGATCTGCAAAGGAGCCCCTCCCGCTGACAGCAAGCACATCTGTATTTGTCCACTGCCTTGCTCAGCCCACCTCACTGGCTGCCTCAGAACCAATCATTTCTGGAATTCAGCACCAAACCTGCTGTTTTCCATCAGCCATCACGTCTGGTTCACCTGTTCCCCCCACACACACCCTGAAAGTCGGATTCTGGTCCATTGTTTTCCTCAAGAGAGAGGATGCTTCTGAGACCTGAAGCCAAAATGATGGGATCCGGCAGCCACTGCCCAGAAAGGCGAGATCGAAATGTCAGACGTGATCAAAGTTGCAACTTGGAAAGGGTTTTTCCAGCCCCTTAGGAACCGTCCACAGACCAGGAACTCAGAAGTTGCTGGGGGGAGAGGAAGCCGATCTGCTGCATCACCGTCTACTTCCGGTGAGTGATTCCCCTGGAAGCTGGGGAGGTCACCAAGTACACAGCCTTCGCCCGCAGGGAAGGTGGTCAGAGAACGAGCCTGAGACGGAGACGAACTTGGAATTCAGCCTGTGCTGGGCCGTCTGCCTTTGTGATCTCATATCCTCCTCATGCAGGCCCAGTGAGGTCAGATTATCCCCCCGCTTACTAAGAAACCAGCGCCCAGAAAGGTTTTGTCCCAAATCACTTGCTTAACAAGTGCACAGCTGAGAACTGAACCTGACTCTGTTAGACTGCAACACTTGAGCTCGATGTGCCAGCTATCTCGCCTTCCTGGGAGAAATTTAATAAAAGCAGCAGCCAGTGGCAAGGAAGAAAACAAGAAGACAGTGGAATGCAGGATCCAGGGAGAAAAAAGTGGCCAGTGGAGTCCCGAACTGCAGAGTCAGGCGATGGAAGAACCAAAAAGAGATGACAAGACGCAAATGGTGGGAATAAGGCACATTAAGAGTAAGCTATGTGCCAGGTACTATGTGAAGTGCTGTAGCTGTATTAACTCTCTTAATCCTTACAACAGCCCCCAGACACAGGCCTGCTGTATTGATAAACATAAACCAAGGCACAGAGAGGTTAAGCAATTTGCCTAAGTCCACACAGCCAGCAGCAGGTGGAGTCTGGTCTTGAACTCAGGCAATCTGGCTCCAGAGTCTGGGGGTTGCCCCTCCTGGGTGGTCAGGGAAGAGCCCAGCGTGAACAGTTTCACTGGAGGGTGCAATCCAGCCAATCCGCACTTGGCTGTGAGGCGATGGGGGCTGGGGCTGGGGGCAGGAGAGCAGGGAGGTGCTATTCCCCAGGGCTGTCGTAACAGAGCACACCACAAACTGGCAAACAGGGAGGCTTAAAACAACAGACATTTATTCTCTCCATCCTGAAGAACACAAGTCCAAAACCACAGAGCTGGCAGGGCTGTGTGCCCTACGGAGCCTGTATGGCAGATCAGATCTTTCCTCGCCTCTTCCAGGCTCTGGCAGCCACAGACAACATTTGGTTTGGGGCAACAGAACTCCAAGCTCTGCCTCCATCTTAACACAGCCTCTTCACTCTGTCTGTGCCCAAACCTCCCTGTTCTTATGGGGACACCAGGCACACTGGATTATGGCCCATCCTAATGAGCTCATGGTTAATTTGATTATCTGCAAAGAGTATTTCTAAATAAGGTCAAGTTCATATTTACTGAGGGGTAGGACCTCAATATATCTTTCTGGGTTAGGGGGACACAATTAGACCCATAACTGGAACCCTTGGTTCCAGGGGGTGGGGAGGTTAAAGGTGAAAATGGGAGAGATTATCTGCATGCCCTATTAAAACAATATGTCATTAAGGATCAGTAAGCAGGTCACAGTTCTTTCCAAACAAGCAGAAAATTTGATTATCTGCATCCAAGAAAGGCTTGCCAGGCCTGGCATATCATTTCAGACATTCCGCTCTGATTTAATGAGTTGGAGAAGGACACAGCCTCTGAGCCTTTGCCAGGAACATCCTGGTACCGTCATCTATCACAACTTCCCAGCTCATGTCTGCCCTGATCAATAAGAAAGCAAGATCAATGCCCACATCAAGCTGCACGGTTAACTCTCAATCACAGAGACTGACAGTGGCAGGCAGTTGTGTAAACACTAAAACCAACAAACAGAGACTTTCCACCTGACTGGAATGTGGGCTAGATTTTTACTGCTATTTTTCTTAGGCAATTAGAAAAATGGTTTGCGACCTCTCTGCTTCGATCACATGGAAGTAGTCATAGCAGCAGGTAGCCTGGAAATAGCCAGGGTGGAAGATGGAAGGGAATCTTGAAATAAATGGCCGCTGTACACAACCCACACGCCTTTCACCAAGGACTGGAGTGCTTCATGTCCATGGCATGTTGAGGCAACACCAAAAATCCTGGCAATAACATTTTGCCTTAAGCATTTCCAGCAGAGGACTAATCACACAACACCTTTGCCACTGGCAATAGGTTTACATTCATTAACTCTTTCCCGAAGATCTGCCCCTTACGCACTCCTTCGTGACCAGCTTAGCATAGCATTCTGAGAATGGATTCAACAACTCTAACTAGAAACAGGATCAAAGAATGAGCCCACAGTAGCTGTTTAAATGTTTCTAGTGCCGTGAGATCCCCTTGATTCTCACTTTGCTGCTTTAATTCATAACCACTAACGCCAGTGTTAAGCCACCACTTGAGATGATGGCATCCCATCAGAATTCCAGTGAGAGTCCTGGTTGTTATGTTTCCTAATCCAGCTTCTTCATAATGCTCCTGGGAAGGCAGTAGAAGACGGCCCAAATATTTGCGCTCCTGCTACCCATATGGGAGACCAGGCTGGAGTTCCTGGCTCCTAGCCCAGACCTGGCTGTTGTGGTCATTTGGGGAGTGAACCAGTAGGCGGCAGATATCTGTGTGTATGAATGTGTATACATGTGTGTGTGTCTCCCCCTCACTCTGTCACTCTCCCTTTCAAATACATAAATAAATAATTTTAAAAACTCATGACCACTGAGGCCAGTGCTGTGGTGTAGCAGGTTAAAGCCCAAGCCTGCAGCGCTGGTATCCTGGCTGCTCCACTTCCGATCTAGCTCCCTGGTAATGCACCTGGGAAAGCAGCAGAGGGTGACCCAAGTCCTTGGGCCCCTGTACCCACGTGAGAGACCCAGAAGATGATCCTGGCTTCAGATCAACTCAGCACCAGCCATTACGGCCATTTGGGGAGTGAACTAACGGATGGAGGACCTCTTTCTCTGTGTCTCTACCTTTCTCTGTAACTCTGTGTTTCAGATAAATAAGATAAAAATCTTTAAAAGAAATTCATGACCACTGTTATTTACTAAGTATTGGAAGCAGAGATGACACACTCTCAGGTGAAGACAACCTTCTCAAGGAGTAAGAAAATGCTCCTAAAACAAACACACAGCTACTTCTACAAATGGTCGTTGTTCTATTGAATAAGGAAGTCAAAAGCTATCATTTTTTCCAATAGTAGTGATATTACTTTAAACTTTTTGAAAACTGCCTACAGTTGCTGCAAGTGACTTGAACATTATTTGGAATTCATAAACTTTGCAGAATTGCTTTTAGTGCCTTCCATGTATGTGATGTTGTACTGGGTGTCACTGACTGAAATATTCAAGAGTAATTCAGAGAAAAACCAGACAACGGATATTGCTGATCAAACAGGGTAATGCCATTTGAGACCAAAGAGGTTTCATAAGAAACGTTTGCCAGTCATAGCATATTTCATTCCTTAGAACATCAAAAAGGGACTCTCGGGAGCAGCATCATGGTACAGGTGGTTAAGCCACCACCTGTGATGCTTGCACCCCAATGCCAGTTTGAGTCCCAGCTGCTCTGCTTCTGATCCAGCTCCTGGGAATGCATGAGAAGGCAGAGGAAGATGGCCCAATTTCTTGGGCCTCTGGCTCCATGTGGGAGACCCAGACAGAGTCCAGATTCCCAGCTTTGAGAAGTGAGCCAGCACATGGAAGCACTTGCGTGCTCACGTGCTCTGTCACTCTGCCTTTTAAAAAGATAAACCCTAAAAAAACAAATAAGGCCCTTCAACAGTTTCAGAATTTCTTCACAGTAAATTCGGCTGACACTGGACTTTGTAGGATGAATTTTCTCAAGACCAATGCCATTGGTTTAAGAGAACTGGTCTGCATGATTGTCTCACTGCATACTGCAAGCTTGCTGTTCCCTGGAGCCTTGAGCCTCTAGGAGACACAAACCAGACATGCAGACCGAGCCCACTGGGTAGCAACACCATTTACTCTCTTCCTCAGAGACCATCCATCTTCCCAATTTCCCTCAGAAGACCCAAACAAAAAATCGGTGAGGCTTCGTGGTTTCTGTGCATCACAGCAAGGACCCAGCACACGCTCCCCGGAGCTTCCTCTCAAACCACACAATCCCTTAGAATGAGCCTGTTTCCTTAATTAGTTTACTTACTGATGAGACAGAGAGATGAGCCAGCCCTGTGGGCAGACGCGGGGACTCAGTGGTCCACTATACCGCAGTCTGGTTCCATGCCACCCTCACCTCCTCAGATGTCCATGAGTAATCCCCTCCTCCTGAGTGTGGCAGGCCCTGCAGCTCCCTCACACGAACAGAGTATGACAAAGATGACGGATGTTACTTCTGTGACCGTGTGACACAAGACTGTAGTATCTGTCCTGTCCACACACTTTCTCTCTTGTTGGCTTTGATGAAGCCAGCTGCTCCGGTGTGAACAGACCTATGGTGAGGCCCCCAAGAGCACATTCTCTAGCCAACAACAAACAAAATTTGAAATCCTCTACCCTTCAGCTGGCAAGAAAACTGAATTCTGCCAACAACCATGTGAGCTTGGAGGCAGATCCTCTCCAGTCAAGCCCTGGATGGAGAGCCTAAAGCAGAGGATCAGACTAAACTACTCCTTGCTCTTCCCCAACCCGTTTCAAAATTCTCAGTTCATTCCTAAATGATGTGTCACATCCTGAGCACCTGATGGACTCCCCTTAGCGCCATTCAATCAGGGATGTTTAAACACTCAGAGAATCCCACAGTCCTTCTACCTCCCTGGAAGATTCTTCCCACAGAGGGAAGGTACATTGACAAGGCCACCATACAAACAGATCCCTCCAGCTCTTCCCTTCCAACTCTTAGTGACAGATGAAGACGTCTCTGCCAAGAGGACTTCCCAGCACAGAAATGGCAAATGCGTGACCTGCTCAAGACAGCAGTCGTCTCTGTGTGCTTGAGATGCCTGAGTTGGCACTGGCGATGCTCCCCTTGCTGGCCCCGACTCAGGGATGATCCCTTCCTGAGAGCCTTCTGCATAAAAGCAGAGCGAAAGCCAGAGGGCCACAGCCAGCAGTGTGACTGCCACAGGGCAGGTGCCAAGGTTAGCAAAGCCGTTCTGAGCCCTAAATCGGGGACTGAGGCACTTCTTAGGATGCCCTTCAGGGCTGGCAACAAGGTCTACTGGGACACCTCAGGGAAAGCACCGGCCTGGAGGTTGGCCTAACAGCCACAGAGTCTGGGAAATGGGCACACACAATGGGGTCAAGGGCAGGTGTACGAGGCAGGACAGCCCAGCAGGATCCCACACACACTGCGGAGATTCCACTCTGAGGAGTGAAGCCTGTGGTGGAGGGTTCTGCAGCCCTTGCAAATGCATGACATTCTCAACCAGGAGGGCCTTGAAGTTGGCCTTCAAGTCTTGAAGTTGGCCCAGAGAGTAGGTAGAAGGGTGAGGCTGGGAACTGGAAACATCCACAAAGGCTATGGAACCACACAGTGCTCGTCCTACCTGCTCAGGACTGAGAATCAGGCTGCTTTCTTTAATCTCAAGGATGCGACGGACCAAGGACAGGAAGTCCCGCCCCTGCAGTTTCTCCAGATAACGCTGCCGCCCTGACGCCTCTGCACAGTTGCAATCACAGGGGAGCTGGCTTCAAGCTGGGAGCCACAACCAGCCCTTCCCAGCCGGGGAAGGCAGATGGCTGGAGGGGATTCCTTAACTTTCCCAGGCCTGGGGTCTGCCGAGCAGCTGCAGCTGGGGGCTCAGTGTGACGTGGGAGCTACAAGCAACAGCAAGTCCGGCCACCTTATTAGCTGGTAGCCTCCGTCCCCTGACTGAGTTACACTTCCAGACACTTGAGGAAGCGTGTCCTTCTTCCACCTCCACTGCACAGCTGTGGGCTCAAGAACTTCTCGCACCTTCTGCCGTAACAGAGGAAGCCCTGAGAGGCAAGGAGGACCTCTGCATCCGGCTCCTATGCCTTGCTCTCAACCATATTTCCTCTGCAGATGTTTCTTACCCTTGTGCATAGTCCTGCTTGATCACTGATTGCACATACAAATGATCACTAACCTCAGGGAACTCCAGAACAATTCTGCAACAGCACGTGTGTTTAGGGGTCAATCCTGGTGTGAGTATGTGGTGACTGTCACGGCATACCCACACGTGCTCGGTCTCCACACACCGAGAGAGAGCCAACCTTGTCTTCATAGTTACCTCCAGGGATCCAGAGGATGTAAATCCATCGTGACCCAAAACCAGCTAGTGGTTGCCAGGGACAAGGAGAAGAGGGACAGGGTTTCCTTGTACAGTGATGCAAATGTTTGGAACTAGATAGAGGGGATGCAGCTGTATTAAATGTCATGAATTGTACACCTTAAAATGGTTACTCGTTAATTTTATGTAAAGTGAGTTTTATCTCAATTTTTAAAGTTTTAATTAAAAAAAAAATTAACAGAAAAGTAGGATGCAGGAAGGTTCTCAAGAATTCAGAGAAATATTCTGCAATCCATAGAGGAAGGACAGTCTGGTCACTTTTCCATGAGGAAAAACCAAAAGCAATTATACTACATACTACTTTCAATTACTGAATTTCACAGGCCTAAGAGATCATTGATTATAAGACTTAAAAATGGGGCTAGCACTGTGATGTAGCAGGTAAAGCCACCACCTACGGTGTCAGCATCCCAAATGGCACCAGATTGATTATCAGCTGCTCTGCTTCCAATCCATCTTCCTGTTCATGCACCTGAAAAAGCAGCAAAGGATGGCCCAAGTGCTTGTGTCCCTGCACCCACGTGGAAGACCCAGAAGAAGTTCCTGGCTCCTGGCTTTGGATCAATGCAGCTCTGGCTGTTGCAGCCAACTGGGGAGCGAACCAGAAGATGGAAGATTTCTCTCTCTCTCTCTCTCTCTGCCTCTGCCTCTCTGTAACTCTGCCTATCAAATAAATAAATAAATATTTTTTAAAAAGACTTACAATGATGTGAAAATTATACATTTGCTGCAAGACTTACCATAATTTTAGAAATGTCAAAATGTAAAAGCCATTTGTATTATAATAAAAAAAAAACAATGTCACAAATAAGCTAAACATGGTTCCTTCCAATTTAAGCACATATACTTTACTTGCCTAATCAACTATGTAACTAGATTGTGCCCATATAAATCGGAAATAATATAATGTCAATTTGGGAGAAAGTGAATAGGAGAAAGACCAGAAGGTAGCAGACCACTTGGTGCTGTGACTAGGGGGATTGTAAGTATGTTTTCCCATCTTCAATACTGCCTCAAAGTGGCAGGGTGGGTTTCCTCTCCTTTTACCAGCTTTGTGTCCACCCATGTCCCCGCTGGTAGGAAGAGGGTCTTCTCTCCTAAAGCACCAGCATTATGCTATGAGAAGTGAATGCCACAACAGTAAAGATTTGTTTGCCTAAGTAGATGTTTCATTCTGCAAGCTTCACTCTTTCATCCAACAAAAATTTGTGGAGGGATTGCTACAAGGTAGGCAACATTGTAGACTCCAATGAGACAACTATGAATGAGCGTCTCCGTCCTTGTGCAGCTTCCAATTTAGTGGGGAAGAAAAGGACCTGCTGGACTCAGAAATGCAAAACAGGACACAGCGGTTCATTCACAAGAGCACAGAGTGTAACTATGGCAGGGTGGGTGTTGGGGAAGGGGGATGGTAAAAGAGGAAAGAGGAAGGGAGACCAAGCCAGAGGGACTTCTGAGTACCCAGGTAAGGAGAGCTGGCACAGCCTGAAAGGGAACCCATGGCAAATGGAAGCAAAATCTATACTTTTCTCTGGTCTCTGAGCGGTTCTGTGGTCTGCTCTAAATAAGGGCTCTTTCTGATGGTAGACGCAGCAAAGGCCTACCCAGCTGTGCCTGGGCACAACGCCAGATTCATGTATTTCACACAATTTTCTTTTTTGCCTGCTTTGAACATATATTGCTTCTTACTCAGAATAAACAAGCAAAAATGGGGGAAATCAACTAATACTAACCCCTGCTGCGCTTCTTTTAGCCAACCGAGCAGGTGCTTTTAGAAGGTGATAAGTCGCCATCTGTAAGAATAATCATCTTATAAAATCATGTAAAATAAGAACTCCCAAGGGAAGCTGAAATTTCACTTCAAGTAAGGAAAAGAGAGTGTCACCTTTCTCTGGAAAGTGCTGGCTCTTTCTGAATTCTAATGGATGGTTTGTCATTGAAACATCATTTAAGTGGCCTGGATGAGCTTTTTTTTTAGGATAATGTATAGAACACAGGTGTCAGGGGACTGAGAAGAAGCAAGAATGTGAGTCAAGCAGATGCTGAAAGAGATCTTGCACAAGCTCTTCATTCTCTTCATTATTCATGTCCCTGAAAATCACTGTCTGCAAATTGATTACAGCTTTCCCTATTTATAAATGATGGAGTGGATTATCATTCACTCCCATCCTACCCCCCCCAAAGCATTAGCTGCTGGTGTTTCTGAATGAATGTCCCACCTGAAGCCTGACACAGGGAACACTGCTAACTAAAGCCACTGCCTACACTGCGGTATGTTACACTCCTGACAGCTGACGCTGCTCACTTCTGAGAACACCACACCACCAGCACTGGCATGATTAAGCAGCATCATATTTGCCTCACTCAGCTGAAACTAAGACATCTGCTCACCTTAGTGATGCCTACCTGACAACTAATTCATGTGGGAACGAGCCTAATGATTTGTCATCGACGGACATGGAAATGGACTTCGGAGAACCAGGAAGAGAGAAGTGACATTTTAAGTTGACCAAACTACCCTTGTTTCTCAGCTAGTAAGCAAAATGGCATAAGGAAACAGTTGCATCCTTTGAATTTGAAGTAAAAATAACCAAAATAAAGTTACAAACTCTTACAACTGAAAGAGGCCCTAAAAGATCCAGTCCAAGATCCCCTGGCCATCAGTTCGTCAAGACAAGCAAGCCAGCAGTAACTCCCAAGTTTCCTCTTTCCACAGTTACTGACATTTCCAATGAGATGAGAAACATTGCAAGAACCACTTCCACCCATGTGCAAGGGGTCGTCAAAAGGGTCAAGGAAAACGTGTATGATGGAAAAAAAAAAAAACTATTTCAAAAATCTTGTGTGCCCAAATTAACTACTCTTTTAATACTATTTTTGTAAGTTTTTTGAAGTAATACAGTATATACACAGCACACATTCATTCATTTATGCTAGTCATCAATTACCACTCTGAAGCCCTACAAATATGTTGCATACTATGACAGGTCATTGGGATTATAAAGATGAATGAGGCATGAATTCCCTGCCTTCAAGCAGCCTGCAATCTTGGAGGTCCCTGATCAGCAAACACAATGTAACACAGTGTGCAAAGGGCTGAAGAAGTGTAAACAAAGAGATGGTCAACTCATGATAATTCTCCCAAACAGGATGAATTTGCATCAGATAGGGATTCCAGAAGGCATTCCACAGAGGCACAGGGGACAAGCAGGAGAGGGAAGTCCTGACATCGAGATCTGGATACGCAAGACTCTTAGAAACGTGCAAAAACATCTCACCCTCGGGTTGAGGAGAATTTAGTATGGCAGGCACATGAAGAACACAGCAGTGAGAGAAGAGGGAGCCCAGGGTAAGCTTACAAGAAGGTAGATTCGAGGCCAACAGTAGCATAGCTTCAAAAGCCACACAAAGCAAATTTTCTCCTAAAGGTAAATAAGGTAGGCGACAAAAGGTCTTAATTTAAATGGAATTAGGCCGTCTCATTCTGATCCATCATCTCTCAAACCCCTACACAACACCTTCTCATCATTCGTTTAGTGGATTTGTTGCTGCTTAAGAGACATCACCAGCTCTGGGTTCCAAAGATGTCTCTGTTCTCCGTGTGGACTGGCAGGGAAGAGACTGCACTAACGAAGATGGGGCAAAGGCTCCATGATGCTAGCTCAGGGCAGGGGTGGCTAAGAAGTGTGAATTCAGCAGTCACTTAGGAGAGACAATGAGTGGGACTTTGCATTACCTGGATGTGGGAAGCACCTGAAGATGACACCCAGGGCGCTAACTCGGGACAGTGTTCATGCCCGCATGGCTTGGGGCCCTCAGCAGCTCAAACAGAAGGGAGAAATGGCTAGAATCGAGACCACACATGGGCGGGTGAGACTTGCACAGGAGGTGGCCACCTCTTCCCGTGAGCCAAGAAGGAAGGTGGCCCAGGCCCCTTAAGTGAAGTGAGGTGATCAGAGAGGGAAATTAAAGGGGATTCTGCACGGGGACCTCAGATCACTCCAAGGCTTCTCTACAGGGGGGAAAACACTAACGATTCGAGGAATTGAGAGAGTTCCCCAAGCCCACACCCCGTACTAGCAGCAAAGCCAAGGCCATACAAGCTTCCCCAGGGCTCCTCCCAAGGCATTATGGGGTGTCCTTTACACAATTAAGGCATCACCAAAAACTTCAACTGCCCGGGCACCGCGAGGGAAGGCAAGACGTGTTCACAGATGGGGAACTGGGTACAGTTCAGCCCCTCACGGCTCTGGCTGTCCAGCCCTTCGTGATTTACTTTGCTACCTGCTACACCTGCACATTGACTTCCTTTACTTCAAGAAGCAAATTAGAAAAGTCAGTGAAGTTGTAGTGGCCTTGAGGCCAGGGTTTTCATAATGTGACATTCTTTTTTTGAATAAGTTAAATAAAGGTAAGTTTGAGTGCAGAACCCAATGTCGTTAGAAATAATAACAGTAGGGGTCAGCGCTGTGGCACAGCAGGTTAATGCCCTGGCCTGAACACCAGCATCTCATATGGGCACCAGTTCGAGTCCCGGCTGCTCCGCCTTCGATCCAGCTCTCTGCTATGGCCTGGTAAAGCAGTGGGAGATGGCCCAAGTCCTTGGGGCCCTGCACCCATGTGGAAGACCTGGAAGAAGCTCCTGGTTCCTGGTTCCTGGCTCAGCACAACTCCAGCCGTTGCGGCCAATTGGGGAGTGAACCATCGGATGGAAGAAATCTCTCTCCCTCTCTCTCACTGCCTCTCCTCTCTCTGTGTAACCTTTCAAATAAATAAATATTTTTTTAAAAAAAGAAATAATAGTAGTAGTAATAGTAATAATAATAAGGCACTTTTGCAGTGTCTACTGGAAAAGAGGTGAGAAAAGTTGTAACACTCATAGAACACATCTTGCTGTCTTCAAAAAACAAACTTTTTGGTCTCCTAAAAAAGGATTTACTAACTTGGTTTTATTCACGCAAAAATCAATATGTGGGATTCTTAACAAATTGAGTTTAAAGTTGCAAAGTGTAATTGATGTGTCACTGGAGATACAGAAGATGCTGAACAGCAGAACATCATGGTTCTTATCAATATTTTTTTATTATCTGCTTAAAGTGTCCAATATCTAACGCAATGGCCAGCCCTTTCCTGCCACCCAGTCACATAACTGCTGCCAAGTTGGCTCCCAGCTGTATTTTGGGCCAACTTCAACTCCCTGATGGAGCCTGGAGGTCTTTTTACATCCAAACACCCCAGAGAGGAGTGAATGTGGAAACAAGGCACAGACTGTTAGCGTCCACAGATCACATGCTAATACGATAATCAGGCTTTGCTGCCGCCTAGCACAGATGAAAGCATGAAGAGGTTTTCAGGGTCTCAGGGGCGAGATAATGACTGTAATATAAATTAGGATTAATTTCTTGATATTTAAAATCAAGTAAAATCAGGAGTGCATTCTTCATGCGTTTCAAAGAGAACTCATGACAAAGAATATAAACTGCACCATGGTGTGAAGGAATCCGGACACTACCGTCCTCCTCTGTGCCCTGACACGTGACATGGACACTTTCCTAAACACCATTTTATCCAAGAGATCAGCCCTACGCCTCAGCCCAGCCAGGCCCCCTGGTTTCCATTTCAACTCACCCACTGTCTATGGTTCCATTAATCTCTCTTTATTACAAGTTTTGTTTTGTATTACTGTTTTAACTGCCTGGCTTCCTACCAGAGAGTGATAAGCTCCAAAAAGCCAGATTCTCTCCACTGCTCATCATTGTAAGCCCAGATCCTGACTAGGGTCTCACACGTCATGGGCGCCAAGGAAGCATCTGTTAAATGAATGGATGAATGAACAGAAGAGGATGGTCTGCAGAAACAAACGATTTTTTTTTTCTGCAGAGATGTATTCACTGTTAAACATAGGCTTTAAAAAAAAAAATAGTACTTGGAGAAGTACCTGGTTTGAGGTGTGGAAGAATCTAGATGCTCAGTTAATGTGAACAGTGTTCGGTGCAGCTTTCATTTTTTCTGTAATAGATCCTTTTGGCCAGAGTGTTCCTGGGGTTTTGGCTGACTGCAGCGACACCTACTGGTGAGTTGCAGGAAGAGCTATCTGTTCACTTGCAGCTTGGGTGCCTGAGAGCAGAGCTCATGGCACTGGGATGTCTCCCTGTCATAAAGCGTGGTCATCTCCGTTCTGTGTGCATTCCAATGACATACCCCACAGCTGATCAGGGACAGAGACCTAAAAAGAAACACATGGCTCCAGTGCCCCTCCGTGGGACCTTGCTGAGTGAGGAGAGCGGATGATTCCCACACACTTGCTGCCTAGAGGAAATGAATCCGTAGTGCAGCTCCTCTTCATCAGAACAACACCCTTATGCCTGTATTTGGCTTCGTGAGATTCCTACCTCTTCTGGAACTTGCCCAATAAAAATGTGATAACTACAGACTAAAGGATGAGAAGAAAAAAAAACAGGAAATCTAGAATAGTCTAAGGAAACATCCTTATGCCGTTCTGCAAAAATAAGATTACACTGCTATTTTTCCACTTAAGAAGCTACTCTGCGACAAGTGTTTGGCCTAGCAATGAAGGCAGCCACATCCCACATGGGAACGCCTGGGTTCAATTCCTGGCTCTGGCTCTCAATTCACACTTCCTGTCAATGCAGATCCTAGGAGGCAGCAGGTGGTCCTAGGAGGACCCAGTGGTTGGGTCCTTGACACCCAAGGGGGAGACTTGAGCTACACTCCTAGTGTTCAGCTTCGGCCCCAGCCTCGCCCTGGCCCTTATGGGCACTTGAGTGAACAAGCAGGTGGGAGCGCATCCTCTCCTCTCCTTCTCTCTCTTGTGTGTCTATCTGTGTCTCCTACCTTTCTGTTTTTGAACATTTATTTATTTGAAAAGTAGAGTTACAGGGAAAGAGAAAGAGAGTGACAGAGACAGATCTTACATCCACTGGTTCACCCCCCAAATGGCCACAATATCCAGGACTGGGCCAGGCCAAAACCAGGAACCTGGTCTCACACGTGGGTCCAAGCACTTGGGCCATCTTCAGCTGCTTTCTCAGGCACATTTGTAGAAGGAACTGGATGGGAAGTGGAGTAGTCAGGACTCAAACTGGTGCTCTAACATGGGATAACTTTGCAGGCAGCAGCTTAACCCATAGTGCCACAATGCCAGCCCCTCTCCCTGCCTCCTTCGGTCTCATCAATAATGCTATAAAAAGTGTGACGGGTTCCAGAAGCAGCACCAGTTCTGACTGTCAAATACATCTCACACTGCTGACATCTTGGGTTGTCCATCTCCAACACCCACTCCAGTGTGTGCAACATTCGTGTATAGAAGCAGTTACCAGGGCCTACAGTGCAGCATAGCGGATTAAGCCACCACCTCTGTGACACCCGCAGTGATGCTGGTTGGAGTCCCAGCTGCTCCACTTCTGATCCAGCTCCCTGCTAATGTGCCTGGGAAAGCAGCAGAACATGGCCCAACTGCTTGGGTCCCTGCCACCCATGTGACAGGCCCAGATGGAGATCTAGGTGCCTGGATTCCAGGCAGTAGTGGCCTTCTGGGGAGTGAACCAGCGGATGGAAGATCGATCTCTCCCTCTCTCTGTCTCTGTCTCTCTCTAACTCTGCCTTTCAAATACACAAATCTTGGGTAAATACTCAGTGTCCACCCTAACAAGCAATCACACTTGCTTCCTCTTCAGCTCCTTGCTTAATTGTAAAGGATGAATTTATTATCGGCTTCATTAGAAAAGTTTTTACAGCTGCAGGCCACCTTGTGCAGACTTTTTGTTCAACTTCTCTTTAGAAGATATGCAATGATGAGACTTCCAGCAGTTCTGGGGAATCCTGTTTGTGCAGACTGAAGAGAAGGAACGCTAGACATGGAAAGAACGACCTGGACACCCAGGCTCAGCTTCTCTGCTTACAGATGCACCCGGAGCAAGTCAGGAACACCCGGAGCCAATTTTCTCAGGGGCACAGTGGGGACACTGATAACTCCCTGTTTACCTTCACGTTAGGGTTGTTGAGACAAACATGGTAACAGAGTAATGTCTAGTAAACAGAGAGGGCCATGCACATGAAAGGAACTATCACAAATATTTTAAATATTGAGAAGGTTGTGTTGTATTTGTATTTCCCTTGATAAACCAAGAAGCATGGTATTTAAAAGGCAAAATGCGAGAAGCAGCCATAGAAATGCAGAGGTTAAGAACTGAGAGAGCCTCAAATGCATTTGGATTCAAACTCTCCTTAGGAAGAAGTAACTGCAGGTGTAACTCACGGGGACAATTCAGGCCAGGCTGGACCCTGGCTCTCCTGACTGCCAGCTTGTGCTCATTCCAGACTCCGTCCTGGGTCCCCAGTGAGGAAGGCCTCTTGCCCTAACGTGGGTCATCTCCCTTCTGGAATATTCTCACGTGCCCTGTTCTGCATACTTGGGCTTCTGCCCAATTCAGAGGAAATGTCAGGGAAAAGCCTACAGGGAAGAGCAGTGAACGACAGATCTTCCCCTGGAGAAGAGAAAGCCACGGAAGGCGCCACGGAAGGTGCCACGGAAGGGGCCACGGTGGCTGCCCGCAGATGCTCTTCACCTCCACTGAGGAGCAAACAAGTGGGGAAAGCAGTGGTGTGCAAGGGACGGCTTAACAACCAGCCCTGCGGACAGAAGGGGTGTGTGTGTGTGTGTGTGTGTGTGTGTGCAAGGGATGGCTTAACAACCAGCCCTGCGGACAGAAGGGGTGTGCGTGTGTGTGTGTGTGCAAGGGACGGCTTAACAACCAGCCCTGTGGACAGAAGAGGGGTGTGTGTGTGTGTGTGTGTGCAAGGGATGGCTTAACAACCAGCCCTGCAGACAGAAGAGGGGTGTGTGTGTGTGTGTGTGTGTGTGTGCAAGGGACGGCTTGACAACCAGCCCTGCAGACAGAAGAGGGGTGTGTGTGTGTGTGTGTGTGTGTGCAAGGGACGGCTTGACAACCAGCCTTGTGGACAGAAAGGGTGTGTGTGTGTGTGTGTGCAAAGGACGGCTTAACAACCAGTCTTGCGGACAGAAGAGGGGTGTGTGTGTGTGTGTGTGTGTGTGTGCAAGGGATGGCTTAACAACCAGCCCTGCAGACAGAAGAGGGGTGTGTGTGTGTGTGTGTGTGTGTGCAAGGGACGGCTTGACAACCAGCCCTGCAGACAGAAGAGGGGTGTGTGTGTGTGTGTGTGTGTGTGCAAGGGACGGCTTGACAACCAGCCTTGTGGACAGAAAGGGTGTGTGTGTGTGTGTGTGCAAAGGACGGCTTAACAACCAGTCTTGCGGACAGAAGAGGGGTGTGTGTGTGTGTGTGTGTGTGTGTGCAAGGGATGGCTTAACAACCAGCCTTGTGGACAGAAAGGGTGTGTGTGTGTGTGTGTGTGTGTGTGTGTGTGTGTGTGTGCAAGGGACGGCTTAACAACCAGTCTTGCGGACAGAAGAGGGGTATGTGTGTGTGCACGCGCGCGCGCAAGGGACGGCTTAACAACCAGCCCTGCAGACAGAAGGGGTGTGTGTGTGTGTGTGTGTAAGGGATGGCTTAACAACCAGCCCTGCGGACAGAAGGGGTGTGTGTGTGTGTGTGCAAGGGATGGCTTAACAACCAGCCCTGCAGACAGAAAGGGTGTGTGTGTGTATGTGTGTGTGTGTGTGCAAGGGATGGCTTAACAACCAGCCCTGCAGACAGAAGAGGGGTGTGTGTGTGTGTGCGCATGCGCGCGCAAGGGACAGCTTAACAACCAGCCCTGCGGACAGAAAGGATGTGTGTGTGTGTGTGTGTGTGTGTGCGCAAGGGACGGCTTAGCAACCAGCCCTGCGGACAGAAAGGGTGTGTGGGGGTGTGTGTGGGTGTGTGTGGGTGGGTGTGTGCGCACGCGCAGCATATAACATACAAGTAACAATAACACATGGAATGCTCTCCATTATAAACCCCACAGAGCACACTGATGCCCACAGAATGCTTTCACTGCTTTTGGTCGAATTTCTCTATTTAACCTGTGGTTGGAACTCATCTATGATTTGCCAAGTGAAGCTGCATCTCGATCTGCTCTTTTTCTGATAAATCTGCTAACCGTCTGATATGTGATCCACTAATCCTTACTCTGACACAAAGTGTACTTATGAAGCTGAAGCCCCTCTCAGCTTTAGTACTTGACACATCACACCTTTGTTTTTAAGTTAAATGTGTGGTATTAACAATGTCTCTCTCACTAAGTACTGACATTCTACAGAACAGAAAACCAAGCCAGGATTTGTAACATTAGCCACAGTTAGGGTGTGACTATCCCGCCCGGGCCAAGCTCCGGCTGTCAACTGACACCAGTAATCACAGAACTGGGCCCAGAGAGACAGCAGCATGGCACCATGTGGTATTCCTACCACGTGACAACAGACAAACCATCATGAGCAAAAATGGAAGTAAAATGTAGAAAAACAGTTAAGAAGTAAAGAGCTTAGGACATGGTTACCTATATTTTAGTATAATCTATTCACTTATAAGTTTATACAATATGATTTTTAATAATGGCTGTGCTGAACAACTTGCTTACAATATTCCTGAAACATATAACAACTGACTCTTGCAATTCAGCATTTGCCGGCTCTGGTAGGGTACTGGAGAACAACAACAAAATTATGAGAGGGATTTGGGTCCACATATTAGGAATAGCACATACGCAATCAAATAAACATGGGTTCAAATCCTGGTTCTGCCGATTACCAAACATATCACCTTGAGCTCCAATTTGTTCATATGTAGCAAACAGAAAATACTGCTACCTACACCCTATCATTACGATGAAGATTAAACCAGGTTTTCTATGTTATAGCTTTTGTTATAGTTTTTGTTATGTTATAGTTCTCTATGTTATCTATGGTACATGTTAAATTCACAATAAGGGCCAGTGTTGTGATATAGCCAGTTAAGCCACCATCTGCAGTGACAGCATCCCATACGTGTACCAGTTCAAGTCCTGGCTGCTCCACTTCTGATCTAGCTCCCTGTTAAAGCACCTGGGAAAGCAGTGGAGGATGACCCCAGTGCTTGGGCCCCTGCACCCATGTGGGAGACCCGGAAAAGCTTCTGGCTTCGGCTTGACCCAGCCCAGCTGCTTTGGTCATCTGGAGAGTCAACCAGCAGATGGAAGTGTGCTCGCATTTGCACTCTCTCTAACTCTGCCATTCAAATAAATCAATCATTTAAAAAAAAATAGATATGCAAAAAAGCATGAAAATACCACAAAAAGGTAATTGAAAATGTGATTAAAAGATAAGTTTGTTTTGGGGTAAAAGAGTTTGGAGGTTACACATGAGGGGTCTTCAGAAAGCTCACAGGAATGTGCTTTATGAAAAAACTGCAGGGAAGAGTTAGGGAGAAATTGGCAGAGGAAACTCCACGCAAGTAGAAGGACCTACTGTGGACCTAAGCAGAGGGTGTGGACACGCACAACTCAGGACCCCAGCAGCCAGAGCCTCAGCACCAGCTCTGGGGAGTTCACTGGCGATAAAGCTGCAGGAAGAGCCCGGCTTGGAGCCCAGCGGGGGACAGTGTACCGCCAATCTAGATGGAAAAAAAGAGGCACGTTTCTCCCTCCCTGACCACCCAGCACCTGAGTCCTGCAACTCAGTCCAGAGGGGGCAGGCGCCATTTTGGACAAACGTAACAGTTGTGCCAGCTCGTGTCCACGTACCTAGCAACCAGCCGAGAGGAGACCACTAAGTCTGGCTTGGAGAACTTGCAGGGGGCTGGGTGTTTGTGACTGTGGCTTCCTGTGAGGGTGCATGGTGTGGGTGGTCTTTGGGCAGTCACTGTGGGCCCCTCCACATGCTCAGGGCTCCCTGATTCCCTGGTGACAGTCATTACTGAGGGATCTGTGCTCACGTTGGAGGACTGAACAGATCTCTGTGTGATTCTTGTGGCAATGCGGACAAATATTGTACCCACTAGGACTAGCACGCAGGCATTGGTCTCCCTGGAGGAGAGGAGGTGAGCGTGAGACTACACCAACAGAGCAAAATAAACCTCCCCTCTGATTTGATTTCTATTTTTTTTAAGACTTATTTATTTCACAGAGTTTCAGAGAGAGGTAGAGAGGTAGAGAAGTAGAGAAGTAGAGAGAGAAAAAGAGGGAGGGAGGGAGGGAGGGAGGGGGAGAGAGAGAGAGAGATCCTCCATCCACTGGTTCACTCTCCAAATGCCCACAATGGGCAAAGTTGAGCCAATCCAAAACCAGGAGCCAGGAGCTTCCTCTAGTCCTCCCACAAAGGTTCAGGGGCCCAAGGACTTTGGCCATCCTCTATTGCCTTCCCAGGCCATAGCAGAGAGCTGGATCAGAGTGGAACAGCTGGGACTCGAACTGGCGTCCACATGGGATGCCAGCATTGCAAGCCAGGGTTTTTCACATGCTACACCACAGCGCCGACACGTCCCCTCTGATTTAGAAAAAAGAAGAGATCTACCAGGCCAAATTTGGGTGTCACCCAGGACACTCCCTTTACCCTGGCGCATTGAACAGAGCTCCCTGGCCAAACCCATTACACACCTTTGGGTGTACAGCAGACACTCCACTAATCTACAGAGGCATAGTCCAAAGATAAAATCCATCACAGAGGGAAAAAAAATCAACAAGTATCTCCACAGAAGCCTAAAAATAAGCACAGCAATTCAGAAACAAGAACAAGAAGACAACAAGACATCCCCAAAGGAGCACAACATTTCAGTACTAGAATGTGAAAACGAAGAGACTGAAGAAATGCCAGAAACGGAATTCAAGAAATTGATCATAGGATTACTTAGAAGTAATCAGAAGCAAATCCACAAACTAAAGAAATCCATGCATGGCAAGAATGAAAATTTTTCCCAAGAAATTGAGATTTTAAAGAGAAATCAAAATGAAATATTAGAAATGAAGAATTCAATAGTTCAAATAAAAAAATGCAGTGGAAAGCCTTAACAACAATTCAGAGAAGCAATCAGAAGACAAATCTGGAAATTTTGCAGGCAGACCAAAAATAGAAGAAATTAAAAAACTAAAAACCAGTGTTGGAGATTTATAGGATACTATCAAATGACCCAACAAACAGGTGTTAGGAGTTCCTAAAGGCATGGAAAGACAGAATGGATTAGAAGGCCTTTTTAGTGAAATAATAACAGAATGCTTCCCTAATTTGGAGAAAAAAAGGGACATCGAAGTACATGAAGCACAGAGAACTCCTAGTAGACATGCCCAGAAAAGATCTTCACCACAGGGGCCAGCACTGTAGCACAGCGGGTAAAGCCACTGCCTGCAGTGCTGTCATCCCATATGGGCACTGGTTCAAGACCCAGCTGCTCCACTTCCGATCCAGCTCTCTGCTATGGCCTGAGAAAGCAGCAGAAGATGGCCCAAGTCCTTGGGCCCCACCCATGTGGGAGACTTAGAAGAAGCTCCTGGCTCCTGGCTTCGGATCGGCTCAGCTCCAGCCATTGCGGTCACCTGGGGAGTGAAAGAGCGGATGGAAGACTGACCTCTCTCTCCCTCTCTCCCTCTCCTCTGTGACTTTCAAGTAAAATAAATAAATCTTAAAAAAAAAAAAACAGATTCTTCACCACAACACATTGCAGTCAAACACTCCACAGCAAACCATAAAGAAAAGATTCTAAAATGTGCATGAGAGAAATGCCAGATTACTTTGAGAGGATCTCCAATTAGACTCACAGCTGACTTCTCATCAGAAATCCTACAGGCTAGGAGAGGATGGCAAGATATAGTCCATCTCTAGAGAAAAAAACCTGTCAACCCATAACACTGTACCCTGCAAAGCTCTCATTCATGAATGAGGGTGAAATAAAAATCCTCCAAACAGAAAGAATTTGTCACCACTCGTCCAGCCTTACAGACGAGGCTTAAAGATGTGCTACACACAAAAACACAGAATTGTGGTCATCACTATGAAAGAAGGTGAAGGCAGTAAATCTCCCAGCAAAAGCACAAAGGAAATCCAAAGTAAACAATAGTAATATTGATGGGAAATGGCAGGGCAAAGTCCTTACTTATCAACAGTCACCTTGAATGTAAATGGCCTCAACTCTCCAGTTAAAAGAAACAGACTGGCTGAATGGATTCAAAAACAAAACCTATCTATTTGCTGCCTACAAGAAATACATCTCACCCCCAAAGATGCATGGAGACTGAAAGTGAAAGGATGGAAAAAGATATCCCATGCTAACAGAAACCAAAAAGAGCTGGTTTAGCCATCTTAATATCAGACAAAATAGACTTTAATACAAAAACTGTTAAAAGAGACAAAAAAGGACACTATGTAATGATTAAGGAATCAATTCAACAGGAAGATGTGACTATTATAAATGTATATGCCTAATTACAGGGCACCTGGCTATTCAAAAGAAATGCCAAGGGATCCAAAGGGAGACATAGACTCAAATACAACAGCAATGGAGTACTTCAATACCCCACTATCAGCAATGGACAGATCAACCAGACAGAAAATCAGCAAGGAAACAGCACACTTATTCAACACTACAGACCAAATGGATCTAACAGATATCTTCAGAGCTTTCCATCCTATAGCCGAAGAATACTCACTCTTCTCACCTGTGCATGGAACTTTCTCTAGGATTGACCACATGCTAGGCCATAAAGCAAGTCTCAGCAAATTCAAAACATAAAAATAATATCGTGCATCTTCTCTGACCATAATGGAATGAAGCTGGAAACCAACAACTCAAGAATCTCTAGAACATATGCAAACACACGGAGACTGAACAACAGGCTCTTGAATGAACAGTAGATCATAGAAGAAATCAAAAGAGAAATCAAAAAACTGTTTAGGAACAGTTTTTTTTTTCACACTATTTGTTGAATTCTTAGTATAATTTTATGTGTATAAAGTTAATTGAAAATAGATCTTAGTGAAAAATAAGAATGGAATAGAAGAGGAAGGAGAAAGAAGGGTGGTATAGTGGGAAGAATCACTGTGTTCCTAAAGCTGTATTTATGAAATGCATTGTTTGTATACTGTAAATAAAAGGTTTCTGGGGAAAAAAAGAAAAGGAAAATACCTGAGTTTATCAATCTTTAAACTTCTCAAGGTGGGTATCAGCATGTTCTTAAAACTGTATATATTTAATAAATGAAATTTGTTCCTTTAATGTAAATAAAATATGAAAAAGAAAGAAAAAAAACTATGTGCGGATTTTAAAAACTTGTGCAGCAAAATAAACTGGTATTTTAATTCCATTTTCCATGAACTCTTCTGAAGTACTAACATACATATTTTTGTAGGCACTCAATAATATTTAACTGCAATTTAGCTTTTGATTATTTTCTGTATGTAAATTTTCTGTACATAAATCAAAATGAGTTTAACAAAACGACTTTACAGTTTCCACACAGGCTTCATCAGCCAGTCTAATTTAGAATATTAGTGTGTAAAAATAGAAGATAGTACCTGAGGGAATCTTTAAAAGTTCACAGAAAATGCATATTATGAAACTCCTACGCATGGATTTCAAATTTTTTGAACCAACATTAACTTATCTTTTAAATACATTACTTTTTGAAGTAGCTTGTACATTTTACAAATCACTGGATTCTTTCAACTCCTAAACACGGCTCAAAAGCCTCTTGTTAAATTCGAAAGCAGTAGGATTATTTTCTTCATTCTTTTCGTTCTGTCAAGTTATTTTACTTGGTACAGCAGGTCTCACAGCAAAACAATTTCCACAGCAAAGAAGTCAACAAGTGGGGAAAACCAACCCGAGAAGCTCACACAAACTAAGTTCATACATGTCTTTAAAAAAAATACAAAGCAGTCCCAGTCGGGGCGCCAGATTCTGTCCCGGTTGCCCCTCTTCCAGGCCAGCCCTCTGCTGTGGCCCAGGAGTGCAGTGGAGGATGGCCCAAGTGCTTGGGCCCTGCACCCCATGGGAGACCAGGAGAAGCACCTAGCACCTGGCTCCTGCCATCGGATGAGCGCGGTGCGCCGGCCGCAGCGCGCTGTCCGCGGCAGCCATTGGAGGGTGAACCAACGGCAAAGGAAGACCTTTCTCTCTGTCTCTCTCTCTCTCACTGTCCACTCTGCCTGTCAAAAAATAAATAAATAAATAAATAAATAAATAAATAAAATAAAAAAAAATACAAAGCATAACAATTATTTGTCATTACAGAATTTTCTCATCATGAAGCAGTGTGCTGAGTTTCCAGGGCAGATGATAGAATCCTTTCCTCTGGAAACTTCTGGAAATGGAAGAGGCGGCCAAGTGCCCTGGAAGCACTGTGGGGAGGAGCCAGGGGTTCACTGACCCCTGGGTCTCAGAGTCATGATCCTGTCTTCCCCAGGGATCACTGCACTCTACTGCTGTGTAATCAGCTAAGCCAACCTGGGCCCAGGGCCCGTGCTGTGGCACAGTTGGTGACGTCAGCATCCCACACTGCAGCACAAGTTCAACATTTCCGGCTGCTCCGCTTCCCACTCAGCTTCCTGCCAATGCACCTGGGAAGCTAATGGAAGATGGCCCAAGTACTCGGCCCCTGCCACCCATGTGTGAGACCTGGATGGAGTTCCTGGCTCCTGGCTCAGCCCTGGCTGTTGATGGCATTTGGGAATGACTCTGGATGGAAGATTTTC
Source organism: Sylvilagus floridanus (assembly GCA_949820135.1). Classification (NCBI taxonomy): domain Eukaryota; kingdom Metazoa; phylum Chordata; class Mammalia; order Lagomorpha; family Leporidae; genus Sylvilagus; species Sylvilagus floridanus. Next base: position 17,824,612 of record OX463239.1, on the reverse strand, counting down.
CCTCTTCCTCTCATTCTCTCCCTCCCCCTCCCCTTCCCCCTCTCTTTCTCACTCTGCCTTTCAAATAAACCCTTTAAAAAAAAACAGTAATCCAGCCAATTGTTTCCTCCCCACGTAAGTGACAACAAAGGATTACAAATATTCATTTCCATCCGAAACTCTTGTTTCGGTGTGTATGCCTTGGTTTCAGAATCAAGAGGAAAAGCCAGCCATCACCATATCAACACAGTGGCAGATCTCAAACTTGCTGAACACCCTCACCATGTGCTTCAGGAAAATGAGCCAATACAATCAAGCACACTGAAACTGGTCATTTTATGTCAATAACACTGTTTTGCAAAAGAAAGAAAAAGACAGCAAAGCTTTGTCAATGGAAGAGGGGTGCAGGCGGGTGTGGGAGCTGACACCCAGAGGGGCTGCAATGGAGGAGGGTTAACAAGCGGACCCTGGGGGTCTGAGCGCCCATTCTGACACCACTGACAGGGAAGATGGCCACCGCCCAGTGAGAGCAGAACAGCCGTGGAGGCATCAAAAGGACACTGCCTGGGTGTCCACGAGTTACCTGGGAGCAACTAACTGCTGCCCGTCTGCTGACAGGCCCCTGGCCCAATCCCACTGCTGGACCAGGCTTGGACCACTGGGCACTCCCACCAGGTGCCCTTGGACTTCACTTTGTCTGCACCGATGCCTCACAGTCCACCCAGCCCATGGCACTGGAAGATTCTCAAGAATGGGAACTGGTGCCACAATGCCTCCGACAAAGGGGGCAAAGCAAGGTCAGCATCCCCTCCTCCTCTAAGAGGAAGTGGCCCCTGCGTCCCACACTTCCTCTCTTGGTGCTGCCGGAATTAGCTGCATGGCTCCCCTTGTCTCCTTGACCTTCAGAAATGCCACCACCATCAGGGCAGGCAAAAGCTGAGCAACCACCCGCTCTGCTCAGTTGCTGGAGCTCTCTGTCCACATGGCTGCCGAGAATGACACACACAGCCCACCAGACCTGAATCATCCGTATCTCCCACAGGCCGGCATGGACGAGACATTATTTGTTTCTACTTTGATCCTCATCTAGCGCCTTCCTCCTGGCCTCCACCTATAGGTTCAAGTATTGTCACCAAGTGTGGCCCCGGACACACAATGTCCTTTATGGCACATCTGCTCCATTGGAATAACGATGCCCCTGGGCAGTCGCTGCTGGCTGCCATCCAGCAGCCACAAGTGCTTCCTCATTGCCAGAATCCCAATTCTGCCCATGCATCCCCTCTTTGGTGCAGATGTGGATCCTGAGTGGCCTCACCCGGGGCTCAGCAAACATTTTTTCGGTAAAGGATGAGACAGTAAATAATTTAGGTTTGTGGACTAATAAGGAGGCACTGGGGGCAGTAGGGAACCAAATGGGCCTCTGTCCCAATGAACCTTTACTTACAAAAACAGACATCAGGCCGAGTTTGGCCTTGGAGCTGTAATCTGCTAGTGCCTGACCGTAGCCAACAGGACTGATGTTGTTCCATGTCTCTTGCTGCTGGTTGGGCAAACGACACAACCATGATCAACACGAGATGAATGAAGGTGTTTGAGCAGCTTCGGAAAAAGTCTTCCGATCTTGAAGTAATTGTAAGAAAGCGAGCATTCCCCTTTCTGTTGGACATCTTCACATCTGGATGTAATGCCTGCAAGTGTCACAGCCACATTGAGACCGTGGCCATCTTTTCAGATGCCATTCAGACCTCTGGCATACCCTGAGGTCTGCTCAACTCTAAATAGGAGTTAAGGATACCCACCTATGGAACCTACATGATGTAAAGTGTGACAGGTGATTAGCAGTACAGGCACAGGGCAAGTACCTGGGAAATGGCAGCAACTACTGCTATACTTGCTATCATTTATATGCCCATAAAAGTGCTAATAGCATTTTTGTTTCATTAAACCATCCTGGATAAGCATGTCCTTAGAACTTTCTCCTCATACAGACAAGGCCGCATTTGCGCTATTTCCAGACAACCCTCCTTGCTCCATAATAAAGACCACACTCACTGCCTCTTTTCTAGGACTCAGCCTGTGATCCTCACCTGGGGGGAGCTAGGAATTGGCTCCTCTGGCACTAGGCTCTAACCAGCCTTGCACAAGTCCTAAAATCCCACACGACTCATCAGAAAAGACAGTAACTATGGAAAGGATCAATCTGCACAACTGGATTCGAGGTAAAAGAATGGTCAGTAAGATTTGACACATCAGTTAACAGTGACACGGTTCATTCTCATTGTTCCTCTGCAGAGGCTAGTAGTGTGGGATTGAAGACACTAAGAGATGAAATGCTTTGTATCATGCAGATGTTTTTCATAAAAACAAATTAAATTTTCAAAACAGGAGTCAAAGCTACCTAGTCTAGGGACAGGCTCGGTGGAACAGCAGCTTAAGACATCGCTTAGAATGCCAGCCTCCCGTATTTGAGTGCCAGCTCAAGTCTCACCTGCTTCATTTCCAAGCCAGCCTCCAGCTAATGCACCTGAGAAGGCAAAGGGAAGATGGCCCAAGTACTTGGGTCCCTGCCATCCATATGAGGGACCAGGATGGAATTCCTGGCTCCTGGCCCAGTGCTAGAAATTGTGGCCATCTGGGGAGTGAACCAGTGGATGGCAGATCTCTCTCTCTCTCTCTCCACCCTTCTTCCCTCCCCCCACCACCACTCTGTCTTTTAAGTAAGTAGATAAATCCTTTTAAAAGCTAGTTAGTCTAAGAAGCTAGAGAAGTCTGTCTGGAACTACAAGAGGGCATCAAAAATTTCATATAAAATGGACATTTTAATTCCATTTTCCACCAACTTTTTGACATAACCTCCTATTTTGTGACTCTTTCAACTATTGGTAGCCAACATCAAAACAAATAGCTCTTCTCTTAGGGTGCACATTTAGCCTAGCAGCTAAGCCAACTGCATCCCACATCAGAGTACCTGGGTTCAGTTCTTGGCTCTGGCTCCTAATTCCAGCTTCCTGCTAACACATAGTCCTGGAGGTGATGGTGACTGCTCAAGAAATTGGGTTCCTGTCACCCACGTGGAAGGCCTGGGTAGAGTTCCAAGCTCCTAGCTCCAGTCCAGCCCAGCCCCAACCATATGGACATGTGGGGAGTGAACCAGCAAATGGGAGTTCTCCTCCCCTCCCCCTCCCCCTCTCCACCTGTCAAGGTAGAAAAAAGGAAGGAGGGGAGGGAGGGAGGATGAAAAATTCTCCAGATAAATTAAAAGTCCAGCGGGGAGAGAGACAGCCCTTGTTCCTTGGGAAAAGTCAGTCTTGCCTCCATGAGTAAGTTCATTCCAACAATGCCTAACTCACACAAGTGAGCAGTTCTTACAAAGCTCCAGTTCCTCAGTGTCTGCTTTGAGCCAGCTGTGGCATCTGCTTGGGCCTTTCAATAACTAATGAATTAAACAAAAACTGTGACACCTGTTCACTTGATAGCTGTATGAGAGTCAAGATTCTATCTTCCCTTAAGATTCATCTCTTTTGATGAGATGGTCCCACCAAAAGCCATTGAATCAAGAAAGAATGTGTTAATCCAGCAAAAGGGAGTAAGAGAACAAACGAGAAAACCAAAGGCTTTTTGGAGCCAGGCCAGTCCTGGGTGGGTGTGACCAGCGTTCAGATGAAGACCACGAAGTGAGAGAGATGACCAGGGAGAAGGAAGAAGAGGCAGCCCAAGTCTACTGCAAACTCCACCGCATCAGAATCTTCCCCTTGGTTTGCCCCCACCTCCTTTCTATGAGTGGATTAAGTAAACAAGCTGTCTTTATATCCCTTCATGGGTTTTTTCGGTCCAGCCATGAGTACCCAGACCTAACTGGCACCACTCTTCACCTTTAGGTCACTATGTGAGGCCTCCACAACTCATCTGCTTCCCAAGGGGCAGGGCTCAGTTCCCAAGGCTCTGGTCCAGCAGTGTGCACTGCTTTATCAGGCTTGAGAGATCAGCCCAGGTGCAAGTTCGCCCAGTGCCTAAGGCTGATTTCATATCAAACCTCCTGCAGGTGGAAGCTGCCGATATTCCTTAGGGCATTTTCCCCTGAAGGATTCCTCCAACCCACCCTGCTTCAAACCACTGCAATCCTCTTTCAAGAGCAGCAGTTTGGGGGCTGGCGCTGTGACACAGCAGGTAAAGCTGCATCCCATATGGGCACCGGTTCTAGTCCTGGCTGCTCCACTTCTGATCCCCTCTCTGGTATGCCCTGGGAAAGCAGTAGAGGATGGCCCTAGTCCTTGGGCCCTTGCACCTGGAAGAAGCTCCTGGCTCCTGGCTCCTGGCTTCAGATTGGTGCAGCTCTAGCCATTGCAGCCATCAAAGGAGTGAAACAGAAGATGGAAGACCTCTCTACCTCTGCCTCCCTCCCTCTCTCTCTCTCTCTCTGGCTCTGCTTCTCTGTAACTCTGCCTTTCAAATAAATACATAAATATTTTTTAAAAATACAGTTTTGGAGGAGCCGGTGCTGTGGCGCACCGGGTTAATGCCCTGGTCTGAAGCGCCGGCATCCCATATGGGCGCTGGTTCTAGTCCTGGCTGCTCTTCTTCCTATCCAGCTCTCTGCTGTGGCCTGGAAAAGCAGTAAAGATGGCCCAAGTCCTTGGGGCCCTGCACCCACATAGAAGACCAGGAAGAAGCTCCTGGCTCCGGATCGGCGCAGCTCCGGCCATTGCAGCCAATTGGGGAGTGAACCATCAGATGGAAGACCTCTCTCTCTCTCTCTCTCTCTCTGCCTCTCTTCTGTGTGTAATTCTGACTTTCAAATAAATAAATCTTTTTAAAATTACAGGTTTGGAGACTCAAATATTCCAGATTCTTAATAGAGTAGATCAATAACATCTCATTGACTAATCTGCATCATGTAATCTCAAATCAAGAGACAAGGACATTGTCAAAATGATTTTCTCAATTTTTATATAACACAATTAGAAGCTTTTTAATACCATGTTTGTTGATTTGCCTCTGTATTTTTCAAGAGGATAATTTATACTTCTTTCTCCCTTCCCAAAAATCTCCCCAGTTCTTCTTATATAATTCCCACAACAGTCTATTAGATATTTCTATATTTCTAATAATTCCCCAACTGAGCCCACAAGTGCACTCTGATTACTAAGAAATTACTTCACTGCATTCTTCTCAAGCATAAAGTGCCATATTAACGTTTTTATCAACTGCAGCTGATGAAGAGATTATTTTCTGGCTTGGACCCAAGATTCCTTTAAAAGCTCTGCAAAGGAAAAGTGCTGAATTTTCACATAAGAAACAGCATTCCTAATGAAAGAAATGTGATTTGTTTCTAATTCTATAATTCAATATAATTGAGTTATGAAACTACAGATAGGGCTTCAGCTTTTGGGAAACATTGAATCCGTTATCTCATACAGATCATTAAAAACATATAATCAAGATCAATATGTTGGTTTTCAGAAAAGTCTTCCTAATCAACAAGTTCAAGTGTATTTTTAGTGAGTCTTTGATACAAGAACCAAGAGGCCAGCACTGTGGTACAGTGGATTAAAGACCCAGCCCGCAGTGCCGGTATCCAATGTGTACGCCAGTTCGATTCCTGACTACTCCACTTCTGATCCAGCTCCCTGCTAATGTGCCTGGGAGAGCAAAAGATGGACCAAATCCTTGGGCCCCTCAATCCACCTGGGAGACCCAGAAGAAGCTTGTGGCTCCTGGCTTCAGATCAGCTCAGCTCTGGCCATTGTGGCCATCTGGGAGTAAACAAGCAGATAGAAGTCCTATCTCTCTCTCTTTCTCTCTCTCTCTCTCTCTCCCTCTCCCTCTCCCTCTCCCTCTCCCTCTCCCTCTCCCTCTCCCTCTCCCCCCCTCCCTCCCTGCCTCCCTCCCTCACTCTTTCTGTAACTCTGTCTTTCAATTAAATAAATCTCTTGGGGTCAGTGCTGTGGTGCAGCGAGTAAAGCCACCGCCTGTAGTACTGGCATCCTGTATGGGCACTGGTTCGAGCCCTGGTTGTTCTACTTCCAATCCAGCTTTCTGCTATGGCCTGGGAAAGAAGAAGATGGTCCAGGTCCTGGGGCTCCTACACCCACGTGGGAGACCTGGAAGAAGCTCCTGGCTTCAGATGGGCACAGCTCCAGCTGTTGTGGCCAATTGGGTAGTGAACCAGCGGATGGAAGACCCCCCCCCCCCGCCTCTGCCTCTCCTTCTCCCTCTGTGTAACTCTGACTTTAAAATAAATAAATAAATAATCTTTAAAAAAAAAAAAAAGCATGGATCAATATCTACGGGTCTGTGATGTGGCACAGCAGGTGAAGCCACGTCTGCAGGGCCAGCATCCCTATGAGTGCCGGTCTGAGTCCCAGCTGCTCCTCTTCCAATCCAGCTCCCTGCTAATGGCCTGGGAAAGCAGCAGAACATGGCCTAAGACCTCAGGCCCCTGCACCCACGTGGGAGACCTGGATGGAACTCCTGGCTCCTGGCTTCATCTTGACCCAGCCAGGGCTGCTTGCTGAGCCCATTTGGAGAGCGACCCAGTAGATGGAAAATCTCTCTCTCTCTCCCTCCATCCCTCTCGCTCTCTCTTTCTCTCTCTCTCTCTCTCTCTCTCTCTGTGTGTGTGTAGCTCTACCTTCCAGATAAATAAATCAGTCTTAGAGAAAAAAAAAATAAGAACCAATGTCTAGGACCTCTGACAGGGCATTAATGACATGAAAAGAGAAAATTTTCAAACCAAGACCCTCTAAACCATTTAAAATACTGTATCATAATTATAATTTTTGCTGCAGCCAAATGTGAGATCCAAAATAGCAACTCAGTTCGCTGATGTGAGGAAGCAGTGAGGCAGAAGCAGACAGGAACAGGTTTAATAAGTGTCTCCCAGGGGCTGGCACCGTGGGTCACTTTGTTAATCCTCCGCCTGCGGTTCAGGCATTCCATAAGGGTGCTGGTTCTAGTCCCAGTTGCTCCTCTTCCAGGCCATCTCTCTGCTGTTGCCCAGGAAGGCAGTGGAGGATGGCCCAAATGCTTGAGCCCCTGCACCAGCATGGGAGACCAGGAGAAGCACCTGGCACCTGGCTTCGGATCAGCGGAGTTCTGACCGTAGTGGCCATTTAGGAGGTGAACCAACAGAAGAAAGACCTTCCTCTCTGTCTGACTCTCTCTCTCACTGTCTCTAAGTCTACCTGTCAAATAAATAAAATAAAATAATAAAAATAAAAAGAAGAATCAAGGGCAAGACTCAATCCTAGGCACTCTGATATGGGATGTGGATGTCCCAAGTAGTAGTTTAATCCACTGTGCCACAATGTCCACCACTTTTTTAAGTTGGTTTTTTTTTTATCTTTATTTGAAACGAAGAGTGACAGAGAGGGAGAGATAAATCCACTCTTTTAATTCCATGTCAATAAATGTTTGAACTCATTTTGTATTTTTACTTTGTGCTATCAACTCTTTGAATTTTAAAAATAGCTTTGCCTTCCTAAGGCCAGCTTGAGAGTTCTCTCAGGAGATCATACAGAACCTAAGCGACTGCAGAATCGCTGCTGTGACCGCTCCAAGTGCAGACACCCAGCTGGTCCCAAGGTTGCTACTTTAACAACAAGCCTAACTTCCCTTCCTTGGCGCGGCAACCTGCCCAGGCAGGCTCTCCTCCTGAGGGAGAGTGCTGTGTGCTCTGGACACCCAGACTGTGCACACGGGAAGCAGTGGCTGCCCCCGCATGGCAGCAGCCCTCACGGAGCTCTATGGTACGTGTTTCCCTCCTTCATACCGGGGACTTAGAACCGACTTCACACTCATTTTATCACAAGAAACCCTAGGGGAAGGGAAGGGAAGCTGCTGTGTCCCCTAGCTGACTTGGACAAAGTCAATGGCATTTGTGTTCATGATTTGAAATCTGCTCTGACTCTTGGAAAGAAAAAATTCCTAAAGGCTCAGTTTGTCTGCCTGAGGTTCTTGAGGAAAAGTCCTACAAATGGCTGCTTTCAAAAGAAATGTAGCATGAAGCCAGGCATTGTGGCAATGGGAAAGACACCCACATCTCATATCGAAGCGCCTGGTTCCAGAACCAGCTCCTTGGTTTCCAATCAGCTTCCTAGAAGTGCACACCCTGGGAGGTGGGAGGTGCTGGATCAAGCATTTGTGTCTCCAGCACCCTCATGGGAGATCTAGGTGGAGTTCTAGGGTCCTGGCTTTGGCTTGACTCAGTCCTGGATGTCGAAAGTATTTAAGAAGTGAAACAGTAGAATAAAGTGTGTGCTCTCTCTCTCTCTCTCTCTCTCTCTCTCTCTCTCTGTGTGTGTGTGTGTGTGTGTGTGTCTTTAAAATAAAGAAAAAATTTTAAAAAGAAAAAACTCAGCATAACTCACAAAATTATCCATATGATCAATTCTTTCCTCTTTTCCAAACACAGCAAAATGCCCTCTGAAGGGTCCTCAAAGGGTTCAGAGACAGTATGTTTTATGAAAAGCCATGCATAGATTTCAAAAAGTTTGGCACCAAATTAACTTCATCTTTTAAGTCCATTTTCCATAAGCGTTTTTAAGAATCCTCATATACCCTGAAGGCAAACACGTATTTGGCTATAATCAGTAAGCAGACCTGCTCTTCAGAAGTTCCTGAGGTTAAGGTGAATGAATAAAAGGGAACACTTGATGTCCTTTGTAGGCGAGCATGGGATTTTCTTGAGGCCTGACTAACTCTCCTTCTGACTTCTGGTCCTGACGGATCTCTGTGTTTGCATCCTCAGCACACATCTGCAGGCACCACTGGGAACAAGCAGCAGGAAGACAGTCCATTCATTTTGTGTATTTAACCTATTATAACCTACCTCATGCTAAAAAGAGGATTTAGGGCTTCTAACAGAAATACTACAATACACCAGGATTAAAAATAAGCAAGTGGGAAACTCAGGAACTATGTGCACTTAAAAGCCACTACAATCCTGCATGTGTTGAATCTTTTCCCACAGGCAAATAAAGAGATTTTCTCTCCCCTAGAATTCCCCATTGACCACTGATCTGCACGGCCCCCATGAGCTCCAGTGGGAATCTCTGAAGAAACAGCATCGTGGACTTGAATGGTATGCTCCCACTGCTGCTGTGTGCTCATGCTCACAAGTCCGGGAGAGCCAGGGACCACCGCTTCACTTCCGACTCCAACACCAGACATCTTGTCTACATTGAGCAAGAAAGGGCTGTGCCCACGCCATCTGCTTCTTCCATCTAGGTATGCCTGCTATGTAACTATGAAAAGCTGGGTGTTTTAAAGACACACGAGCCTAATAAACCAAAGATCATTAAAAATCGTATGAGTCTTCACTGATGGGATTTCCATTCACAGGATACGGACACTCTCACAATTCTCTTTCTCTATTTCCCTACATAAACAGAAGCTGCCTTCCCCTAAACAAAGAGCAAAGCAGTAGATTCAGCCTGTGACAACTGTGCTCTCAGGGTAGGATCCGGGCATGTGTGTTCTTACAGCTCTCTGGACGACTGCAATGTGCAGCCAGGACTGAGGGGCACTGGTCCCTGTGTTTTTGGCCAATCAGACATGTCCTCTACATTGGACCCAACTCCCCTCTCCAATTCCATGCATAGATGAGCATTTAGTCTCTGTTAGCCCTGGCAGCTTCCTGAGCCACCTTTTAAGCCACCACTTAACACATCACACATCAAAATACACTGACATTTGTTGCAATGAGGAGTCCTTCGAAATTTCACACTTCCCACTGTCTCGTGAGAAGCGTCTTCTCTGTGCTGCCACAGTCTGCGCTGTATTTTAAGTTCCTAGTCCCAGCTACACGCTCAGCGTTGTAAAGGAATCAGAAGAGAATGCCAGCGTGCTTTCAGGCTGAGGGTCTGACCTTGCCACAGTCCACTTCCATAAGGCCCACTGACCACACACGGGCCACAGCTCCTCCCTGTTCCTGCACATTCAAAACACTTCTTTTTTGGACAGGCAGAGTTAGACAGTGAGAGAGAGAGACAGAGAGAAAGGTCTTCCTTCCATTGGTTCACTCCCCTAATGGCCGCTATGGCCGGAGCTGCACCTATCAGAAGCCAGGAGCCTGCTGCTTCTTCCTGGTCTCCCATGCAGGTGCAGGGCCCAAGCACTTGGGCCATCCTCCACTGCCTTCCTGGGCCACAGTAGAGAGCTGGGCTGGAAGAGGAGCAACTGGGACTAGAACCCGGTGCCCATATGGGGTGCTGGTGCCACAGGCGGAGGATTAACCAAGTGAGCCACGGCGCCGGCCCTCAAAACACTTTTGTCTAATGTTCCTCTCCCTTTTATTTTGCTACATTGCCAGCTAATGAAGCTGATGAATGAATCCCTTATGGAGCATAATAGATGACAGTATCTTAATGAGTTATTCTACCCAGTTAGCACTTCCGCACTGTTCTAAGGCCTTCCGCTGTAAGCTCAAGGAAGGCTCTACTACTGGGAAGCAGGCAGCACATCAGAAGAGACGGGGTGTGACCAGGGGCAATGCTCCCCAGAAGCTGCAGCTCACAGGTAACTGCCCCTCAAAGCAAGCCCCGGTTATCAGTGGTGACTCGATCCCTTGCTGTACAACTGCTCAGCCACGGACCTCACATCCTTGCTCCATGAGGGGTCATCGCCATGGGTCCGCCTATTTCCCCATCACATAGTAGGTGCTCAGCAAAAGTCTGGTGAAGAGACAGACACATGAGGGCTCCGCAGTCCTTTGTTCAAGGCCATTAACGGGATGTTTATCACGTTTTGGAAAGATCTCCAGAGGAAAATATTCGACTTCTTCAATAAAGTACTCATTACAATGTCACACACAGGATTTTGAAAAAAGTGACAACAGCTATAAAAATTCTGAACTTCACTGAGAGTTCTGAATTTCTAGAACATCAGGGACATCTAGAACATCATTCAAGCTCTGCAGGGGCCAAAAACATCTCTTCCTGAAGAAGAAGATGCAACAAGGCCACCCCCGAGTTCTCTTCCTTAACTTACAAACTCAAAACACGTGAAGAGGGGGCTGGCAGAGGGGGCTGGCGCTGTGGCGTGGCAGGTAAAGCACTGCCTACAGTGTCGGCATCCCAGATGGGCGCCAGTTCGAGTCCTGGTCGCTTCACTCCCGATCCAGCTCTCTGCTGTGGCCTGGGAAAGCAGCAGAAGATGGCCCAAGTGCTTGGGCCCTACACCTGCGTGGGAGACTGGGAAGAAGCTCCTGGCTTTGGACTGGCCAACTAGGGAGTGAACCAGCAGATGGAAGACCTCTCTCTCTCTGCCTCTTCTTTCTCTGTAACTCTTTCAAATAAATAAATAAATCTTTAAAAAAAAAATGAAGAGACTTTTTATAGTTTGTGGGAAAATAGAATTAAAAAATAAGTTTATTTTTGATACAAAAAATTCTGAAACATGCAGTTTTCTCATAATATGCATTTCCCATAAACCTTTTCTTTTTAGTTTCCTTTTATTTAAAAAATGGGTAAAAAAGGAGACATACAGGACTCTAAGCAATTTTCTAAAGAAACAAAACTGGAGAATGGAGAAGAACCAAGATTTAAAATAAGATTTCTGAATCCAGTGCTTACACTCAATCTAGTTCAGAATGGTACTTTTAGTATGAATCAACTGGTGTTTGTATGTATGTATGTATGTATGTATCAACCTCTGGAGGCACACACACAAAACACACTCTCCTGCCTTGAGAAAATGAAGAAAAAAGAAAAGGAGCTTCTATGCTTCACAGAGTATCTTTGGTGCCAACTAACTTTTCTTTTTACAATAAAGTAAATACTACTTTTATATCCATACAAAACTTGTTTTCAAAAACTATCATCACATATTAAGTATTTATTCATCAGGTCATCTCAGGATACACTTCAATTAAATAGACACAGACGTTTCAACAAGTGATTTTTTTCTACAAGTTGAATCCCTAATACCTAAAACTGTTCTTATACCCAATCATAAATATGTAAGTTAGAAAAGCACCAAAAACTTCCAATAAACATTAAAATTATAACTAAAATTGTTATTTTTGGTTTTCTTATTACTCTAACAATCATTTTTGCTCAATCATTATTCCAGACAGGCACATTTAACATTTTTTTTTTGACAAGCAGAGTTAGAGAGAGAGAGAGAGAGACAGAGAGAGAGAGACATAGAGAAAAGTCTTCCTTCCGTTGATTCACCCCTAAATGGCCACTACGTCCGGTGCTGAGCTGAACCAAAGCCAGGAGCCAGGTGCTTTATCCTGGTCTCCCATGCGAGTGCAGGGGCCCAAGCACTTGGGCCATCCTCTACTGCCTTCCCAGGCTACAGCAGGGAGCTGGACTAGAAGAGGAGCAACCGGGACTAGAACCGGGCATTCATATGGAATGACAGCACGGCAGGCGGAGGATTAACAAAGTGAGCCATGGCGCCGGCCCCCATTTAACATTGTTAAACCTGTACTATTCTCTCAGGTACAGACTGCCATTCAGAGACAGGCCTTGCAAGTGTGACTGAAGTTCAATCATGTACCATTCCATAAACCTTTTAAAGACCCTTGGATGGGTGCCGGTTTGAGTCCCAACTGTTCCACTTCCAATCCAGCTCTCTGCTATGACCTGGGAAAGCAGCAGAAGATGGCCCAAGCACTTGGACCCCTGCACCTGCGTGGGAGACCCGGAAGAAGCTCCTGGCTTCAGATGGGCACAGCTCCGGCCATTGTGGCCAGTTGGGGAATGAAGCAATGGATGGAGAACCTTTCTCTTTGTGTCTCCCTCTCACTGTGTGTTAACTCTACCGCTCACATAAATAAATAAAATCTAAAAAATAAAGACCCCTCCTGGTATATGTGGATCTTAAACATATTTGCACCAAAATAATCCTATCTCTTAGCTGCATTTTCCCACAAAGTTGTTAACTATTTTTGGGTTTAAAATAAAGTTGCTAACAGGATGAGTCATGGGATTCTTAGAGAACAGACAACAGGAAAATACAAGACGTGATGAGTGATGGGCACAGTGATTGACACGCATCCCAGCAACCAAGGGATCTCATTGCCATTGCCAATGGTCACTTAGAAACAGGCAGGTGTCCTAGCCCCGACCACTTAGGGACAAGATGAATTCCACCAGGAATCACGGGAAAGGCTGTCTCTCTCGTAAGTAAGCAGCACAGTGAGGAAACAGCTGTCTGCTCTCTCTAGACAATGCCTTGTCTGGATGTGGCCCCTGAAAATGCTGCAGCCATTGCCGCCAGGAGGAAGGCCGCCTGAGGGCAAGGTCATTGCCACACACCACAGTGCAGCAAGATTTAAAAAAAGAAAACACTGGGTCACTGATGACCACTGAGCTGCAGAGTCAACAGACACAGGAGCTTCATCTCTGGACTTCTTGGGGTTTTTTGTTTGTTTTTGTTTTTAGATTTTTATTTCTTTTGAAAGGCAGAGTTACAGAGACAGAGAAAGAATCATCTGCTGGCTCATACACCAAATGGCCGCAACAGCCAGAGCTGGGCTGGTCCAAAGCCAGCAGCCAGGACCCCCTTCCGGGTCTCCCACGTGGGTGCAGGGGCCTAGGGACTTGAGCCATCTTCCACTGTTTTCCCAGGCCATAGCAGAGAGCCGGATTGGAAGTGAAGCAGCCGGGACTGGAACTGCTGCCCATATGGGATGCCGGCATTGCAGGCTACGCCATCTCACTGGACGCTGGACTTCTTGCTTTAAGATAAAAACATCTCTTTACTAGGTAAACCTATTTGTTGGAGTTCCTATTTCCAACAATTGATGGCAACCTAACAGATACAGAAACTAAAAGGGAAAGAATACCCAGGTATCGATTATATCAGAAGTGTGTCTGAACGTTGAAATGGATATGTTGATTCAACTTTGGTCCTATTGATTTTACACTTTAAAATGAATAGTTGAGTGATTTACTATAGAAATGGGTTACAATATGGGTTTGAGTCACAATGTCTGCTCTCCTGGGACATGCATTTGGCGCAGCAGTTAAGATGCACATCGAAAACCTGCATCCCACATCACAGGGCCCACATGTGAGGTCCAGCTATGTTCCTATTACCCGCTTCCTGCTAATGTGCACCCTGGGAGACAGAAGATAATGGCTCAGGTACTTGGATCCCTGCCACCCACGTGGGAGAGCCGGACTGAGTTCCCAGCTCACAGCTTCCATGTGGCCAAGCCCCAGCTATGGCAAGCATTTGGGATTTGGTTGGAGAATGAATCTGTAGATGATATGTCTATGTCTGTCTGTCTGTCTGTCTCTCTCTCTCTCACTCTGTCCCTTCTGTCCTCCCTCTCTCAAATAAGTAAAAAATTTCAGTGTCTGTTCTCTGTACAGGTTCTTACCAATAAACCTAAAAATGAACCTATCAGCTCCAAGAAGACATGGATTCTGCCTATGTGAACCTCCTCTATGTTCTTAGCACTTCACGTGTCAGTCAGTCCACCTCAGTCACCATGTGGAGCTTTCATTCTTGTGACACAAAGCCAACTCTGCAGCCACACTGTCCCGCAGCAGGATCAAGACACTGAGCTCCCTCCCACCAAAGCAACGAGTATGTGACAGTGCCAAAAACAGATGCTCAGAGAACTCGAAGCCACGCATCCACTGCCTTGCCTGAGTTAAGGCATCTGCACTCTGCTCTGCTCTTTCCCAGGAAATGAGACCACAATCTATTCTGAGTCGGCATTATTTTTAATCAATCCCAACTACCCACCTCAATCTGTTCATTTAGAAAATTTTATGTGGGTTTTAGCATTTGCCTTGGAATATCATTCAAATTATAAAAAAGAATATGATCATCTACAAATAAAATAACTCAGTCAAAAATAGGAAGGCAGCAGATGGCCAATTAAAGTATTATTATATTAAATAAGATTATTTTTAAAGGGTTTCAATGTTGGTATTTTTATTGCTTCATTAAAGAAAAAAACCATACTGCATTTTACCATGTCCATGCTCTTACAACAGCCACCATGCAGCTCTGCCTGCAAACCGACGCCGCTCAGGAGGTACCGGGGGAATCTGTATTACTGTCCCATTGCTATTGGAACCACTCGCCATGAACACAGCGGCTTAAAACACCGAAATGCACCACCGTACAGCAGCTCTGGAGCTCAAAAGTCTGAAATGGGTCCCACTGGCTAAAATCCATGTTGGCAGGGCTGTGCTGCTTCGAGGCCCTGCGGGAGAATCCTTATTTATCTGATTCTCCGCCAGCAGTTCTTGGTTGAGGGCCACATCACCCTGACCTCCACTGCCATCGTCACTCCCACTTCTCTGGCTCCAGCCCTGCAATCGCCCTCTTACAAGAACCTTTGAGATTACCCTGGGCATTCAGATAATGGGGCCTCCCCACCCCTTCCCAAGATCTTTCACTAATCATATCAGCAAAGCATATCCAGGGTCCTGATAGTAGGACAAGAATAGCTAGGGGAGTCACTGTTCTACCTACTACGAAATCCATCACAAAGAACAGAGGTTTTCTACTGTTTCACCTAACCTGCAAGTATTTAAGAAACTGTTCAATTAATATTGAACCAGAAGTTGGTACTGATTTTGTGATACTGTAAGACACTCCTGTCCCTCCAGAAAAGGTCGGTGGGCGAATTAAATTATAAACCCAGACACCACTCAGTCTCCCCATAGTGGGGAAAAAGGACAACTTCAAAGATCTGTCCCTTGCGTTGGTTTCCAGGCAAGCTACAACGCTAACATCACGTTGATAAAATGAATTCACTGGGAAAGGAAGTGGCAAGGAAAAGGTAAGAGACACCTGGGGAAACAGTAAATTTTGAGAAAAAAAATATTAAAAAGGGGGGTGCTGGTATTGTGGTGCAGAAGGTTAAGCTGCCACTTGCCATGCAGGCATCCCATACCTGGAGTGTCAGTTCAAGTCCAGCTACTCTGCTTCCAATACAGCTCAAGTACCTGAGTCCCGACCACCCACATGGAAGACGTGGATGGGGTTGCCGCCTCCTGGCTTCAGTCTCATCCAGCCCCAGCAGTTGCTACTATATGGGAAATGAACCAATGGATGGAAGATCTCTCTTTGTGTCTCTGTGTTTGTGTCTCCCTCTCTATCACTCCATCTTCCAAAAAAAAAAAAAAAGACTATTTCATTGTACATGATACTCCCATAATATAAAATCACTACCTAAGAGTTTTTTGTCTTTGTTCTAATCTGCTTTATATTAAGTGCTGTTTGTATTTTGTATTTTATTTCGAACATCTCTGTGTAGAACAGGAATATTTCAGACCCATTATTTGTTGACTTATTCGCAGATCAATGTTCAGATTATTTTGTGTTTGTTAATGATATCTTCATACCCTTTATAAGATTTTATCAGTTTCATTTGATATGCTTTTAAAATGCTTATCACCTAACCATGCTGAGTTTGTCCAGAAAGTAATTCAGCAAATACTGATGCATATTAGTAACACCGTGCGCCTGTCTTCTGCATGGAAGCCCATCGTTATTTTCCTCTTTCTGTATCAGATGCCTAGCCATAGGAAAGCCCAGCTGTACTTCAAATACAACCTTGATGCCAACCTACAGCCTGGTAATCCCAGAATTGTACAAGGAAGTCCTATATAAAACTACATAGTATTTGCATAGAACCTACAGATATCCCTCCATGTGCTTTAACTCATCTCTTGACTACTTCTATAATACCCGATATGCTGCAAATGTTATCACACTGTGTTGTGAAGGGGATAATAACAACACAAATCTACATGTCTGGTACAGATGCAATCTTCCTAAGCTTAATTAGAATTTTTTTTAATATTTCCAATCTGTAGGTGGTTGAATCGGTGGATGCAGAGCCCATGGTGCAGAGGGCTGAGTCGATGACGCTAAGCTAACAACAGCCACAACGAGGGTATCAACAGGCCCAGCGTCAAAGATGAAGGATTTCAGAGGCAGGCTTTCTTTGGAGAAGAGGTCACAGGTCAAGAGAGTAGGGCCTCGAGAGTTCCTTAGCACTGAATAGGGTCTCTTCCAACATAGGGGAGAGACAGGAAGAGGTATGTCAAGCCCAGTGCATCCTGGGAGTGACTCCTACAAACATGGGCCATGCACAAAAGAAAGCACGGGACTATCTCAGCACTCAGACTGCTGGAATGGGACCGTGTTTGCCAATGAACAAGAAAGTTCCAAGACTGGCGAACGCTCATCCGGAAGTGTGAGGGTGGAGCTTCCTCTAACGAACAGATTCTACAAGGATACTGTGGCAGGTGCTTTCCTGTTCTGACCCCGGTTCATCGGTGCTACCTGTTCAGTGGACCAGTGACACACATGCTCTCTCCATTTGGGAACCTCCTAAAGCCTGAGACTGGAAAGGAAAATGGGATTCCTTCCCAAAGCCAAGTAACCAAGCTCGTGACGAGCAGCTGGAGACGAGGGCTCGGCTATCAGGACGATAAACGTGAACTCATCAAAGAAATAACTGACAACTTTCTCCCAGACGAACACCCACACACAGAAACTCCATTCCGTTCCACGATAAACACCAGTGAGACAGAGGTCACCTTGGCAGAGGGAGAGCCGGAGAAGGGAGACGCGCATGACCTACCCAGGCCTTGATTCTGCTGCTCCCACTCGATGGCATCTGGCATTTGGTAGGTGGCTCCCTCCAAAGGGCCCACGTTGTCCTGCGCGAAGCCCGGTTCCTGGGATGTTATGCCAGGGACGGTAAACCCTGGCAGCTCAGTGTCACCATCCAAGCTCTCATCCAGGGCGTCAGTGTCTTTATCTTCATCGTCTTCTTCCTCATCTTCCTCTTCTTCTTCATCTTCATCTTCATCCTCTTCATCTTCATCTTCATCTCCCTCTAGGAAAAAAAATCAAAGGAAAACATGAACACAGATAGTGAGCTGCATATTCAAACACAGGAATCTTTGAAATGATGCTAACGCCACAAAATAATTATGCTTGGCCTTTTAAAATTAATTTTTATAACCAAAGTCACATAATATGAGTTTTCCAAGGTAACGCACTCACAGGTATGTCAGATAAATATCATGTATTATGTTTATTGGAAGTCAAAGTACAAGTAATACTGTTATTAAAGTCGTATCTATATTTCCAAGGGCAGAAAACATCCCCTTTGGTGCCAGCACTCTGGTGCTGTGCAATAAGCTGTAGCTTATACCACCAGCATCCTGTATGAGACTATAAGTTCAAATCCTGGCTGCTCCATTTCTGATCAAGCTCCTTGCTAATGTACCTGGAAAGGCAGTGGAGGATGGCTCAAATACTTGAGTACCGGCTATCCATGTGGGAGACCTAGACAGAGCTCTTGGCACCTGGATTTGGCCTGGCCCAGACCTGGCTATTGTAGCCATTTAGGGAATTAACCAGAGGATGGAAGATCTAAGATCGATATCTCTCTCTCTCTCTCTCTCTCTCTCTCTCTCTCTCTCTCTCTCCCCCTCCCTCCCTCCCTCCCTCCCTCCCTCCCTCCCTCCCTCTTTCTCTCTCTTCGCCTTTCAAGTAAATAAAACATCTCCTTCCTGTTTTCTAGGGGCCATTAAACATTTATTGGCACCTGTTCTCCATGGGAGGAGTGACAGAAGAAATCAGCAACAACCACATCAGAATTCCCAGTCCAAGTCTACACGGGAAAGGGGACACTTCCCAAGGACACCGGAAAAGCAACGCCTGAAGAAATGACCATCATCACCCCCATGGGAGTTAACACTCACAGTCTGCCATTTTCAATGCTTCAAGCAGGATGACTTAAAGGCACTGCAGAGTACCAATGTCATTTTATTTCACCAGTTTTGATTCTCCAGGAACACTTCAAGGCCCACCCCCCACCAGGGATGCCCCTCTGAGGCCCCTCCGAGTGCCTCATCTCTCGCCTTGGTTCTCAGCACAGCAGTTCCTGAATTAGGGAACTCTGCCTGCAGGTGGAAATGAGAAGGAAGGAAGGACAACTAAAGTCACTCAAGAATCCCAAGACTCTCCTTTTCTACCTTAAAATAGTCTTCTCCACACCTACCCCTTCCCTTCTAGTATTTAGAGGGTTTTCTTTTTAACTTAAAAAATTAGTTTTCATCTTTTTGCAGTCTATGTCCTTTAACCTTGTAGAATTTAATACCTGTCACTATTCCAATGAATAATCAATAAGCACCTAACAGGTGTTGTATCACGCACGAAGGATGCAGCAATAGTGTCTCCTCCTTCATGGAGCCGAAATGCCACTCATACAGCAAACACCTAGATACACCAACACACAGATAACCTTCAACTCTGATTACAGCTGTCAAGAAGACAGAAAATGTCAGGCACTGTTAGATGGGGAGATTAAGAAAAGCCTTTCTGATAAAGTTTGAGCAGAAACCTTTAACAAAATCAATTCACTTGTTTAATTTAGGTCAGTATCCACCAGAAGAGCCTTCCCAGCAGAGAGAACAGCAAGAGCAAAAGCCTGGAAGCAGGTGCATGCCTGCAGTGTTCACACAACGGGGGGGTGGGGGGGGGTGGGGGGGGCAGAGTACCGGAATTGAGACAGGAGGAAGTAGGCGGGGGCAGATTTGACTCTGGCCTCAAGGTGGGGAATGGGCTTTATCAGCACAAGACGAGAAGCAGGAAGACATACCAGGAGGCTGTTTGAAATCGTGGGACAGGTGACGGTGCCCTGGAATAGGGCGTTGCCCAGGGCAGGGGGAGAGATGGCCAGAGCTGGGATATAAATTGAATGCAGAGCTCTACTGATAATTATGATGTGAGATGCAAGAGGAAGAGCCCACATGACTGAAACCAGGAGCTAAGGACAAAGAGAAGAACCTAGAATTTTACTTGTGATAGCCACACTTATGATGACATCCCAATGCTGGAAGCTAGAAATAAAAAGTTGGGAGTCAATGGAGAAATAATATTGAAAGCCTTGACAGTAGCTGAGATCACCAGGCTGGACACGGTCCCGTCGAGCCCTGGGAAATCCACCACAGAAATGCTGGCCAGCAGAGAGAGCCAGCAAGCGAGAAGCAGAAGTGACCAAAGTGGTGAGAGGAAACCCATACAGACTTTGATGAAAAGGAAGGCAAACAAATGATAAAACATTTCTAAGGGTCTCAATAATAGACAATATCCCTCTGGCTTTGACATTGGGAGGGCATTAGTGATCTTGACAACAGTATTTCCTTGGAATGATAGGGACAAAAGTCAGGTTGCAGTGGTGCAAAATGAATTATAAAAGAAGTAAATGCACAGAGAGGTTTTTTGCCCTACCAGTTGGGATGCCTGCTTGGGTTTGAGTCCCAGCACCACTACCAATTCCAGTTTCCTGCTACCCCCTGGGAGGCAGCTGGTGATGGTTTAAGTACTTAGGTACATGCCACCTATGTAGGAGACGTAAACTGATTCCCTGGCTCCCAGCTTTGGCCTGGTCCAGCCCTGGCTATTGAAGGCATTTGGGAAGTGAACCAGCAGATGAAAAATCTGTGTAAGAGTGTGTGTGCATGTGTATATGTTTTTATGTGTGTGTATCTATCTATGCAGTTCACAAATAAAATAAATGAGCATTTAAAAAACAAGTAGATACAGCAAATGTAGTAAATTCTTATAGAAATTTGGCTTTTAAAAAAAAGAACAGGGATATCAGGGCATAGCTAAAGGAAAATAGGAGGTAAAGGATAGGCTCTTAAAATAGGAGACCCTAGGCCGGTGCCGTAGCTCAACAGGCTAATCCTCCGCCTTGCGGCGCCGGCACACCGGGTTCTAGTCCCGGTCGGGGCGCCGGATTCTGTCCCGGTTGCCCCTCTTCCAGGCCAGCCCTCTGCTGTGGCCCGGGAGTGCAGTGGAGGATGGTCCAAGTGCTTGGGCCCTGCACCCCATGGGAGACCAGGTAAAAGCACCTAGCACCTGGCTCCTGCCATCGGATGAGCGCGGCGCGCCGTCCGCGGCAGCCATTGCAGGGTGAACCAACGGCAAAGGAAGACCTTTCTCTCTGTCTCTCTCTCTCACTGTCCACTCTGCCTGTCAAAAAAAAAAAAAAAAAAATAGGAGACCCTATGCGCTGTGGCATAGTGGGTAAAGCCACCACCTGCAGTGCCAGCATCCCATATGGGTGCCGGTTCGAGTCCCGGCTGTTCCTCTTCCAATCCAGCTCTGTGCTATGGCCTGGGAAAACAGTTGAAGATGACCCAAGTCCTTGGGCCCCTGCACCCATGTGGGAGACCTGGAAGAAGCTCCTGGTTTCAGATCGGCACAGCTCCGGCCTTGCACACAATTGGGTAGTGAACCAAGAGATGAAAGACCTCTCTCTCACAGCCTCTCCTCTCTGTGTGTAACTCTTTCAAATAAATATATAAATCTTAAAAAAAAAAAAAAAAAAGGAAACAGGAGACCCTAGAACTTGCCCTACATTGATGGGTACAACCACTTAGAGAGGGGCACTGACTACAGGGGAGGGGAGGAGAAGTTCCCAGCGCAGTATCCTGAGACGCCGCATCCCTGGAGCCTCCCAAGCTCACATAGTACAGCCACGCGACTTGGAAAAGCACTGAGTTCTGCCACGTCTCAGCTTCCTTACCTGGAAAACTAGAATCCGTCCCACCTCGGGAGCTGCTGTGAGGATCACTTCAGTGGACATACAAGGTACTTAGCACCCAGCCCAGCACAGCGTGGACACTGTCCGAGGTTGACACCCAGGGCAGGGCTGGCTCAGGGACACCCTCCACTGCAATAGGAGGAGAGGCACGGACACAAGCACAGGGATACAAAGCAGCGTGGTAAAGGGGCCAGCGCTGTGCTGTAGCAGGTTAAGCCTCTGCTTGAGGCACCCGCATCTAATACGGGCAATGGTTCTTGCTCCACTTCTGATCCGACTCCCTGAGGATGGCCTGGGAAAAGCAATGGAAGATGGCCCAAGTCCTTGGGCCCCTGCACCCACGTGGGAGACCCAAAGAAGTCCCTGGCTCTTGGCTTTGGATAGGTTCTGCTCCAGCTGTTGCAGCCATTTTGGGGGTGAACTAGCAGAGGGAAGACCTCTTTCTGAGTCTCTCCCTCCCTGTGTCTGTAACTGTACCTCTTAAATAAATAAAATCTTAAAAAAAAAAAGGTATGATGGGAGTATATGAAAGTTACTTTCATATTTCTTTTCTTTTTTAAATATTTATTTACCTATTTATTTGAAAGACAAAGTTACAAAGAGGGAGAGGGAGAGGAAAGAGAGAGGTCTTCCATCGGCTGGCTTATTCTCTAAATGGCTGCAACAGCTGGAGCTGGGCCCATTCAAAGCCAGGAGCCAGGAGCTTCCTCCGGGTCTCCCACGTGAGTGCAGGGGCCCAAGGACTTGGGCCATCCTCTATTGCTATCCCAGGCCATTGCAGAGAGCTGGATCAGAAGTGGAGCAACAGGGATTCAAATCAGTGCCCATACGGGATGCTGGCACTGCAGACAATGGCTTTACCCAGCACACCACAGCACCGGCCCTTCATATTTCTTTTTATTTTCTCAAATCAAAAATGGAAATGGAAACAGAACTGGTGGTGGTTTGGAGGCGAGAGGACAAAGCATGAAAAAGTCCCCTGGGAGAGTGGGTGAGTGAATTCTCGGGGGGGATGCGGTAGGAGCACCAGGCAGCCCTCGGCCCACTCGAGATGGAACATCATAAATCTAAAGTAAGACCCACTGAGATGGCTTTCTCCAGCTACACTGAGTGTTTGTGTGCAGGCATGGGGCGGGGTGGGGGCGAGAAGTGAGGCACAGAGAGATTAGCCAGCAGCGAACCTTTCTGGCAGGGCCACAGAGTGTGGGGGATGAACAGCGGGCCAGGAATGGTGTTGACTGAGTGGAAGGAGTTAATTCCAGAGAGGAGCGGGGACTCCATTAAGAGACGTTGCAGAGGAGGCTGGAGAGAGGAAAAGTGATGGTGACTGGATTATGTCAAGAGCTCTCAGGGACCATCGAGACTATCTGGGGCTCTGTTAAACTTCTCCCTACAGACAGCTCTGGCCCAAGGCTAAACAAAACACATCTTAATTTTCTAAAAAAGATTTATTTATTCATTTAGGCAGAGCTACAGACAGAGAGAAGGAAAGACAGAGAGAGGTCTTCCATTGGCTAGTTTACTCCCTAGATGGCTGCAATGGCCAAAGCTGGGCCGATCCAAAGCCAGGAGCCAGGAGCTTCTTCCTGGTCTCCCACGCAGGTACAGGGGCCCAAGCACTTGAGCCATCTTCCACTGCCTTCCCAGAGACATTAGCAGGGAGCTAGATTCAAAGTGGAGCAGCTAGGACTTGAACCGGCACCATCTTCATTTTTGAAGCATCATGAGATCATTGCTCATTCCCTTTCATCCTCACAAAGCCGGGAGGCTTCTAGCGTTGACATAATTGTGACAACAACGACACTGACCCTCTAACATCAGTGTACTCTGACCACTGCCACCACCATGGGACACTTCAACGTGGTCCTCACCACCTTCAGGGGACACCACCTCCGTAAAGCACAGAACCATAAACCATGGACAGGATCTCGTCTTACTTCAACCTTCTGTTCCAAAGAGAGGGTTGTACCTAAGCAAGCCTGGGCCAGCAAGAAGCTGGTGGCCATCGTGATGTGACTTGGAGGTCACTGTGAGGGTGAACACCCCCATAGCCACTCCCCGACCCAGCCACCTTCATTCTCTCCCTCTGTGTCCTGAAATGCCCAACCAAGACAACAGAACCAAGGAAAACTCTCTCCAAAAACAGCCTGTTGAGCAGCACACAATTTATAATGCCGGAAAGCAAGAAAGGATCTGATGTACATGTGGGAGGAAAGAGGAAGGCCTTCTGGTAGTGCCTGTCTCGTCCCTCAGCACAGAGCAGCTCCTAGACTGGTTGTCACTTCCACTGTCTGAGAACTCGCACAGCAAGTCTGAGTGACAGCTGTGGAGAACGCAAGTGCCAATAACTGCAGGGAAGACAGGAAGAAGATGGGTCTTAAGGAGTGGAATCTCTGTGCGTCTAGCCTTATTCTTTCATTCTCCTTCTTCTGTCAGCTGTAATTACTTTGTACTTTGTCAAGCACTTTAGTTATATGTCACTTGTACCCTACTGCAAGAATCAATGAAACCATTATCACAAATCAGTAGCCAAAAAATATATTATCATCTTTCCTAAGGTAAGATAATGTATTTTATAGAAGCTTGACCCAGAAATGAGAAGACTATTGAATAAAGAAAGGACAGTCTTGTCCCCTGCTGTATCACAGGGACAAGCATAGTGCTTGGCCACCAACCATGTTCAATAAGCATTTGTTAAGTGAATGAAGGGAAGGGCAGGTACAAGGGTAGATGGATGGATGAACAATGAGACAGGGGTGGGCACTGTGGCTCAGCAGTTAAGCCGCTGTTTGCGATGCCCACATCCCAGATCAGAGCGCTGGGATTTGAGTCCTGTCTCTGCCCCCGATCTAGTTTCCTCCTAATGAGCACTCCAGTAGGCAGCAGGTGACGGCTCAAGTACTTGGGTCCCTGCCACCCATGTGGGAGACCTGGATGGAGTTCTGGGCTCCTGGCTTCATCCTGGTGCAGCCTTGGTTTTGCAAGCATTTGGGGGAATGAACCTGTGACTGGGAGAATCTCCCCTTTTGTCTGTCTGTCTCTATCTTTCCTGCTATCTGTGTGTGTATGTGTGTGTGTGTGTGTGTGTGTGTGTGTGTGTGTGAGACTCTGCCTTTCAAATATGTGAAAATAAGTAAAAACATTTTTTAAATTATACAGATGCATGTCTTTCCATCCAGAGTTAAAGAAACATAACATTTAATGAACAGGTAGTAAGACAATCCTCTAAATAACGCATCTTGCAACAAGCAGAAGAGCAACATGGTAGAACCTGCAGGTGCAAAATGAACTGAAGGCCCGTGACTCACCTTCTACTCATAAAACGGAAGACAAAGCACATGTATTTCAGCATTTCAATCTCTCAACTAGTGACGCCCAAGAGAGAGAATGCTGTCATGGACATCTCGCATACAAGGACAACGTCACGCCATAAAAGCTTAGCAAATAAAACCAGGCCGAAAACAGTAACAGAGGCCCTGACCCAAAGGCCCAGGATGAAAGAAGAACTTACTGAATTCACATCAGGTCACCGTGTGTAACACGCACCTCAGACAGCAGCGCCCCCGGCGTGGCGTTCTACCTGTCTCACCGTCACTGCCGCCTCTCAGGGTCTGCATCAGCAGGAGCCAGAGGCGGCCATTGAGCCCGATTGTCCTGATAAGGCAAGCAGGTGTCTGAATTGCCATCTTTTAAAAGAATAATGTAAGAGGGGCTGATGTGGTAGCGTAGCAGGCTAAGCCACTGCCTGCGATGCCAGCACCTTCTATGGGTGCCCGGGAAGGGCAAGTTCAGAGCACTCACCCTGGGAAGGGCACCGAGGACGGCCACTGGCGACTGCTAGCAGCCAGCGGCAGCGACACTGGCAGGCAGGATGGTCCCTGAGTAACCATTTCTCCTGACAGCCAAAACCCCGCCTTCAAACTGCTCTGTCCCCACGCCCAGACACGATGCAAGTTACAGAAAATTCCCTCTTCACTCTTGGGGAATCAGAATCCCCTGGCAGGCCCACTAAACCCAGATGCACAGGCAGGCACGGAACAAGGGGTCTACCATGGAGCTAAGGGAACCGGCCTCGGCATCCTTACCAAGATCAAGTCACTAATCTGACGCTGTCACCAGCATGTCCACTCTTGAGAATTCTGATGTTTAACGATCATGAGACGCCTTACTTCAGTGTCAGCCAAAACCCTATCTCGGGTGTTCAGACAGTGGACACAGGTCCACACATAACAGGGAGCAGGACACGGTTCAGTTTCTGACTACTATGCTTAAGGAGAACTGAAATAGTCAAAATTCAAACTATCAGGGCCAGCGCTGTGGCACAGTGAATAAAGCCGCCGCCTGCAATGCTGGCATCCCATACGGGCACCAGTTCAAGTCCCAGTTGCTCCACTTCCAATCCAGCTCTCTGCTAAGGCCTGGGAAAGCAGTGAAAGATGGCCCAAGTTCTTGGGCCCCTGCACTCACGTGGGAGACCTGGAAGAAGCTCCTGGCTCCTGGCTTCAGATCAATGCCGCTCTGGCTGTTGTGGCCATCTGGGGGGCGAACCAGCAAATGGGAGATTCTCTGTCTCTCTCTCTCTCTCTCTCTCTCTCTGCCCCTGCCCCTGCCCCTGCCTCTCTGTAACTCTGCCTGTCAAATAAATAAATAAAAGCTTTTAAAAAATTCAAACTATCAAACATGAAATCAAAATATCAGGTAGGAGTGCAGTGTCACGTGGCTCAAAGATGCTTGGTGGTATTTAACGGTTTGTCCAGAGAATGCCCTATCGCGAGCAGCAGTGAGAAAGCAATGTGTCTCAACATTCCCTCTCTAAGCCAGCGTTACCTGCCGGCCACTCCGACAGACTCTCTGAGCAGCCGCTTCGTCACCCACCACCATGCTCTGTACTCCCGTGGGGCTCTTCTGGGGAGCGCACAATGCTTCTGCAGGCACTAGCCTTCAATCTGACATTATTAGCTCCGTAAGCTTCGTTTAACTTACAGGCTACTTAGCTGGTGAGGTAAACACCCTGGATGCTCCAATATCACAGCAGGACCTCAAATGAGTTTGTTCAGAGCCAGAATGTTTGCCTCTCCAAGGCAAGCCTTCATTGCAAACGCTTCTGCCTCTAAGACTTCCAAAACCAAGAGCTGTAACTTTGTTCAGGACCAGGGTCACCACTGATGGCCCAACAAAAGCAATAGAAGGTGTGGGAGAAATTTCGCCCAGTGGCCCGGCAATCTGGCTCTGCTACAGAGTTCATCTGTGGTTTCATAAGCAGTTCTCACCAAAGGTGCTCGGCTTCTCTAACAGCACTCTTACCACGGGTTAGGCATTTTTTATGTCCAGAAGATAGAGACGTTGTTAGCATTGTCAGGCTGTTCCTAATGCCCGCATCCCATATTGCAGTGGCTGGGTGTCAGTCCCTGTTCAACTCCTGATTCCAGTTTCCTGCTAATACACAACCTGGGGGCAGCAGGTGATACTCAGGTACTTAGGTCCCTGCCACTCATGTGGGAGACCCGGAAGAAGCTCCTGGCTGCTGACTTTTGCTGGCTGTTGTAGGCATTTGGGAACCAAATCAGTGGGTGGAAGATATGTGTATCTGTCTGTCTGTCTGCTTGTCTCTCTTTTTCAAAATAGAGAAAATAAACTTTTTAAAAAAGATTATTTACTTGAAAGGCAGAGTTACAGAGAAAGAGAGAGAACATCTTCCACCCACTGGTTCACTCCCCAAATGGCCACAATGGCCAGGCTATGCCAGTCTAAAGCCAGGAGCCCAAACTCCATCCGGGTCTCCCACGTGGGTGGCAGGTGCCCAAGCACTTGGGCCAACTTCCACTGCTCTTCCCAAGTGCACTACCAAGGAGCTGGATCAGAAGAGGAGCCAGAACTCAAACCGGCACCCACATGAGATGCTGGCATCGCAGGCAGTGGCTCAGCCTACCACATCACAACACCAGCCTCCATTAAACTATTTTTTTAAAAGATGGCAACTGAGACATCTGCTCCCCTTATCAGAACACTCAGGCTCACTGCCCGCTGGCTCCTGCCAATGCAGACCCTGGGAGGCGGCCGTGAGGGCTCAAGGAGCTGGGTCCCTGCCACTCATATGGAAGACCTGAACTGCATGCCCAGGTCCTGGCTCCAGCCTCCAGGCATTCAGGGGGTGAACCAGCAGATGGATGCTCTTCTGTGTCTCTCTTTCCCTCTCTCTCTCCCACTTCCTCTCCCTGTCAACAAAATAAATAAGAGGGTTTTTATTTAATGGTTCATGAAAAATGGAATTTAAGATAAATTTATATTAGTGTAAAAACACTTGAAATCTGGCCGGCGCCGTAGCTCAATAGGCTAATCCTCCGCCTTGCGGTGCCGGCACACCGGGTTCTAGTCCCAGTTGGGGCGCCGGATTCTGTCCCAGTTGCCCCTCTTCCAGGCCAGCCCTCTGCTGTGGCCCAGGAGTGCAGTGGAGGATGGTCCAAGTGCTTGGGCCCTGCACCCCATGGGAGACCAGGAAAAAGCACCTAGCACCTGGCTCCTGCCATCGGATGAGCGCGGTGCGCCGGCCGCAGCGCGCCAACCGCGGCAGCCATTGGAGGGTGAACCAACGGCAAAGGAAGACCTTTCTCTCTGTCTCTCTCACTGTCTAACTGCCTGTCAAAAAAAAAAAAAAAAACACTTGAAATCCAAACAGCTTTTTTCAAAATACATATTTTCCATGAACTGCTGGAAGACCCTGCATTGGTCTTTGTCCCTTGCCTCTGAAGGTAATGGCTCTGGATTATTCCAGTGGAGTTGTTCTTGAAGGAGAAACATTTGTTGCCGTGGGTTTTCCAGCCACCTCCTTGCCAATATCACCAAAAACCTTTGCAGCAAAATGACACATACACAAGAGTGACTGAAAGGTGCTTTCATTCCCATATTTTTTTTTAACTTGGACATCAAAATTGGGCACAAAACTTAAAAGCCAGGAAAGATTCGACTTGTCCTGAGAAAGTGAAGCGTTTGTCCAGCAGATGGCTCCCCAGGATCAGGAGGCGCAGAGGAACCCCGCAAATTTCTGAGCCTGTCACTGCAAAAGCCGGCGGCGGTCAGCATGAGGCCCGCAGTTTACAGAATGTCACTGCGCTTCTTGAATCTGAGCTCTTCCTGCAAAGTAATTTACACTTTAGCTAGGTACTATTAGCTATGCACAAAATACAGGCATGCATTTATGTGTTAAGAAGCTTAATAAGAAATAACGGCCCCTGTATCTGATTATTAATATAATTTATTAGTATGTTTCATAATGAAACGAACCACAGATGACTCATCATGCAACTTGAGATGCATGCATAGCATTGCATCTATCTGTATACCACCTTAACCTCCTCCACCTTCTTAATGCCACGAAATTACAGAATGCTATCTTGTGGCACCTTTTTCTCCCACTCAAAATGATATATTACATTTCCTATATCTTGTACAAAACACCAGTTTGCTAATTTTATTGATTTATGGCATTCCATTGTATGTTACAATTTATCCTTGTGTCAACAAATATTTGGGTTACTTACTAGTTGCTTATTTTTGCTGTTATGAATAATGCTGCTTGAACATTCTTTGTTTTTAAAGATTTCTTAAAATTTATTTGAAAGAGTTACAGAGGCAGAAACAGAGAGAGTAAAAGAGGTCTTCTATCCACTGGTTTACTCCCCAAATAGCCACAACAGCGGAGCTGAGCTGATCTGAAGCTAAGAGCCACGAGCTTCTTCCAGGTCTCCCATGTGGGTGCAGGGTCTTGGGCCATCCTCTGCTGCTTTCTCAGGTGCATTAGCAGGGAGCTGGATCGGAATTGGAGAGGCCAGGGCTCGAACTGGCACCCATATGGGATGCCAGTGCTGCAGGCCTGGGCTTTAACCCATTGTGCCACAGCACCAGCCTCTTGAATATTCTTATATGAGGATATTCTTGAAAGTTCACGGAAAACAGAATTAAAAGCTAAGTTTATCTGGAGCAGGTGTTGTGCACAATGAGTTAAGATACCACTTGGGACACCTACATCCCACACTGGAGTGCCTGGTTCAAGTCCTAGCTACTCCACTTCTGATCTAGCTTCTGCTAATGTAGCTGCTAAGGTCAGATAGAGTTGCTGACTCCTGGCTTCTGTATGGCCAGCCCTGGCTGTTGTGGCCATTTGGGAAGTAAACCAGTGGTTGGAAGATCTTTCTCTGTGTGTGTGTGTGTGTGTGTGTGTGTGTGTGTGTGTCCCTCTCCGAAATAACATGCTAATCTTGGTGCAAAAACTTTCTGAAATCCATGTTTGGGTTCTTCCTAATAGAACTGTCCATGACCATGTGATGACTCCACATGTATGATGATCTCTATCTGATCCGCCCAGGTTTCTGTGGGGTATGTTCCTGAGAGTGGACTGCCGGGTCAAAAGGGGCACAAGAGCCAGCTGCTGTCTGTGATACTGGCATCCCATATGAGCACCAGTTCGAGTCCCGGCCTCTCCACTTGCTATCCGGCTCCCTGCTAATGTACCTGGGAAAGCAGCGGAAGATGGCCCAAATGCTTGGGCCCCTTCTCCCATGTGGGAGACCTGGAGGAAGCTCCTGGCTTTGGTCTCTCTCTCTCTCTCTTTCTGACTCTTTCAAATAAACAAATAAACCTAAGGCTGGCACTGTGGCGTAGTGGGTAAGGCCGCTGGCTGCAGTGGCAGCATCCCATATAGGCACTGGTTTGAGTCCCAGCTGCTCCACTTTCAATCCAACTCTCTGCTGTGGCCTGGGAAAGCGGTAGAAGATGGCCCAAGTCCTTGGGCCCCTGCACCTTCGTGGGAGTCCTGGAAGAAGCTCCTGGCTCCTGGCTTCGGATCGGTGCAGCTCTGGCTGTTATGGCCATTTGGGAAATGAACCAGCAGATGGAAGATTCTCTCTCTCTCTCTCTGCCTCACTCTGCCTTTCAAATAAATCTTTAAAAAAAATTAAAAATCTTTTAAACACACACACGCACACACACATGCACACACACACACACACACACACACACGTGTCCAACATTGCAGATTCGTCCAGATAAATCTCCTTAGCTTCCCAGCCTCATCCTCATTTAGCACTGCTCTGAATCGGCTGTGTATACAATGATGTGCAACTTCATTTCACTGGTTACTAGTGAGGTTATTACTAACTTGGCAATCTCTGAAACGCCTACTCCTGTCTTGAGGGTCATTTTCCTATTGAATTTTGGGGGATTCTTTCTATTCTGGACAGCCATCCCTTATCAATTACAGGGACTACAAATACTTTTCTAGTTTCAGTATTTGTATTTTCATTTTCTTTATAGTATATTTTTATAACACTTTTTAGTTTTGACATAGTTTATCGATATTTTATAGATAAAAATTTGTGTCATATCTAAAAAATCTTTTATCATGAGGTCAGAAAAATTTTCTATAATTTTATCCAGATTATGAAGTTTTGCCTTTCACATGTTTTTATTTTTTATTTCTTTTTTGAATGTTTATTTATTTGTGCAAGGCAGAGAAACAGAGACAGAGAAAAGAGGGAAAGAGATCTTCCACCCACTGGTTCTGTCTCCAAATGCTTGCTTCCAATCCAGCTGCCTGTGAATGCATCCTAGCAGGAAGCAAATGACAGCACAAGAACGTGGGTCCCTACCACCCGCACTGGAAACCTGGATGGAGCTTCTGCCTGCAGCCTGTCCAGCCTTGGCTACCATGGGAATCTGGAGAGTGAGCCAGCAGATGGAAGCACTTTCTCACTCTCAACACATGAGTAGACTATAAAGGAAAATATTATTATTACAACATTAAGTACAGAAATGTGAGCACCCATACATATTCAAAATATCAACACCCATTCAGATCCAAAAACAAAAACAAAACTGTCAGCAAACTTTAAAAAGGGAGCAGTATGATGGGGTTAGCCAGCCTGGGTGGCTTAAACCACTGGGACGTATTTTCTCACGGTTCTGGAAGCTACAAGGTGTTAGTAGTAGTACAAGGTGGTTTGCCAGCGAGGCCTTTCTTCCTGGCTCACAAATGGCTGCCCCCTTGCTGTGTGCTCACATGGCCTTTCCTGTCTCAGAGACAACTCTCTGGTGTCTCTTCCTCTCCGTATAAGGACACCTCTCCTCTGACCTCATTTAACCTTAGTCACTCCCCTTAACAGCTCTACCTCCAAATACAGTCCTGCTGGTTGTTAGGTTTTCAACATATGATTTTTTTAAAAGATTCATTTTATTTATTTGAAAGGCAGAGCAACAGAGAGAGAGAGGAATAGAGAGATATTCCATCCCCTGGTCCACTCCTCAGATGGCCATAAAGGTGGGGATGGGCCAGGGCAAAGCCAAGAACCAGGAGCGTCATCCTGGTCTCCCACGTGGGTACAGGGGCCCAAATCCTTGGGCCATCCTCTGCTACCTTCCCAGGTGCGTTAGGAAGGAGCCGTATCAGAACGGAGCAGCTGGGTCTCCAACCAGCGTTCCAATATGGATGCCAGCAGGGAGTAGCGGAATCTGCTGTGCCACACCGGCCCAAACAAACTCTTAAGGAGCAAAATTCAGTTGCTAACATGGGAAAAATACTGACAAGACACTGCCAGTATTCAGCCCACTTGTATTCACTGCCATCAACGACAAATCTGTATCTGTCCGTTTAATTTAATTTGTTCCAATTTTTCGGTGCTTAATTTTTTCCTCTCTTGGCTTCTTCTTAAGTGTTCAAAATTTTTTTCTTATTCTATTTTCTCCTACTACTGGTGTGTAAATTATACATGCTACTACATTTCTGTCTCAGCTGTTCCTCTTCAATTTTTACCATGCATACTGAACAAAGCCTAAATTTAATCACTGTCTTACCACTCCTCCAAAAAAGCTTTAGCGTACTCTAATCCTGATTACACCCTCCCAATTCATACTCCACTGTGCACATATTTTAGCTCGGTCCTCTGTTCCTGCTCTGTAAGTTAGAAATGATTACGTTTTATAAAGGTGTTTATTGTCCATGTGCCTGCTTACCAATTTAATTGCTCACTATTTCAGCCCTTCCTTCGAAGATTATTTTTTTTCTTCCTTAAATGCATCCTACAGAAGCTCCTTATTTTCCTTTTTTAAAAATCTGTGATTAGTCATTTTGCTTTTATTCTTTTTTTTAAAAAGATTTATTTATTTATTTGAAAGCCAGAGTTACACAGAGAGAGGAGAGGCAGAGAAAGAGGTCTTCCAACTGCTGCTTCACTCCCCAAATGACCGCACCAGCCGGAGCTGTGTCAATCCGAAGCCAGGAGCCAGGAGCTTCTTCCAGGTCTCCCACGGGGGTGCAGGGGCTCAAAGACCATCTACTGCTTTCCCAGGCCATAGCAGAGAGCTGAATCAGAAGTGGAACAGCCGGGTCTCGAACTGGCGCCCATATGGGATGCTG
Source organism: Sylvilagus floridanus (assembly GCA_949820135.1). Lineage (NCBI taxonomy): Eukaryota > Metazoa > Chordata > Mammalia > Lagomorpha > Leporidae > Sylvilagus > Sylvilagus floridanus. Next base: position 17,791,673 of record OX463239.1, on the reverse strand, counting down.
GCGCTGCAGCCCAGGGCATTAACACGCTGTGCTGCGGCGCCAGCCCTTGCTCTTATTCATTACACAGGCCTTTAATCCTAGGTCACTAGTTAATTTCTCTCAGCACTTTGAAGATGTGACTCTCCTATCTTGTAGCTTCCATACCCATTATTAGTGATCTCACATTTGCCACCCAGCTACACACTGTTCCTTTGGAAACAGTCTCATTCCCTTGTCTTCATGATCCTTCAATTTCACTACAGTGCATCCTGGTGAGCATGTCTCTATTTTTAACTTTTTTATTGATATGTGACATACAAATAAGAATCTGACAAGTCCCAACTGTATAGATAAGAAGCTATCACAATGTGAACAGGCCAGCATATCTACTACCTAGATATTTTTTTTAAAAAAAAGGAACATCTTACTTCCCCCCAAAAACTCCCTTCAGGCACCCATTACTACCTAAAGGAAAGCACAGTCCTCACTTCTGGCATCATAGCTACGACTTGCAGGTTTTCTGATACTTGCATAAATGGCATTATATGGTGGGTATGAGGGATCTTTAAAACGGTCCATGAAAAATGCATGGATTTCAACTGTTTGTGCAAAAATAAACTGATCTTTCAATTCCATCTCCCACGAAATTTTTTGAAGTTCCTCTTACTTCTTCGACTATGAGATTCAACCATTCATCTGAATTTCTGGTGCCATACTGAAGTCCCACAACTTACTAATGATGGACACTGGGACGGTTTCATATTTCCACTTCTTCAAGTGAAGCAGCTGTGAACATTCCTGTATGTCTTTTAATGTACTTGTGTATGTGTGTGTGTGTGTGTGTGTTATTGTTTATTTTGTCATGTGTGGTCCCTGTGGGTACCTGTGGGCTTTTTTTTTTTTTTAAGATTTTCATTTATTTATTTGAGAGGTAGAGTTACAGACAGTGAGAGAGAGAGAGAGACAGAGAGAAAGGTCTTCCTTCCATTGGTTCACTCCCCCAAATGGCCGCAATGGCCAGAGTTGCACCGATCCAAAGCCAGGAGCCAGGTGCTTCTTCCTGGTCTCCCATGCAGGTACAGGGGCCCAAGCACTAGGGCCGTCCTCCACTGCTTTCCCAGGCAACAGCAGAGAGCTGGATTGGAAGAGGAGCAGCCGGGATTAGAACCGGCGCCCATATGGGATGCCAGCGCTGCAGGAGGAGGATTAACCTACTGCGCCACAGCGCCGGCCCCTGGGCTTCTTGTGTCCACAGATTCTTATCTCAGTTCTGGAAAATTTTTTAGCAATTCTTTTTTTTAAAAAAAATATTTATTTATTTATTTGAAAGGAAGAGTTGAGAGAGAGAGAAACAGAGACAGAGCTAGCTTCCATTCGCTGGTTCACTCCCCAGATGGCCACAATGATCACGGCTGGGCCAGACTGAAGCCAGGAGTCAAGAGCTTCATCCAGGTCTCCTATCTGGGTGCAGGGGCCCGAGGATGTGGGCCATCCTCTGCTGCTTCCCCAGGTACATTAGCACAGTGCTGGATGGGAAGTGAAGCAGCCAGGACGTGAGCCAGAGCCAGCACTGCAGGCAATGAGTTAACCCAACACCAACCCAGGATGCCCCGACACTGGCCCTGCCACTGCTCTTCTTGTTTCTTGCAACTGTCTCTATTGTCTCCTGTGGGAAAATAAGACAAGTTCTCTGTCTCAAGTTCTCACTCTATTCTCCACATAGCTGAGCCTCTGTTTTGTGCTAATTTGCCCCTTTGTGCTATATCTCTAGAATGTCTTCAGGTTGATTTTTCCAGCTGATTAACTCTCTTGCAGATGCACTTGGGCCATCATTGAAGGGTTTTTTAATTTTTCCCAACAATTATGTTCATATTTCTAAATGTTTTATTTAGAAATTTATTATTTATTTATTGACTATTTTTTTAAAAATCTGCTGGGGCTGGTAGGCACCGGTTCGTGTCCCAGCTGCTCCACTTCCAATCCAGCTTTCTGCTTATGTGCCTGGGAAAGCAGCAGAGAATGGTCCAGTTGGATTTCTGCACCCATGCGGGAAACCTGGAAGAAACTCCTGGCTCCTGACTTCGGTCTGTCCCCGCCCTGGCCACTGCAGCCATTTGGGAGGTAAGCCAGCAGATGGAACATCTGTCTGTCTCTCTCTCTCTCTCTTTCTCTCTTTCAAAGAAATAAAAATAAATCTTAAAAAAATTCTGCAAGGGGGGGGGGGGTGCACTGTGACATAGCAAATTAAGCTGCCACCTGCAACGTTAGCATTCCATAGAGGCACCAGATCAAGTCCTGGCTGCTCCACTTCCATTCCGCTCCCTGCTAATGCACCTGGGAAGGCAGCAGAAGGTGGCTCAAGCACTTGGGCCCCCACCATCTACATAAGAGACCCAGATCCCCTGGCTTTAGCCTGGCCCAAATCCAGCTGTTGCAGCTGTTTGGGGAGTGAACCAGTAAATGGAATATCTCTCTGTCTCTGTAACTTTAACTTTCATATTAAATAAATAAATAAAGCTTAATAAATAATCTGTTATTTTGAGAGTTTCCTATTAAATGCTCAATTTTGTGAATTCACCTTTTCTTTCATTAACCCTTTCATACGAGGTTATTTATATTCCGTGTGATAACTCAGTATCTAAGGTCCTAAGTAGGAACAGTGGCCCAACTGTTTGTCCTTTCTGCTTACTCTCTGTGGTGGTTTATTTCCTTATTACAAGCTCGCATTTGCTTGATTTAATATCGGGAACGTGTGGATCTCTATTGGGCACGCTCTTTAGAAAAATCTACATTTGCTGCCCCAAGACTGAGCTACCCAGTATAATCCTTGGAGATTTTCCTGAATGCTCACAACCTCATTAATGCATTTCAGCATACATTGTATCCAAACATCTATCTAGTCATTTTGCTATGTTAGGGCTCACCAGAGTTTTCTGTTAGAAGTTGAAATCCGAATAATATACTTTTCAAAAGAATCCATATTACCTATACTTGAGATAGACCCAACAAGTTGAGCAACAGATGTTAGTTGCTTTGCAAAATCTACTTTCAAATTCTCACTACAGCATTTGTAATCTGCAGTGCATTTTAAAATTAAATAAAATCTCCAATGTTATTATTTTTAAATATTACCTTCTTTAAATATTCTTGTCAATTTCTTCTGTTTTTTCCTTTAAAATGCCTCACCACCATGATTTTTAAACCTCCCATGTTAGTTTACTGAATTTCAAACCTCCTATTACCTAGGAAATGTAGGCATGTCCCACATAACAGTGTTGGGTCAATGATGGACCAACTCCGTGACTCTGGTCTCATAGATCACTTCACTTGGTGACAATGTAGCCATCTTGGTTTCTGTAAGTTCACTCTAAGTACATTCATTCTATCATGTCTACACAATGGCAAAATTGCCTATGGATACTTTTTGCAAAACATATCCCCACGGCTCTGTGATGCATGAGTACATAACACCCTAAAATTCCCTCCACTCTAACCTAACAAATATTTAGAAGGCTACAAGGAGCCAGCGTTGTGCATACCAGGTTAAGCTGCTGACTGCGATGCTAACATCCCAAATCAGAGCCCTGGTGGCTGCGCTTCTGATACAGCTTCCTAATAATGCACCTGGGAAAACAGCAGAGGCTAAAGTATTTGCAACCCTACCACCCATATGAGAGACCTGGATGGTGTCCCCGGCTCATGGCTTCAGCCTGGCCCAGCCCTGGCTATTACTGTCATTTGGGAAGTAAACAAGGGAATAACAGAAAATCTCTCCTCTCCTTCTCTCTCCCTCCCTCCCTTTCTCTGATGCTCTGCTTTTCAAATAAATAACTTTTTTAGAAAATTTTAAAAGGAAAAGGTACACTCAAGAGAAAATAAAAAGGCTTCAGACAAGACAGTCCCCTTGAAGCACCAGTACAAAAGGATTTGAATGCAATCCATGTTTCAGATAAATGTCTAAATATTTCACTTCATTTACTATTTCTTTCTTTTAAATTTGAGGATTCTGTTCCGAACAATGTCATCCCTCAGGTCTGGGGAAAGAGCTAAAGAGATCAGTGCACACAACTAGCCTCCCATTTATCATTTGTTGCGTAATCCCACGTCAGCCCTGACCTCATGTCATTGGTGTATTCTCCAGTATCACCTATAAATCCTGTCACAATTGAATTGAGTCATCCTAAGAGATAAAACCCCACGGCAATAACTCTAAGTTCCAGAGCCTAACTCCTGCTCATTAAACAACTCACTTCTGTTCTGAGGACAACCTCCTGTACACTTTTATTTCTCTCTGGAAAATGAGACTACAGCAATACTATTCTATTTCTCCAGGGTGCCATAAAGAGAAACATAAAAGCCATATTAATATTGTAACTATAAATTTTAAGCCATCTGGAACAAAATCTTTCTCTCCAGCAATTCAGTAATCTTAAAGGAATATTCACCTAAAACATACATAAAAAACTTGTATATAAAAATCCACATGCACTCAAAAGACAAATTACAGGTTGTTTGGTTTGATTATTGATTTTGCAAAAATGTACATAAAAGCAATTTCCTCTTCAAAATGTAAGATGTGACTCAACCTATCCAGAGTAAAGTTTATACAATAATTTGTGGAAACCCATGTTTGCTTTGTCATGCTGTATGCATTTAGCTCCTCGGAATGGAGATCTTGTCTTCATCCTGTGTCCTACCAACCCCTAGGATCAAGCATTGTACCTTGCACATAGAAAGCATTCAATATATGTTGACTGAATAGCAATATACTAAAAGGTATGTTAATTATCTTCCTCTTCAAAGTAAGTATCAATGTCTTTATACTCCAATATAATTGTATTAACAGATACATGTTTCAAATGAGTATGGTATCAACTTTTAAAGGAAAATCTATCTACGTGCTCTTGTCACACTGGATGAGTGGGAGCAAAAAGGGGAAAAATGACCCATGTACAAATTAACTCCCAGAACATTTCTAGAGAAGCCCCCTCCTTCCCTTCCTTCCCCCATGCCCCAGCTTCCCCAGAAGAGTTTAAAGAATCATGTCTGGCCAGCGCCGTGGCTCAACAGGCTAATCCTCCGCCTTGCGGCACTGGCACACCGGGTTCTAGTCCCGGTCGGGGTGCCGGATTCTGTCCCGGTTGCCCCTCTTCCAGGCCAGCTCTCTGCTATGGCCCAGGAGTACAGTGGAGGATGGCCCAAGTGCTTGGGCCCTGCACCCCATGGGAGACCAGGAGAAGCACCTGGCTCCTGCCTTCAGATCAGCGTGGTGCACCAGCGTGGTGCATGTGTAGTGGCCATTGGAGGGTGAACCAACGGCAAAAGGAAGACCTTTCTCTGTCTCTCTCTCTCACTGTCCACTCTGCCTGTCAAACACACACACACACACAAAAAGAATCATGTCTATCAAATTCCCCTTACCTGGTTGAGTGCAGACACTGGTACAGATTCCCACAAGAAGGAAATGAAATGCTGTGCAATTCCTCAATGGGACCCCAGAAACCAAAGCAAATTCTTGCTGACATCCTAGCAAATTGTGATTGGGGATCACTGCTTCATTGACATAAGACGTGCGCCATTCCAGGCCCAAAATAAGCACTGGATTTAACCAGGAACCACAACAAGCAAGGCAAGACGAGTTGGAAGTGCATCAGTTAAACAAGACGGGGCCCTAAAACCGGGCACTCAGTCACCGATCTGTGCACACGAACAGGCAGAAGGACCTGACCTACTCTCCAGCACGCTACCCAGAATTTAGTTAAGAGTCACAAACTCAGGCCGGCACCACAGCTCACTAGGCTAATCCTCCACCTTGCGGCGCCGGCACACCAGGTTCTAGTCCCGATCGGGGCGCCGGATTCTGTCCCGGTTGCCCCTCTTCCAGACCAGCTCTCTGCTGTGGCCCGGGAGTGCAGTGGAGGATGGCCCAAGTGCTTGGGCCCTGCACCCCATGGGAGACCAGGAGAAGCACCTGACTCCTGCCATCGGATCAGCACGGTGCGCCAGACGCAGCGCACCAGCCACGGCAGCCATAGGAGGGTGAACCAACGGCAAAGAAAGACCTTTCTCTCTGTCTCTCTCTCTCACTGTCCACTCTGCCTGTCAAAAAAAAAAAAAAATAGTCACAAACTCGGGGCAGGGATTACGGCACAAGGAGTTAGCCTGCCACCTGGGACACTCGTTTCTCATCCCAAAGTGCTGGTTGCAGTCCCAGCTACTCCACTTCAGATGCAGCTTCCTGCCAGATGGTGCCTCCCTGCCACTCTTGTGAGACACAGCAGGATGCAGTTCCACGCTCCTCGGTTTGGCCTGACCCAGCAACCAGCTGTTTGCAAGCATTCGGGGAGTGAACCAAAAGATGGAAGATCTTCCTCCCGTCTCTCCCTCTCTATCACTCTGCTTTCAAATAAATAAATAAATCTTAAATAAAAATAAGTATGCTAAAAACATTACGTGCACAGTCTCACTGAATTCTCAAAACAATCCAAGAGGTAGAAAAATCAGGTCCCTGCTTTGTAGACAGGAAAATTGAAGTCTAACGACATTAAATAATCTGGTCTGGATCACAAAGCTTATCCATGCTGGAGCTAAGACTCGCTCAGGCGAGTCCACCGTGGGGAAGCAGCAGCACTGTGTTCCCTGTACTACACTCACCACCTGAGAAGGGTACATCTGCCCTGAGCAGCTTCTGCGTCACCCTCCTGTCCTCCTCATTTTAACATCACAGCCCTCTGTTTATTAAGAAGCAGCATAGCTTGCAGATTATTTGCTACAGGAGGACCCTACTACCATGCAGGTGTATGAGCTGGTGAGAACAATGCTATCCTTGCCTAGGAAAGAATCACGTCCTTCACAAGGAGTCATCTTCTTCTGAAGGGCAGGACACAAGGTGTCAATCATGCTTGCCCTCAGTGAACTGCCTAGGGATGCAAGGTGCGTCCTTCAGCTTGGAGAGCAAGACAGACGGTGGGTATGTGAGGTGCTCTAGGCTCCTCCCGGTGGAGGTGGGGATGGGAACAGGAAAATAAGTTAGTCTCTGTACAGGAAACAAGCCAAGAGCTGAGATGTCAGAAAGCCTGGCAAGGTGCCTGAGAGGCTGGTCCACAGCTCTGAGGACAGGATATAAAAGTCCTCAGATGGCGCTTGGAACGGGTCAGCACCAGGAGCCTGGGCGCTCATTAGCTGAGGAAACAGCGATGAGAAATCTCTACCTGCTGAGCCCAATTCAGTGTGTGTTTCTTTCACTCTCTCGAGTTATTTGCTTTGTGTTCCACTGGGTGTGAGCCAAGGATTTTTAGAATTTCGACTAAAATCAACTGAAACAAGTGACAGGATTTTCATCTATTCCCGAACCAGAGTTATTATACGAAATAGGGTTCCTCCAACAGCAAGCAAAGCAGGAACCTTGGGAAAACCCAGAGGAAACCGTGGCAGGCCCTGGCCCACCCGGAAAATCTCCTAAAACCTTGCAGATTCTTTACATGATTTAATAGAAAAAAAGGAATTTCCAAAGAATGTTCTGTCTAGAGATAACTGAACGACGCAGAAATGGTTAAAGAAGAAAAAGTCCCAGGAAATGCAGGCACCATCACTACAAAACTTTCAAAACAAACTCAGTATTTCCAGGTCTGATGATTTTTAGACCTTATAAGACCATTTAAGCTGCTGTATTACTTCTTTTCTCCTTGTGTTTTTATTTGGGGATATGTACATTTAAATGTTACAAGGCAGTCGGGCTGCAAAACCACCACATGATTATGAGTACAGCTTCTATTCCCCTTACATTTTTATACATGTTTTAAAGACTTATTTTTTATTTGAAAGGTAAGGATGACAGAGAGGGAGAAGACAGAGAGAGGGAGAAAGGGATCACTCCCAAGTGCCTGCAAGCGCCAGGAACAGGTTAAGCCAAGAGTCAGGAACTCCGTCCAGATATCCCACGTGGGTGGCAAGAACCCAAGTACTTGGGCCTTCATCTGCTGCCTCCCAGACACATCCATGGGCAGCTGAATCACAAACACTGAGCAATCAGGCACTCTGCTATAGGATACAGGCTGCCCAAGCAGCGGGCTAACCCACTGCACCAAAACACCTGCTCCTATTTCATATGGTTTTAATGTCTGTTGTTGTCTGTAATTCAATGCAACAAAAATTCTAATGATTACACCAGTAAAAAGATGCTATACAAAGCTACTTCAAAAACTTTCTGGAAAAATGTAATTAAAAGTTTATTTTGGTGCACTAATATTTTTAAATGCATGCATACTTTTTTCATCATATGCACTTTTTAAAAATTTACCTTCATCATTTCTTTATATTTTTATTTGAGATGCAAAGAGAGACTCAGACACACAGAGAAAATGAGCTCCCACCCACAAGTTCATTCCCCAAATGCCCTCAGCAGCCCAGCCAAAACCAGCAACCTGGAACCCAATCCAAGTCTTCCTTGTGGGCGGCAGGGATCCAACTACTTGAGCCATCACTTGCTGCCTCCCAGAATGCACCTTGGCAGGAAACTGGAATCTGGAGCAGAGATGGAGTTTGAACCCAGGACTCTCAGGATATGTGCACCCCAATGATGTCTTTGTGTATGTGTGTGTGTGTGTGTGTGTGTGTGTATGCTTACTTATTTATTTATTTGAAAGGCAAAGTGACAGAGAAAGGGAACAGGGAAGAGACAGAGAGATCTTCTACCTAGTTCCTCAGTTCACTCACTAAATGGGCACTAGACCAGGCCAACGCCAGGAGCCTGGACCTCCAGCAGGGCCTCCCACATGTGTGTAGTGGCACAAATACTTGGGCCATCTTCTGCTGCTTTCCCAAGGTGCATTAGCAGGCAGCTGGATTACAAGTGGAGCAGCCAAGAGGATGTGGGGAAAAAGGGACACTAATCCACTGTTGGTGGGAATGCAAACTGGTAAAGCCACTATGGAAGATAGTTTGGAGAGTCCTCAGAAACCTGAATATAGCCCTACCACAGGACCCAGCCATCCCACTCCTTGGAATTTACCCAAATGGAATTAAAGGAGAGAAAAAAAGAACCATTTGCACCTCAATATTTGTTGCAGCTCAATTCACAATAGCTAAGACATAGAATCAACCTAAATGTCCATCAACAGATGACTGGATAAAGAAATTATGGGATATGTACTCTATGGAACACTATACAGCAGTAAAAAAAACAATGAAATCTGGTCATTTACAACAAAATGGAAGAATCTGGAAAATATCATGCTAAGTGAAATAAGCCAGTCCAAAAGGGACAAACATCATATGTTCTCCCTGATCGATGGCAACTAAACGAGCATCTAAAATGATACCCATTGAAGTGAACTGGACACTATGAGAGACAATGACATGATCAGCCCTTGTCTAGACTGTCGAGGAACAACTTACTATTTTATTCCTTTTAGTATTTTTGTTGTTGTTTTGGTTGCTGCTCTGTTTGTTCTACATAAGACCACTGGTTGAACTCTGTAATCAATACACAATCATTCTTAGGCGTTTAAAATTAACAGAAAAGTGATCTCTGTTAAATATAGGAGTGGGAATAAGAGAGGGAGGAGATATATAGGTTGGCACATGCTCACTCAGACTTACCACCAATGGTAGAGCTAGAAATGTGCCAGGGGATTTCAACTCAGTCTTTATCAAGGAGGCATGTACCAATGCCAGCTCACTTGGTAAAGTGATAAGTGTAAGTACACAACCGATCAAAAAGGGTAAGTGTGGAAGATTTCACAAATAAGACCAGTGTGTGCAAATAATGAAGGATAGGATTAAAAGGGAGAGAATGATCCTGCGGGGGAAGCAGGACACACAGCAGACTCATAGAATGGCAAACGCCCCAAACAGCACTCCGGCCTCAGAATCAACCCTTGGGGCATTTGGATCTGGCTAAAAGGCCCATGACAGTCTCACAGGCACGGAAAGCCATGACACGGTGGCAAAAACAACCTAAATGAAAGACCCTGGTGAACAAGACCCCAGCAGAAGGAACAGGCCATCAAGGAGAGAGGCGCCTTTCTCTGAAGGGAGGAAGGAACCTCCACTGTGATACGGCCTTGACTAAACAAGTTCAGAGTCGGTGAACTCAAGGGGCTTCCATAGCCTAGACAGAGCTCATGGCAAGAGCCTCAGGTGATTGCTGACGTCATAAATAAGAGTGCCAATTGTTAAATCAACAACGGGAGTCACTGGGTACATGCTCCCCACGCAGGATCTCTGTTCTTAATGTGTTTTACTTGAAACTTAAAGACAACACTACTAGTCGGACAATACCCTATACCTTGTGCAGTTGTGTGAGTGCAGCCTGTTGAAATCCTTGCTTAGTATATACTAAGTTGATCTTCTGTATATGAAGGTAATTGAAAATGAAACTCAATGAAGGGTGGGGTGGGAGAGGGAGTGGGAGAGGGGAGGGCCACGGGAGGGAGGGAGGTTGGGGGGGGAGCCACAATAATACAAAAGTTGCACTTTGTAAATTCACACTTATTAAATAATAAAAAAAAAAAACAAGTGGAGCAGCCAAGACTGGAACCAGCACTTATATGAGATACCAGTGTTGGAGGCAGCAGCCTAACCCATTGCACCACATCGTCAGCCCCCCAAGTGGTATCTTAATCACTAGTCAAATACCTACCCTCATAATACACATTTCTCATGAGCGTTTTGAAGACCTGTTCACATAGGTCTGGCCTCCTCCTGAAAAAGCAGGCCTCACACCATGCCTCAGTTTTCGGAAAGAATCCAAAGCACCTGGAGATCGCGACAGCCCATTATGTTGTTGCAAGCTATGTTCACTGCAACAGCTGCACAAAAATCAGCACACGTGGAAACAGCCCGGCCTGTACCAGTCCCCACAGGAATTGTCGACCCTGGAGGATGAGGAATCCCTTGGCCTGGTACCTGAACTTCATCCAGAAAGTCATGGTATCACTCCTTGTAAACCAGAAAATGCATCAGACCTGGGCTTAGGACCCTGGGGCCTCTTCCACAATTGAAAGCAGTGTCTCCTATTATTGAAACTATTTTTTAAAAATAACTCATCTAGGGAGGCTCAGGGAGGTCGGCGCCGGCTCACAACAGAGCAGGCTGAGCAGCCAGGGAAGCCCTTTTCTATTGGAGCTCAGAACTCATTCCCACCACCAGTGAAAAGTGAACTTGGTGCCAGTGAAGAAGTGAGCAGGTGGGGCTCTGTGCACCCGCTTACAGTCACAGACCCATACCAGCTCATAACAGAGGAAACCGGGCTCAATGGAAAGTCACTACAGAAAAGCACAGAGGAGAAGGGAGGGGAGGGGAGGGGAGGAGAGGAGAGGGGAGGGGGAGGGGGAGGGGAGGGGAGAAGGGAGGAGAGGGGAGGGGAGGGGGAGGAGAGGAGGGGAGGGGAGGGGAGGGGAGGGGAGGGGAGGGGAGGAGAGAGGAGGGGAGGGGAGGGGAGAGGGGAGGGAAGGGGGGGAGGAGAGGAGGGGAGGGGAGAGAAAAGGTACACAAATGCCAAAAGGCAAAGGAAGAACACTAAATAAGAATAAGGAAGAATCAATGAGTCCCCCAAACGAACACTGCAACACTTCAATAGTAGAAGGGGAAGATGAAGAGAAGGAGGGTATGCCAGAAACAGAATTCAGAAAATTAATCATCAGATTACTTAGAAGCAATCAGAGGCAAATTCATGAGCTAAATAAAAAACTATTCCCATGAAATTGAGATATTAAAGAGAAGCCAGAATGAAATACTAGAAATGAAAAATTCAGTACATAAATAAAAAACTGAGTGGAAAGCCTTAAGAACAGAATAAGTGAGACAGAAGAAAGAATATTAGAACTAGAAGAGGCCGGCACCACGGCTCAATAGGCTAATCCTCCACCTTGTGGCACTGGCACACCGGGGTTCTAGTCCCTGTCAGGGCGCTGGATTCTGTCCCGATTGCCCCTCTTCCAGACAAGCTCTCTGCTGTGGCCCAGGAGTGCAGTGGAGGATGGCCCAAGTACTTGTGTCCTGCACCCCATGGGAGACCAGGAGGAAGCACCTGGCTCCTGCCTTCGGATCAGCGCGGTGCGCCGGCTGTGGCGGCCATTGGAGGGTGAACCAACAGCAAAAAGGAAGACCTTTCTCTCGTCTTTCTCATTGTCCAATCTGCCTGTCAAAAAAAAAAAAAAAAAAAAGACGAAGAAGAACTAGAAGAAAAACGTCTGGAAGTTTGACAGTCAGACCAAAGAAGAAATTAGAAAATCAAAAAAACACTGTTGGAAATCTATAAGACACTATCAAATGACCCAACATATGGGTCCTAGGAGTTCCTGAAGGCATGGAACAACAGACAGGATTAGAAGACCTTCTTAATTAAGTAAGAACAAAAAAGTCTCCCATCTGGAGAAAGAAAAAGACATCCAAGTACAGGAAGTACACAGAACAATCAGAAGAGATCTTCACCACGACACATGTAATAAAACTTTCCACAGTAAAATATAAAGAAAAGATCTTAAAATGTGCACCAGAGAAACACCAAATCACATTCAGAGGAACCCCAATTAGAATCACTACTGATTCCTCACCAGAAACCCTAAGGGCAAGGAGAGAATGGTGAGATATATTCCAAGTCCTAGAGAAAAAAACCTGTCAACCCAGAACACTGTACCCTGCAAAGCTCTCATTCATGAATGAAGGTGAAATAAAGACCTTCCATAACAAACAGAAATTGAAAGAATTTGTCACCACTCATCCAGCCTTACAGAAAATGCTCAGAGTTGTGCTACACACAAAAACACAGAATTGTGGTCATCACTATGAAAGAAGGTGAAGACAGAAAATCTCCCAGCAAAAGCACAAAGGAAATCCAAAGTAAACAATAGTAATATTGATGGAAAAAACAACAAGGCCAAGTCGTTACTTACCAACAGTCACCTTGAATGTAAATGGCCTCAACTCTCCAGTTAAGACAGAACGGCTGAATGGATCAAAAATAAAACCCAACTATTTGCTGCCTATAAGAAACACATCTTACCACTAAAGATGCATGGAGACTGAAAGTGAAAGGATGGAAAAAGATATTCCATGCAAACAGAAACCAAAAAAGGGCTAGTGTAGCCATCCTAATATCAGACAAAAAGAGACTTTAACACAAAAACTGTTAAAAGAGAAAAGCAGGGCACTGTGTAATGATTAAGGAATCAATTAAACAGGAAAATGTGACTATTATAAACATATATGCACCTAATTACAGGGTGCCTGGCTATTTAAAAGAAATGTTAAGGGATCTAAAGGGAGACATAGACTAAAATACAATAGTAATAAGGGTTTTCAATACTCCATTTTCAGCAATGGACAGATCAACGAGACAGAAAATCAAAAAGGAAACAGAATTAACCAACACTATAGACTAAATGGTCCTAACATATTTACAGAACTTTCCATCCTACAGTTGCAGAATACTCACTCTTCTCACCAGTGCAGGAACTTTCTCTAGGATTGACTACATGCTAGGCCTTAAAGCAAGTTTCAGCAAAATCGACATCATGGTCGGTTTTACGGAATTTGTGTGTGTGTGCATGTGTGTGCACATTGCTGAAATCTTTACTTAGTATAGAGTTGGTTTTCTGTGTACAAAGTTAATTGAAAATGAATCTTAATGGACAATGGGACTGGGAAAGAAAGAAGGATGAAGAAGAGGGGTGGGAGGGCAGGTATGGTGGGAAGAATAACTATATTCCTAAAGTTGTACTTATGAAATTTGTATTCCTTAAAAAATAAATAATTAACAAAAAAAGTTAAACACGGCTGTTGGCTATCAAGAATTAAAATTTTCTTTATAGATTAAAAATGTTCATTCTCCAGCAAATCAATTACCATGAATTTTTCCATAAATCCCATAACAAATAGGATCTTCAAAACATACACGGAAATGAGAACTGTCTGGGATACGACATGAGATTTTTGCAACCTCATTTGTGCACACAGAAAGATTTTTTTTTTTTGACAGGCAGAGTGGACAGTGAGAGAGAGAGACAGAGAGAAAGGTCTTCCTTTGCCCTTGGTTCACCTTCCAATGGCTGTCGCGGACGGTGCGCTGCGGCCGGCGCACCACGCTCATCCGATGGCAGGAGCCAGGTGCCAGGTGCTTTTTCCTGGTCTCCCATGGGGTGCAGGGCCCAAGCACTTGGGCCATCCTCCACTGCACCCCCGGGCCACAGCAGAGGGCTGGCCTGGAAGAGGGGCAACCGGGACAGAATCCGGCGCCCTGACAGGGACTAGAACCCGGTGTGCCGGCGCCGCAAGGCGGAGGATTAGCCTGTTGAGTCACGGCGCTGGCCCACAGAAAGATATTAAACTGAACCATGCAGATCAAGAATTCAAGGTCTCCAAGCCAACCCATAGTCATCCCAGGGAAGTCAGATAAAACTCACTCTGGAGGCCGGCGCTGTGGCACAGCTAGTTAAAGCCCTGGCCTGAAGCACCAGCATCCCATATGGGCACCAGGTCAAGTCCCAGCTGCTCCTCCTCTGATCTAGCTCTCTGCTATGGCCTGGGAAAGCAGAAGATGGCCCAAGTCCTTGGGTCCCTGCACCCATGTGGGAGACCTGGAAGAAGCTCCTGGCTCCTGGCTTCAAATCGGCACAGCTCTGGCTGTTGCGGCAATTTGGGGAGTGAATCAGCAGATGGAAGACCTCTCTCTCTCTCTCTGCCTCTCCTTCTCTCTGTGTAACTCTTTCAAGTAAATAAATAAATAAATCTTTTTAAAAAGGCAGAACTTCATTAAATAACAAGTAGCTTGAGTCCTCTTCCATGTGATACTAATATTGAAAACTATTTTAGAGGCCAACTTTGTGGTATAGTGGGTTAAGCTATCACCTGCAATACCAACACCTGATATGATCAACAATTTGAGTCCCAGCTGCTCCACTTCTGATCCAACTCCCTGCTTCATGTGCCTGGGAAAGCAGCAGCAGATGACCCAAGGACTTGGGCACCTGCACCCACATTGGAGACTTGGATGGAGTTCCAGGCTCCTGGCTGTAGCCTGGCCCAGCCCTAGCCCTTGGGATCATTTAGGGAATGAACCAATTGATGAACAATCTCTCTCTCTCTCTCCCTTTCAAGTAAACAAAATGAAACCTTTTTTAGAAAAGAAATATTATAAATAGTTAACCCAAGTAAAAAATTCCAATTATGCTTTCAAAAGTAATCGGAAATCTGAACTTAGCATTTTAGAGCATAGAACATTAATATTCAGCAAGCAAAGGAAATCAACCCATACAGAGATCATACCAAATGTCAGGGTATTATGCTGTTATAAACAAATAAATACATTTGCATATGTAAAATGTAACATTATTCTATTCTGAATAAAAAATTGAAATATTTTTGTGGCTTGTATTTCAAAGATGCTGAATACAGAGGTGGCATTGTGGTGCAGAAAGTTAAATGCTAGGGATGCCTGCATCCCATACTGGAGTACCTGGGATGTAGCTTCCTGCAAATACACGCCCTGGAAGGTGGCAGATGACGGCTCAAGTACATGGGTCCCGGCTGGCGCCACGGCTCACTAGGCTAATCCTCCGCCTGCAGCGCCGGCACATCGGGTTTTAGTCCCGGTCGCTGCTCTTCCAGTCCAGTTCTCTGCTGTGGCCCAGGAGTGCAGTGGAGGATGGCCCAAGTCCTTGGGCCCTGTACCTGCATGGGAGACCAGGAGGAGGCACCTGGCTCCGGGGTTCAGATCAGCGTGGTGCACCGGCCAAGGCGGCCACTGGGGGTTGAGCCAATGGAAGGAAGACCTTTCTCTCTCTCTCACTGTCCACTCTGTGTGTCAAAAGAAAAAAAAAAGTACATGGGTCCCTGCCACCCACGTGGGAGACCCAGACAGTTCTGGGCTCAATGATTTGGCCTGGTCCAACCTTTGCTACTGCAGTTATTTGAGGAAATAAACTTTTTTTCAAGCAATGCTGAATACATCTTCTGTAGAGTTATACCTGAGAAGCATAATGCATTTTTCATCATCCTGAGAACATTTATTCCTTAAATATATATATATATATATATATATATATATACACACACACACACACACACACACACATAGGAGTAAAATGTGTCAAGCAAAGTGAAAGATAAACTGTTTTCCCTTCGAAATCATTTTGCTGACAAGGTAAAAGACTCACTGAAATACGCACAGGGTGCTGGGCACTGATAGAAGCAGGATTTCTTTGGTAACCAGGAAAAGTGAAACACACCCAAACTTCTCACTCCACAATTCACATCACTCACGCTGGGGTTCCAGAGACAGAACACACCGGCAGGCAGAGCCAGCCAGCAGACTCCTTGAAAGCACTGCCCTAGCACCAGAGCTATGGCAGAGCGGCACAGCAGGTTAAAGCCATGGCCTGCAGTGCCAGAAGCCCATGCGGGGGCCAGTTTGAGTCCCAGCTGCTCCCAATCCGGCTCCCTGCTCATGCCCCTGAGAAAGCAGCAGAGGACAGCCCAAGTTCTTGGGGCCATGCACCCACAGAGGGGACCAGGAAGATGCTTCAGCCTGGCCCAGCTTTCTCTAACTCTGCCTTTCAAATAAATACAAAAATCTTAAAAAAAAAAAAAAAAAAAAAAAAAGACAAACCTAAACTTTATAAACCAAAAAAAAAAAAAAAAAGAAAAAAGCAGACCCTTTGCATTGTGTCCCCCAATAAGATATGTTTAATCCTAACCAGCAGCTACTGTGGATATGACCTTATTTAGAAACAGGAGCTTGGCGGATGTAATCAACTTAAGATGAAGCCATTAGGCTGGGCCCTAATCCAATGACTGATGTCACCAATGAGGGAAATTTGGGCACAGAGACATGGAGGGCAGGTGGCCCTGTGAAGAGATCAGTCTCATAAACCACAAGCCAAGGCACCCCTGGAAGGGGCAGGGGAGGACCCTTTGTGGGAGCAGGGCTCTGCTATGGAAAAAAACCACTTCCATTTAGGCCACCCAGTTTGTGCACTTGCTATGGCAGCCCTGGGGGCACTAATACACCTCTCACCATCATGTGGTAGAGATAAAGAGAAGGAAGGAAGGGAGACAGGGAGCCAAGCAGATGTGATTTTTAGGCTGATTTGGGCTATTAATTATCTCCCCAAGGATTCATCGCGGATTCAGAAATTGCCACAAAGGTTCCCCTTTCCAAGGAGGACATGTCCCTTTCCATATCATCTCATCTTTTGGAGGAATGCTCCTATTCCATAGTGGGAAGGAAGGTATAAAAAAAACGTTAAGAGGGGGTGGTTTTGGGGTGCAGTGGGTTAAGCTGCCACCTATGACAACAGCATCCCATATGAGCATCAGCTCAAGTCCAGGCTGTTCCACTTCTGGTCCAGCTCCTTGACAATGCACCTGGGAAAGCAGCAGCAAATGGCCAAGTACTTGGGCCCCTGCACCCATGTGGAGACCCGGAAGAACCTCCTGGCTCCTTGTTTGGGATCAGCTCAGCTCTGGCCATTGTGGCCACCTGGGGAATGAAACAGCAGATGGAAGACTTCTCTCTGTGTAATTCTTCCTCTCAAATAAATAAATAATTTTTAAAAATCAAAAAAACTAACAGTTTATAATCCCCTCTCTCTACATTTCAAATACATAAGATAGAGTTTAAAGATATATAACATAGGCCGGCGTTGCAGCTCAATAGGCTAATCTTCCGCCTTGCAGCACCGGCACACCGGGTTCTAGTCCTGGTCGGGGCGCCGGATTCTGTCCCGGTTGCTCCTCTTCCAGGCCAGCTCTCTGCTGTGGCCCAGGAGTGCAGTGGAGGATGGCCCAAGTGCTTGGGCCCTGCACCCCATGGGAGACCAGGAGAAGGACCTGGCTCCTGCCATCGGATCAGCGCAATGCGCTGGCCACAGCGCGCCGGCCACAGTGGCTGTTGGAGGGTGAACCAGTGGCAAAGAAAGACCTTTCTCTCTGTCTCTCTCTCTCACTGTGCACTCTGCCTGTCAAAAAATTTTTAAAAAGATATATAACATAAATGTATAACAGACTATATATATTATCAATTTTTATTATATATAAAGTATATGATATAAAAATAAGAGCTTAATAATATAATTAAATATACATCTTAAATTGGAGAACTATATGTCATTTGTCAATATGTCACAGAGACTAAAACTTGAAAGGTAGATAACTTGATAAGACTGTTCTAGATAAGAACAAATTACCGTCCCATGGTTCCAATCCTATGATAGAATTAAAATCCTGTACCAATAAAAGCTTCAAGCTCCACTTATATCCCTGGGTCAGGTGGAAAAACACACTTTGAAAATGGAGGCCTCAAAGTAGGTGATTAAGATAGTAAGATGCTGGCAGCCCACACTGCAGGGCCTGCTCTCCACTCCCGGATCCAGCTCCTGAATCCAGATTCCTGCTAAGGCAAACCCTGGGAGGCAACAGTGATGGTCTAAACAACTGGGTTCCTGCCACTCACGGGGGACATCTGAATTTGGTTCCTGGCCCCTGACTGTGGTTGCAGCCCAGCCCCAGTATGGGTATTTGGGGAATGCACTAGTGGATGGGCATGCCCTCTTGTGCATTCTTTCTCTTCCTCTCTCTCTGCCTTTTAAAAGAAATGTATTGAAAAAAAAAAAAAAGAAAGAAAGAAAGAGGAAAAGGAGCCTCCAACACACAGGAAGTCCAGTAGGTTTATCTGCTTAAATAGAAGCGTGCTAGCTTCAATTTCCAGAGGGTTGCAAGCACCACCATAAAATTAACTGTGACATTATTTACATATGCTAATTAAACATAATTTGTATTCCCTAGGATTTTGGAGAGAAGGTGTGCTAATTTAAAGTCTGGTCCTAAGCCCAACGATGTAGCAGGAAGAGTATTTTTTATTCAAAAGTGTCTTTCGCAAGCCTTGACAAGGAACATAATTTAGATCAAAAACTGACAAAATACAGTCTTAAAAGAAAACTAAAATTGAATTCTCTGCAAGAAAAGAAGTAAAACTCCAGGACATCTTATGCACATCAGGAACATGCTATCACATTTCACTATCACTGCCATCATCCACTAAATTTAGAAAATTATTGCAATTTCACAAGTAGGGATTATTCACAAACATATTTTTTTCCCTGAGCCACGCTGGGTAGAGCTGTCATCTCTATGGCAGGTTAATTTAGGGAAACTTGCTTTTTCCAGACGGCATCAAGGAAAGCAGACAGTTAACACCAGACACTAAACTCGAAGTCCTACAGTATTTATCTTCAGGTGGTGCGAGAGCTGTTAAGACTCAGGGCCTCCTCTGATCCCTTTCTTAAACCAGCATTCTACTGTGGAATTCTCCATGCTGCTCCTGAAATGTCATGTGTCTCTGTCAGCAGATACCAGTGCTGCCCTGACAGTCAGCAAGAGTCTGCAGCAAAGCCAGCCGAACCATCCTCCCTGCTGTAGGGTAGAGAAACATAAAACAGGAGCACACCCTGCATCTTCATTGTATCAAATGCGTAGCTAATTGAATGCTCAACACTCTACTTGTGTTGGAGATTAGTTTAACAAGCTCTACACTACAAATCTCTGGACCCTTTGCACCTCCAGCCAGGAACTGCTCACCTGCCAAAATGCTCATGACAGCAATTCCATGCCCATGGGTCCCTATTTTTGTTTTTCTTCTTTGTTGATATGCAGCTGTGCCTTATGTATCTTTTTTGCGCTCAAAGCCAGTATCTTGGAATGCACACTGTGACATGAATTTCTCAGTCTTGGTAGATAGAGACTTCCTATCTCTGAATGCTGAAACATACTAACCCAGAGATGACACCAAGTGGGGCTAAACCAGCACTAGCAAGGTTATTAAATATTGCCCACATTAAAACTCCCACCCAAGGAAGCCTGGTGGGGAAGCTCAACCTCTCCAATTAAACACGGTATCCTTAAACCAGCCTGAATACTGAAATTATCAAAGGCAGTCTTTGAAAATACTGATGCCAGATCTCACCCCCTGCCAACTTAACAGGAATCGCAGGGAGAGGGACTCAGGCACTGGGATTTTTTACAAGTTTTCCCAGGTAATTCCCAGTGTAATTACAAACCACTAATCTGTCCCGGGGGTCAGCACTTGTCCTGGAAAGGGTCATATCTTAAATGTTTTAGGCTTCACGGGCCATTTAGTCTCTATCACAACTCCTCAATTCTGCTGCTATCGCAAAAAGAGTAGTCAGAAATAACATGCAAATGAGCAAGTGCCATGATCCAGCACAGCTTTCTCTACGAATACTGAAATTTGGATTTTATGTAATGTTTACATGCCACAAAACAGGAATATGATTCTTGTTTGGATTTTTTCCAAACACTGAAAAAATATCAAAGACCATTCTTAGCATATAGGCCACACAAAAACAGGTACCAGTCCAAATTCAACTTGGCCACAGTTGACCAATCCATTACCCATGCTGAGGATAGAACCCACTTCTCAATTTCTCAAAAACATTTGCTCAATGAATTGCTCATCATTCCGGTACAAGATCCCCTTCAACACACAGATACCTTCAGATTCGAGTTGGTCCAGGCCATAGGAGGCCGCTGTGTTACCACGGCTAATGGACGGAACCACAGTTCTTGTCTCCAAGGCTGCCTCAGAAGCAGGAAGAGCCGGAGAAGTGCTGGGTGCCCCGACCCACAGTCCAGGGGTTGTCACTGGAGAGTCCAAAACTGGGGTGAACTCCTCATTTGGCCTTGTGACTGTGTCCATCAGGTCTGCCAAACACAAGAGACAGGACTTTACCCACACGATGAGCACTATGGGAAATGCAACCACGTGCTTCCTTTAACTTTGCAGGAAGAAATGATTAATGAAGCCAATGTCCTACAGGAGAGCCTCAGGACTTCACAGAGAGAAATGGAATTAGGAGAAGACATTTGGTCCAGAGGTCACATCCCCATTTAGGACGCCTTATCTCACACCAGAGTCCCTGGGTTTGAGTCCCAGCTCCGCTTCTGGTCCAGCTTCCCGCTGGTGCACACCGAGGGTGGAAACAGGTGATGGCTCAAGTAGATGGGTCCCTGCCACCCAGGCTGGAGATCCAGAATGAGTTCCAAGCCTCTAGCTTTGACCTGGCATAGCTCTTGCTGTTGTAGGCATTTAGCAAGTGAACCAACAGAGGAATCTCTCTCTTTTCTCTCACCCCTCCCCATCTTCCAATAAATAAAATAAACATGAACTTTTTAAAAATAGAGTTAAAAGATAAATTTATTGTAGTGCAGTAAGTTTTGAAAGTCTTGTATATAACGGATCTTCAAAAAGTTCATGGAAATGCATGTTATGAAAAAATATGCATGGATTTCAATTTTGTGCATCAAAAGAAAGTTATCACTTAATTCAATTTTTCTTTTAAAAAAATATTTACTTATTTATTTGAAAGTCAGAGTTACAGAGAGAGGGAGAGACAGAGAGATCTTCCACCTGCTGATTCACTCCCCAAGCGGCAGCAATGGCCAGAACCAAGCCAGGCTAACGCCAGGAGTCAGGAGCTTCTTCTGGATCTGCACACGGGTGCAGAGGCCCAAGCACTCAGTCCATCTTCTGCTGCTTATCCCAGGCCATTAACAGGGAGCTGGATAGGAAGTAGAACAGCTGGGACTTGAACTGGCGCCCAAAAGAGATGCCAGCATTGCAGGTAAGTGGCTTTACCTGCTACGCCACAGTGCCAGCCCTAGTTAATTCCTGCCAGCTTTCTGAGTACATCCTCACTCACATACAGTCAGTTCAGCACTTAGACCAGCTACCTCTTTTATATCACATTAATCCAGCTGCTCAACACACTTTATCTTCCAGTAAAATAGTTTCTCAAATCAGAACTTCTATGAGATCCTAATCTCCTATTTATTCTACTGGCAATACCATGTTGTAGGGTCTTATGTAATATATATACAGAAAATTTAACAAAAATATATTAAAAATATATGCCAAACTCTACTTTGGAAAGTCCAAATGCGTTTCTCAAAATCAAGACAAAGAGGAAGAGCCTACATCTGTGTCTGGAATATGCTCATATTCAAAGCAGCGAAACGCAGGCCTGGGTATTCCCAAGTCTAGACCCTGGAACAGGGAAGGAACCGTGGCCTAGTGGTAAGAAAATGATTAAGACTCCCATGACCCATATCAGTGTGTCTGAGCTCCAGCTCCCGATTCCAGCTTTTCTCACTAATACAGACCCTGAAGGGTAGCAATGATGACTCAAGTGACTGGGATCCTGCTACCCACATGAGAGACTGGAATCAGTGCTTGGCTCCTGGCTCCTGGCTTTGGCCCAGCCCCGCCCCGCCTATTCTTAATTATTGCAGGCATTCTGAAAGTGAACCAGCGAATGAGATCCCAGTTTCTCAAACTGTGTGTGCATCACTCTAACTCTTGAATAAAAAAATAATAATAAAATGTAAGTTTAAAGATTGTCTAGAACAGTAGTAGCTCGGAAACCTGGCTGATGATCACAATCTCTTGGTGCAATTTTTAAAATGTAAATTCTCATGCTTCTCACATCTCACTTTTCTGAATCACAATGTCTTTGGCTATGGAGCCTGAGAGACTATATTTTTAAATGGATCCACAGGGTTTTATACATTTCTGGAAGGAAAAAAAAACACAGCAACCACCTTGGCAAACAGTCAGGCATTGACTTCTAACCTGGAACATTCAATTACCCTGCGGCCTGGCATTCCACTCATAAGTACACTCCCAAGAGGAATTCCTGTACTTGAACCACACTTGTAAACCACACGTTTACAAGAATATTCATGGCAGCAGTATTCATCACAGCCAAACCTGAAAAGGGCCCTAATACAAATCACCAAGAGTGGATGAAACTGGATAAATAAGCTGTCATGTATTTTCATTGTAGAATATTACACAGCAATCGAAAGAACTATAGAAAGTCTTAGCCATAAAATATTAAGCAAAAAATGCATGTGGGGCCTTCAAAAAGTTCATGGGAAATGCATCTTATGAAAAACTATGCAGACTTCAAAAGATTTTTGCGGGGCCGGCACTGTGGTGCAGCAGGTTAACACCCTGGCCTGAAGCACCCGCATGCTATATGAGCGCCAGTTCGAGACCTGGCTGCTCCACTTCTGATCCTGCTCTCTGCTATGGCCTGGGGTAGCAGTAGAAAATGGCCCAGGTCTTTGGGCCCCTGCACCTGCGTGGGAGACCCAGAAGAAGCTCCTGGCTCCCTGCTTCGGATCAGCACAGCTCCGGCTGTTGCGGCCAACTGGAGAGTGAATTATCAGATGAAAGACCTCTCTCTCTCTCTCTCTCTCTCTCTCTCTAACTCTTTCAAGTAAATAAATAAATCTTTCCAAAAAAAAAAAGAATTTTGCAACAAAATAATTTTATCTTTCAATTTTATTTTTCCAAAAACTTCCTGAAGTACACTCCTAAGTCCCAAAAGGTTCATCTATAATGCAATACCCTTTGTGCACAGCTAAACAACTGAGTCAGGTGTAGTGCCACAGCAGGTTAAGCTGCTGTTTGGAAGTCCACATCCCATACCACAGTGCTAGTTCAAGTCCTGGTTACTCTACTTCCCATCCAGCTCCCTGAGAATTTGCTTTGGAATCAGCAAATGATGGCCCTGCCATCCATATGGGAGACCAGGATGGAGTCTCTGGTTCTTGGCTTTTACCAGGCCCAGCCCCAGCCCAGTTAGGCAGTGAACCATTGATGGCAGATCGATCGATCGATCGATCTTTCTCTCTCTCTCTGTCACTGATCTTCAAGTAAATTTTTTTTAAAAAATCTTAACAATTCTGAAACCCATGCCAATTTTTTTCAGAATATACCTTTTCTATGAACTTTTTGGATGCGTGGATTTCAAAAAATTTTTTGTCCTGAATCCTACTCCTAGGCATAAACCCAACAGAAATGAGTGATGTTTGTAACATGTTTGTACAACAATGTCATTAATTGCATATTCATAGCTTTATTCCTTGGAGCCAAACTTTGGAAGGAACAAAATTCCCAAACAGTAGACAATAACAGACAAATAAATTGTCATATATTTACACAACGAAATATAATAGAGCAATGAAAATGGGTAAAATACTGCTATATGTAGCAACATAAATGAGTCTCACAAATGTGATTTGAGTAAATGAACACAAAGAGAATACAAAAAAAAATTGTTTGCCCCAAAATAAACATATCTTTCCATTCCATTTTCCAGGAACACTTTGGAATACCCTCATCCTACTGCGGGCCAAGGCCAGAATCCAAACCCAGGCCGTTGGTCCTTTCACCCCCAGCTCCCAGTAGCAGATGCTGCTGAGTAGGGCAGAGTTCTCAGGAAAGACGGCCCTTCTGGGACCAAAACCTGAGCCCCAGGGGGTTTGTCTTAAGAACTAACCCCTTATCCTTCTGGGCTACACCCACCTCTGCAAATCAGACAGTCCACCTCCCTCTCCCGTTAGGGGCATGTGTGGCCGGCAGCAGGGCCAGCCGCCCCACTCAAGCTATCCCTTGTTAGTATCTAGACAAGGCCACCCCCAAACATGGAAACACCAATCTCCCCCTTACAGACCTTCCGCAGCGGGAGTCCCATCCACAGACAAAGGCACGGCTGTAGTTGAGACTGTGGTGGCCAGGGGCGCCCATTTTCCCGACAGCTCAGTGACCCCAGGAACGTCGGACCCGGGAGCAGGCGACTCCTGGGCTTCCTCAGGCTCATCGCTGCCACCAGGAACCTCTTCTTGTGTCACCAAGGATAAAGTGGCTTCTGGTTCTCGAGTAGCGGTTGTCATTTCCTGAGTGACATCTTAAAAGAGGGAAACATTTTTTTTTTTTTGACAGGCAGAGTTAGACAGTGAGAGAGAGAGAGAGAGAGAGAAAGATCTTCCTTCCGTTGGTTCACCCCCCAAATGGCCACCAAGACTGGCACGCTGAGTCAATCAGATGCCAGGAGCCGGTGCTTCCTCCTAGTCTCCCATGCAGGTGCAGGGGCCCAAGCACTCGGGCCATCCTCCTCTGCCTTCCTGGGCCAGAGCAGAGAACTGGACTGGAAGAGGAGCAACCGGGACAGAATCCGGCACCCTAACCGGGACTAGAACCCGGTGTGCCAGCGCTGCAGGCGGAAGATTAGCCTAGTGAGCCGCAGCGCCGGCCAAAAGAGGAAAACATTTTAAAATCAACCAAAATCCTAGTCAGTATATGGAGGTACTTCAAAAAGCTCATGGAAAAATGGAATTAAAAGATAAGTTTGCTTGAATGCAAAAGAAATTTGAAATCCATGTAGTTTCTTTCAGAATATTCACTTTGCTATGAGCTTTCTGAAGACCCTTACATACACAACTAATTTTTCAAAGCAGATGGCTACTTCATGGATTAGAGAAACAAAGGGGAAACTCAAAAATAAAATACTAGTAGGTAAATGTTACTTCCAGGGCTGGCGCTGTGGTGGAGCAGGTAAAGCTGCCATCTGCAGTGCCAACATGCCATACAGGTGCTGGTTTGAGTTCCGGCTGCTCCACTTCTGACCCAGGTCCCTGCTAACACGCCTGGGAAAGCAGCAGAAAATGGCTTAACTCCTTGGGCCCCTGCACCCACATGGGAGACTCAGAGGAGGCTCCAAGATCCTGGCTCCTGGCTTGAGATCTGCCCAGCTCCATCCATTGAAGCCATTTGGGGAATGAACCAACAGATGGACGATCAAACTCATTCTCTCACTCTATAACTCTGCCTTTCAAATAAGTAAATCCTCTTTTAAAAGTTACTTTTATGTTTTTTTATTTTTAAAGAATCATTTTAATTTATCTGAAAGGCAGAGTTGGGGGAGGGGCAAGACAGAGGTCTTCCATCCACTGGTTCACTCTCCAAATGGCCACAACAGCCATGGCTGGACCAAACCAAAGCTAGGAGCCAGGAGCCTAGAGTCTCTTTCAGGTCTCCCCTGTTGAGAACGGGGTCTAAGGACTGGGGCTACCTTCTGCTGCTTTCCCGGGCCCATGAGCAGGGAGCTGGATTGGAAATGGAGCGTTCAGGTCTTGAACTGGTACCCATGTGGGATGCTGCCACTGCAGGTGGAGGCTTAACCTACTACATCACAATGCCAGTCCCAGAACATCACTTCTTTCAGGAGCTAAGCATCAACCTAAGGAGAAGTTAATGTAAAACCCTAGAATGAAATGTAAACAAGAGGACGATCAACCACTGAGCTCCCTTTCAAAGTTTGAATACAACATAATCAGTTTGTCAAGAAACAAATTATGCAGAACTAAATTACACCCAAAAATTCTCAGAAGCATTTGCATATATTAATTTTCACAACTGCATTTCTGAAGAATAATGCAAACTTAGCACTTTAAAATAAAGGAACAATTGTGAGAACTTATGATTACTGACGTGGGCCACACACACACAGCTACGTGTACTGTGTACATCATCTCATTTGATCTTCCCTAATATACTAAGGGGAGGTTGGTGCCAACATCATTCCATAGAAGCTGTACATCACAGGCCTAGGTCATGAACACAGGTTCCATGGCAGAGCTTGTGGTGCAGTAGTTAAGATACCTACATCGCCTGCTGGAGTGCCTGGTATCAAGTCCCTGCTCCACTTCGTATCCAGCTTCCTGCTATTCTGCATCCTGTGAGGCAGTGGATTACAGCTTGCCCATGTATGTGAGAGATCCTAAAGGAATTCTGGGCTCCTGGTTTTGGTCTGGCCCAGTCTAGAGGTTGCAGGCATTTGAGGAGTGAACCAGCAGGTGGAAGATCTCTATATCTCTATGTCTACCTCTTCTGCACTGTGCCACTCGTTCAAACCAAATTTAAAAATAAAATAATATGGGCTCTGGAGCCAAAATTCCTGGGTTTTGATTCTGACTCAGCACTTACTCACTGTGTGATCTTACACAAATTACTTACCATCACTGGGCCTTGAGATTCCTCGGTTCTAAACTGGGGATAATACATCTACCTCATAGAGTTGTTACAAGAGTTAAATTAGGTAGCACATGCAAAACACTTAGTGCACTCAGTTCTTGATACATATTTAATTATTACTAGCTATTACCACTGGGTTTACAGAAGCTAAGGAACCTAAGCTTTTAGACTTAGGGTTCCTAAGCATCGTGCTACGCCCCAGGAACAACTCAGAGTGGTCTCCGAAGATCTGCATTCACCTGGGGATCAGAACAGGGAATGAGGGTCGGTGCTGTGGCACAGCAGGCTACACCTCCACCTGTGGCACCCACATCCCATATGGGCACCAGTTCCTGTCCTGGCTCCTCCCTGCTATATCCTGGGAAAGCAGTAGAAGATGGTCCACATGCCTGGGCCCCTGCACCTGCACCTGGATGAGAGAACCATAAAAAGCTCCTGGCTCCTGGCTTTGGATCAGCCCAGCTTCGGCCATTGCAGTCATCTGGGAAGTGAACCAGCAGGTGGAAGACTTCTCTTTGTCTTACCCTCTCTCTGGCTGTAACTCTACCTCTCAAATAAATAAATAAAATCTTTTATAAAAAAGATCAGAGAATGAAATAATGCTATAAAGTCTGACCTTACCTGTCATAGCAGCCTCTTTACAACATTATAATCCCTCAAATACATTATCAAAACCATAGGGTCAAAACTGGCCTCTTTCTTAGAGGGGAGGAATGCTGAACAACGTCTAAAAGACTTTACTAACCTTTTTTTTTCTAACAAGTATTAGTTCTGGATACACAGCATGCTCCTATTAGCAAGGTCAATAAGTTACACAATAAAAAATAATATTCTGGGGAAAGCTGAAGAAAGCGTTCTGAAAGTTTTCATTAATGACATGGTATTTAATTTTTTTTCTACAGAAATAATTTATTTGCTTTAAAAGTGTGAGTGTATGTGTGTGTGTGTGTGTGTGTATCTGTTCCAGGAGAAGCAGTTTTTCCTCTTGGTTCTCATCCAGTTTGGACTATTTTTTCTCTTTGAATTGAAGAGAACTGCATATCTACCAGGTTGACAATCCCTGCCTATCAGGCAAATAATGCTAGGGAAAGGTTCCTATATGAGCTTCATATTTGCTTTTTATAGCAATGGGGTTTGCTTTCTTTTTTCTTTTTCGGGCTTCCTTTTTCCAATAAGGCTGCAAATCTCTTTCAAATCCAGGACTCGCTGCCTTCCTGTGCTTCCAGCACCCACAGCAGTAGTGTATTTACATCAAGACAATAGCACAGGTCTATCCTTCCCAGCAGCACACTTCTCCACGATTCTGAAAGTGTAATGAGCACTTCTGAGAAGAAACATGGAAAGTCTCTGTTCACAGTTACATGAAGTAGCAAGAAATGTCCACACGTACAATGTCTTCAATAAGTGACTGTTGTTAAGAGGGGGAAAAAAAGAGTGGGAACTAGAAATAGCAATGGGAATTTAAAAAAATATTTTAACTTTCCCAAAATCTCTCACTCTTTCTATATCCTGTAGAGAAAAAGTCATATAATACTCACTGTAGATTATTTTAAAAGTCTGATCTTCCGTTGACTCAACTGGCAAAACTGGCTCAATTGGAGGACTGACCAGAATAAGCTCATGACCTGTTTACAATATCCAAAACTCACTGCATGTCTTTAGGACGTGAATGTCCCAAGTGGTTCTGTCCTAAAATGATCGGTATTTGAGTTGTTTCCTTCAGAAAGACACTCAGAGTCTTCAAAAACCAGGTAGAAAAACTTTCTGGCAATTCTGTAACTACTGCTGTTAATAATCACAATCTTTCACGTTCTTTTGAACTCTGTGGGACCAAAAAAATTAAAATGGAAAGACCATCCTTCTCTCCAAAACAGCTTACAGAAACTGTGGTTAGTTCGGCAAGTGAGGTGTTCAAACTGCATGATCCAGTAGTGAAGGGCTCCCAGTCTTTCCCTCCTCACCCTCTGAACAGGTATCTTCTGAGCACCTCCTGTGCACCAAGCACTGTGTGATGTGCAGGGAATAAAATGTGTCGCTGCTAAAGACGGCAGCTAAGTGAGATGACTGTGACTGTGATTAAGGAGCATATTCAATAAGCAAAATAATCCGACGAGTACCAAGTCCATTTTACTTTTCAGGCTGTATTAACAGACACTAACACATGTTAGTATAGTATCAGGAACCAAGGGTTCAGTTGTGCAATCTGGGACTACACGACTTAATACTCCAGAAGCATCTCTCTCATAAACACCATAGAGAGTTAGAGCCAACTTGTTCAATCATATCTAATACGCATCTGTATGATTATGTGGTCCTTACTTACATCATACGAAACAAAAAGTATTTTCTGGAAGCTCCTATGAAAACTTTCAGCATACCAGATCTTCTAGTCTTTAACACATGAATTAGAATGTAAGATTCCATCTTCTTTCTATCATATGTGAAATAACCTCATCATTTTCATTCAATCTCAATAACATTTTAAAAAGTGTATTACTAATTTGATATTTTCCATTAATTATGCTATTTGGCGGAAGTAAAGTGTTGTGTGCGGTCCAAAACAATCTGCAATGAGCGTGTCACGTCATACTAAGGTTTTCCTTACTTATGCTGTTATTTGACTGATTACACATAATAAAAGAAAAACATTACCCATCAGCAACAAATATGAGGCTCAGCAACATGATTATTCACAAATGCAGAGGCCAAACAAAACGAAAAACGCACAATCAAGCCAGTCGATAGCACCTTCCTCCAACCCCTTATTTTAGATGAATTCTTTTTGGGAAAATAAAAGTCAAAGAATTCACATGGTCAATACATGAGATAAATACCTAAAGCCTTCTTTGGAAGAAATATCAGAAATGAGAGTACATGACAGTGCTTCAAATGGTTTATGGATAAAATGGAATGAACAAAATGTTTAGTGTGTATACAAAAAACTTGAAATACATGCATGGTTTTTCATAAAATGCATTTTCAATGAACTTGTTTGAAGACTCCTCTGCATTTTACAACCAAGTGCAATATATACCCATATTACTATACTGCTTAATTATACAGCTAACCCTATGTTATATATTTATACGTTTTCATAATAAACTTTTTGAGAAAATGAGTCTAATATCAAGGTTTCTCAATCTCGATGCTATTGACATGTTGGCTCAAATGACCTTTGCCGTGCAGTGCTGTCCTGTGCATTGTAGAAGGCGGAGCCGCATCCCTGGCCTCTGCCCACCAGAAGCTGGGAGAACGCCTCAGCTGTAGCAGCTAACAGTGTCTTCAAGCACTGCAGTATGTCCCCTTGGGAAATGAGGGGACAAAACTGGACCCAGTGGAAGATCCCTGGTCTACATGCAGGGGTTATATTTAAGCATCATTTTTATTTTTAAAAAAAAACACATGATCTATTTGTATAGTTTTGCTTTTCCTTAAAACTTAACCTATTTCTACAATGCCATTTTACAAAAAAAAAAAAAACTACATTGAAATATTTCAAATTAAACAAAGCTTGTTTTTCTTTTACCTTTCAGCGTATTTCTCAGCGGCTGATATGCTTCAGACTCATATTCGGAGACGGAAACGGTGGTCTCTGAGAAAAGTGCAACATCATTCTCTTGGGTGGGTTCCGTGAAGTCTCCCGCACTTGGGGACAGGTTCACAGGGGAAGCCCTTGTATCCTCCAGCAGACTTGTGGGGGTACTGGAACTCGGACTGACGAAGGCAGGTGATCTCTCATCCCCAGGTGCTACCAGCAGGGCTGTCCCCAGGTGCGTCTCCCTCTCAGGCAGTCCCTGAGCCCCCTCTGTAGCTTCTGTGAAAGCGTAGCCCCTGTCCAGGCCACCAGGGCTTACTTGCGCTGTCTGAGACGTTCCCATTCCCACCTGAGACTCTGCATCGTCTCCCGGCTTCGGGGTCCTTATCTGGCTTGCACTCTCTAATTTGGTGTCGTCCCACTCATCACTGGAGACGAAGGCAGCTGGAACACCCGTGCTGACACTCACGGCGACGTCCTGGGCTCCTGGCAGATTGGCAGCATCTGGCTCAACGCTCAGGGCGTATTCGGAAGTTGCAAGCGAGGACCTGGTGGCAGTAGCCTGGGTATTATCAGCTGTCAACTGGGAAGGCTTCTCCCTATCAGGCGTGAGGCTCCCAGGCTCCGTGCTTGCTGCAGACTTAACAGAAGGAAAAGAAGTTGTCCTGCCATCTGCGTCCGCCTCCAATTCCCCAGTCCTGGGGTGGGTGGTTAGCATGTCCTTAACAGTCACATGGGATAAAGGTGAATGTCCCTGACTTTCCGTTGCAAATGACTGACTAACCAGATCCCTAAGGAAGCCTTGCGTTGCTGCGGGGGTCCCTTCCACAGTGGCCTGGATGCCAGTCCTGCTAAAGGGCTCCTCCTTCCCATCCGTGACCATGACAGCAGTGGGTGACATGGCCTTGGGAGGTCTGCTTCCAGGAGACACTCTCGCTGGCTGGCTAGAACCAGACACTTCTTCACCTGCTGGGATCCCTGGCTCGGTAACAATGTAAACATCAGGGCTAGTGGGTTGCAAGAGCCCGGCTTCTGTAGGGTGGGTTTCTTTATGGATGGAGAATATTTGATGCAATGGTGTTGCTGCGGATGGTCCTTCCGATGTTATCATTGGATCTTTGGAGACTGTTAGTCGAGGGGTCTTCTGGGAAGCAACAGAGCTGTTTTCCCAGTCGTCTGCGTCCATCCCCTCCGACTGCACTTTTCCTACAGGAACTTGAGCCATCTCCCTCCTTGCTATTTTGGGGAAAGCCAGACATTGTGTGGCAAAGCTGAGAAGCAGAAGGCTACAGCAGGCCAGAGAAATGTGCAAGACAATTGGTTTGCTCATAGTGGACGCGAAATGTGCACCTGAATTGGCAGAGCTGACAATTCCAATGATCGAGTCCTGCAGCAAAAGAAAACACGTCAGACTGTCATATGTTGCAAATAACACCCTTTAAATCAAATTGTAAGTAAAATAATCTCCTTGTAACACACCGAGAGAGGGTAGGTTTTAGAGGGCTGCTCTATTTTTTTGCACCTTTGAGACATGAATAACCCAGTTCACTTTTCCCTACTGAAATCTGCAGCTGATTTAACTTGCAGCTCCCTAGACAAAGGTACACAAGTTCAAGTGTTCAGTTCATTGTTTCTTAAACACCTACTTGAAATAAACTGCCCTTGAGGTCACATCTGCAATTTTCTCTCCAAATCTCTCTCTCTCGCCAAATGACTGCAAAGATAACAAGATGTCCAAGATACAGAAAGTAAATAGCACACATGCATTCAAAGGACATTTGAAGTGTCCACAGGGTCTGAATGCTTGTGTGCCCTGAAAAGCCATGTCTGGAAACCGAATCGCTAATGATGGCGTGGGGAAACTGCGGCTTTCAAGAAGTGATTAGATCATAAAGGTGGTGATGCCCTGAGAAACAGCCCCAGAGAGCCCCTTCCCCCTGCACCAGGTGAGGACACAGTGGGAAAGTATCTTCTGTGAACCAGAAACCAGGCTCCACCCAGACGCCAGACCTTAGTGCCTCGATCTTATGCTTCCCAGACCGCAAAACTCTGAGAAGCAAACTTGT
Organism: Sylvilagus floridanus; assembly: GCA_949820135.1. NCBI lineage: Eukaryota > Metazoa > Chordata > Mammalia > Lagomorpha > Leporidae > Sylvilagus > Sylvilagus floridanus. The sequence continues at coordinate 17,759,194 of OX463239.1, read as the reverse complement.
AAGCTACCTCGTTTACATTTTTGGTGTATCAGCCTGAATGGTGTAAGACAAGTACACCTTACAACTTAAGAAATGCTGTCATAAAATGCTGAGTAGCAGTTACTTTCAAGAGTTTAAAGAAATATGTAGGTCGGCGCTGCGGCTCCATAGGCTAATCCTCCACCTGCGGCGCCAGCACACCGGGTTCTAGTCCCGGTCAGGGTGCCAGATTCTGTCCCGGTTTCTCTCTATCTCACTAACTCTGTCAAAAAAAAAGTATTTTTGGGAAAAAAAAAAACATAGTATAAAATTAGCAATCTACTGAATGCCCATAACTGTAAGATTAAAGTTCATTACACTCTTCAAAATAAACTATTCATGCTTTCATTACAACTAAAACAGTATAAAAAAATGTTCGTTTTGGGGCCAGTGCTGAGGCACAGAGGGTTAAAGCCCTGGCCTGAAGCACCAGCATCCCATATGGGTGCCAGTTCTAGTCTTGGCTGCTCCTCTTCTGATTCAGCTCTCTGCCATGGCCTGGGAAAACAGTAGAGGATGGTGCAAGTCCTTGGGCCCCTGTACCCTTGTGGGAGACCCAGAGGAAGCTCCTGGCTACTGGCTTCAGATCAGCGCAGCTCCAGGCATGTGGCTATCTGGGGAGTGAACCAGCAGATGGAAGGCTCCTCTCTCTGTCTCTACCTCTCTCTGTAACTCTTTCAAATAAATAAAATAAATCTTAAAAAAAAAAATGCTCACTGGCCGGCGCCATGGCTCACTAGGCTAATCTTCTACCTGTGGCACCAGCACCCCGGGTTTTGGTCCCAGTTGAGGGGCTGGATACTGTCCCAGTTGCTCCTCTTCCAGTCTGGCTCTCTGCTGTGGCCTGGAAAGACAGGGAGGATGGCCCTTGGGCCCTGCACCCGCATGGGAGACCAGGAGAAGCACCTGGCCCCTCGCTTCAGATCAGCACAGCACGCCGGCCGCAGGAGCCATTGGGGGAGTGAACCAACGGAAAAGGAAGACCTTTCTCTCTGTCTCTCACTGTCCACTCTGCCTGTCAAAAAAAAAATGCTCATTTTCCCTCAAAATTGAAGGACTTTTGTTCTTTTTATGTATTTTTGTGAGCAGGGCCCCTTCTTTTCCATCATCAGAAATATCTAAGTGATGCTACAGGTTTTATAATTAAACCTAGGAATTACAATTCTAAAACACAAACCTTGCCTTTCTAAAAGCTACACTTTCTCTTTCATGTCTAATCAAGAACCTACCTAGGTTAAGCACATGGTGTGTCTGCAAGAAATCTACATTTTCATAGGAACTTCTCCCCTTAACGACATCGAAGCTTTCACTTCCCCCCTAGTTCGCCTTATATCCTTTTAGGACAGAAAACAAGGTCAAGTCCTCAGAGCATTACCTGGATGGCTAAAGACCAAAGGGAGGATAAAGTCGTCTACATGGAAGAAAAAGAAATCCATGGATTCAGAGCAGAAGCCTCTGGACAACTGTGAATGCCACTTTCATAGGCTTCCTAAGAAGAGAGCCTGCAGCCCCAGCTCCCGTCTTAACTGTACCTTCCTCCAAGACCTGAAGCCACAGCCACCCGGCTAAGCAACTCCCACATTCCTGATGCCCAGAAACGATAGGAAGTAATGCACATTCATTGTCCCTTCAAGCAACTAATTTTGGGGTAATTCATTGTCCAGAAATCTTGAATTCACAAGATTTGGGGGAAATAATAAGGATATTTCAAAAGGCTCACGGAAAATGAAATAAAAAAATAAGTTGACTGGGGTGTAAAAAAATTCTGAAAAACATGTGCAGTTTTTTCATGACATCTGTTTCAAATGAACTTTTCTGAAGATCTTTTGTCCAGAAATGGAGTGACGTCGTGGGGTGTCACGGTGCCGCCTACAGAAAGGACGCAGGGGTCACAGATGTGGCAGAGGTGAAAACCGCAGCCAGGAGTGAGCAGAAGCATCAGCCCTGCCAGAACCCTCAGAGCTGGTGAGAGGAACGCTGCTTCCCCAGTCATAGGACGGAGGGTTGAAAATTGTATCTAAGTGGTAGATTCCGTACAGGTAGTTAACCTCGCTTTCAATGGAGAGAACACAAGAAAGGTGTTTGAGTGCAAAGGAACAGCATGGAGCTAGACACTGCAGCCTTCTGGGGACCAGTGACCCCCGTGCTTTAGATGTGCAGAAAGCACCAAGTTCATGGCCAAGTTGCAGGTCAATGATTTTGGCTTGCCGCCTCGATTTCGCTTCATTAAAACCAAAACTTGATGACAGCGGTGAATCCAGGATGCTCCCAGTCAACAAAATTACATCTTTGGATTTTCGTATACATACGTTGAGCCAGGAAACTATCCTCACAGTTGAAGAGACATAAAAGCCATAGATACCTGGTTCTTTTTTGTTTGTTTGTTTTTAGAGTTTGAGAGGTAGAGAGAAAAACAGGGAGCTCCCATCCATTGGTTCAGACCCCAAATATCCACAACAGCCAGGATGGCTGGGACCAGACCAGGAAAAACCAGGAGCTAGAAACTCAATCCAGATCTCCTGTGTGGATGCAGGGGTCCAATCACTTGAGCCATCAGCACTGTCTCCCAGAGTCAGCATTAGCATGGAGCTAGAGTCAGGAGCCAGAGCCAAGAGCAGAACCCAGGTACTCGATAACAGACGTGAGCATCTTATTAACCAGCTTGTTAACTGCTAAGTTAAGGCCAGCCCCCTTGGGTTCACTTGTGATCTGTGTCCCTTTCTGAACAAACACTTCCACATTCAGTGAAAAAAACAGCCCAGAAGCCGGAAGATGTGGTCGAAAAGCTTGGTCTATGGGACTCCATGTTTCTGGATGAAAACCTGAAAAATCCAGTCCATCGTGAACGGTACTGGCATCAAAACAATGATTCCTGCATTTCAGTTTTCCTGTTGTGAAAACTTGCTGTGTGATGCGAGGCAAGGAGCTTCACTTTCTCTTTTGACAAAATGAGGAGTTAAGGGGGAAAAAAATCCATGAATCTACTTTCGCATCTTGTTTTTATGACATAAAATAAATATTACCAATATTTCCACTGTTATACAATTTTGCCATCAAGCAGGCAAGGCACCCAGGCACATGAACAGATGCTTCTGCATCTGATTTCTATGTTCTGAATCAAATCAGACCGAGGGGAGAAGAAAGATCCAGTAGAGCCTCAATTGCCTCCCAAGACACAAGTTCCCCTCGAGGTTTTATTTTCATCTGCATCTTGAGTTTGAGGATTTTTGTGTGAAGGGAATTCTGCCGATGCTCTAGGAGCCTCTGCTTCTGTGACTGCCGGCCACCTGTTTTCTAAATCAATTACATCCACAAAAGTGGGGGTGAACTGCCAGCAAGCCTCTTCTGAGTCTCTACTGAGGCCATATGCTCCTTCTCCCCGCTATTCAAAGCAACGCCTGAACTCTAACAGGAGGTGGGAAGACAGGCTGTAGGGTCAGCAGCAGGGAACACATCTGCAACTCAGATAAACTGGTAGATGACCTCCAAGTTCCAGGTGAACTTGAACGTATTCCTCTCTCAAAGCCTGGCACAGGTTCACATTCCCACTCCCAAGAGTTCGGTGCTACATGGGTGCTGTATGACACAAGAGAGTAAATAAGAAAAAGTGACCATGGTCAACTCAACAAGATCTGCAGCCGTACTTTGGAGGGCTATGGGCCTTTTCTCCTCAACGCCATACCCGCTTCCTGGCAAAGTGCCTGGCACAGAGGAAACGCGCAGTGAGCACCGGCTGAACAAACGGACAAATGTCTACGGCCCTCCCTTGCTGGGAGAGGGGGAAGGAAGGGAGAGCGATTGCTTTCTGCAAGTCCACGTCCTATCTTGAATGAACCCAATCATAAGAATATTTAACAAACAAACAGAAAGAACCTTTCTCGGAGTTCTCCCTCACACTGTCTTCGGATACTGCTTTCTGCTCACTATATCTGTCACTGCAAATTAATTCAGATAAATAAACTCTAATCAAATTACTGATAGTGGTATCAGCATCACATAGCTCTAAAAGCAGCCCTTTGAGAGTGAGCCAGCAGCTCTCTGTCTATCATTCACTATCACAGTGTCATAATGGCTTGCAGTGCTCTGAGCAATTTACCGCATTTCTGCCACTGGTGGGCAGACAAGCTGTTCTATCAAGCATTTTCTTTGACAATCTTAAATAGATATCGTCCAGAATCTGTGTCTTTGTCAAGTCTAGGTATATCCAAGTTTCAAAGACAAATAAAAGACAAGACGAAAAATGCAGCCTTTGCCATCTTGTTAGACTTCACAATCAGATTTTTAAAACACTTGATCGATATTTTCCCAAATCAAGTGCCTGCTGCTATTGCAGAATGTTGCTAAAATAAAGGCATAAAAGCAGAGGCTGGTGTTGTGGCTCGGCAGGTGAAGCTGCCACCTGCTGCACCGGCATCCCAGCTCAGAGCACTGGTTAGAATCCTGGTTGCTTCTGCTTCACTTCCAATCTAGGTCCCTGCTAACGTGCCTTGGAAGGCAGTGGAAGACGGCCCAAGTACGTGGGACCTTAGATGGAGTGCCTGGCTTCAGCCCGGCCCAGCCAGCCATTGCAACCATTTTGGGAGTGAACCAGCAGATGGAAGGTCTCTCGCTCCCTCCCTTTCCCTTTCTCTCTCTCTCTCTCTCCCCACCCCCATATCTGTCACTATACATTTCAAATAAGTTAAATATAAGTTTAAAAATGAATAAAAATGACAAATCAATCCAAAATGACTACCATTTTGAGGATATTATGTGCCAAGTGTTAGAAGTGTGTTATGGAAATTATCTTACTTAATCCTTACAACAGCCTAATGAGGTAGGTGCTTTCATTATCCCCATTTGTTTTTAAGATGAAAAGACTACAGGCTCATAGAGAACAATTAGCTCATCTAATGATGGGATCTTTCTGATCCTCTGGTTTCCATCAGACTTCAAGATTCTCGTCTTTGTCACTACAACTCCTCGCCTTCCCCAAATATGTCATATAATGTCCCCAAACATACGACTGCCAACTTCCATATCTGTAACAACCTCAGAGCTCCACAACTAGTCGGGTCTGCTGCCCTCATCTGTGCCACACTTGTTTCAGGCTCCTGAGTTTTGTTCACGCCACAACACGAGCCACAGCTCTCTCTTCTTCTTCCCTACCCCAGGTATTCAGCCCCTGGCCACCCAGGCCATGTCCCATTTACTAACCATTGTCACAAACATGCCGGGCTATTCTCTCCCTCCCCCTCCCCCAGATCTTCCACAAACTGTCATGTCTGCAAGTCTTGTTGCCTCAACTAAGATTGTGTTCTTAAAGACAAACACTGGTCTTCAAGCTTCTTTTGTTTGCCGTATCATTACCAGTAATGGAGGCGCATAAAAGAGGCGTTCAATCACCATTTGCTGGCATGAAGTAAGTATATACAACCATGTCAGAATATGGTGAGGTTTTCAAGAGTATTCCATGGTCTATCCATGTCTAACTACATGTGTTGTTCAGTAACTAGCTGATTTCGGATACTTATTAAATGTGTCATTCTAATAACAGTAAAAACTCCTGTATTCTCATTTCTGCTACTTCATTTCACCAAAAATAAATAAATAATAAAATCAATCAATCAACAGTTATAAATGACAAGTCTCAGAGCTTCAGGTCACCATGCCTCCCAATTACCATCTCAACTTTGAAAATCCAATTAGTGATTCTTTAATGGATCAGGGAAAAAGGAAATTCTTCTTTGTGTCCTGATCATCTTCTCTTTTTTGCTTGTCGTGACCCTCAATGATTCACCTGTCACTGTCTTACCTTTTCTTTTTTAATCCTAAAGCTTTCACCGCCAATTCTGTTTCATTTGTCTAAAGCTGAGTTTATCAATAGTGTGTGGCCCCATTCACCCAGCTGCGGCACCCAGCATTAAGGGACCACATTTCAGATTCACCGTGCTACAGACACTGTCACTTGTCTCTTATATTGGCTTTAAGATTTGGACCACAGCCACGCTTCACTATAAATTAAATAGCTGGAATGACAGATGGTTCTTTCTGCCACATATTCTATCACAGTGGAGGAGGCAGAAGAGAACAAACCACAAATAGGATCCCTCAGGAGGTCGGGAGCCTGGTGCTGATGGCGAGGAGGCTGGGCAGGCTAGGGTCAAGGTGATTACTCTAAAACCTCAGCCAAGTGCTTCACCCTCTCTGCCGACCACAGCTCAGGTCTGCACACTGAGCGCACAGGCTTCTGTCTCTACAACAAATGGAGACAAACGAACATGTCTGTGCTTGCCCACCCTGGAGTCTCCTCCCATGCCTGGTCAAAGCAGCTGCACAAAGGAGCTTCAAGTTCCAGCTCCACCTTGGGCAAAGCAACTGAAACTCGGTTTCCTTGTTGCAAAACAGATAATGAGGCTCCTTCTATTTTCTTCAAAGGGTGGGAGACAGACAAAAAAAGTCACAGCAGGCAGGAAAGCAGTTTGAAAGAACCTGGAAGTCTCATGCAACAGAGGGCATTTTAGTGTGGCACTGAAATGCACGTCCCTCAAAATGTGACCCACAAAGGAAAACTCCTTCTCCCCCGAGGTAATTCCACAGCACTTCCCACTTCAACTCTTCTCCCGGACACAGTGACCCGAACGCCTTTGCTATCTGCAGAATCCTGTCTCGATCAGTCTTGATCAGCAAACTCTCATCAATCACCTCACTTGACACTTGCTTTTTGTTCCGTTTAGTTCCCAAACCTCATTTGCTTAGCCAGATCTCTAAGTAGGAGTGCGCATTTAAAGCGAAGCCGAAACTAGCTTCAGACACTTTTCTCAAAACCACACCATGTAAGCATAAGGTGGAAAAAGATTGCCCAATTGCCCACACATCTTATTGAAGGAAAGAGTTTTCATTTTAAAGGGATAAAATCCAGATTTCCTCTGAACAGCCAGCTTCCTTATATCAGAACAAGCCAAATGCAATGAACAAAAATACAATTCCATGCACAACTTTTCAGACCAGCATCTTCTAAATGAAGAGGGAAATACTCTCTCAGTTGAAGACTAGAAATTTTCCATAACGGATAAGCCACTCTTGTTCATTTGGAGTCTTACTTTATTCAGCTCAAACCATTTCTGTAACACAAGATTACAGTATTGCAAAGGTGTAGCAGGAAAGCCCAGGAAGAAGCCTCTGACGAAAACAAAGGCAAATCCACATCTCCATAATCGACTGCGTTGCTGTAGCTACCTTGGACTTGTCGCGCCCCAGGAGTCTGGGGACACACGCAATCAATATCAAGTCGGCTGCGTAAGTGCGTGGCTCATTACTGCAATACAACAAGCTCCACTTTATTCATAACAGTAAGACCAGCCACCCTCCCAATCTCCACCGCGTGTTAAGGCAGCAATGCTCCAACACCGGGAAACCTCACTGGCTTTCGAGTTTCTGTGAATAGACGCCACAGTGGGCTGTGGCTGGCAGCCACACACCAGCCAGTCAGCGACTGCAGATGCTTGGCTTAAAGGAGACTCCCCTGGAGCCCAACAACATCACTTGTCTTCCAGGGAAATACACAAAGAGGAGGAGAGGCAAGCAAGCGCTGAGCACGGCTTCTGCTCCCTGGAGAGGAGCTCCTTCCCAGCTCAAGAACCAGCCTCACTCCCCCTTAAGTTTCAAGCGTAAAACTTTCAAAGCCAGAAGGCAGACGCTCAAAAGCAGCCTTCTCTCCCTCCCCTCTCTTGCACACCGCTTCTGCACTGAAATTAGACGTGTATGATCCCGCAGCTCCGCGGGATCGGCTTGGAAGGCAAGGATTTCTCACCCCTGGGAACCCCCAAACTCTTTAAGGTCTTGCGTTTGGCTCGCCCTGGCTACCTCCTCGCCAGCCAAGGGCCCTGCGCGTTCGGAGTCTGCGTTCTGTCAGCGGTCAGGACGCACAGGCGACATCTGCGCACCTCCCGGCCACTCCCGCGGCTCAAACAGAGCCTCAGCTCCTGCAAGTCTAACCCGCAGGCCCTTTTTCTGATTCAGTGACCTTTTTCCAAAGAACATCCTCCTGCCGCGTCCGAGGGGACCCGTCAGGGGCTGGGCGCGGCGCCTTCCAGGCATCCCTGCGCTAAACACTCAACTGTTGTTCTCTGCAAAGTAGCAGAACACATTTCCGCAGCCCCCATTCGCTCCCCGATGGCTGGGCTCCGAGAGGCGCGGGGGACATCGCGGAGTAAATCCGAGTCTTGGGGAACTTCTCTCTCTCAACGCGGTGGGATTACGAGGGGGAGGTGGAGAGGGGGGAGGGGGGAGAGAGCGAGAGAAAGCCCACACAAAAGCAGCCAGCCCTGCAAGCTCCGCCAGCACAAAGGCCCGCTCGCTGGTGCGGAGCCGGCAGGCAGGGCTCGAGCGAGGAGTGCGGCGAGTCCTCCGAGGCCTGCGCGCCGCGCCCAGCGCGCCCGGAGCTGTCCCCGCGCACCCCGCGCCCGGCACCGCGTTCCGGCGGGGGCGCAGGGCGCACGCTCGCGGCGCCGCGGACTGCCCAGCTCCCGCGACCGTCCCGCTGCGCGGGCGACCCCGAGCCGCCCGGAGCTCCGGCTCCGTCCTGCCCCGGCGCCACGTCCGCAGCCGCGGCCGGGCCCGTCCTCACCTGTGCGCCTTCAGCCGAGCAGCGCGCGGAGGACAGCGGCAGCGCCGGCGCTCGGCATCTCCGGCGCGGCCCCTGCAGCGGCGGCGGCGACTCCCTCCAATGTCTGGGGCGCCTGGGGGAGGGCGCTGCGCTTCGTTGCTTATTCATAAGGCCGCGGCTGCGGCCGGGGATTGGGCGGCCAGGAGTGTGCCCGCCCCGGCTCGGCTGGCACGGACGCGTGGTGCCGGCGCCCCACGCCCCTCGGCGCCCGCTTCCCCGCCTCCGCCTGTGCGAGGGGGCGGCTGCGCCTAGGACCGCTCCGGAGACCCGCCGCCCTGCCGCCTCTCCGTACCCTGGGATTCAGCGGAGCGCCCTCTCGGCACCTAAGGAAAAGACACCCGGGCGCCGTGTTCGCTGGGGGAGCCCTGATTTCTCGGGCCAGGCAGGTGGGCTGCTGCAGGGTGGTCCTTGTGGCAGCTGCGCGGCGGGGCCTGCGCCCAGTCGGGACCTTAAATGAGCTCCACGTGAGATGTTCCCGTCCCAGCCCCTGCGAGAAGTTGGAAGTAAGTCGGATACTAAGTGCGGCTTCCTGAGCCCTCGCTCCCGCCAGGCGAGAGGCTAGGCGGTGCCTCACGCAGGAGAGCACTTCCCGACCTTCGTGGGAAGTGGAATCGCAGCGTGTTTATGTTGGTGCAAAAAAAAAATTTTTTTTTTAATCCACGCATGTGTTCTTTTTTCAGCGTATGTATTTTCCACGAACTTTCTGAAGTTTGCTTGTATTGGTTCACCTGCTTCATCTGCACCAAAACTCTTAAAAGTTCCATATTTGTACGCCCATTTAACGGGTGGGGTAGTTGAGGCTGAAGGCTCAAAGGGGACCACGGGGAACTCTGGACCTCCATTCTTCAGCCGCTCAAGGACTCGGATTCCTTATTCTGCTACCCCAAAATGGGACCGCAAAGAGGTGTCAGGAGCCTGAGGACCTGTTCTGGAGCCTCCGCCCACCCACACACACAGCACTTCACGTTTGCAGCCCAGTGTTTTTCACATGCGTTGCCTCTTGGACCTGTAAACACCCTGCTGCATGATGGCTGTGCCAGTCCCGTTCTTGTAGTTACTGGTTACCTTAAAAACGGACCAAGGTTTTGTCCACCCTTGGCCTCCACGCCTAACATGGCGCACAGGTGTGCTCTGTTATCCCCCCGCCTCCCTCTAGAAAATATTACCTTTGTATTTCCAGAAGGGTGGACAGCAAATAGAGGTTGCATGGAGTGGAGTTGGATGGAACTGAATCTGTAAGATCTGCTTTGGGGTATACTCTACAGTGTAATGGGCTGCACTGTGACCAGGTCTTCTACCTGGATTCTGTCAGTTCCTGCCAGGTGGATAAGCCACACCAACCTGAGCAAGTTGTGTTTCAATGTTCTATGTTCAGTTGTTTGAAAATCAGACATCTTCTCATAGAAACGATCTTATATAGTGTGGTGAGATTCCCACCTAGCCCGTAAAACTAGGTCTACACAACCAGAATGCTGGTAAATAGTAGTACTAATAAAAACACTCCCAGCTCTGGATCATAGCACCAAGCCGCGTAGGAGGGGTGGCAAGGGAAGGGATTCCAGCTCCCATTGAATCTAGGGCCAGCCCTCTGCATAAATAGAGAATATTCAAATTTTGTTTGGCATCTTCCTGCCTCTTCTGCTTTGCTTTCTGACATCTTAGCTTTCTCGTCCTCGGAGACCTGGTGACCACGTGGTACTACTCCAGGTCCCAGCCGCAGACCCCCTTACCCTGAACGTGTTCCATTCCCCAAAATTACCTTTCTCTCACAGTGGGAAGTCTGTCTCCCATTTCCCCAACACACATTATTTCAGCTACACAGTAACAGTAAAGCAATCCTTTACCCTGCCCCAAAAGGTTTGTACTGCTTTAAACAGCTCTGGTTAACACAATGTATTCCAGCAGCTGCTATTGCTAAATGGCAGCAACAGCAAGATCCCCACTTTCCCAACACACACACACACATTCTCGAACAGGGATGGCTGCACTCTAAAAGTCAGAGCAGTAAATCTCCACGTGATAAATGTTATCAGCCTTTTTGGAGCAAAGCAAGAAATTGGGTGTGTGTATGTGTGTGTGTGTAGAGCTTGGGAACACCTAAAAGTCCAATCAAGGTAATAGGCATGGAAGCTCAGGGAGCCATTTTTGAGGATACCAATTTAGCAAATAAAAAAAGTGTTCCCAGTTAAAATTTGCATTTCAGACAGACCACAGACAATTTCGATTACTTAACATTTGAAACATTTGTATGCTACAAATTATTTTTGGTTCAGCTGGAGTTCAAGTCTAACTGAGCAGCCTTCCTTTTATCTGGTAGCCTTTTTGGTTTTAGGCGATGAGTTGGTCCTGGCTGGTCAAAGCGTTTGTGTCAGAAAGGAACAAAACACAGGATGAACATCGCCAAAAGCCAGACGAGAACCAACCCATTCAGAGAGCTGATGTAAGGAGTTGGCAATGCAGATTCAACAGTACAGTGTTGTTAACGAGGCTGTCCCTGAACTGGCTGGAAATGCCTCCCAGCCTACCAGCGATTTCTCCACGGCCTGATTCCCGTATGCTAGGTTCCCATGGGACAGCTGGATTTCCTAAGTATGTGGTCCACTGGAGCTCTGCTGGGGCAGGCGGTCCTGTCTGCTGGACCTCGGCGTGCACAAAATTGTTGCTGTGTGTTATGTGAGCTAGATTCTGGGAGGCTGTTCCTAATCAGTCTTCTGATGCCCACAGAAATGGAGTTCCTGCTTTGTGAAGACAAGGACGCTGGGCAGGACTGGCTTCTGCAAGGTAAGGGCCATGGTGTAAGGGTGCTGGGGCTGTGTCCAGTGGGGTAAGCTGGCCAGACTGCCTCAGACCCCACGGCACTGTTTGCTGAGGATGCTTTTTTTATTTGAGCATGTCTTGTTTTGTTTTCATTTGAAATTATCCAGCAACTTGAAGCCGTGGGACAACACGAAATGAAAAAGGCACAGGAAGGACCAGGATCGCCCCGACCCATCCCTGTGTGACGAGGCTCTTATCTCCTTGCCACCCCCGCCCCTTTGTGAAAATTCTGTAGAATGCCGTGACTTGGATTGTGTGGTTTTTATTGGCTCCCAAGGTTCCCAGCAAGGAAGTCCAGCCACAGAAGCACTAGACTGCTCCCAATGTAGCACAGGGGATGTTTACAAATTAGATATTTCAGACCTGGCTGTGAAAGTTGTCTTTCCTTCCTGGTTTATCTGAGTTGTTTAGCATCTCCCACTGTTCTACGCCCAACTGCTCCCTGACTCCCATTCTCGGGAGGATCTCCCACTTGCTTTCACTTTCTGAAGTTGAAATTCCCAGGAGAGGACTTGAGGGTAAATGGTATTGCTAGGAATACTCTACCTGCGCTCAGTACTCAGCCTAAGAAAGCGCTTCATGGGGCCAGTGCTTGGCGTAGCCAGCAAAGCTGCCTGTGGTGGTGGCATCCCACATGGGCGCCGGTACAAATGCCAGCTGCTCCACCTCTGATCCAGCTCTCTGCTATGGCCTGGGGAAGCAGTGGAGGATCACCCAAGTCCTTGGGCCCCTGCACCCGAGGAGACCCGGATGAGGCTTCTGGCTTTTGGATTGGATCAGCTCTGCTCCGGCCATTGCAGCCATTTGGGGAATGAACCAGCAGGTAGAAGACCTTTCTCTCTCTCTCTCTCTCTCTCTCTGCCTCTGCCTCTGCCTCTCTGTAACTCTGTCATTCAAATAAAAAATAAATCTTAAAAAAAAAAAAAAGTTAGTATAGCAAAGTTTAAAGTTTGTTAAGTCTTATGAAATAATATATTTAAAAAGAATGAAAAGAGCATTAGATATTTAAAATAAATAAATAAGAAAGTACTAGGCCGGCGCCGTGGCTCAACAGGCTAATCCTCCGCCTTGTGGCGCCAGCACACCGGGTTCTAGTCCCGGTTGGGGCGCCGGATTCTGTCCCGGTTGCCCCTCTTCCAGGCCAGCCCTCTGCTGTGGCCCAGGAGTGCAGTGGAGGATGGCCCAAGTGCTTGGGCCCTGCACCCCATGGGAGACCAGGAAAAAGCACCTAGCACCTGCCTCCTGCCATCGGGAGCGCGGTGCACCAGCCGCAGCGTGCTGACTGCGGCAGCCATTGGAGGGTGAACCAAAGGCAAAGGAAGACCTTTCTCTCTGTCTCTCTCTCGCTGTCCACTCTGCCTGTCAAAAAAAAAAAAAAAAGAAAGAAAGTACTTCAGTCCAACGTGGGTGCTGGTTCGACTCCCAGCTGTTCTGCTTCTGATCCAGCTCCCTGCTACTGTGCCTGGGAAGGTCACAGAAGGTGCCCCAAGTGCCCTTGGGACCCTGCCCTCATGTAGGAGACCCAGAGCAAGTTCCTGGCTCGTGGCTTTGGCCTGGCCCAGTCCCTGTCATTGCAGCCATTGAATGAACCAGAGGATGGAAGATCTCTCTCTCTCTCTGTCTTTCCTTCTCTCTTTCTCTTTAGGTCTTCATTTCAAATAAATAATCTTTTTTAAAAAGTTTAAAAATAACAAAAGAAAGTACTTCAAAAACTTCACAGAGTCTGCCTATACAACCCCAGCAGTAGACACTCACTGATTCTCAAGGTAAGTATATCCTGTTCTGAACATTAAATGGGTAAGCCTTTGTCTTTTTCTTTTTAAAGATATATTTATTTATTCATTTATTTGAAAGGCAGAGCTACAGAGAGGCAGAAGCAGAGAGAGAGAGAAAGAAAGGTCTTCCATCCACTGGTTCACTCCCCAGATGGCTACAATGGCTAGAGCTGTGCCAATCCAATGCCAGAAGCCAGGAGCCAGGAGCTACTTCTGGGTTTCCCAAAAGTAGATGCAGGGGCCCTAGGACTTGGGCCATCTTCTACTACTTTCCCAGGCCATAGTAGAGAGCTGGATTGGAAGTGGAGCAGCTGGGACTCGAACCAGCATCCTTATGGGATGCCAGCACCATAGACAGTGGCTTTACTAGCTACGGCACAGCGCTGGCCCCAAACCTTTGTCTTTATGCACCAAAGTAAGTTATCTTTTAATTCCATTGTCTTACAAAGTTTTTCAATTCCATTTTCCTACAATTATTTGATGATTCTGGTAGTGATAATGTAAATAATGGTAAGGATGTTAGAATCAGTTTCATTAATTCTGCTAAATGTTTTCATTGCATCCAAAACACTCAGAACACTTGACATGACCTATCATGAATGACTTGAGTGCTAATGAGCTTAGATTTTCGCCTCCAAGATTGTGTCTTAATTATACAGTTTATTGGAGGAAAGAAGTAGATAGAAGAAATATCAGCATAAAATGACTTCCCTTTAAAAGGCTCCGAAACAGTGAATTTTTCTACACTGTAGTGACTTTTCACTGTGAACTGAAGAGCCTCTGTACGTATCTATCATATAACACTTACTGTGCAAACACCTAGGTGAATCCTTGCTTCTCTGCTTTCTCCAAGAAACCTGTTACAGTCAGAGGAGCACCACATTGCATATATGTATGTTTTACACTCACTTCCTTAAAAGCTACTATTTTATTAAGTGTTAAATTTCTGGAGGCCCTGGACTATCTGGTTCAGTTCTCATGTATGGAACTCTGTGGCCTTGAAAAATCCAGATTAGAGAGGAAAGGACTACTAAGGCGGGTACAGAAAGAAACAATTTCCAAAACAGTGTCACCATCTAAACAGAAACTTTGCCGGATGAAGTCAGAGGCTGAAAGCACTTACCAAAAACAAGAAAGAAGAAAGCCTGTCCTTTTTTCCTGCCTTGAATATGTTCTTGTGATATAGTTTATAAAATTCCTCTACAGAGACTTGAACAAGCAAGTACCTAATGTCTGCCATGGAATATACCCTTTAATGCTAAGTGAATTGGTCTTCAGATGTAACTATATTCAAAATGGCATCTGTAGCTCTAAAAAAGCTATGAATTGCCTCGTGCTTTATCAGACAGAAGTGTCTTACTTCCACCCTAGTTTTTTTTGTTTTGTTTTGTTTTGTTTTGCTCAATTGTAAATGAGTCTGACTCTCATAGATTCCTTACCTTAAACACCTGAAATGAGAGATTTATTATTGACATGATAGCTCATTTCTTTGTCTTGGCTCCTATTAATTGTAGAATTTAAAAAAAAAAATGGATTTATCAGGAAAAGCAAGCTGAGGCCCAGGTAAGCAGTCGTGTTGGTAATCATTCTTAGACAAAGAATGGATCATCGGAGAGTTTATATAATCCTCTTTTGTTGTAGGTTTCTAAAACAGAATGAATTTCAGTCTGGGTGGGTTATGATTTCTAATGAAACACCATTAGTTTCCTCAACAAGGAAATAAATTATAATATAGTGATCATTGGTAGATGTGGGAAAACTACCAAATATATATACTGAAGCTAACTATATTGTTGCTTCTTAATTTATTTTTATATTTTTGAAAGACAAAGAGACAGAAGGCAGGGAAGACAGAGATAGAGACAGAGGAAGATCTTCCATCCACTGATTCACTCTCCAAATGCCCACGACAGCCAAGGCTAGACCAGGCCAAAGCCAGGAGCTAGAAGCCAGTAACTCCATACCAGTCTCCATGTGAGTGACAGGGACCCAAGTGCTTGAGCCATTTTGCCTTCCAGGATGCACATTAGCAGGAAGCTGGAATTGGAAGTAGAGCAGGGACTTAAACCCAAGCTCTCTGATACAGGGTACTTGAGCCCAATGCGGGAACTGAACCACTGAAACTAACATCTGCCTCTATTATTGTTGATTATATGCTTTCCAGTGAATGTTGCCTATGTTACTTTTAAAGAATGGAAAGAATTAACATCAAGTTCAGGATACACCTGAGTATATTCAACGTATAGCACATTGACAGCAAAAGCAAAGAACAGGATCCTATGATGGAAAACTTTCTTTGCTATAATGTAGCCTATAATCAGCATAATATCAACTATATATTATAATATCAACTATATAAGTTTTAAATATGGTATGGATCAGTGTCCCACCCCAACACACACATACCAAAGAATTTTCTTCAGTATAACATTCAACCTCTTGCCAAATTCCTCAGCCCTAAACATTTTGGTCATTTCTGCTGTCCAAATGGTCTGAGATAAGCTTATGTTTCCTACTCTATAAGCAATGAGCAGTGAACACATCACATAGTGGGGGTTATGCATCTGTTTTGTCATTGATTAACCCCATTGGTAACCAATCAGTAAATGTCTTTGTGAAGGTATGTGAAAAGATGCACTTAAGCTCAGTTTTCCTAGGAGATCTTAATTAGTTGAGAGGAAAAGCTTATAGATCAGGGGTCTTCAAAATGCTCCTGGAAAGTATACCTTATGAAAACTATGGATTTTAAAATATTTTGCACCAAAATAAACTTATTTTATAATTTAATTTTTCCACTAAGTTTTTTTTAAAGATTTATTTATTTGAAAGGCAGAGTTACAGAGAGAGAGGAGGAGAGACAGAGACAGACAGACAGACAAAGAGAGAGGTCTTCCATCCACTGGTTCACTCCCCAAATGGCAACAATGGCCAGAGCTGGGCCAATCTAAAGGCAGAAGCCAGGAGCTTCTTCCAGGTCTCCCATGTGGGTGCAAGGACCAAGCATCTGGGCCATCTTTTGCTGCTTTCCCAGGCACATTAACATGGAGCTGGATTGGAAGTGGAGCAGCCCAGATTTGAACCAGTGCCCATATGGGATGCTAGTGCCCAAGGCAGAGCGCCAGCCTCTCCACTAACTCTGTGAAGTACCCTTGTATTCATAAACATTACCAGTAACACAATATAAAAAATTTTATTGTGTGCTTCTTCCATGATCTAAAAGTAGTACCAATTTTTATCATCTTTCTTCATGACACTTCTACAGAGAAGAAAAATATGATTAAATGAATGTGGAATGTATAGTTTATACAATGTGTGTGTGAATGCCCCTGCAAAAAACTAAGTTCTTTGAATTAAGGCAGTAGGTCTATATATTTATATATATATGTAAATATATAGTATATATATATTTCATTTAATTGAAAGAGCATCAGATATATATTCATATTATAGTATATATTAGAATATGTATTTCATCTACTTGAAAGGCAGAACAACAGAGAAAGACAGAGACAGATCTGCTAGTTCACTCTCCAAATGCCTACAACATCCAGGCCTGGGCTAGTCTGAAGCCCGGAGCCTGGAACTCCATCCAGGTCTCCCACGTGGGTGGCAGAGTTCAAAGCATTTGAGCCATCATCTGCTGGCTCCCAGGACGCATTGCAGGAAACTGGATGGAAGCAGACATGCCAGGACTCAAACTAGCACTCCAGTGTGGGATTCAGTATCCCAAACAGTGGCTTAACACACTGTGCTAAAACGCCCACCTCAAGGCAATGTATTTTTTTAAGATTTATTTTATTTATTTGAAAGAGTTACACAGAGAGAGAAGGAGAGGCAGAGAGAGAGAAAGGTCTTCCATCCGCTGGTTCACTCCCCAACTGGCTGCAACAGCTGGAGCCAGGAGCTTCCTCCGGGTCTTCCCAAACAGGTGCAGGGGCCCAAGCACTTGGGCCATCTTCCACTGCTTTCCCAGGCCATAGCAGAGAGCTGGATCGGAAGTGGAGCGGCCGGGACTCGAACTGGCATCCATATGGGATGGCAGCAGTGCAGGCGGCAGCTTTACCCGCTACACCACAGCGCCAGCCCCAAAGCAGCATGTTTTAAATAGTCTCACATCACCCACAATATCCACAGCAGTGTTTTGACATAGCAGCTATTCAAAAAGTCTGTGTTGTCTAATTATGGCCATAAGCTCATTCCAAAATAAATATGTAACACTGTAATACTCACCACTTTACACTATAAAGAATGAATTGAATACTGCTGATATATGAAAGAAGTGCCTCTCAGCTGCAGAATGAAATATGTTAGTCTCATACAGATTAATACGGTGGATTCCACTGTAAGTGACTCTGAAACTCGGGATTGAATTATTGCTTTATATCTTAGGAGAAGGAAGTAGTCCATGTATCCATGTGCCCTGTCAGAAACCAGAGAACTGAGCCAGTTGATGTTTTGAGTCCCTTTATAACCACAAGCCTGTGATCTTTCTATTGGTGAAGTTCACATTCATTTAAAGTAGAGTTGCACATGAACAAGAAGTACCCTGAGTGCTGGCTTTAAAGGTGGAGGGCAGGAGCCTGCTCCTGAACTCAAACCCATCCAGGTTCAATTCCTTTGAAATAGCCAAAGCAGTGTATTTCGATGTATGCATTCTTCCTCAGCAACTACAAGCATCAGCGGACATAAAAGATGCACTTTTAAGAGTCAGTTTAAAGCAATTTTTCCCTAACTTGTTTATAAAAATAGCCGGAGGAGGGGAGCGGGAACTTCCTTCAGAATCAGAGTGATTGAAAGCATGTCTCATACAGAGAAAATCATTTACTCCTGGATTAGTCTGGATTGGGAGGCATTACCACAAAGGACCGAACAAATTTGTCCTCAAAAGATTCCCAGTGAAAGAGACACGGCGTGGTCACGTGGTGCCCCTTCTGTTCTCTTCCCCTCAGCGTTCAGGAGCTTCCCTGAGTGGTTTTCAGGCATGGTGGCATGCTTTGTTTTCCCGCTAGCTCTCTCTTTGTAGAAGGCACTTTTAAGTGCTTCCCTTTGCCTGCGAGCGTGTGTGCGCTCGGCCACATTGTTCTCAGCAGTGGCGCCGACACAGCTGAGCACCGTCCGCTCAGCTCATCCTCTGCTCGGTTCACCAGGACAAAGCTTTTCCTCCTCGTTAGTCTTCATTTCTCCTGTAAGTTCTGTGTGTCTGGTTTTCTGTGCTCCTGCCTCTGCGTCCCAGAGCTCATCCTGCTGCTGTTCAAATGCAGTGTCTTCTGCCGGGTGCGCATTGTTCCAGGCTCCGTGACGCGAGCTGAGCACTTAGGCCCAGTCCTTTTTGGTTTCAAGGCCTTTCATCCCTTGCTCCTCCGGGCTTGAGGCAGCCTTGAGGCCCAGCAGAAACCCCACGTGGTGCCCTGCCTTACTCGTTCATAAGCAGTTCCGCAGGCCCACTCTCTCGCCCAAGGCACACATATGAACAACTGTTCTCACCTCTCTTCGGCCTCTGCCCTGAAGGCAGAAACGTGGCTGACATGCAGGACATCTATGCAGATGGGAAAGAAATGAGAGAAATAAAACCATTAGGTAGTATCTGGGCCCCTGCACCCACGTGGGAGACCGGGAAGAAGCTCCTGGCTCCTGGCTTTACTGTGGCCCAGGCCCAGCCGTTGCAGCCATCTAGGAACTGAACCAAGGGATGGAAGATCTCTGTGTCTCTCTCCTTCTCTCTCTATAACTCTGCCAAATAAATAAACAGATAAATAAATAAATTCTTTAAAAAATGAAAAAGTTGTGCATCCCAGAGAAAGAAGAAACCAAGGCCGAGATGGTTCTCTCCTCCCTCTCGCCCCTCCTCCCCATGTCTGTGCCCAGGCCTGGACTCAGAGCGGAGAAGTGAGGGCCAGTGTCCGGGCTGTGGACTGGAGAGACGCCTCTGAGCTTCCTCAGCAGCCGCCTTGAGGCCAGCAGGCTTAGAGGAGGTGCATTCTGGGACGAGGGGCGGGGGAACACAGGGGAGGGGGCTTCCTACTGGAAGGCCCAGTGGGGCTGAGCCAGGGCCTCACCACCTGGAAGGCAAAGGGGACCTATGCCGCCGAGCTGTACCCATCCCCCAAAGTTCACAGGTGCAGGTTCTAATGCCGAGTCCCTAAGAGTGTGACTGCAGTTAGAGAGGAGGTCTTTGAAGAGGTAATTATGTAAAAATTCAGTATTTCTGTCATTATTAAAGAGGGGGTGGCATTGGGGTGCAGGCAGACATAGCAGGAAGACCACGTGAGCACACACGTTGGAGACAGCCACCAGCCAAGGAGAGAGGCCTTAACAGGAACCCACCTGATCGCACTTGCAGCCCCCAGAGCCGTGGGAAATAAATGCCTATTTTGTAAGCCACCAGGTCTGTGGTATTTGCATAGGCAGCTGAGGGACCACAGCCTAGCTAGGCAGGAGTCTCTTCTAATTGGCTAGTGCTCAGGCCATCCTCAATATTTTTAATAGCCTCCCCGGGTGAAACGAAACAGTGCCATATTCAAAGGGGGAATGTGGGAAAGTCCTCCCCAAAAAAGCACAGTTTCAGACCACGGAGTCCACAGATGGTGCCTCTTTTACATAGTGGCTCTGCCTAATGAATGGATCTGACTGTGCCTTTGAGTCTGGGTCTCGTGGAAGAACAGTGACCTTGTCTAACCGCCCGAAGGTTCTCGGCCTTCGCTGCGGTAAAAGAGCAAACGAGTATTCTGGGATATAAGCAGAAGTATGGCATAGGAGACAGGAGTGCAGTGAGCGTCAAAACAGGAAAATAACACCTAATTCTGAAACTTATTATTGATGGGTTATTGATGGGACTCTATAAGATAATGTGCAGTGCACTGAGCAGTGTCTCTGACACTCATTACGTGTTCACTATATAGTATTATTTGGAACAGGTGATGAGATAATTGATTTTCAGATATAGAGGCAGGTGTTTCCTGAGTTTGATAGCTAGCTTGTTCTTTCCTTTTCTTGAGAAACATGCAGAGCGCAAAGCCAGGCCTACTGAGAGCCCCGTATTTGAATTTCAGGTTATGATGGAAAGAACAATTTCCTGGGGGTAGATTTTAGAGTAGTAGTTTTGGCATAAAATTCCGTAGCATTTTCTTGGAATTTGACCAAACAAATGTAATCAATAAGACTCTTGAACTGACTTGAACTATATTCACCGGGTTCCCATTAAATTTTTCCCCAAGCAAAAATATCCTTCAATAGGAAGAAGGGGTTTTTAAATTTGCTGAAATTATTTAAACAATTTAGCGTTTTATGAAAACACACTTAACTAGAGCCAGTTACATCATTTACAAGCTGAAAATCAGTTGGAACTGTAATAGCGTCTGGCCAATTACAGGCGCAGTCAATGGGTGTATATCATTTGAGGCTCGGAAAGTCTTTATCGTTGTGAGATATGTTTCTCACCTGCTGAAATTCCCTTATTTACTCAATGAGACCCTGAAACAGCGAGCGATTACCTACTGCCAGGGCAAAGAACATGCAGGAGCCCAAATCTCTGGTGTGTAAGCCAGGATACCTCCTCTCCTGTACAGGCTGTCTTTGATGTCATTATCCTGTTTCAAAAGATGAGAAACACATCTGGTGGCTTAACGAGAGATTTAGCTGCACAACTCTTAATCTGGTGTCTTAATCTGCATTGCCAGCCCTGTGCCTGGGCTCGGGTTCTTTGATCCGACTTGAACATTCGCCTCACCTTTCTTCTGTGTGGGGCTGAGGATCCTGTGAGGACTCCTCCTCTCCAGGACACTGTCCCTGATTACCTAGGTGCAGCTGAGTGGCCTTCCTTCAGGCCCCTGTCACACCAGGGCACACCTTTCTATCTTAGCTCTCAGATTCAGGCTAGCGATGAGCCAGGCATGCAGGCTGTGCCTGGGGCTGTGTTACACCTGCCTCCCGCATCCCACTCTGGCCAGTATCACTCTCCAGTGGGCATCAGCCCTCAGCCCATATCCTGCCTGAAGTCTTTGCTCTCCCCAGCCTGTCTCTTTTCTGTATCCGCCGCCCTAACATATGTCCTCCTTCTCGGCTTGCACCACTCCCAGCCTGAATCCCTCCCCAGCCAGCAGTCCCCAAGCCTGTGTTTCTCCCTCCTGCGTGAATGCGCCCTCACTGCACCGGTCCCACCACTATGTACTCCCCCGCCTCTGTCTCCCTGGGAAAGGCAGAATTCTAAGAATAGCCCTAGAGACTTCTGGTCCCTGGTGTGCATCCTCCTTCTCCCACCATCATAGGCAGACACTGATGGAGATGTGCAGGTGTTCCATGCCCACTGACGTCATGATAGGGAGATGACCCGGTGAGCCTGACTTGATCACATGAACCCTTTGTCTCTGGGTCTAGAGTTTAAAAACAGGAAAGTCAGAGACCGAGAGCATGAGAGGACATAGAGAGAGGCCCGCGTGATGAGGAGCTGTGAGTACCCTCTTATGTGATCCTAGTGGGGCTGAATTCTTCCAGCAATGCCGTGAGTTTGAAAGAGGACCCTGAGCTCCAGATAGGAAATCAGCCGGACGAAAGCTTGATTTAACCCTCTGATACCCTGAGTGGAGAACTCAGCCACTCCACGTCTGCACTGGTGACCAACGGAACCCTGAATACATGGATGTTGTTTGAAGCCACCAGATTTGTGATAATTTGTTACCTAGCACTAGAAAATTAACACAACACTCCCCTGGACTAGGTCTCCCCAAGGTGTGTGCCCATGGCCTGCATTGCCACATCTCTGCTGAATTCCCCCAGCATGCATCGCTGCAGCTGGGATCTTTCCCTGCCTCTATCGCCCAGTGTGTCCAGCGTGGATCTCCCTGGCCAGTGACCCTCCAAGCTTGTGCCATCCCCCAGCCGGAATGCCCCCACACACACATACACACATAGCTGTCATATAATCTCCCCGTCTAGCCAGGCACTCTCTCTTACGTGCACGCGCACACACACACACACACACACACACACCTAGCTCCACTAACGCCACCCCGTGCCCACACAGCGTAGTGCAGCACCGTCAGTGAGTCTGCCCACAGAGCACACCCCTGAGATTCATGTCTGCAGTAACAGATGGAAATTTTGTTTCCTTTCCAAGACTGGTGAGCAGGACTGGATGGGCCACCAAAAAGGAAAACAAAATCTCATCTCCTGTGCGCCCTTGAGCCTGCAGCCAATGTGAGCAGCAGGTCAGCCCTGCTTCCTGTGCCGGGAGCTCGGCACCAGTTTCTGTGGCAACGAGAGTCAGAGCCCCGCAGCTGCCCCCAGCCAGCCAGCCAGGGACATTCCCTTCCCACAGGGTCATGAAATGGGTCCCAGATCAACTGGCCAAACCCTTGCTTCTCCCTTCCCAGAGGATCCAAAAGTCTCTTACCTGCAGAAGTATGGCAGACACCCCGTCCGCTTCAAGTCCAGGGCTAACCGCTGTTTTCTCTCCTTCGGGACGTTTTTCTCTGTGCTATCCCACGACTTACATTTGCAGGATGGTGCTTTTCTCAATTATATATTCCTCTGTAATTGTCCTTGTACCTCAACCAGAACTTTCTCGAAAGGAGTTGGATGAGTGGCATAAGCAGTCAATATCTACCACTAAACAAGCAAACATTAGGTAAAGAAGAAAGCACATCTACATAAAAGGATACCTGAATATAAAAAAAAAGATATAAATGAGCTTATAGATAACAATATCCCCGCCGACGCCACGGCTCACTAGGCTAATCCTCCTGCTGCTGCTCTGGCACCCCGGGTTCTAGTTCCAGTCGGGGCGCCGGATTCTGTCCCGGTTGCTCCTCTTCCAGTCCAGCTCTCTGCTGTGGCCCGGAAGTGCAGTGGAGGATGGCCCAAGTGCTTGGGCCCTGCACCCTGGGAGACCAGGAGAAGCACCTGGCTCCTGGCTTTGGATCAGCGAGGTGCGCTGGCTGCAGCGGCCATTTTGGGGGGGTGAGCCAACGGAAAAGGAAGACCTTTCTGTCTCTCTCTCTCTCTCATTGTCCACTCTGCCTGTCCAAAAAAAAGAAAAAAAACCCCAAGAGGTGCAATTATGATTCTTACTTCACAGATGATATTGAGGCTCAGAGAGGTTAAGCACGCCATCTAAGAGTACACAGCAAGCAATTGCAGAGCCCATCCTCCTATCCAGTCTGTAAAGCCCTTGTAAGGTGTCAGGATCACTGTACTTCGTAGGGCATGTGTATCATTTATAGGGAGAAAGAAGCAAGAGGGAATGTGGAGACAATTCTGTGCTGAAGTGATCAGGATGACTTTCAGGGAAAAGTGGGGCTTGAGTTAGTGGGATGGGGAAATTAGGGCTCACACCAGCAGTCAGAGGAATGGACTAGGCACAGCAGAGGGCTCCTGCATGTTCTGGGACTGTAATTTGCAGAAGGGACCTGGCGAAATAAGGTTGAGGAGAGAAATGGAGGCCAGATTGCAGTTGCCCTGAAAGTCAGTACATGGCATGTGGCCTTAATTATAAGGCAAGGGGGAGACCCGGCAAGGTTTTTGATCAAACAGTTGAAGAGAGCAGCGGGACAGCTTAATATGGTGACTGGCTGGACTTGGGAGATAGAAAGAGGAATTTAAAAAACTAGTCTGAGGTTTAGTGTTTGGGTGACTAGAATAATTTTAGTTTTGGAAATAGAAATTGATATTTGGAGGTAAAATTTGCATCTTCGCAATAATTACACATATGGTTGGTCTTCAAACTCTCATGGGATGGAAATTGCATTTTGCCTTCTCCATAAGCAATCCAGGAAAAATTTGCATAGGGCTAGACAAGTATTAAGAGTTAATGGAGCCTTGCAGCACCGGCACACCGGGTTCTAATTCCGGTACTCCTCTTCCAGTCCAGCTCTCTGCTGTGGCCCGGGAGTGCAATGGAGCATGGCCCAAGTCCTTGGGCCCTGCACCCACATGGGAGACCAGGAGAAGCACCTGGCTCCTGGCTTCGGATCAGCGCAATGCGCCGGCCGCAGCTCACCGGCCACGGCAGCCATTGGAGGGTGAACCAATGATAAAGGAAGACCTTTCTCTCTGTCTCTGTCTCTCTCACTGTCCACTCTGCCTGTCAAAAAAAAAAAAAAAAGAGTTAATGGAATAGGGGCCGGTGCTGTGGCTTAGTGGGTAAAGCCACCATGTGCAGTGCCAGCATCCCATATGAGGCCAGTTCGAGTCCCAGATGCTCCACTTCCAATCCAGCTCTCTGCTATGGCCTGGGAAAGCAGTACAAGGTGGCCCACGTCCTTGGGCCCCTGCACCCGCATGGGAGACTGGGAAGAAGCTCCAGGCTCCTGGCTTCAGATCGGCACAGCTCTGGCCACTGCGGCCAACTGGGGAGTGAACCAACAGATGGAATACCTCTCTCTCTGCCTCTCCTTCTCTGTGTAACTCTGACTTTCAAATAAATAAATAAATCTTCTTTAAAAAAAAAAGTTAATTGAATCATCAGACTCCTATAGATTGTTCTCTATGGAAAAGTCCAGAAGGTTCAGCTATACTATGGGCATTTCCACAACAAGCCAGGTGCCCTCTGTAATAGTACTTCCCTAATCAGTATGTTATGTGCTTTAAATTATTCCAAACACTTGCAAAGTTTGTTACATGAATTACATATGTTTTCCTGTCATAAGAACATGGAGTTTAATCAGATCCCATATGTGTATAGTTGGTCCTAACTACTGGACTTCAAAATACATAGAAATCCAGGATTCGTTTTAAAGATTTATTTATTTATTTGAAAAACAGAGTTACAAAGAGAGAGGAGAGGGAAACAGAAAGAGAGATTCCATCCTCTGGTTCACTCCCCAAATTGCTGAAACAGCTAGGAGCCAAGAGCTTCTTCCAGATCTCCCATATGGGTGTCAGGGACCCAAGCACTTGGAAACCTGGAATTTTGACAGACATATGGAGAGCTTAGGCTGCAGCCGGGCTGCCCCCTGTCAGCCTGTAAACTATTCTCCAAAGCTGTAGCATCAGCTAACGTCACCACCACTTGGTCCTATCAAAGGACTTTGAGCGTCCTCGGGATCTCTGCTGTGCTGGCCAAACCATCTCTGCCAGGAACTGCTCTTAGAAAGTCACACCTAAACTCCAGTTGGACTTCACAGTCCGTCCTAATTGAACAACTAGACTTTAATAACAGAACATGAAAAAGGAACTGGCGTTTGCTCACTATGTGCCTAATGTACCTCCTCTATTGAGTGTATAGGTGATTTTGTGAATGTTGCACTCATTCTTCTCCCCCTCTTCCAGCATGATAAAAAACAAATCTCTCTGTAAATCAGTTAATTGTGTGATTTATGAAACCATACTCTACTCATCTCCTTATTGTAACCATAAAAAAGGACAAGTGAGGAATTTCATTCTAGGTGTTCCTTTCTTGTTCTGTATTTATATCAGTGAGTGAGAAGAACTTTCTGGTTAATATTGGAACCAAAGCAAGTCTGATTTGCTGGAGGTATAGAAATAATTGTCGACCTGTAATTACATACCAGAGATCATCATTATATAATCTAGCTTTCCTAGATACTTCATTGTTTAAAATGATGTTGGGAGTTTAGTTGCTGTAGATATGCAACCCAGATGACATACTTTTAACTTTTTCCTCCACAGAGGGAATTAACAATAATTCCACTCACACACATAAAATACATGGGAAAACATACTTCATGCCAATCCTGGCATACGTTATACATATTCAACCAAACCAAGAGAGGTGCCTCATGTCCTCTAACCCTGGTTTTCATGGTAAAGTGAGTGGATCAGGGACAGGGCAGAAAAAGAGCAGTGGAAACTGAAGCCTGTCACGCCTTCTCCCACCTCCACACAGACAGAGAAAGCAGAAACTTGAGAGTAAGTTCAGTGTACACCCTAGTTTTGCCACCTACTAACTGTATTTACCTTGAACAAGTTGCCTTAATCCTTCCTTTCTGTGTCGTATCCTTGTCCAGAAAAAAAAAGTTGAAAACAATCTACTACAACATGAAACGCCGCCTGCAAAGCCGCTAGCCTAGTGCCAGAACACTGAGGAGACCCATAACTGCTAGTTCCTTTCCCTTCATCTCCATGGGCAACAGGAAGGAGCAGAGGTATCTGGGGTGTTCCCGCAGGCATCTGAGCACAGCCTAGGGCCAAGGAATCCAAGAAAACCCTAAATGGGGAGCCTAAGTCTGGGGCCAGGAACCTGCAGAGCTGGACTGCAGGGTCTTAGTCCACCCCAACAGGATGGACTGGGTCTGAAGAAAGGTAAGTGCGATGCTCGCCCGTTGCCCAGCCTCCCGATCCCGGAGACAGCCAGATGCAGCGGGGAGTCAAGTCAAGCAAGCAAGGACTCGGTTTATTGTGCATGTAGCAAAGCCTTTTAAAGCACAAGACCAAGACCGCAGGATTACTGGGGCAGGGCATAAGGACCAAGCAATTACTTAAAAGGTCATTTTACGAGGCGACTTTTTGCAGGACCAGCCATATGTCTGTATACTCATCATCAGTTGTCACCTCCCCTGATGCTGCGCAGCCAATCAGCTTTGGTGGTAAACGACCTTTGGGTACCGCCCACCTTACTTCCTTTGGGCACCATCTTTGAATTGCCTCCTGTGCCTAATTTCCCCCCACTAGATGGCAATTTGCTAGGACAGAGCTGCAGGGTAGGGGGATCATGAGAAAGTAAATGGATCAGAAGTGAGGTCCAGGGAAGACACCAACCCCTAGAGATCCGGTGAAGAAGGGAATTGTGTGTATTGAGAGAGGGTATAGGAGTGAGGGAGGATTAGGGAACACAGTTGTGCAGATGAGTGCTTTCAGTGCAGAGCCAGGGCAGCTAAACTTCATCCTGAGACTGCAATTCAAGGACATACTCCCCTGAGAAAACGGGCAAGAAAGAGACCGCGGTTTGGTGACAAAAACAAAGACCCAATTATCAAAATTGAGGTAGAAAATAGGGCAAGGTCAGAGCTGGGTAACAAGATCAGGTCGGGAGGAACAGTTGCCACAGGGTGCTGAGTCACTGTGACCTGACGCTGAGTCAGCACAAGATTGGCCCTCTTGATTTGTCCCAAAGCCTGGGTGGGACAACGTGTGTGGACGGCAGCAAGAGCAGGAATCTAGGCTTGACATTAAAAGGGCAAAAGCTCCAAGAATCTTGTTCTCAGGGGCTCTCCAGTGAATAGCAGAAGGCAAACTCCTCACTGTTCTTGAAGTCTAATACGAAATGCGCAGCAATAACAAATATACAAAAATACTTCTGCTTCACGCTCACCTGGGGAATGGATTGAAGATAGTGTTTCAGCACGCCCAGATCTTCAATGGGGATAAAGGAGAGCAAGTCAGCTGGATTGAGTAAGTCTGATGCAAACTAAAATCTGGAAGCTAGTCTGTCAGATTGTAAACCATAGGACATTGATGCTTACCTTGATTTGTATTCTACATATCGGGCCTTAATTGGCAGTTTCCTCCCCTCACTCTCTCTAGAAAGTAACTAGACTGCCACCATATGGGTCTGAGACTCTGAGGGGGGTTCAGGTAGGTCCTGTGTGCATTGTGTAGTAACATATAGAGAACACAGAGTATACCACTTAAGTGTAAAATTCAGTGGCATTACCTGTGTTGTCCACACATCAACACCAAGTGTTTTCCTCCTAATAAACTGCACCATGGAGCTTTATACCCCATTTCCCCTACCTCTAGCCCTGATAATCTCTACTTTCTACTCCAGTGGACTTGCTTGTTCTAGATAAGATTCTGGCTATTTCATGCAGTATTTGCCCTTTTGTTGCTTTATTTCCCTTAGCATAATGTTCTGAAGGCTCATCTGGGTTACAGCATGTGTCAGAAGCTGAGTAATATTCTGCCATCTGAGTGTGTGTGTATATCAAATTGTGTTTATCCACTCCTCTGTTGACACATGAGTTGTTTCCACCCTTTGTCTATTGAGAATAATAGTGCTATGGACATTGGTGTACAAGTGTCTATTTGAGTCAGTCTTTTCCATTTTTTGACTGCATGCCTGGGCACGGTCCTATGGTCATTCTGCATCTGACTTTTGAAGAAACACCAAACTGGTTTTTTAAAGATTTATTTATTATTTATTTGAAAGTCAGAGTTACGCACAGGGAGAAGGAGAGACAGAGAGAGGTCTTCCATCCGCTGGTTCATTCCTCAGCTGGTGACAATGGCTGGAGCTGAGCCAATCTGAAGCCAGGAGCCAGGAGCTTCTTCCGGGTCTCCCATGCGGGTGCAGGGGCCCAAGGCGCAGCTGGGTCTCAAACTGGTGCCCATATGGGATGCCGGCACTGCATTTTTTTTTTCTGTTCCAGTAGCTTCCTGAGTCATTTTCTCTCTTCTATTCACACCAGAGTGAGCCTTCTCCCTACAACCGCTGTACAGAGGGCTTGAGCCTCACGACATAGCTGACCTTCCTGAACTGCTCTCCCCCTCGGCCCAGCTGTCTCTGGCAACTCTCCCCATGGCGCTTCATCTCACCCTCCTGTGGGATCAGCCAGGAGAGATCGTGGGGTCCCTCTGCCAGAAGACAGACAAGCAAAGCTGCCAGGAGCCCACAGAGTCTCTGGCCAGAGTCTCCAGTGTTAGTCTAAGGATCGACAGAGAACTGGAAAGCAACAGAATTTGGTAGCACAGGAAGAGCGCCCCAAAGGTGGCTTTACCTGCTACACCACAGCGCCAGCCCCACCAAACTGTTTTACACAGCAGCTGCATCCTTTCACATTCCCTTTAGCAACATACAAGGGTTCTAATTTCTCCACATGCGCAGCAACCCTTGGTATTTTCGGTTTTTAATAATAGCCATCAGAGTAGATGTGCACTGGTAGCTCATTGTAACTTTCAATTTCTGTTTCCCAAATGACTAATGCTATTAACATTTTCCTTGATCTGTTAGCCATTTGTTTATCTCCTTTGAAGAAATGTTTATGCAAATCCTTTGCCTGTTGTAAGATCGGGTTATTTGTCTTTTTGTTGTTGCATTGTAGGAGTTCATTATATATTTTAGATATCAAACCTTCCAAGATATATAATCTGCAGATGTATTTCCATCCTGTAGGTGGTCTTTTCACTTTTTTATTTTATTTTATTTT
Organism: Sylvilagus floridanus; assembly: GCA_949820135.1. Classification (NCBI taxonomy): domain Eukaryota; kingdom Metazoa; phylum Chordata; class Mammalia; order Lagomorpha; family Leporidae; genus Sylvilagus; species Sylvilagus floridanus. The sequence goes on along the minus strand of OX463239.1, from coordinate 17,729,837 downwards.
TTGACAGGCAGAGTGGACAGTGAGAGAGAGACAGAGAGAAAGGTCTTCCTTTTGCCATTGGTTCATCCTTCAATGGCCGCTGCTGCCGGTGTGCTGAGGCCGGCGCACCGCGCTGATCCAAAGCCAGGAGCCAGGTGCTTCTCCTGGTCTCCCATGGGGTGCAGGGCCCAAGCACTTGGGCCATCCTCCACTGCCTTCCCGGGCCACAGCAGAGAGCTGGCCTGGAAGAGGGGCAACCGGGACAGAATCCGGTGCCCCGACCAGGACTAGAACCCGGTGTGCAGGCGCCACAGGTGGAGGATTAGCCTATTGAGCCACAGCGCTGGCCTTTTCACTTTTTTTTTAAAGTTTGATTTTTTTTTTGAAATGCAGAGTGACATACAGAGAGATAGTGAGAGAGAAAGAGGATCATTCCACTGGTTCATTCCCCAAATGCCCACAATTGTGAGGGCTGAGCCAGGCCGAAGCCAGGAACCAGGAACTCCATCAGGGCACCCACATGGGTGACAGAGACCCGATTGCTTGAGCCATCACCTGCTGCCTCCCAAGGTGTGCACGAGCAGGAAGCTGGATTGGAAGCCAAGTAGCCAGATCTCCAGTATAAGGTGCCGGCCTCCCAGGAGGTAGCTTAACCTACTGCACCATAAGACCTGCCCCATGTCTTTTCACTCTTGAAAATGTACTATGATGCACAAAAGTTTTTAACTTACCTAATTGTAAGTCTGTGTTGAACACAACTCAGGGGCCATGGTTTGTAACTGAGCTTGGAAGCAATGACCTCACCTCGGGGCGGCACAGGGAAGCAGGTGAGGAAAGCAGCATGTAGGGGAGGTCTGGGAACCTCGTGTCTGTCACAGAAGGAGCATCCTTATTCCTCGGGGTGTGTGCGAGTAAAGGAACAGCAACAGTAAAGGATACTACACCGCTGTCTATTGAGGTCCACAAAGCGTATTTATTGAGACAAAATAATAAGCCAAAGTGCTCATGTAGGTACTGAAGAAACAAACCGCAGCACATTCAGCTTCTTTTTCTTGAGGTACCAGTACATTTACTCGCTGTCCCAATGAACTATTGTGAGGGCCAACAGAACGCTTGCTGGCCAGCCAGTGGCAAGGGCACGTGTTCAAAGCACACACTTTTGTGTCATTTTAAGAATCCATTGCCAGCTGGTGCTGCCGCTCACTTGGCCTAATCCTCCGCCTGCAGTGCCGGCACCCCGGGTTCTAGTCCCGGTTGGGACACCGGATTCTGTCCCGGTTGCTCCTCTTCCAGTCCTGCTCTCTGCTGTGGCCCGGAAGTGCAGGGGAGGATGGCCCAAGTGCTTGGGCCCTGCACCCCTGTGGGAGACCAGGAGGAAGCACCTGGCTCCTGGCTTTGGATCGGTACAGCATGCCAGCCGTAGCGGCCATTTTGGGGGTGAACCAACAGAAAGAAGACCTTTCTCTCTTTCTCTCTCTCTCTCTCTCTCTCTCTCTCTCACTGTCTAACTCTGCCTGTCAGAAAAAAAAAATCCATTGCCAGGGCTGGTGCTGTGGTGTAGTAGGTAAAGCCACTGCCTGAAGTGCCGGTATCTCATAAGGGCACAGGTTCGAGTCCCAGGTGCTCCACTTCCAATCCAGCTCTCTGCTATGGCCTGAGAAGGCAGTAGAGGGTGGCCCAAGTCCTTGGGCCCCTGCACCCGCGTTGGAGACCTGGAAGAAGCTCCAGGCTTCTGGCTTTAGATCAGCCCAGCTTCCGTCATGGCAGCCATTTGGGGAGTGAACCAGTGGATGGAAGACCTCTCTCTCTCTCTCTCTCGCTCTCTCTCTCTCTACCTCTCTCTGTAACTCTGCCTTTCAAATAAATAAATAAATCTTAAAAAAAAAAAAAAGAATCCATTGCCAAATCCAACTCATGAAGATTTACTCAAGTTTCTTCTAAGAATTTTATTATTTTAGCCCTTATGGTTATTGATAATTTTTGAATTAATTTTTCTAGATGGTAGAAGTTGGGAGTTCAACCTCATTTTTTAAATTAATTATTTATTTATTTGAAAATTAGAATTAGAGAGAGGAAGAAACAGAGAGAGATCTTCCATCTTCTGGTTCACTCCACAGATGGCCACAACAGCCACAGGCCGGGCCAGGCAGAAGCCCAGGAGCCAGCAACTTCATCTGGGTCTCCCATACGTGTGGCAGGGACCAGGCACTTGGACCATCTTCCACTGCTTTTCCCACACCATTAGCAGGGAACTGGATCTTAAGTGGAGCAGCCAGGACTCGAACCAGTGCCCATATGGAAAGTCAACGCTGAAAGCCACCGTGGCTTTACTCACTACACACAATGGCGGCCCTAGTCTCATTGCTTTGCATGTGCAAATCCAGTTGTTCCAGGACCCGTTGTTGAAGAGACTGAATGGACTTTATCAAAACTCAGGTGGCCATGTTGCTTGTTAATGAGCGCAGCATTGAGATTTGCAGGATAGGAAGAGGTGCAGAGTTGGGGGATGGTAATCACCTCACAGCAATGCACATGTCCTTGCTGCTGCCAGGTTACCCACTTACAAAGATGATACGTTTTATGTTGATTTCTAAAAGATCAGCTGAGCTTAGATGTACGTGTCTATTTCTGGACTCAGTTCTGTCCCGCTGACCTACCTACAGGTCCATCCTCATGGCAGTGCTGCCCCATTCTGATTACTGTAGGTTTGTAGTAAGTTTTGAAAAAGGTAAGTGTGAATAGTCCAATTTTGTCCTTTATTTTTAAGATTATTTTGATTGAGGAAATTTCACATGAATTTCAGAAGATTTTTCAGTTCTGTGGAAAGAAAAGGAGTTGGAATTTTGACAAGGACTGTGCTAAGTCTATAGAAAGCTTTCAGTAGTATTGCCATCTTAATATTAAGTCTTTCAATCCATGAACATGGAATATTTTTTAAAATTTAGTTAGATCTTTTTATTTGCATCAAGGCTTTGTAGTTTTTCAGTGCAGGTATTTAAAAAACAAACAAACAAAAATATTTATTCATGTATTTTGAAAGGATTACAGACAGAGAGGCAGAGACAGAGAGATAACTCTTCCATCTGCTGGTTCACTCCCCAGATGCAGCCAAAAGCCAGGAGCCTCTTCTAGGTCTCCCATGTGGGTGGGAGGGGCCCAAACAATTGGGCCACCTTCCACTGCTTTTCTCAGGCCATAGCAGAGAGCTGGATCAGAAGTGGAGCAGCTGGGACATGAACTGGTGCCCATATGGGATGCAGGTGTGACAGGCCGAGGTTTACCCGCTTATGCTACAACACCAGCGCCAATACAGATGGTTTGTTAAACTGTAATCCTTTCCTTGATTTGCTTAGGATGGAACATTTTAGGTCAAATGAGAAAGGAATGAAACTTAGAAAAAGAGTAGTCAGCATTTTATTCATTTTGATGGCACACACTCATGAAAAGATGGATGGGCCACTCAGTATTAACCCGGCATTTATTGATGATTCTGTTCTGAGCCCTGGGCTAGGTGTTTGAGGATTTCAGATTTCCGTAAGCTTTAAATAGTGTAACTATCAGGTATAAATCTAAAAAGTGATAGGTTAATAGGAAGTGCTATAAAGTGGCCTTACCCGGAAAGCTGAAGAATAAAAATGAAGCAAATGAGTACCATGAGGCAGGTTAGGCTGCGAAAGGTGTTAAGTAAGAGGCTTTGCGGGTGGAGTGGGATTTTGTCAGAGCAAAAGGGAAGAGTTGTGGGCAGGTGGTGCAGTGGCTAAGTCACTGCTTGAGATGCCCACATCCCATAGTGAAGTCCCAGCTACTCTGCTGCTAATCCAGCTTCCTGCTAATGCAGCAGGTGAAGGCTCAAGGAATTGAATTCCTGAACGTGTGGGATGTATCTGTTGATACATTCCTTTTAATACCTGATAACACAACTAGAAAATAGTGCCCTTGGGAAAACAGAGTAAAATCTATAAAGTTGGCCAGCGCCGTTGCTCAATAGGCTAATCTTCCGCCTCTGGCACCGGCACACCAGGTTCTAGTCCTGTTCGGGGCGCCGGATTTTGTCCAGGTTGCCCCACTTCCAGGCCAGGAGTGGAGTGGAGGATGGCCCAAGTGCTTGGGCCTTGCACCCACATGGGAGACCAGAAGAGGCACCTGGCTCCTGGCTTCGGATCAGCGTGGTGTGCTGGCTGCAGCGTGCTGGCCACAGTGCGCCGGTAACGGCGGCCATTGAAGGGTGAACCAACGGCAAAAGGAAGACCTTTCTCTCTGTCTCTCTCTCTCACTGTCTACTCTACCTGTCAAAAAAAAATCTGTAAAGTACGTAAGAGTGTTTTATCAATGTTAACTCACTGCTTTTGATCATGTTCTATGGTTATAAGGGAAAAGGTCCTTTTTAGAAGATACACATTGAACTGAAAATTGATCCCTGTTAAAAATAGAGTGAGAATAAGAGAGGGAGGAGATGTACAGTCCAGCACACGCTCACTTGGACTTACCCCTAATGGTAGAGCTAGAAATGTGCCCTGGAATTCCAAATCCATTAAGCTGGCATGTACCAATGCCATCTTACTAGTTAAAGTGATCAGTTCTAGTTCAGAATTGATCATAAAGATAGGATTAAGTGTCAAAGGGATCACATAAACAAGAATATAAACTCATTCTTTTTTTAATCTTTTTTTATTTTTTGTTTATTTTTATTTATTTATTTATTTATTTATTTTGACAGGCAGAGTGGACAGTGAGAGAGAGAGACAGAGAGAAAGGTCTTCCCTTGCCGTTGGTTCACCCTCCAATGGCCGCCGCGGCCAGCGCACTGCGGCCGGCGCACCCCGCTCATCTGATGGCAGGAGCCAGGTGCCAGGTGCTTTAATATGCATTTATTTCAATATGTTTTCTTTCTTTTTTAACTTTTATTTAGTAGATATAAATTTCCAAAGTACAATTTATGGATTACAGTGGCTTTCTCCCTCCCATAACTTCCCACCCACCCACAACCCTCCCATTTCCCGCTCCCTCTCCCATTCCATTCACATCAAGATTCATTTTTGATTATCTTTATATGCAGAAGATCAATTTAGTATATATTAAGTAAAGATTTCATCAGTTTGCCCCCACACAGAACACAAAATGCCAAATACTGTTTGAGCACTAGTCATATCATTAATTCACATTGAACTACACATGAAGGACAGAGATCCTACATGGGGAGTAAGTGCACAGTAACTCCTCTTGTTGACTTAACAAATTCACACTCTTGTTTAAGGTGTCAGCAATCTCCCCAGGCTCTAATCATGAGTTGCCAAGGCCATAGAAGCCCCCTGAGCTCGCCGACTTTGATGTTATTTCGACAAGGCCATAGTCAAAGTGGAAGTTCTCTCCTCCTTCAGAGAAAGGTACCTCCTTCTTTGATGGCCCGTTCTTTCCACTGGTATCTCACTCACAGAGATCCTTCATTTAGGTTTTTTTTTTTTTTTTTTTTTTTTTTTTTGCCAGAGTGTCTTGGCTTTCCATGCCTAAAATGCTCTCATGGCTCTTCAGCCAGATCCAAATGCCTTAAGGGCTGATTCTGAGGCCAGAGTACAAACTCATTCTTACAAAAAGAATTTTTTAGGGGCCAGCACTGTGGTGCAGTGGGTTGACACCCTGTCTTGAAGCACCAACATCCCATATGAGTGCCGGTTCGAGACCTGGCTGCTCCACTTCCAATCCAGCTCTCTGCTGCGGCCTGGGAAAGCAGTGGAGGATGGTCCAAGTCCTTGGGCCCCTTCACACACGTGGGAGACCCAGAGGAGGCTCCTGGCTCCTGCCTTTGGATCAGCACAGCTCCAGCCATTGCGGCCAACTGGGAGTGAACCAGCGGATGGAAGACTTCCCTCTCTCTCTCTCTCTCTCTCTCTCTGCCTCTCTTCTCTCTGTATAACTCTCTGACTTTTGAACAAATAAATAAAATCTTTTAAAAAAAGAATTTTTTTAAATCTAAAATGTTTCTTGGGGCAGCATTGTGGAGCAACTGGTTAAGCATCCTATATGGCTGCTGGTTCAAGTCCTGACTGTTCCATCCCTATCCAACTCCCAGCTAATACTCCTGGGACGGTGGTGGAGGGTGGCCCCTGCACCCACATGGAAGACTGGCTGGAGTCCCAGGCTCCTGGCTTCAGCTTGACTCAGCCCCAGCTTTTGCAGCTAATGGCCTCTCTGTCTTCTCCCATCCTCTGTTACTCCTTTATTAAAACTGAAAGTATCTTTGCATGCACAAAAATCATCTGAAAGGACACTAAACTGTTTATCAGGAACTCCGTCTAAAGAGTACAGCTACTCTACTATGGCCTGGGAAAGCAGTAGAAGATGGCCCAGGGCCGGCATTGTGGCTCAGTGAGTTAAAGCCCTGGCCTGAGGCTCCGGCATCCCATATGGGCGCTGGTTCTAGTCCCAGCTGCTCCTCTTCCAACCCAGCTCTAAGCTATGGCCTGGGAAAGCCGTGGAAGATGGCCCAAGTCCTTGGGCCCCTGCACCCATGTGGGAGACCCGGAAGAAACTCCTGGCTCTTGGCTTCAGATCACTCAGCTCCAGCCGTTGCGGCCATTTGGGGAGTGAACCAGCAGATGGAAGACCTCTCTCTCTGCCTCTCCTCTCTCTGTGTAACTCTGACTTTCAAATAAATAAATAAATCATTTTTTAAAAAAAGAGTAGAGCTAGATGGAGGAAAGGAGGATTTAACATTTATTTTATACATGTCTGTATTGCTTGAATGTTTTATCAAGAGTATTAGTAATTTTGTAATTAAAAATAAAACCAGGGTGGGAGTTCGGCACAGCAGTTAAGATACTGTTTGGGATGCTTTCATTCACATGAGAGTGTCTGGGTTCGAGTTCCAGCTTTGGGAGGCAGCAGGTGATGGCTCAGGTAATTGGGTCCCTGCCACCTACGTGGGAGACTTGGATTGAGTTCCTAGTCCCTGGGTTCAGCTTGGCCCTGCCCCATCTCTTGCAGGCATCTGGGGAGCGGACCAGTAAATGGGAGTTCATGTCTGTCTGTCTGTCTGTCTCTCTCTCTCCCCCCACCTCCTTCAAATAGGTTACATAAATAAAATAAAGATTTTTGCCAGCGCCGCAGCTCAATAGGCTAATCCTTCGCCGGCGGCACTGGCACACCGGGTTCTAGTCCTGTTCAGGGCGCCAGATTCTGTCCCGGTTGCCCCTCTTCCAGGCCAGCTCTCTGCTGTGGCCCGGGAATGCAGTGGAGGATGGCCCAAGTGCTTGGGCCCTGCACCCCATGGGAGACCAGGAGAAGCACCTGGCTCCTGGCTTCGGATCAGCGCGGTGTGCTGGCCACAGCGCGCCGGTAACGGTGGCCATTGAAGGGTGAACCAACGGTAAAGGAAGACCTTTCTCTCTGTCTCTCTCTCTCACTGTCCACTCTGCCTGTTTAAAAAAAAAAAAAACTTAAAAAATAAAATAAAGATTTTTAAGAATAAAACCACAAAAGACATTAAAAAGCAAAAGGCCTGAAAACCTAGCGGTAATCATTGATGGTAAAGGAGCACCTTTCTATTTTGTTTTAAGGTGAGACAGTGATAAGGAAGTAATTTTTTACATCTTTATTGATGTTTTTTCTTTAAACTTATCTTGAAAGGCAGAGAAAGAGACAGAGACAGAGATCTCCCATCTGCTGATTCACTCCCCAAAAGCCCACCACAGACAGCTGGACCAGTCCAAAGTGAGAAGCCAAGAACTCAATCCAGGTCTCAAGGTGAGTGTGAGGGATCCAACTACCTGAGTCTCCCAAGGTGGGCAGTAGCAGAAAACAGCAATCCAGAGTGGATCCTGGCCTGAATTCAGGGACTACAATGTGGGGTATAGGCGCCCCAAGTAGCATCTTAAAAGCCAAGGGTGGCTGGCGCCGCGGCTCACTAGGCTAATCCTCCACCTGCCACACCGGCACCCCAGGTTCTAGTCCCAGTCGGGCCGCCGGATTCTATTCCGATCACCCTTCTTCTAGTCAAGCTCTCTGCTGTGGCCCAGGAAGGCAGTGGAGGATGGCCCAAGTCCTTGGGCCCTGCACCCGCATGGGAGACCAGGAGGAGGCACCTGGCTCCTGAGTTTGGATCAGCGCAGTGCCAGCCGTAGCAGCCATTTTGGGGGTGAACCAAAGGAAGGAAGATCTCTCTCTCTCTCTCTCTCTCTCTCTCTCTCTCTCTCACTATCTAACTCTGCGTGTCAAAAAAAAAAAAAAAAGCCAAGGGCAAAGCTGGCATCCCATGCGGGAGCTGGTTCATGTCTCCACTGCTCCACTTCTGATCCAGCTCCCTGCTAGTGCCCTGGGAAAAGCAGCAGAGTGTGACCCAAGTGCTTGGACCCCTGCCACCCACATAGGAAACCTGAAGGAAGCCCCTGGTCCCTGGCTTCTGCCTGGCCCATCACTGGCTGTTGCAGCCATCTGGGGAGTGTATCAGCAGATGAAAGGTTCATCTACCTACCTATCTATCTATCTATCATCTATCATCTATCTCCCATCTCCACCCCATAACTCTTTCAAAATAAATAAATAAATCTTAAAAAACAAAAACCTGGCCAAATGCCTAACCTGAGAGATATTTTTAAATTAAAGAACAATAAATATTTTATACACACATAAAGATCAGCAATTGTGTGTCATTATTGGTGTTTAATTAGAATTATTTTTTATGACCCTGAGAAACTTTTTTCAGAAACTAGGAGCTCAACAGTCTTACACTGTTATCCCAAACCTGTGCTCCAATCAGTAAGGCAAATCAAAGAAACTCTCTGCATAATTTAAGCTAAAAGCCCACACCTTCACCTTAATTACTGCCTGCATTTTGCCAAAGCTAAGGTTGGTTCTGTTCAGAATGACTTGTGTGGGCTGATATAAAAAAAAAATATAGCCTCTTCTAGTTCCTGTAGCCCAACTGCATGATCAAACTGAATCAAGTACTCTTTAAAATCATGCACTTAAAAAGGAAAGAGAGGGAGAGAAAAGAAGTGCCACTTCATCTTTGTGTGGATGAGAAGGAACATATAAAAATAATATCATTCAAGCAGTACCCAAACTCCTGCCCGTGGCTTCAGAATAGAAAGCCATCTTTTCTGTTCCGGAGAGAGCCAGAGAAGTCAGTGAAGTCATAGAGCAGCACACGATGGGAACTATCTCATGCCAGGCTCAGAAGCTTCATATGAATTTTTCATCCTCCTCTATACTGTTTTCCCCTGCTCGTTCCTGCCACCTGTGATCCCACTGTCGGGGTCCTTCTGATATGTATTAAGGCAGGCAGCTGGTGAGGGGCTGGTTCCTTACATGTGTGCAGGACATTTAGTGCAGAATCAGAGCCCTCTCTGCTAACGGCCTGGATTGTGAACCCCCAAGACTCCACAGAAGAGAGAGGTACCTTGCTCAACTGATCTTACTTCTGATCCATTTAATAAATGAGAGCACGGGGGTCAGCACTGTGGTGCAGTAGGTTAAGCCACTCCCTGCAGTGCCAGCATCCCATATGGGTGCAGGTTCTAGTCCCAGCTGCTCCTCTTCTGACCCAGCTCTCTGCTCTGACCTGGGAAAGCAGTGGAAGATGGCGCAAGTCCCCGGGCCCCTGCACCCGCGTGAGAGACCTGGAGGAAGCGCCTGGCTCCTGGCTTCAGATCAGAGAAGCTCCAGTGGTTGTGGCCATTTAGGGAGTGAACCAGCAGCTGGAAGATCTCTCTCTCTCTCTCTCTCTCTCTCTCTCTCTCTCTCTCTCTCTGCCTCTCCTTCTCTCTCTGTAACTCTGCCTCTCAAATAAATAAATAAAGCTGAACCAAAAGTAAATAAATAATAAATGAGAGCATACTTTTGGCTAGGTCCTTTGTGTCCATGCACAATATTATCTGTTGATGCTTGATGTATTTTTTGTACTAAAATAGGCTCATTATGTAAACTCTGGACATGAGTAGGTTTTTTGTTTATTCTTCTTTAAAAAAAGAGAAAAAAAGCTATAGAAGAAAATCCCTGCTCACAGGTGGAATTTATTTCAGTTTTTAAAAATTCCAAATATTAACCTGAACATAATATATATTTATATATTGTTATATGTAACATTCAATTTAATCTGCTCTATAGTTCAAAATGTATGTAAAGGAGAGAAAAAATATTTTGTAGCTTAAAATGCAAGAAAAGGAGAAAAAAAACTATAGAAGAAAATCCCCAATCACATGTTGGAATTTACTTCAGTTGTTTCAATATGAGAGGCCGGTGCTGGGGCAAAGCAGGTAAAGCCACCATCTGCAGTGCCAGCTTCCCATATGGGCACCAGTTCCAGTCCCAGCAGTTCCACTTCCCATCCAGCTCCCTGCTCATGTGCCTGGGAAAGCAGTGGATGATGACCCAAGTGCTTGGGCCCCTGGCACTCATGTGGGAGACTGAGAACAAGCTCCTGGCTCCTGGCTCCTGGCTTCAGTCTGGCCCAGCTCCTGCTGTTGAGCCATCTGGGGAGTGAACAGCAAATGGAAGATCTCTCTGTCTCTGTCTCTCTGTCTCTCTCTCTCTCTCTGTCTCTCTCTCTTTAACTCTAGTTTTCAAATAAATAAATACATTTTTTAAAAAATTCCATACATGGGCCGGCGCCGTGGCTCAACAGGCTAATCCTCCGCCTTGCGGCGCCGGCACACCGGGTTCTAGTCCCGGTCGGGGCACCGGATTCTGTCCCGGTTGCCCCTCTTCCAGGCCAGCCCTCTGCTGTGGCCCGGGAGTGCAGTGGAGGATGGCCCAGGTGCTTGGGCCCTGCACCCCATGGGGAGACCAGGAAAAGAACCTGGCTCCTGGCTCCTGCCATCAGATGAGCGCAGCGCGCTGGCCGCGGCGGCCATTGGAGGGTGAACCAACAGCAAAAAGGAAGACCTTTCTCTCTGTCTCTCTCTCTCACTGTCCACTCTGCCTGTAAAAAAAAAAAAAAAAAAAAAAAAAAAAATTCCATACATGAAAGTTAAGCATCATATATATTTATATATTGTTATATATAATATTTATTTATAATTATATATTATACATGTTATATATAGCATATTTAATTTAATATATTCTAGAACTTAAAATGCATGTATTTACTCAAAAATCATTTATTTAATACCACAATGATGTTGAAGAAAAAATTTTTTTAAAAAATCTTAAAAAATCGGCCGGCACCGTGGCTCAACAGGCTAATCCTCCGCCTTGCGGCGCCTGCACACCGGGTTCTAGTCCCGGTCGGGGCGCCGGATTCTGTCTCGGATGCCCCTCTTCCAGGCCAGCCCTCTGCTGTGGCCCAGGAGTGCAGTGGAGGATGGCCCAAGTGCTTGGGCCCTGCACCCCATGGGAGACCAGGAAAAAGCACCTAGCACCTGGCTCCTGCCATCGGATGAGCGCGGTGCGCCGGCCGCAGCGCGCCATCCGCGGCAGCCATTGAAGGGTGAACCAACGGCAAAGGAAGACCTTTCTCTCTGTCTCTCTCTCTCACTGTCCACTCTGCCTGTCAAAAAAAAAAAAATCTTAAAAAATCATTTACTGTCACTATTTTCTTGACTTTTTTCTTAAGAAAAGGGACAATAGGAAATCACCTAACTATATTTATCATGCTATAAGATAATAGATTTTTTAAAGATTTATTTATTTTATTTGAAAAATCAGAGTTACAGAAAGGCAGAGAGAGCGGTTTTCCACCTGCTAGTTTACTTCTCAAATGGCCACAATAGCTAGAGCTTCTTCCAGCCTCTTCTGCTGCCTTCCTGGTTCGAGTCCTGGCTGCCCCACTTCCGATCCAGCTCTCTGCCATGTCCTGGGAAAGCAGTGGAAGATGGCCCAAGTCCTTGGGCCCCTGCACCCGCATGGGAGTCCTGGAAGAAGCTCCTGGCTCCTGGTTTGGGATCAGCTCAGCTCTGGCTGTTGCAGCCATCTTGGGAGTGAACCAGTGGATGGAAGACCTTTTTCTCTGTCTTTCCCTCTCTCTGCCTGTAACTCTACCTGTCAAATAAATAAGTAAAATCTTTTTTTTCTTTTTTGACAGGCAGAGTGGACAGTGAGAGAGAGAGACAGAGAGAAAGGTCTTCCTTTGCCGTTGGTTCACCCCCCAATGGCCGCCGTGGTCGGCACGCTGCGGCCGGCGCACCACGCTCATCTGATGGCAGGAGCCAGGAGCCAGGTGCTTTTCCTGGTCTCCCATGGGGTGCAGGGCCCAAGCACCTGGGCCATCCTCCACTGCACTCCGGGGCCACAACAGAGAGCTGGACTGGAAGAGGAGCAACCGGGACAGAATCCGGTGCCCCAACTGGGACTAGAACCCAGTGTGCTGGCGCCGCAGACAGACGATTAGCTTATTGAACCGCAGCGCCATTAAATAAAATCTTAAAAAAAAAAGTTTCTTGAGGCCAGCACTGTGCTTAGTGGGTAAAGTCACTGTTTGCAGTGCTGACATGCCTTATGGGAGCTAGTTGGAGTCCCAGCTGCTTCACTTCAGATCCAGCTCCCTGCTAATGTGCCTGGGAAAGCAGCAGAAGATGGTCAAAGTCCTTAAACCCCTGTACCTTCATGGCAGACCTGGAAGAAGCTCCTGGCTCCTGGCTCCTGGCTTCGGACTGACCCAGTTCCAGCTATTGCAGCCATTTGGGGAGTGAACCAGTGGATGGAAGACTTCTCTCTCTCTCTTTCTGCCTTTGCCTCCCTAACTCTAACTTTCAAATAAATCAATAAATCTTTTTTAAAAAAAAAAAGATTTACTTTTTAAAGATTGATTTGCAAGAGTTACACACAGAGAGAAGGAGAGAGAGAGAGAGAGAGAGAGAGAGAGAGAGAGAGAGAGAGAGGTTTTCCATAAAGAATAATCTATAGGATTCTGATGATTCCATTAACTCTTTATTTATTTGTTTATTTGAAAGAGTTACACAGAGAAGGAGAGGGAGAGGGAGAGGGAGAGAGAGAGAGAGAGAGAGGTCTTCCATCTGCTGGTTCACTCCCCAAATGGCTGCAATGGCTGGAGCTGGGTCAATCCAAAGCCAGGAGCTAGGAGCTTCTTCTAGGTCTCCCCCGTGGGTGCAAGGGCCCAAGGACTAGGACCATCTTCTACTGCTTTCCCAGGCCATAGCAGAGAGCTGGATTGTAAGTGGAGCAGCCAGGACTCAAACCCAGGTCCATATGGGATGCTGGCACTACAGGCGGTGGCTTTACCCGCTACGCCACAGTAGCAGCCCCAATAATAGATTCTTCTGGGCAAATTTGCTAAATGAAGCACAAAAATAATAGAAACTTCTTTCATTAGTCTGTTCAGGCTGCTCCAATGACATATCCCAGACTGGGCGGCTTATAAACCAGGTAATTGTGTTTGTCGGAGCTCTGAATGATGGGAAGTGCAGGATGAAAGCACCAGCAGACACAGCGTCTTGAGGGTCCTGTTCCCTGACAGCCGTCGTCCGCGTGTCCCTCCAGGCCAGAAGGGGGAGCTGGCTCTCTGGGGTCCCCTTTCCCAGGGCGCTAATCCCACTCACCTCACAATGGCCCTACCTCCTAACACCATCACCCCAGGGCTGTTTTCAACATGTGAATTTAGGAGACACAAATGTTCTGCCCATTGCACTTCCTTACAAACACTTCTCTTGTTCTGGCAGCAATAAATTCACCTTCGAGTTGAACTACACTATGTATGCACTCATTTTGGATTTTGTTCTCCCCTGACGCCACTTTATTTCAACAGTATTTAATTTCTGTTAAGGCATGTTCTGAACCAGAGAAAATATTAGAAAAAGATGACTTCACTGAAATACTGCCAGGCAACAGAAACAAATTCTGAATAATTACAATGAAAGGAAGTTCCTTTGTTTATTTACCTCTAGTTAGATCTTGGCAGAAAAATATGTTAGAGTGGCATTTTTAAAAGTTATTAACAATATTCTACAACCAGATAACTATTTTTTTGACAGGTAGAGAGAAAGAGGGAAAGGTCTTCCTTCCATTGGTTCACCCCCGCAAATGGCCGCTGTGGTCAGCACTGCGCTGATCCAAAGCCAAGAGCCAGGTGCTTCTCCCGGGCCACAGCAGAGAGCTGGACTAGAGGAGGAGCAACTGGGACTAGAATCCAGCGCCCATATGGGATGCTGGTGCCACAGGCAGAGGATTAATCAAGTGAGCCACGGCGTCAGCCCCAGATAACTATTTTTAAAGCTGCATTCTATATTCTTTCTTGTCAAAAATATAACCCCAGGTGAATTTGAAATTTAAAAGTTAATGTATGACACCATAAATGTACCAGGAAAAGTGAGTAAATTTCTGTAGTTTTGCATTGTAGAAGTATTTTCTTGATATGAAAGTCTAGTAACCATAAACAGAATGATAAATTAGCTCATCCATAAAAATCAGAATTCTGAAGGGTAAAAATTACTTTAACATTGAAAGAAGAACCAGGAAAAATATTTGTAGTCAACATAACTTTGAAAGAGCTGACTTATTTAATAAATAAAGAGCTCTTATAAATCAAATAAAAACAGTGGTGAAATCAAAGTGGGATATGGGTTGGGAAAAGCTATTTCCATTACTTTTACTCCGTTCTTTGATAAGAACCTAGACTTTTTGCAATCTTATGTAAAGTACTGTGCAATCACAAGTTCAAGGCAAAGTTCTTATCTTTAATCTTTCCAGCAAGATTGCTTATGTTAAGCTCTTCCTATATAGAAATTCTGCTGTTGCCACGAATAAATGACAACTCAATAGAATAGTGGGCAAAGACTATAAATAGGCAATATAAAGCACATGATAAGATTTCCAACTCCAGTCATGGTGGCAGAAAGTTACACTAAAATAATAATGTGATAACCATTTTCCACCTATAAAAAGAGTGAAAATTTAAAAAACTGATGAACCCTGTGTTCCAGAAGGTTTGGAAAATGGGCACTCTCATTTACTATTTACTATTGGAGGAAATGTCAAATGGTACAACTTGGGGAGCTACCTGATATATGTTTTTATCCTTTGATCCAGCAATCCAACTTCTAGAAATTAACACCAGACATATACTTGTCCAAGCACATGAAAATTTTGTATTTATTTAAAACATGTTCATTTTATCTTTTGATAACTGAGAAAAATTAAAAGTAATCCAGGCCGGCGCCATGGCTCAACAGGCTAATCCTCCGCCTTGCGGCGCCGGCACACCAGGTTCTAGTCCCGGTCGGGGCACCGGATTCTGTCCCGGTTGCCCCTCTTCCAGGCCAGCTCTCTGTTGTGGCCCCGGAGTGCAGTGGAGGATGGCCCAGGTGCTTGGGCCCTGCACCCACATGGGAGACCAGGAAAAGCACCTGGCTCCTGGCTCCTGCCATTGGATGAGCGCGGTGCGCAGGCCGCAGCACGCCGTCCGATGCGGCCATTGGGGGGTGAACCAACGGCAAAGGAAGACCTTTCTCTCTGTCTCTCTCTCTCACTGTCCACTCTGCCTGTCAAAAAAAAAAAAAAAGTAATCCAAGTTACTAAAAAGGCTCTGCTATCAAAAAAGAAAGAAAGAAAGAAAGAAAAGATGCATCCATGAATAACCATCAAAGCTATAGCTATTAAAAAGGGAGAGATGAAAGTATAGGTACATACTGAATTTAATATTTAAGGCTGGAGCCGGCGCTGTGGTGTAGTGGGTGAGGCCACTGACTGCAGTGCTGGCATCCCATATGGACACTGGTTCAGGTGCCGGCTGCTCCACTTCCAATCCAGCTCTCTGCTATGGCCTGGGAAAGCAGTAGAGGATAGCCCAGGTCCTTGAAACTCTGCACCCGCATGGGGGACCTGGAGGAAGCTCCTGGCTCCTGGCTTCGGGTTGGTGCAGCTCTGGCTGTTGTGGCCAGTTGGGGAGTGAACCAGCAGATGGAAGACGTCTCTCTCTTTCTCTCTGTGCAACTCTTTCAAATAAAATAAATAAACCTTTTTTAAAAACTACTTTTAAAAATATCTAAGGTATGCCAAATGAAAAGAATAAGGCTTAGACCCAATTATCACATCTGTGTAAAATGATACATGTGTGCGCAAGTGCACATGCATACAAAATATCAAGTGGTTAGAGTGCTTTGGTGGGAAGTGGTGTTACAGGAGAGGGTATGACATTAAGGAAAGGACATTTTTTACTTGAAGTCCTTCTGGAAAGCATGAACATCTTCTCATGCAAAAAAAAAAAGTTATTAAGATGTGTTTTTACCCTGTGCATCTCAAATTCTGGAATATTATCAAAAACTGCAAAGTATGTTTGAATTTTTCCAGAAAAATTAAATTTCACTTCAGGGGAGAAAAGCAGTTGTTTATGCATTAAAAGCAAATCATCTGCCAACTTTATTTAGTTTGACATGTTTTCATGTCCTGTTTACCAAACTAGAAATAAACACTGAATCATAATCAAGTGATAAAATTAGAAAGAAATGCTATTCTGGGATGATGATATGCTAATGACATACGTGCACCATGGTGTACATTGATGGATAAATGCTAAAGAAAAGTGCAGCATTAATCAACACGACGCCGTGGGAAACAACTCACTTCTTGTCAGTTTCTTTCCTGATTGCCCGTTCTCATAGGGTAGAGCAAGTAAGGATCCAAATACCAAGTGTTTATCTCTGGGCAGTCTGAAACTTGGACGCTAATTGTTTCTATAAACTCACTGACAGCAGTTTCATTAAAGGTGGGAACAAAGGAAGGATCAGAAGAAGTTATCCCATTGGTGTTCACTGGGATAAACTTCAATGGAAAGACCTCTTTTGTAGCCATTTTACTGTGTGGGAGTAATTTAGGGCAACAAGTCTGGACCTCCCCCCAAGGAAAGTTGACTCCCGTCTTCTTGAGCTACTACAAAGAGGGGGAAATTACAAGTTCTGTTTTATTCGTTCCTGTATTCTTCAGTCTTTCATTGTTGTATGCATCATTGATGCCTTTTGTTGGTGTTATCTGAGAGGCACAGAGACAGACAAAACTCCCATTTGCTGATTCACTACCCCAAATTTCCATGGGGGCGGGGCTGGCCCAAGACTGGACTCAGGAGCCAAGAACAATTACCAGGTCTACCACACGGGCAGCAGGAACTTAACCACTTGAGCCCTCACTACTGCCTCCCAAGATCTGCGCTAGCAGAATTTGGTGTCAAGAATCCACGTAAGCTGGCGCCACGGCTCAGTTGGCTAATCCTCCACCTGCCACACCGGCACCCTGGGTTCTAGTCCCGGTTGGGGCGCAGGATTCTGTCCTGGCTGCTCCTCTTCCAGTCCAGCTCTCTGCTGTGGCCTGGAAGTGGGAGTGCAGTGGAGGATGGCCCAAGTGCTTGGGCCCTGCACCCGTATGGGAGACCAGGAGAAGCACCTGGCTCCTGGCTTCGGATTGGTGCAGTGCACCGGCCATGGTGGCCATTTGGGGAATGAACCAACGGAAGGAAGACCTTTCTCTCTCTCTCTCTCTCTCCCTCTCTAACTCTGCCTGTCAAAAAAAAAAAAAAAAAGAATCCATGTAGTCCTGTATGGGACACAGGCATTCAGCCTATGGGCTGAACACCTGTCCCAATTCATATTTCAAAAATGTATTGAATATTTTATATGTGCAACTTTGGGAATACAAAGTGAAAATGCCATCCCAAGTCTCAGAGGTTTGTCAGTGCAAGGAAAGATTAATACGAAAAGTGGAGGATTGCCTAACAGTGGAATAAATGGTTTGGACAGAAGGGAGCCCAAAGGAGGGACGTCTCATACAAACCTGAGGGCCAAGAAAAACTTCCCATCAAAGGCAGTGTCTGAGCTGAATCCTGAAGGATGAAGTCTTTCCAGGTCGGGAGAGGCAGCCATGTGCCAAAGCTTAGCAGAGAACTGGAAAAACAGAACATGTGAGGAACTGCCCCCAGTTCATAAGCTCTGAGCAGAGTTCCGAGAGTCACGTGGTAAGGCTAGGGAGAGATGAGCAGACGTGAAGTCATGGGAGACTTGGTTTGCCATACTAAGGAATCTAGAATTCATCTGGAATTCACTCTGATGTTAGGGATTTTAAGCAGGAAGATGACATGATCAGCGTTGGATTTTAGAAAGATGTGTTGGGCAGCTGGGCACTTGGCCTAGCAGTTAAGACACCTGCATCCCACACTGGAACATCTGGGTTCAGTTCCTGGCTCAGCTCCAGCTCCAGCTCCAGCTCTGGCTCCTGCTTCCTGCAACTCCATACCCACAGGCCATTGCAGGAATCTGGAGAGTGAACTAGTGGATGGAAGCTCTCTCTCTGTCTCTCAAAATCTCACCCCTACTCCATTCATTCATTTTTTCTCTCTCTCTCTCCTTCTCTCTCAAATAAAGATGAAAGATTGTGGTAGAATGAGGCGGCCATGCCAAGATGGCCACTGGCAACAGAAACTGCCTGGTAACAGGCTATGATTAGATGGCTTCAGAAACTGCCTGGCAACAGGGTGTGATTGGTTAGGGCACAGACCACCCCTTGACCAGATTGGTTGTCTTGGCTATATAAGCTGCTGTAGCAACTGAAATAAATGAGTCTGCAGGCTGCTCGCCTCTGGCCTGCTTTCACCCGACTCCCGGGGTCTGTGTGGTGACTCCGCGCCTCTTGCCCCCACCATGCTTCTCCTCTCAGAACAAATCAACCTCAACAAAAGATGTCAGATATCAATGTGAAGAAAGAAGGCTAGGTGAGACATATAAAGGGACAGGATAATACTTAGTGTAGAAAAATTAGTGAGGAAGCAGCTGAAGTAACATAGGGGGGACATGAAGTGGGCTTTTGCTTTTGGGAGAACAAACCCAAATAACAGATGAAGACACTGCTCTTTTGATTGGATTCTGATGCCCTGGGAAGGAAGAGGGAGTCAGGCACCAAGGCAATTTGCAGACACCTCCAGCAGTATTGGCCAGGGTCTTGGAGGGAAGCCTAGTACAGGGAGTTGTCCTTGGGACACAAGCTAGGCCACTTGGCCAAGGACATGGGGTTTCCGCCCTGGAGGAGCTCTCTTCCTGCCCATCAAGGAGTCTGAGCCTTTTTTCATTCTGTCCTAGGAAGACCCTGAAGACCTTGTCCATTTTTAAGCAAACTTGGGGCATTGATGCATGAAGGTGTTTGTAGTCATTGGTTTGTTCTGGCAGTCAAAGTACTGCCAGCAAGCAGTACTGCCATCACCCTGACTAAGCTATCTTAATTTTCTGAGAAGGTTACTGGGAGAACAAGACCAGCAGCACTTTAGTTTTAATTTGAAAGACAGAATTACAGAGCAAGAGCGAGAGATGGAGAGAGAGGTCTTCAATCTGCTGGTTCACTTCTCAAATGGCCACAATGGCTGGGGCTTTGCCGGGCCGAAGCCAGGAGCCCAGAGCTTCATCTGAATCTCCCACGTGAGTACTGGGGCCGTAGCACTTGAGCCATCTTTCACTGCTTTCCCAGGTGCATTAGCAGGGAGCTGGATGGGAAGCGGAGCAGCCAGGACCAGAACCAGCACCCATATGGGATGCTAGCAGCTTAACCTACTACGCCACAACGCCGGCCTCAGCACTTCATTCTTGCCAGGCAGTGCTCTCTTGCTGAGTCTCATGGGGATACATTGTATTCCTGTCTCTAAATGAACTGACATCATCCCTTTGCTCTTTTGTCCAAGAAGCTGCTGCTGCTGATTGACATCAGTAACCACACTGCTTCTGCCAGGAGCTGCACCGCTTCTTGAACAACTTTGCTAACACCATCTTTAGTGCCATCTCCAAGTCTTGTAGCCACCTGACTTCTGAACTCTGGATAAAGACAATATTCACCAGGTCTCTCTCCCAAAGATTTGCTAATCATAGACACCCATGTGACAGTGAACACAGGACTTTCTGACTGATGGAATGTGAAAGGAAGAGGGAGGGAGGACTTGAGAATAACGATTTCTGGTCTCCAGTTCGGGCTCCTGAAAGGACGTCTGTCTGAGTAATGAGAGCTATATGGCATGGGGCTGCTTTTCCAGAATTTGAATATAGGGCCCGACATCGTGTATCGTAGGTAAAGCCACTTCCTGCAGTGCTGGTATCCCATATGGGCGCTGATTCCAGTCCTGGCTGCTCCACTTCTGATCCAGCTCTCTGCTAATGCACCTCGGAAAGCAGTGGAAGATGCCCCAAGTCGTTGGGCCCCTGCATTCTTGTAGGAGACCCAGAAGAAGCTCCTGGCTCCTGGCTTCAGATTGGCCTAGCTCCAGCCATTTGCAGTCATATGGGGAGTGAACCAGCAGATGGAAGATTTCTCTCTCTCTCTCTCTCTTCTCTGTAATTCTGCCTTTCAAATAAATAAATCTTTTTTTCAAAAATATTTTGAATATGTTGAATTTAAGGTGATTGTAAGATGTCCACAAAAATGATCAATATGTCATTAGATAATACAGGTTTTAATCTCAAGCAATATGTCTAAACTGAATGTATAGATTGTTGGCAAGTACAGTGTGTTATAGTCATGCAGATAAGATGTTAAATGAAGCTATGGGAAATGAATAGTGAGGAGTCAGTAGGGGTGAGACATGAGACAAATATAGAATAGTAGAGAATAACAAATTATGATATTAAGAGATAAATAGGATAATAGAAGACTCCAAAGATATATCCATACCATATGTGATAAAACAAGAGAGAAACATAGAAGGTAAGGGAAGAGAACATTTCAAGGTGAGAGCAATCAACAGTTTGAAAACAGAAATAAGTCACATGCATCAAAAATGGAGGTGTTTCCGTTGCATTTAGCAAAAATGAAAATTTGGCAAGAGCAATCTTGTGCAGACTGAAGAATCCAGACTGCAAATAGTTAAGAAATAGTGGGAGGTCAAAAAGAAGAGGCAATTAATATAGACAACTCTTTCAAGTGTAGTTGAGTAGGAAAGAGGGTGGTCTCTAGAGGGGAACATACAGTTGAGGGAGGATATTTTTTTGAAGATTTATTTATTTATTTGAAGGACAGAGTTACAGAGAGGCAGATGCACAGAAAGAGAGATCTTCCATCTGCTGGTTCACTCCCCAGATGGCCGCAACAGCCTGAGCTGCATTGATCCGAAGCCAGGAGCCAGGAGCTTCTTCTGGGTCTCCCATGAGGGTGTAGGGGCCCAAGGACTTGGGCCATCTTATACTGCTTTCCCAGGCCATAACAGAGAGCTGGATAGGAAGTAGAGCAAATGGGACTTGAACCGGCACCCATATGGGATGCAGGTGGCGGCTTTACCCACTATGCCACTGCACCGGCCCATCTTTTTTTTTTTTAATATAAAAGCTGTTGGTGAGGAGAAGAAGCCAGTTATAACAGAAGAAGCATAGTTACTAAAGAGATGTGGGAGATTAGGTCCAGAGCCCAGTTGAAAGGATTCGCTTTGAACTGAAGAAGGGAAGTGTCCTCAAGTGCAGACATTTCTTAGAGAAATCCACCAGGCCATGACAACTTCTGATACACAGCTTCCTTGTACCAGAGTTCCAAATCACATGGACAGCAGGCACTTTTTAAAATAATGTATTATTTATTTAAAAGGCAGAGTAAGAGAGAGGAAGAGGCAGAGAGAGAGAGAGAGAGAGAGAGGGCTTCCGTCCACTGGTTCACTTCCCAGATGGCCGCAACGGCTGGAGCTGCACCAATCTGAAACCAGGAGCCAGGTGCTTCTTCCAGGTCTCCCATGCAGGTGCAGGGGTCCAAGCACTTGGGCCATTCTTCTGCTGTCCCAGGCCATAGTAGAGAACTGGATTGGAAGTGGAGCAGCCAGGACTCGAACCAGCACCCATATGGGATGCCAGCACTGCAGGCAGCAGCTTTACCCGCTGCGCCACAGCACTGGCCCCCAGCAGGCATTTCGAATGCTGAGATGGGACTGGCAAACCTTCTTCCTAGGCTGAGCCATTCTGCTTCCTTTGACAACTGTCACATCTCCTAAACTCAACATCCAAAGAAAGGTTAAAAACAACTCTTTTGAGCTTCTTTATCTAAAAATGTTTTGCTGCTATTGAATTATAATTTAGATATAGTAACATTCACTGGTTTTATGTATGAAACCCAGTGATTTTTAGTGAATTCACTGAGTTGTGATGCCAGAGCCATAATCCAATATTAGAATAGTTCTGTTGCCCAGTGATACTCCTAATGCTCACTCAGAGTTAATCCCCATTCTCCCCCTTGACCCAGGAAAGTGCTGATCTGCTTTTTATCTCTGGAGATTTGGCTTTTGATGAAACATCGTATAAATTGCGTCATATATCTACCATCCTTTGTATCTGACAACTTTCACTCAGGGTGATGATTTAGCGGTCTATCCATGTTGGAGCAGTTACCAGTAGTTCATTCCCTTTGATGGCTTGATTGTATGACTGTGTCGTATTTTGTTCATCCATTCACAAGTTAATGAACATTGTTGCTTCACTTTTGTGTCCACCTTTGTTTCTGAATTATAGGGCATACACTGGAGGTTTTCAATTTCCCTCTCCCTGTGCCTGCTGACAACTTTACAATGGATGCCACATCATCTTCCCTAAGAATGCAAGATTAGGCTTTGCCGACTTTTATTTCATTTTATTTGAAAGGCAGAACCAGAGAGAGAGAGAGCAAGAGAGTGAGAGTGAGAGAGAGAGAGAGAGAGAGATCCTCCATCTGCTGGTTAACTCCCCAGATGGCTGCAATTGTTGGGGCTGGGCCAGGCCAAAGCCAGGAGCCAGAAGCTTCATCTGGGTCTCCACATGGGTGCAGAGGCCCAAGGACTTGAGTCATCTTCCACTGATTTCCCAGGTGCATTAGCAGGGAGCTGGTTTGGAAGTGGAGCAGCCGGGGCTCAAACCAGTACCCAAATGGGATGGCAGCATCACATGCAGCAGCCTAACCCATTTTGATGATATTAGGCCACAATACCAGCTCTGATTTTGCCAATTTTTAATGCCTGATGAAGATGAAGACATTCTTATTAGACTCAATCATTAGAGCAATGCATCTCAATTATTTCAAACCGCTGACACGTTTAGCAGAACCCCTACTCCACGAAAGTATACCTCACACACTCCTGGGCTTAAGTGTTTCTCCCAAGGCTCTTGTGTTGGAAACTAAATCCTCAATGTAATAGTGTTGGGAGGTGGAGCCAAATAAAAGCCGATTAGGTCATAAAGGGCTATGCCCTCATAAGTGGATCAATGCTGTTCTCTGAGGAGAGGGTTAGTTACTGCAAGAGTGGATGTGTTGTAAAAGCAAGTTTGGCCCTTCCTGTTTTTCTTCTGCCATCATGGGATGACACAGCACAGAGGGCCTCGCCAGATGCAGCACCATGCTCCTGGACTTCCCAGCTTGCAGAACCATAACCACACACACTCCTGTGGTCTGCAAAATGTCCAGACTGTGGTTTTCTGTTATAGTAGCAAAAAGTGCACTACAGTAAGCCCAGTTGCTGCCACGATAAAAAAAAAAAAAAAGCATCACAAAACTATTAATCACAGTAACAATAAGGAACACAACAAATGCTACCAGAAAATAATAGGGAGAATGGTTCTGTTTTAGAGAACTCCACTGGGAAAAATCACATCAAAATCTCTTATGCTGGAGTGGGTTTTTGGCACAACTATTAAGACAGCACATGAGACGCCCACATCCCTTGTCAGAATTCCTGAGTCTGAGTCTGGTTCTACTCCTGACTGCAGCTTCCTGCTAATGCCCACCTTGGTAGGCAGCAGGTAGTGGCTCAAGTACTAAGTACTGGGGTGTTTGCCACCCACATGGGATACATGGATTAAGTTCCTGTCTCGCAGCTCTGGTCTGGCCCAGCTCTGGCCATTGCAGGAATTTGGAGAACAAACCAGAGGATGGGAGCTCTCTCTCTCTCTCTCTCTCTCTCTCTACCTCCTTCCTTCCCTCCATCACTTACTCACTCCCTGGCTTTCAAAGAAATAAAATAAAAAGTAAACTTTTAAAAAATGTTTATGCCAAAATAGTAATGACAATGTTTTCCTGATTTAACATTGGCCAATATGCACTGAAGCTCATGGACAATGAGCAACCCACTCAGTACAACTTCGAGTGCTGTTCTTCTTTTTTTTTTTTTTTTAAAGATTTTATTTATTTGAGAGGTAGAGTTATAGACAGTGAGAGGGAGAGACAGAGAGAAAAGTCTTCCATTGCTGGTTCACTCTCTAGATGACTGCAATAGCCGGAGCTGAACTGGTCCGGAGTCAGGAGCCAGGTGCCTCTTCCCTGTCTCCCATGCAGGTGCAGGGGCTCAAGCACTTGGGCCAGCTTCTACTTCTTTTCCAGGCCATAGCATAGAGCTGGATTGGAAGAGGTGAAACTGGGGCTAAAACCGGAGCCCATATGGGATGCTGGCACCACAGGCAGAAGATTAACCTACTGTGCCACGCCGCCAGCCCTGAGTGCTATTGTTCTTGAAGTTGAGAATTATCACAAATAATTATGTAGCACAAGAAGTGATTCAACCTTGTTAATTGTGTTTCAATTTTTTTACCTTTTTAATTTTTAAGAAATATTTATTTATCTATTTGAAAGTTACAGAGGGAGGGAGAGACAGAGACAGAGAGAAAGATATCTTCCATCTACTGGTTCACTCCCCAGATGGCCGCAACATCAGGACTGGGCCATGCTGAAGCCAGGGGTCAGGAGCTTCTTCCAAGTCTCCCACATGGGTGGCAGGGGACCAAACACTTGGGCCATCTTCTGTTGCTTTTCTCAGGCCATTAGCAAGGAGCTGGATAGGAAGTGGAGCAGCCAGGACATGAACCAGCGCCCATATGGGATGCTGTCGTCACAGGCAGCATCATTACATGCCGTGCCACAATGCCAGCCCCCTTTGTATTTATTTTTTACTTATTTATTTTAAAGTTTTATTTATTTATTGGAAAATCAGAGGGAGAGAGAGAGAGAGATTTTCCATCTACTGATTTACTCCCCAGATGGCTACAACAGCCAGTACTGGGTCAGGCTGAATCCAGGAGCTTTATCTAGGACTCCCACATGGGTGGCAGGAACGCAAGCACTTGGGCCATTTTCCGCTGTTTTTCCCAAGCCATTGTCAGGGAGATGGATCAGAAGTGGAGTAGCAGGGACAGGAACCAGCACCCGTATGGGATGCCCATGTCATAGGCAGCGGCTTTACCTGCTATACCCACTACACCAGCTACACTAAAACACCAGCCCCTTAACTTTTATTTTCAAATACACAAAAGTATACAAACCAATGTAATAACCCCCTGACTAGACATCACCTAAGTCCACAACCGTCAACTCTTGGCCAATCTGTTCAAACTCACTAATCTCCCTCCTCAAATTACTTTGAAGTAAATCTTGAACATCATGTCATTTCATTCATAAACGTTTCATCATGCAACTCTAAGATGGAGTTCTTTTCTAACATGACCACAATATCAGGATCACAACTACAGCTAAAATATTTTAACAAGTGCATAAAACAGAATTTCGAGCCGGCGTTTCTGTTATTTGAACTTATTAATTAAAGAAATGAGCTCCAAAGGTAAACAGTCGCTGTCTGATAAGGACTTGGAGAAGAAAGGCTTAGCGCACAACCTCGGTGATCGTTCCAGGCTGGGAGTGAGGACAAAAGGATGCAAACATAAGCCTGGAAAACGTATGCCTTACGGACATTAAAAGCTCACTCCTCTTTCTGGCTATGAAATGACTAAATTAACTATTTGCAGCTGAAGTGTGTGGGATCATTTTCAGAAGATGGGCTATCTTTCCCTCACTGAACATATTGATTAGAAGCAGAATCTACACTGTCTGGGAATGGTTTCTCTGCAGCAGAACAAATCACACCCTTCAATGCGCTGTTTAATTTTAGATACATCTTATCACATTTATTTCAAAGGATCGGCTCCAGAATTTTTCCCCTTAAGGGTTCCTGATGTCCACATTTATACTTTTGCCGTCAAAATTTATAATTTAGCTGTGTGCAATAACAGGAAGAGTAATTCCAAATTTTGTCACATACTAGTAGTTTGACCTCCTACAAATTGCTTAACCTCTGTGAATGGGGATTGTTTTTCAACTGTTGACTAATGAGTATTTGTGAGGATTTCATGAGATATTGTGTCTGCACATATAATCAAGAAATTATTATTGTAAACAAAAGATGAATTTTCTGCAATAAATCTGTATGACTTGTCACAGATTCCCTAACAATAGCCTTTTCTTTAGCACTGTATCCCACTGACGCCTCAGCAAGACCATAGTACATACGGATCAATATCTAAGAAATAGTGTGCCTGCTATCATTGCCTTAAAGGTAAATGAGAACTTAGAGTAACAGGACTATAACTGATGGAGACCCTTAGATCATTCTATTTTGAATCTGTTTTTAAAATCAGGTCAATTTAACCATTTTTATTTATCCCATCCTCTCAGAATAAAATGTAAGACTTTTGGTTCACATGAACAGAAGAAAATGATGAGTAAAAACAAAAAAGTCTCCTTCCCTCATCCTAGCAACAATAAAAAGAAATCCAGATCTTTGGGGTCAATTCTAAACCTGACCTTGACCTAAGGTACGAATGTAGGGAAATCAGAAGAGTTCTATTTTTGTCCACCCATTGGTGTGCATAACATAAAAATCTTTTACAACAGAATATAAGTGAAATAAATTCTAGGTCTAGCAAAAACTATATGCTTGATAAGTGGCTTATTAAATTATTATTAAGTATTTTGTCCAATTTTTCCTTCCTTTACAAGTGTAAATATATTTTGAGTAACTGATCCCGTGTTTGATGGTTCAGAAACTCGCCATACCTCATGATGAGCAGTAAATTTTCATTATGTAGTTCTATAGAGATGAAGAGTGTGATAAATCATCCCAGATGTGTCCTGACCTTAGCATAGTTCCTAGTCCTGTTTGCTGATGAATTATTTCTCTTTCCTAAAACAGGACACACCATCATAATTCCAACTGCTTGTGAGTTCTAGTTCATTATTTGAAGTTTTATTACAATGTGTCATGAACACTCATAAAACGTGGCGTGAAATATTCTGTGAGAGGTCAGCTTCAGAAGTACTGCTGTGGCCAATCATCTAGATGGATGGCTGCACATTCAGACTCGACAGCAGTGGCCAGCTGTCCCTTGCCAGCTGGCTTCAAGGTGAGCCAGGAGCCACTCAGCTGGCCACCTTTCCAGTGCTACTGTTGTCCATTGAAAAAAACTGCTAAGCGTCCACTCTGTACTCAGACCTCTCCAGGTCTGCACAGTCCCTGCACTCAGAGTGGAAACACAGTAAATAAGGGATTAATTTACAGTAAGAGCGATTAGTCACTTGTCAAATATTTTTCTAGAACCTAGTATGTGCCAGGTGCTCTGTTAGACTTGAATATACGATAGTGAACCAAATAGACAAAGATGGCTGCCCTCATGGTGCATGTATGCTCATGCGCTACATACATGCACAGGATGACATGCAAGCCCAGATGAGGAAGATCTCAATAGACCAGTGGAGCAGGGCTCAGGGAAGGCTTTTCAAAAGAGGTGATACTTCAGCAGAATTGGAAAGGCAAGGGGGAGGCAAGGTAAAGGAGGCATTCTAGGCCTCATATGGGAGGTGTAAGGAAGCCAGAGACATTCAGGAAGCTACTGGCAGGTTAATATGGCTACTGCTTTATCAGAAAACTGCAGAGTGTCACGGAAATCTTTTCAGTGAAGAGAGTCATGGTTGTATGTACAGTTCAGAGGGAGTGGTGCGTTCTGTCTGCTGTGCACACTGTGGACCATGGAGAGGCCAGAGAGACCAGTCAAGCAGCTGGTGACACAATTTTGATTACAGAGTGAGAATAAAGAAGGTAAAATTCATAATCAACAGCCTGGAGACTCTACCAGGACCAGTGAGTGCTTTGTAACCAGGACAGAAAGGAAAAAATGGAGTGAGAGGGGCCCAGAAGACTTGTGCTGTAATACAGTCCCTGTCTGTGTCCGTGGCTTCCCAATTTATGGATTCAACCAACCTTGGATCTACAATATTTGAAAATAATTTTGCTTCTATACTGAACAGGTGCAGACATTTGCCTTGTCATTATTCTCTGCAAAATGCAGTACTGCTTCCAGAGTGCTTACGCTGTAGCTATCTGGAGAGGAATGCCCATAGATAGATACTAAGGGAAAACTGTAAACTTCTGACCATAAATGCAACTGCATGACCAGAGGTGCTGATGAAGCATCTCCACCAAACAAGCACAGAAGAGATTGCATGGTGCATTCACAAAGGCTAAGATTAGGTCAACTTCCCAGCCCAGACCCACATCAGTTTCTGAGTCAAAGAAGGTGAGTTATTCCTGGAGACAGCAGGTGGTTGTTAGTTCCAAAGAGGGCTTTGGTGACTAAGAATGAGCAGTTCATCAACAGAGCTTGCACGTGTCGTCACTTTGGCAGGGTCATTGCAGCGAGAATGGGGTAGAATAGGCTGTGTCTGAGAGAAAGGGGCAGGAACAATCCAGGGCTTCTGTTGTGCTATTTCCTTTGCCTCTGGGAACAAAACCCTAGTTTTCTGTTGAGAAACCACATGTCTCCCACTCTCAGTCATTCAGTGCTTGTGGGGCCTGAGCCCACCCCGACAGGGGCAGGAGGCCTGGCTAACACGTGGGCCTCACTTCTCTGCTCGTGCTTCAGGGGTGAGACGGACTGAAGCAGAGCCACTCGGCCTCAGGAGTGGGGCGACAGGGGAGAGAAGCTGTCTCTCTTTGGTGTGGCTAAATCGGTAGGTGCATAGCTGGGATTTCTGGGAGGTGCATCGCCCTCACAAGAAGAGAGCCTGCCTGAGAAGGAAGCCAACTGCAGGGAAAACGGAGCACAGAGATGGAGAGATTTGGATCACACTGAGCTCAGGATCCCGCCATGCCTGATGTCCCAGTCTATTCCTGGGTTTTCGGCTACGTGAGCCGGTTTCAAGTTTGGCTTCTGCTACGTGCAGCTGAAGGAATCCTTTTTTGCCTCACAGATGGCAGGAGAATTCGTCCTCCTGTATTTCCTGAATGAGTACTATTCTATTCTGTCTTCTTTTCTCTCTTGCCTTTTCTCTTTCCTCTCGCCACATGGGAACAGCCTCTTGGAGGGCCCAAGGGGATAGCTTTTCTAGTTCACATCCTGACACCCCACAGCTTGGGATAAAGTCCTGAAGAAGTTAGCCTCCCACAAGAAAACCAAAACAAACAAATTCTTTTCTTGTAATTAATATGAGAATATTTTCAAAAGTTCATGGGAAATTTGAATGAAAAGGTAAGTTTACTTTGGTTGCCAATTCTTTTTTTTTTTTTTTTTTTTTTTGCATATGCCTGCATACCAACGATCTTAAATATGCCCATAGCAGGAGTCATGGACAATGCATATTATGAAAAACTATGTGTATATATATTTAAAAAAACTTTTGCACCAAAATAAACTTATCTTTTAACTCATTTTTCCATGAACATTTAAAAATATGCTCAGTGACTGTCCTCTAACTCAGAAAACAGTTGCAAAGCAAAGATGTCATGAAGCATGCGCCTTGCTGACCAGGGCGGTGCACTGTGACTGTGCAGTCACCAGTAGATGGCAGTACCGAGGGTTGTTTCACTGTATTGCTTTGCTGTTCTTCCAGCCGTTTTTTCCTCACCCCTAGAACATGAGCTGGCCTTGTAACTTGCTTTAACTAATAGAATGAGACGGGACTGATGGGTGACTCCCAAGCCTCGGCCTTAAGCAACCTTGCACCTTGGGCTTTCCGCCTTTTGGTGTGCTCCCAGCATCAAGTACGGAAACTAGGTTAGCGTTTCAGAGAGGGAGAGGTAAGCAGAAGACAGGGGCTCTGCTGAAAGCTGCTACCTTCTGCTAGAAATGTGACTGGGGCCCTCTTGGGCCAGCCAGCCCCCAGCTGACCCTGTGAACTGAGTGCAAACACACGAGTGGGATCAGCTGACACTATGTGGAACATAAGAAATGCCAGGTGTAGCCCAGTATAAATTGTCAACACAAAATCATGAGTGGATAAATACTGGTTGTTTTTAAACCACTAAATTTTGGGGTTATTTGCTAGAGAGCAACAGACAACAGATACAATGATTTATACAAAATATTGGCCTCAAAATTTGTTCCTGGAGGGAACTCTGCTGTGATGAAGTCAGAGAGACTGCGTTTACCCTCCCACCTAAAACAACTAGACAACAGGACATATGTAGAAAACATTTGTCAGCCATTGAACAAGAGGCAAGACAGAACAATGATGGCAGACAGATGAAAAGCCATGGAGGTCCTGTGACTGCCCACATGTGTGGTCTGGAGGTTCTAGAGTGCAGCACAAGGAGGGGAATCCAAGGTGCTCCCAGTGGGGCTGGAGTTGTGATTTTGGAAGGCTGAGTCAGACACAGTTCACATAGGGTCGTATCGCAGAGAGAGCTGCATGGAGAGGAAAGGGTTTTACACACGTGTGCACGGTGGAAGGGAGGTGGGAAGTATCTGTGGCAATCTGCACAGGATTTTCCTTGAATGTTCAGCTGCATACATGTAGCTACTCAGGGCTGGGAAAGAAGCACCAGAAAAGAGGAGACAGCGATGGAGTAATTCCCTGAAGCTGTCATGTAGCTGGGAAGGGTTTGTGTTCCCACCACCCAGAAATGAAAAACCTTATCATATAAAGGGCATCAGGAAAAATACTCAGAGGGATCTTGCTTCATTAGCAGGACAGAATTAACCATAGACTAAAGGATGCTCTGGTCCCACCAACCAAAGCAGTTCCCCACAGGATCAAATTATTTTTGAGATACTTAATTGCATATCAGAACCAAGCTCAAGAATACTTTCTTAAAGATTTATTTATTTATTTATTTGAAAGGCATGGTTGGCGGGGGTGGGAGAGATAGACACAGAGAGAGAAAGAAAGAGAATCTTCCATCCATTGGTTCACTCCCCATATGGCCACAATGACCAGAGCTGGGCCAGCCTGAAGCCAGCAGCCAGGAGCTTCTTCCAGGTCTCCTATGTGGGTGCAGGGGCCCATCTTCTGTGGCTTTCCCAGCTTTCACAACTATAGCTCGTATGTTAGAAAAAGGTACAGGAAAACCTGAGCAAGATGAAGTGCTAAGATTAAAAATACTATGTTAAGATGAAAATATAGGCCAGCGCTGCGGCTCGCTAGGCTAATCCTCTGCCTGCGGCGCCAGTACCCCGGGTTCTAGTCCCAGTTGGGGCGCTGGATTCTGTCCCGGTTGTTCCTCTTCCCCTCCAGCTCTCTGCTGCGGTCCGGGAGTGCAGTGGAGGATGGCACTGTACCCGATGGGAGACCAGGAGAAGCACCTGGCTCCTGCCTTCGGATCAGCGTGGTGCGCCGGCCACAGCGTGCTGGCAGCAGTATTGTAGGGTGAACCAATGGCAAAAGGAAGACCTTTCTCTCTGTCTCTCTCTCTCACTGTCCACTCTGCCTGTCAAAAAAAAAAAAAAAAGATGAAAATATATTAGATGGGATTAATAACAGACTAAACACTGAAAAGTAAATATTAATGGACCTAAAGGCAGAAAAAAGTTAAATACCAGTTGAATAAACATAAGAATTATTTTAAAAAGTGAGAAATATAATTAAAAAAGGAAAAAGAGCAAAATATCAGTGGGCTATGGGAGAACATCAGATATTCCCCTAATCTAGATGTATGTGGAATCCCCAAAGGGAAAGGGGGCAGTATAGAAAAATTATTTGAAGAAACGAATGTAAAAAGTATTCCCAATTTGATGGGAACTATAAATTCACAGATCCAATAAGCTCAATCAGTCTGAACTATAAGAAACTGTACCATATGACAGTTATAAACTTATAAATGTATAAACTTATAAAAATATAAGACTGTTTACACCAAGGCACATAATGATCAAATTGCTTTAAACCAATGACAAAGAGAACATCTTAAAAGCAGTCAGAGAGAGGCCGGCGCTGCGCCTCAACAGGCTAATCCTCTGCTTTGTGGTGCTGGCACACCGGGTTCTAGTCCCGGTCGGGGCACCAGATTCTGTTCCGGTTGCCCCTCTTCCAGGCCAGCTCTCTGCTATGGCCCAGGAGTGCAGTGGAGGATGGCCCAAGTGCTTGGGCCCTGTACCCGATGGGAGACCAGGAGAAGCACCTGGCTCCTGGCTTCAGATCAGCACGGTGCGCCGGCGGCGGCGCACCAACCGCGGCAGCCATTGGAGGGTGAACCAATGGCAAAAGGAAGACCTTTCTCTCTATCTCACTGTCCACTCTGCCTGTCAAAAAAAAAAAAAAAAAAAAGGCAGCCAGAGAGAAAAAACAAATATCTTGCAAAATATCTTTCAAAAGCAACAATGAAATAGATTTTTTTCCTGACATACAAAAGCTGAAAGAATCTGTGGTAAAACCATAGTTCTTCCCTAACATGTGTTTTCCATGAATGTTTTGAAAATCTCTTGTATACATGAATTTCAGGTCTTTGCATGCTCACATCCTCCTACTGTTAACAGAAGTCCCTCAGGTAGAAGAAAACTGATACCAAATAGAAATTCAGCTCTTCATAAAGGAATGAAGATTATCAGAAAACTTTGGTACACATTTAGGTAACAAAATAAGTTGATCTTATTTTTTTAAATCCCTTCAAAAATGGTTATTTTTTTCGTTACAATTTCAACTAATTTTTGCAATTGTTATAGGGAAACAGAACCATTTAAGTGGTAAATGTTTTGTAAGTATTCCCATGGCCTAAGTATTCATTCTACTTTTTACTTTATTCTCCCCTACAATTTATAAACCTCCAAATGTCTTCATACATTCCTTTAGGGCCATTTCTTTTTTCTTTTTTTTTTTTTTTTTTTGACAATTAGAGTTACAGACAGTGAGAGAGACAGAAAGAAAGGTCTTCCTTCCATGGGTTCACTCCCCAAATGGCCGCTATGGCCATTTGGCCATTTGGCCATATGGCCGGAGCTAGGCTGATCCAAAGCCAGGAGCTAGGCGCTTCTTCCTGGTCTCCCATGCGGGTGCAGGGGCCAAAACACTCGGGCCATCCTCCACTGCCTTCCCAGGCCACAGCAGAGAGCTGGACTGAAAGAGGAGCAACCGGGACTGGAACTCAGCACACAGATGGGATACTGGCACTGTAGGCGGAGGATTAGCCAAGTGAGCCACGGTGCCCACCTAGGCCACGTCTTTAAAAAAAAAACCCTATAGTAGCACTTAAAAAAAAAAGGATTTATTTATTGGAAAGGCAAAGTTACAGAGAGTCAGAAGCAGAGAGAGAAATCTTACATCCACTGGCTCACTCCCCAAATGGCTACAATGGCCAGAGCTGAGCTGATCCCAAGCAAAGAGCCAGGAGCTTCTTCCAGGTCTCCCACACAGGTGCAGGGGCCCAAGGACTCTGGCAATCTTCTACTGCTTTCCCAGGCCACAGTAGAGCTGGATTGGAAGTGGAGCAGCTGGGACTTGAACCAGCACCCATATGGGATGCTTGCACTACAGGCAGCAGCTTTAACTGCTACACCACAGAGCCAGGCCTATAGTACCACTTTTTAAAAGAAAATGTGGGGGCCGGCGCTGTGGCGTAGTGGGTGAAGCCACCGCCTGTACTGCTGTCATCACATACGGGTGCCAGTTCGAGTCCCAGCTGCTGCACTTCCAATCCAGCTCTCTGCTGTGGCCTGGGAAGGAAGTGGAGGATGGCCCAAGTCCTTGGGCCCCTGCACCTGCGTGAGACCCGGAGGAAGCTCCTGGCTCCTGGCTTCAGATAGGCGTGCAGCCCCAGCCGTTGTGGCCAACTGGGGAGTGAACCAGAGAATGGAGGACCTCTCTCTCTCTCTCTCTCTCTCTCTGCCTCTCCCTCTCTCTTTGTACCTCTGACTTTCAAATAAATAAATAAATCTTTAAAAAAGAAAATATGTACTCATGAGTGGTTGAAAAGTTATATACCTACAGGGCTATATTGTTTAACTTGTCAAAAACAGTATGTAAGCATCAGGTTATTTTAATAAAGGATCTTTTGATTATAGGGATAGTAGAGGAAGAAATATTTGAAAGTTGAAAAGACTCAAGTTGAATTTTTTTTTTCCTTGAGAGTCAGAGAGAAAGAGAGCAAGCTCCCATGTGGTAGTTCACTCCCCAAAAGCCCACACCAGCCAGGGCTGTGCCAGGCTGAAGCCAGGAATCTGGAACTCAATTTGGGTCTCCCACATGGGTGGAAGGGACCCAAACACTTGAGCCATCCATCAGCTGATGCCTCCCAGGGTGAGCATGAGCAGGAAGCTGGGATCAGAAGTGGAGCCGAAACTGAGAGCCAAGCCCTCCAGTGGGGGTTGTGTACATCATAAGCAGTGTCTTAGCCGTTTTGCCAGATGCCCGCCCTGAAGCCTAAGTACTTTTTGTATGACATTTAAGATGCCCATTCTTTTTCAGTCCACTTTTCTGCATCATATTCTTTTCTAGTTGTGTGAATTCCTCCAGTTGTTACTGAGAAGATATTTATAGACCAAATTCTGTGGCTGAACACTGCCATCTGCTTTAGTCTATTAGTCATATAAGTTGAAAAATAAAGAGACGGAATGAAAGCTGCATTTCTGATTGAATCATGTACTTCAGAAAGGATTCATTAAGAGGCACTAATAAAATTGGAACTTAAAGCTCGTGTGGCCAGGTAACTCGATTTTGTTGATTAAATCATGAAGTTGCTTAATTCTTTCCCTAACACAGTGCTTGAGAAAACAGCTCTAAAGTGCCTTAGTGTGATGTTATTGCTATTAAATATAAAACTTACATCTTCTATATGGATAATATTTTTAAAGTCATTTATTGGGGTTGAGGCTGTTGCTGTGTCATAATAGGTAAAGCCACTGCCTGCAGTGCCAGCATCCCTTATGGGTACCAGTTTGAGTCCCAGCTGCTCCACTTCTGATCCAGCTCCCTGCTAATGTGCCTGGGAAGACAGTGGATGATGGCCCAATTTCCTAGGCCCCTGCACCCACTTGGGAGACCCAGATGAAGCTCCTGGCTTCTGGCTTCAGCCTGGCCCAGACCTAGCCATTGTACCCATCTGGGGAATGAACTAGCAGATGGAAGATTCTCTCTCTCTCTCTCTCTCTCTCTCTCCTCCTCCTCCTCCTCCTCCTCCTCCTCCTCCTCTCTCTACCTGCCTCTCTCTCTGTAACTCTTTCAAATAAAAAAAATCTTTTTTTAAAAAAAAAAAAGTAATTTGTTGTATAAACAGTCTTATCCCCTAATTAATTCTATCCACATTTCAAAATGAAACTCAAATGTTCCTTGATTATAATGTATTCTTAAAGGTTGAAAATATAAATTATTTCATGATGCTTCAAAATTAAATTTTTCTTAAGTTTACCCATTTATCACAAATCCTAAAGGTGTTATTTTTTCAATTGTGATTAAACCTTGCATGAACAAAAATTATATGTCAAAGAAAGACCCCACTCACCAGTGAAGTCTGGCTTGATCACTCTTTCCTCCTTCCCACTCACCAGTGAAGTCTGGCTTGATCACTCTTTCCTCCTTCCCATTTTCTGATTTTATATACATTTATATTTATGTATAGTTTTATCTCCTGACACCACATCATTACCTCATGTGTTATGTATATACTTATTGTCTATCTCCCCCTGCTGGAAGGTAAATTCTCCAAGGACAACAGTCTGTGTGTTCGATTTCACGGATTGATTCCAAGCATGATTCCTAGTGCATAGTAAGTTGCTCCGCCATTTTCCTCTTTTACTATTTCTCATAAAACAGATCTGCTGCATTGTGGCTTTTTTTTTTTCCTGTTTCCATCTTTTAAATGTCAGAAGGTCTCTATATTGTTTTCATTAGGCAGAACATCTTTCAAAGTTTTCTGAAATCCTTTCCCTCTCTTGCCATGCCATCCTTAATCCAGGTGATCATTGTGTCTGTAATGGACGTTCACAATACCTTGTAAACTGGCTTCTCAACACCAGTCTCAATCACCTCAATTTCATCCTAGCCTATCCTGCTTTGAAAGAAATGAGTGAAAATTGATCAAACAATAAAAATATGACATTGCCCTCTTTTTCATAAAATATTTTTAATGGTTATTGATACTTGTAGGTTAAATCAAAAGCCCCCAGCATATCTGTAAGGGGCTTAGAAATATAGCTGCATCACTTCTTGACAATTGAAAGAATATCGCTCTCTCTCTAGCCTTAACAAAATTCCTATAAACCATTGACATAGCAGTTATCTCAACCTGGAACATTCTCCTTGTTGCTCTAGGTTATAAAACTTCAATTAAGCTTTAAGAGAGTTCATGGAATATATCTGTTATGTATTTTTTAAAGATTTATTTTATTTATTTGAAAGAGTTACACAGAGAGAGGTTGAGACAAAGAGGTCAGTCTTCCATCCGCTGGTTCATTCCCCGGATGGCTGCAACAGCCGGAGCTACGCTGATCCAAACCAAGGAACCAGGAGCTTCCTCCAGGTCTCCCACATGGGCGCAGGGGCCCAAGGACTTGGGCCATCTTCTACTGCTTTCCCAGGCCATAACAGAGAGCTGGATCAGAAGAGCAGCCGGGACTCGAACCGGCGCCCATATGGGATGCCAGTGCTTCAGGCCAGGGCTTTAACCTGCTGCGCCACAGCGCCGGCCCCATGTTATGTATTTTTTAAGAGACCCTGTTTTAGACTTATTTATACAAACAGCACAGGAGGACACTAGCCTTCATGCAGATGGCAGCCCAGGGATCAGACCAGTCCTTTTGAGTTTGCAGTGGAAGACAGAGGCATTTGTGGGGGCCTACGCACCATTGGGAGCAGAAGCCTGAGCCTGAGGCAGAACTGAAACTACAGGTGCAGATACAGCCTGGCCCTTGGGCTTGATTTGAGCTTGGGCCTTGACCTTCACCTTGGTCTTTGGCCAGGACATCTTAAGACCCATGGCTATGTGACATGAGCACACTTCCCAAGCTTGAGGTGGACCATGTAGGCAAGTCGTTCAAGTTTGCTATGGTCCCTGTGGGACCATAGGCTTAACTTCCTGACTTCACAAGGGCCTGGATAGCCTCAGCACATGTGCTCGAAGCCTTGGACTTCTGGCCTGCATCTTCTTCAGGCCTTCTTCTTGGCAAAATGCGTGTTTCTCAGGAACATGGGGTCCATCCTCTTACAAGATCTGTATTTTTGTGATCAGAATTTCTTGATTCCATTTCTGTGCCATTTTGGGGACTGGTTGTATGTGGCATCATGCTTGGATGTGGTCATGTCTGCACCATAACCCGAGCCTCCTGAAGCTCCTGGGGCCAGAAGAAGAGATTTTTCTTTGCTTACTCATTCATTACCAAGGATATTTTAAAGGATACAAATGAACGGCAGATGAAGAGATATGGGGGGCAAGGTCTACAAGGGTCCTGGGCACAGGAGCTTTTCTGGTGGATCTGGGGGATGCTACTGTCCTGACATTTCGGTATGTTCTTGTCTTTTTTTAATTTTATTTGAAAGACAGAGTTACAAAGAAAGGTAGAGACAGAGAGAGAGGTCTTCCATCCACTGGTTCACTCCCCAGATGGTCGCAACAACTGGAGCTGTGCCGATCCGAAGCCAGGAGCCAGGAGCTTCTTCCAGGTCTCCCACATGAGTGCAGGATCCCAAGCACTTGGGCCATCTTCCACCACATTCCCAGGCCACAGCAGCGAGCTGGATCGGAAGAAGAGCAGCCAGGGTTAGAACCAGTGCTCATATAGGATGCCAGCACTTCAGGCCGGGGCTTTAACCCACTGTGCCGCAGCACCGGCCACATGTGCTTCTCTTGATCAACCTGGAAGCCCCCCAAACCCAGTCATTTTGGGTTATATCAAGACTTCCTGAGATTGATGAAATCAATGGCCACTGGGGATCAACTCAACCTTTAGCCTCTCTCCCCTCCCTGGTGGTTGGCGTGGGCTCTGCTAAGTTTTGTATCTGGAGGAGTTGCTTCCAGCACCACCCTGCAGATATTGGCCTGTGGTGTTCAACTCTCTTATATAAATTGGTACAGTATTTGCATAGAACCTATATGCATCCTACTGTGTATGTTAAATCACCTCTAGATTATTTTAAATGCCCAAAACAATGCAAATGCTATGCAAAGAGTTGTTATATTATATTGTTTAAGGTATTTTGACACAGAAGAAATGTTTCTATGTTACAGATTCAAGTTCTTTTCAAATATATTTGATCTAATCTTGTTTTTAATCCACAGATGTGAAATCCATAGATGGGGAAGGCCAATTGTATTTCGTTCCCACCTCCCCTGGCCTGGAAACCACTGTATTCATCTAAGCATTAGCTTTAACTAATTAAAATATGAAATTTAATTTAATCATTTAAAAAGTCTATTTGTCTGATTGTCCTCAAGTGGCCATAAGCCCCTGAGCTCAGTCATTTGGTAGCTCCAGTACTGAACAGTAGGTTAAGCTGCCACCTGCTGTACCAGCATCCCATATGGTGCCAGTACAAGTCCTGGCTGCTCCACTTCTGATCCAGCTCCCTGTTTATGTGCCTGGGAAAGCGAGGAAGATGGCCCAAGTGCTTGAACCCCCTGCCATCCACATGGGAGACACAGCTGAGACTCCTGGGTCCTGGCTCCTGGATTCAGGCTGGCCCAGCCCTGGCTGTTGAGGGCATTTGGGGAGTGAACTAGCAGGTGGAAGATCTCTCTCTTTCTCTGTCTCTCTTCTTTCTGTCTCTGTCTCTCCTCTCTCTCTGAAACTCTGCCTTTCAAATAATAATTAAAAAAAAAAAAAAAAAAGAATGGGTCAGTTAACACCTCCTTAAAGCTCCTGGACTAACCCCTGGGTAGCTGATTGAACATTTCTCATATATTTCCAGTGTGGTGCCTTATTACTTTGCACGTCTCCCCAGTGCAGTATTTTTTCTCTTCTTATCATCTCTGGATCCAGAATACAATAGGCTATCAACAAGTGTTTATTCAAAGAATGAAAATCTTAAAAGCATGCTTCTCAAACCTGCAGGTTTGTATAATTAATACATTGAATATCATAGTCTTCGAAAAAATCTGGATTTAGGGGCTGGCACTGTGGTTCAGGGGGTTAACGCCCTGGCCTAAAGTGCTGGCATCCCATATGGGTGCCGGTTTGAGTCCTGGCTGCTCCTCTTCCAATCCAGCTCTCTGCTATGGCCTGGGATAGCAGTAGAAGATAGCCCAAGTCCTTGGGCCCCTGCACCCACTTGGGAGACCTGGCAGAAGCTCCTGGCTTCAGATCAGCACAGCTCTGGTCATTGCGGCCATCTAGGGAGTGAACCATCGGATGGAGGACCATTCTCTCTCTCTGCCTTTCCTCTCTCTGTGTAACTTTCAAATAAATAAAAAAATCTTTAGAAAAAAATCTTAAAAGCATGCCTCTCAAACCTGCAGGTGACACTATAATTAATACATTGAATATCATAGTCTTCAAAAAAATCTGGATTTAGGGGCTGGCACTGTGGCACAGTGGGTTAACGCCCTGGCCTGAAGCACCAGCATCCCATATGCGTACCGGTTCTAATCCCAGCTGCTCATCTTCCAATCCAGTTCTAAGCTATGGCCTGGGAAAGTAGTGGAAGATGGCCCAAGTGCTTGGGCCCCTGCACCCACGTGGGAGACCCAGAAGAAGTTCCTGGCTTCTGGCTTCAGATCAGTGCAGCTCCAGCTGTTGTGGCCATCTGGGGAGTGAACCAGCGGATAGAAGACTTCTCTCTCTCTCTGTCTCAACCTCTCTCTATAACTCTGTCTTTCAAATAAATAAAATAAATCTTTAAAAAAATCTGGATTTAAAATAACATAGAGATGGTGGGATGATGGACTAAAATGAGCTAGATAAAATTTAACAGAAAGCTCCTATTTTAGGAACAATTTAGGTTTTTATTTGCAAGATAGGAGCGACTAGAATCAGCAATGTAAAGTGCTTAAAAACAAAACAAAGAAATCCACTCCTACACATAAATAAAGCATGGCAGCTGAAGCAAGGAAATTGAGTCTCACTGTGCCTCGAGCTTTTTGTATATCTTTTCAGTGTCATGTAGCTTATGGGGCAGGCTAACAAAGCAGAGATCCAGAGGTCAGTAAATGGACCCTCAGTGGTCTCAAAAATCATGATCATGAAGGATAATTAAAAGAGAATGCCTAACTTGAAAAAAAGTGAGGAGTGGGCACACGTCCCACATCCTAGTACCTGGGTTCCATACTGGCTCTGCTCCTGAGTCAAGCTTCTGGCGAATGTGAAGTCTGTGAGCAGGTGATGACTGAAGTAGCTGGGTCCCTGCCAATCACATGGGAGACCTGAATTGTGTTCCTGGCTCCCAGGTTTGGCCCAGCTTGGCCCCAGCATTGTGGACAGTGAACCAGCAGATGAGAGAGTGCTCTTTCTCTCTCCTCACCCCAAATCCAGAAAGAAAGACAGAAAAAGAGAAAGAGAGAGAGAGAAAGAAAGAAAAAGAGAGAGAGAAAGAGAGAGAGAGAGGGGGGCTGGTGCAATGGCTCACTTGGTTTAATCTTCCGCCTGTGGCGCCAGGATCCCATATGGGCACCAGGTTCTGATCCTGGTTGCTTCTCTTCCAGTCCAGCTCTCTGCTGTGGCCTGGGAAGTCAGTGGAGGATGGCCCAAGTCTTTGGGCCCCTGCACCCACAAGGGAGACCAGGAGGGGGCGCCTGGCTCCTGGCTTTGGATCCGCACAGCGCCAACTGTGGTGGCCATTTGGGGGATAAACCAACGGAAAGAAGATCTTTCTCTCTCTCTCTTTCACTGTCTAACTCTGCCTGTCAAATAAAAAAGAGAAAGAGAGAGAGGGAGGGAGGAAGGAAGAGAGAGAAAGAAAGATTTTAGAAGAGAGAGAAAGAAAGGGGAGGAAGGAAGGAAGGAAGGAAGGAAGGAAGGAAGGAAGGAAGGAAGGAAGGAAAGAAGGAAAACAAAAGGAAGAAGAGGAAAGGGGATTCCAGTTCACCCTGTTTCAGATTATTGGTGTTTTTACGATGAAAAACAGATCCAGAGAATTTCAGATTGCCTGAGTGAAATAAGCTAATAGCGAGAATTTAAATTCAAGTCTATCATAACAAGCTGCTGGAAGAGTCAGGCTCCTTTAAAATGATTCTTCTCCTTATTGCACTTTTTGGCTGGTTGTTTGAATCCTAACTGTATTGCAAACACATTTTCTGTCTTGTAGGTGCCAGTTAGTCATGAGCCCTGTTCATCACTGGAACCATTTTGGGAGGTAACTCTCACCAGAGATGGACAGGAAACTATTGTTTTGGGTCACAGTTTAGACTCAGAAAACTTCTTAGGTTAGTTTGTCATCCAAGATTACAAAATTGGCAGTCGGCTCTGTGGTGTAGCAGTTAAAGCCACTGCCATATGGATGCCAGTTCGAGCCCTGTCTGCTCTACTTCCAATCCAGCTCTCTGCTAATGCACCTGGGAAAGCAATGGAAGATGGCCCAAGTCTTTGGTCCCCTGCACCCTAGTGGGAGACCCAGAAGAAGCTCATGGATTCGGCCTGGGCTCAGCCCTGGCCATGGTGATCATCTGGGGAGTAAGCCAGCAGATGGAAGATCTCTCTCTCACTCTGTCTTTACCTCTGCCTCTCCTTCTCTGTAACTCTTAAATAAATAAATTTTTAAGGAAAACAGATTATACAATTCTATAATAAATTATAACCATCTGAATTACTGCTTAACTACTTTATAATTATGCAATGTTGTTTAGTTTGGGCTCTGCAATTAAACTAACAGACTGTCTCAATTCAAATTCTTCCTCTGCCACTTACCAACTGAGAGGTCTTGGGCACATTATCTGACCCTTCCTGGCCTCAATATCCTCATTTGTAAAATGGAGATAATAT
The DNA here is from genome assembly GCA_949820135.1 of Sylvilagus floridanus. Classification (NCBI taxonomy): domain Eukaryota; kingdom Metazoa; phylum Chordata; class Mammalia; order Lagomorpha; family Leporidae; genus Sylvilagus; species Sylvilagus floridanus. The sequence continues at coordinate 17,688,069 of OX463239.1, read as the reverse complement.
TTAACTCATAAAATTGTTGTGAGGAATAAACGGTATTATAGATAGCAAACAGAGCTAGCCAATAGAACTCAATGAACATTAGCTCCAGAGGCAGGCATTTGGCCCAACATGTGGGACAAGTTCATCCCATACCGTAGTTCCTCCATCTATTACTACCCACCTCTGGCTCCTGACTCCAGCTTCCTGCTAACGCTGACAACTGGGAGGCAGTAATGGCTCAAGTGATTGGATTCCTGCTACTCCATGGGAGAGATCTGGATTGAGTTCTCAGCTCCCCACTTTGGCCTGGTCTGGTCCTAACCATTGTGGGCATTTGGGAAGTGAACCGGCAGGTGGGAGATCACTCTTTCTCTGCCACTCAAATATTTTTAAAAACTGTGTCTGGGTATACGTATGAGGAGTGGAAGTGATTGTTGGAGAGGGGTACAATAAAGAGGTTCATGAGCAGAACAATGGAGAACACCAGCATGGCGCTGGTGTACTGGATTGAACAGTGTTCTCCCCAAAGTTCTTGTCCATGATTCCAGTGTTGTGGCACACTGGGTAAGCCTCCACCTAGGATGCTGACATCCCATATAGAGGGCCTTTTTTAGTCCCAGCTGCTCCACTTCTAATCCAGCTCCCTGCTAATTCATCTAGGAAAGCATCAGATGATGGCACAAGTACTGCCACCTACTTGGAAGACCAGGTGGAGTTACAGGCTCCTGGCTTCAGCCTGGCCCAGCCCCAGCCATTGTGGCCATCTGGGGAGTGAACAGTGGATGGAAGACCTCTTTCTCACTCTGTCTCTCCCTTTCTGTCATCCTGCCTTTCAAATAAATACATCTTTAATTTTAAAAATGAGATCCTCTGTTTAGCCCTTGGCCCTGATACCCAGCTGAAGCCAGTGAATCCCTTCAGTTATAAACAAAGCTTTTACAAGTCATTTTTGCTTACACTCTAAGAGGATTAACCTGGTCATCTCAAAGCTAATTAGGAACTCTGATTGGTAGCTTTAAATTTCTTGATTAAAAACTTAATAAAGGTGCTCCTCATGAAAAGATTTGAGAATGATGCTAGTTGGTGCTTAGTGAAAAAATTTTGAACTAATGTATGTACCAGTTATTGCCATTTCTTTATTATATTGCCATTTCTGTATTGTATTGAAAAGTTTTCTTTTAAATAAATAGCAGTTTTTCCATGAAAAAAAATGAGATCCTCATTTGGAATTGGGATCTTTGCAAATATCATCAAGTTAAGATGTCATTCTGGGTTATGGACACTACTCTGATGACTGATATTCTTGTAAGAGGGAAAACTGGACACTGGGATACACACAGCAGTAAAATAATGCGGAGCACAGGGAAGAGGATCTCATTTGAAATTGCAGAGGCGCAGGGGAAAAAGCCAGACGGCAGTGGCAGACACTGCAGTGGTAAGTCTACAAGCCAGGAACAACTACCAGCAACCACCAGGAGCTAGGGAGAGACAAGGAAGGAACTTCCCCTAGAGCCTGCAGACAGACAACTTCTCTGGCGTTTTGATTTCCGACTTCTTGCTTCCAGAACTGTGACAACAAATTTCCATTGCTTCCAGCCACTCAGTTTGTACTACCTCATCATGGCACAGCTGGTGAGCATTCACAGCAAGCTCAGGGTATTCTTCGTGTAGTTTTTGATAGTTTCAGAAATTTAATTTTAATTGATTCTCAGAAATGCTGTGTAACAGGGCATTTTCCGGATTAAAAAAAAGAAGAAGGTATTAGGGACTGAAGCAACAGAAACAAATTTTATTTTTAAAATTTGTTTTAAAAAGATTTATTTATTTCAAAGTCAAAGTTACAGAGACAGAGATCTTCCTTCTTCACCCTCCATTGGCCATAACAGCCAAGGCCGGGCCAGGCTGAAGCCAAGAGCCAGAAACTCCATCTAGGTCTCTCACATCGGTGGCAGGGGCCTAAATAATAGAGTGATGTTCCACTACCTTCCCAGGCATATTAGCAGGAAGCTGGATTAGAAGAGGAGCAACAGGGCTGATGCTGTGGCATAGCAGGTAAAGCTGCTGCCTGCAGTACTGGCATCCCATATGGGCACCAGATCAAGACCCAGCTGCTCCACTTCTGATATATCTCTCTGCTATGGCCTAGGAAAGCAGTAGAAGATGGCCCAAGTCCTTGGGCTCCTACACCCACATGGGAGACCCAGAAAAAGCTCCTGGCTCCTGGCTTTGACTCATTGCAGCTCTGGCCATTGCAGCCATCTGGGGGAGTGAACCAGCGGATGGAAAACCTCTCTTTCTGTGCCTCTCTGTAAATAAATAATAAATAATAAATAAATAAATCTTTAAAAAAAAAAAAAAAAGGAACAGCATTGGAAGGACCGCTGCACCACAACATTGAGCCCCCAGAAACAGATTTTTGAACCTAAGTGAGAGGGGTCCTGTTCAAACACTGTGACCCTATTAAGCAAAATGCTCCATCCCATCCCCCTCTTCTTGAAGTTTCCCTCCCCATCACTTCATCCTCTGACCCCCAAGAGTTACTGTCTGGATGGTCAATGGATCATTGACCATTTAGACCCAAACAGGAATTTTACTAACATCACATTGCCAAAATTCCTGCATTGCACAGCCTTAACTCTCACCATGGAAAAGCTCATTCTTTACAAGGAGGCTCAGACACCCACAGCAGCTAAGACAGACATACTGCAGACAACAGAGGTCATTTTTCTTCCTGCAGTCTGAGCGATAGGGCAGCAACCTACCCCATGAACTCCAATGGTTCCAGCCACTAGAGCAGGGCCTACCTGAATCCTGGGAGGTCGCACCTTAACCTGATTGCATCAATGGCCAGCATTCTGAAGTTCCTAATGGAGAACTTTGGACAAACACCATTCAACCCAGGACACCAGCTCCTGCTGATGCTCCCCACGGCTGGAACTTCTTGTCATCGTACGCCCTCTTCCGTAACAGTCTCTTCCACACCCATACATGCAGGGAGCTTACTTTTGCACAGAAAGCGTGAAAACACAAAGATGTAAACAGGCTACTGCTATTATGATGCCTCTGGTGTATCCTGGCCCAACTTCCATACTTTTGTGGTAAACAAGACCCCTCGGCTCCATCCATTCATAGCTGCTACTTCAGAAACTATGTTATTTAGAAAATAACTTCCAGCAGCATGACTATCAAAGCTCTGTCTGTGGGGCCAGATCCGTGGTGCAGTAGGTTAATCCTCCACCTGCAGCGCCGGCATCCCATGTGGGCGCCGGGTTCTAGTCCCGGTTGCTCCTCTTCCAGTCCAGCTCTCTGCTGCGGCCTGGGAAAGCAGTAGAAGATGGCCCAAATGGCCCGCACCTGCACGGGAGAGCAGGAAGCGGCACGGGGCTTTGTATCCGTGTAGCTCCAGCCATGGCGGCCATTTGGGGAGTGAACCAACGGAAGGAAGACCTTTCTCTCTGCCTCTGTAACTCTGTCAAATCAATAAATAAAATCTTATTAAAAAAAAAAAAAACCCTCTAACTACTGTTCTCTCCACAGCGGTTTAGATTTGCAATCACAGAATTAGGTCCCTTCTGGCTTTGCTGTGGCGCACTGGGAAGTTAATGTCTGAGCTAGGGGTCCCATAGACAAGAAATCGCTTATAATTGGTATTTCTTGCGAAGATTAAACGACAGAGTGTGAATCAACAACCCACGACTCGAAACTCGCGGCTCGGCCTCCTCACGGCCGCCGCCCGCCATCTCCTCAGGCGCGCCGGCCCGGAAGGACCCGCAGCGGCGGGGCGCCCGGCGCGCCTGCTCGCCCGCTCGCCTCGGCCCTCCGCTCCCGGCCCGCGGCCGCGGCCGCCCGCGCCTCTTCCCCGACTGGGCCCCGGGAAGCGGGCATCTGCCAGGACTGGGCTGCCACGTCCAGGGAGGCACAGCGCGGGGCAGCCCCGGCGCGCCCGCGCGAGGCCCCCGCCGCCGCTCGGCCCCGGCGCAGGGGCGGGCGCGCCCCCGACGGCTGAGGGCGCGCCCCCGACCGCGGAGTCGTCGTCCTCGGCGCTGCGGGCGACATGCCGCTGTACGAGGGCCTGGGCAGCGGCGGGGAGAAGACGGCCGTCGTCATCGACCTGGGCGAGGCCTTTACCAAGTGAGTGGCCGCGGCGCCGGCTGCCGTCAGCCTGGGGGCGGCCTGGCCCGGGCAGCTCGGGCCTTCCCTTCCCGGCCGCGGCATCCCCACCTTGGGCGAGGCGAGGCCGGGCATCCCGTGGGGGTCTGAGTGGCAGACAGGCCGGGACGCGGCCCGGGGCCGGGGTCGCCCTAGCCGCCGCTTGGGGTCCTGGGCCGGAATCGGGTACCTCTGGCTGGGGGGTCGTGCGGGCGCGGCCGTGTCGTCCCGTTTGGTGACGGTTTCCCTCGTAGATCATGGAATGGTGCCGGGCTGTGGCTCCCAAAGGTGAGGGGGACGGGGCGCACGGAGGTGAAAGCCTGGAGGTGCGAAGGCTCGGAAACCCTCCCTCGGCTCCGCTGAGCGCTGAGGCTGGGCGTTCCGTCTCTAACAAGGAGCTTGTAAACGCTCGGATGGATGGGCACGAGGAACCACAAAAAGCGTAAAATGCGTGCGCACACTTTGGGAGGATTGGGACACCCTCACTGGGGTCCTTGGACCACGTATGGAGTCCTTGTCCTGGCCCACCAGGGGACTGTGACAGGCAGGATTACATGCGTGCGTGTGTGTGTGTATGAAGTTGAGCTATTTGAAAAATATTTATATATCACCAAGAATTGCCTAACAGAGTGTGTGTGTGTATATATGTATATATGAAGTTGAGCTATTTGAAAAAGATACATCACCATACGTTGCCCAAGATAGTATATATTAACTGTTTATTGAATACATGGTCAAGGAGCCTGTTTCAAAGTTAGGCCTTAGAAGGTATAGAATTGGGTTAGGAAAAAAAAAGACTTGGGTTACACAGTCATTGGCTCACGATATCCTCTTACTCTGTGCAAGCCCCTACCTTGTTTATATTTTTTTCTTATATTTTAAATTAATTATTTTTAAAGGCGAATCGCTTCTTAAAAATGTTTTGTTATTTGTTTTTAGTTATTTGAAAGCAGAGCCAGAGAGAGAGAGAGAGCGTGTGCGAGCGTGCTCGTCCGTTCACTGGGTCACTCCCCACATGCTCACAACAGCCAGGGCTGGGCCAGGTCAAAGCCAGGTGCCCAGAACTCGATCTGGGTCTCCCAGGAGGGTGGCAGGGACACCTGCTGCCTGGCAGGGTGTGCTGTCTCTGAGGAAGCTGGGTTGGGAGCCCCACAGCGAGGACTTGAAGTGGGCACTCCGATATGGGATGCAGGCATGCCATGCAGCATCTTAACTGGTAACCAAACACCTGCCCGTTTATACATATCTTAAAGGTCTTACTTTAGTATTGTCAGGAATTATTTGAGGCTACTACTACAAGATAGTTAGTTTGGCGGTACATTGAGGAGGTTAGCAACCTGTTGTTAGACAAGAATATGATTATTGAAGAAAGATAGCAGGAAGGTGGTAAGATGCATAAACTTAAGTAGGAAAGAAACAAAGCTACATCCTAGTGGGGTTTTGTTTGTTTATTTTATTTAAAAGGCTGAGAGACATCTTCTGCCTCCTTGTTCACTCCAAATGTTTGTAATAGTCAGCACTGGGCCAGTCTGAAAGCAAGAGCCCAGAACGCAATCCAGATCTTCCCTGTGGGTGGCAGGGACTCTAGTACTTGAGCATCATCTGCTGCCTCCCAGGGTGTGTGTTAGCACGTAGCTGGAATTGTCAGCTGAGCCAGGACTTGAAACCAGGCCTCCAGCTGGGATGCAGGCATCCAAGCAGCATCTTCACAGCTGTGCCCAAGGCCTGTCCCCACCAGGGGTGTTTGCGGAGCACTGGTGCTGGTAAACGTGACCTTGGGGTGGAGAGAGGTATTTGGGTTAGGAAGGGGTGCAGCCCCTCAGCCCCCAGGATGCACCCCATGGAGTAGCTTGCTTCTTTCCTACTTAGTTTATTCACCTTACCACCTTCCTGCTACTTCTTTCAATAATCATATTATTGTCAAATAATAAAAGCTAGATAAGACAAGAAGGGATGAGATTAACACTGATCTATCCCATCAAACAACTATGGAAAGTATGGGTAATGCTCAAAAAAGAGAATAGTGTTTGAAAATGGGGTCAGGTATTTGACCAGTGGCTAAGATTCCCACATCTCATGTCTGAGTGTGAGGTTCCATGCCCACTTCCAGCTCTTGACACTGGCTCTCTGCTAATGCAGGCCCTGGGTGGCAGCAGTGATGACTCAAGTAATTGGGTCCCTGCCACCAGTGTGGGAGCCCTGGATTGAGTTCAAAGAGTTGTTTGTTTATTATTTGAAAGGCAGAGTTAGAAAGAGGCAGAGAGAGAAATCTTCCATTTGCTGGTTCATTCCCCAAATGGCCACTACGGCCAGAGCTGGACAGATCTGCACTGATCTGAAACCTGGAGCTTCATCCAGGTCTCCTACACGGGCACAAGAGCCCATGAATTTGGGTCATCTTCTACTGCTTTCCTAGGCTTTGCAAAGAACTGGGTCAGAGGATGAACAGCCAGGACTCAAACTGTTGTCCGTATGGGATGCCAGCACTGCAGGTGGTAGCTTTACCTGCTGTGCCACAGCTCCAGCCCCAAATATGTGGTCTTTAAATTAATAGCAGTGAAGACTATGTCAGTTTGGACAGAAGTTTATTGTTTACACAAAGTAATTAAAACTAAGATGTACATAGTTGTGAAGTTTGTGTGTGTGTGTGTGTGTGTGTGTGTGACATTTACTTATTTATTTGAAAGGCAGCATTACACAGGGAGAGATGAGAGAGAAAAAGAGAGAGGTCTTCCATCCACTGGTTTACTCCCCAGATGGCCGCATTGGCCAGTGCTGGTCCAGGCTGAAGCTAGGACTCTGGAACTCCTTCCAAGTCTCCCACATGAGTGTCGGGGTCCAGGTACTCAGGCTGTCGTCTGCTGCATCCCCAAGCACATTAGCAGGGCTCTGGACTGGAAGTAGAACAACTGGGTCTGTAATTGACCCTCTCTTGGGATGTTGCTGGAGTTGCAGGGGCGGTTTAACCCACTGCCCCACAATACCAGCCCAGAAACACATAGTTTTAAAAAACAGACTGAAGGGGCCAGCACTGTGACATAGAGGGTAAAGCCTCTGCCTGCGTTGCTGGCATCTCATATGGGCATCAGTTCGAGTCCCAGCTGCCCCACTTCCTATGCAGCTTTCTATTAGGGCTTTGCGCTGGCGCAGCTCTGGCTGTTGTGGCCATCTGGGGAGTGAACCAGCAGATGGAGGACCCCTCTCTCTCTCTCTCTCTCTCTCTCTCTCTCTCTGCCTCTCTACCTCTCTGAAACTCTGCCTTTCAAATAAAGAAATCTTAAAAAAAAAAAATGCTGGAAGGTAACACATCAATATGGAAACTAATAATATTAAAATGTTGGAATCATGAGTGACTCATGAATTACTGTCATGCACTGCTTGGTGGCAGTGAGTAGGGTACATCTATACTGCACGCACAGTGATGGTGCCATCAGATTATAATGGTGTTAAAAAACTTTGTCACCTAGTATTTTGATTCTGTCTTTCCTAAGTTTAGATACACAAATCCCAGTATGTGACGGTGCAGCACAGGAACATGATGAACAGTCTAGCCTAGGAGCCCAAGTGTGTAGTAGGCTGTTCCATCGAGGTTTGTCTAGGTACACTCTATGATGTTTACACAATGATATAATCACTTAGTGATGCATTCTCATAGTGTACCCCTCTTGTTAAGCAACACACAACTGCGTATTGATAAAGTCTCATAGTGTATCCAGAATTATAGAGTTGTCTTGCCTAAAATTCAGCTAAAATTCAAAAATGGGGAAAATGTGACTCTTGCCCTAAAATAATACTGGTTTATTTCGGTATCACTAATTGAAGATCATTTAAATTTTTCCTTTGATATGCAATTATTGATTGATAATGTTGACTTCTTAGTTTTGTTTTGCCCTTTAAATGCATCAGAAATATTTTGATTTTTTTTTTTGTGTGTAGTTACTGTTTTTTAACAAATACAGAGAAACTTGTTTCTGTGATAAATATTTAGAAAGAGTGTTAGAAGGTGAGTGTTTCAATTTTCTATTTTTTGCAGGTGTGGATTTGCTGGAGAAACTGGTCCGAGATGCATAATTCCTAGTGTGATAAAAAGAGCCGGGCTGCCCAAGGTATTATTTTTAAAACAAATTAGCAAAACAGACTTCAGATGAAATTGATTCAGAGACTACCAAATAACATAAATTATAGCTGTATTTGCAAGAGAAAATTTTTAACCCACTTTAAATTGAAGTTTAATTTTGCATATCATAAAGTTATGTTGTATTTTGAAAACTTTATATTCTAACATAATTACTTAATGCATTATTCTTATATTATTCAAAATATTTCAGGCTTTCATTCCCCATATATATAGTTCCAAAATCCAAAGAATTTTGAGAAACTTTTTTTTTTTAAGATTTATTGATTTAGGGGCCTGCGCTGTGGCATAGCGGGTAAAGCCGCTGCCTGCAATGCTGGTATGGGATTCTGGTTCAAGTCCCGACTGCTCCACTTCCGATCCAGCCCTCTGCTATGGTCTGGGAAAGCAGTAGAAGATGGCCCAGGTCCTTGGGCCCCTGCACCCGTGTGGGAGACCAGGAAGAAGCTTCTGGCTCCTGGCTTCAGATCGGTGCAGCTCCAGCAGTTGCAGCCATCTGGGGAGTGAACTAATGGATGGAAGACCTCTCTCTGTAACTCTATCTTTCAAATAAAAAAATAAATTAAAAAATATATATATATGAGTCAACTAAACAAGCCTATGAGGGAAGTTATGGTAGGGTAGAACATATAAAACCTATGTACCTTTGTAATCAGAGTAAAAATAATAATTTATACTTTGGGAGATTTTGAGTAGTTTTGGCTGGCAGCTGAATGTGGTTGGAGGCTATTTTGTTGGCCACTAGGTGCTGAACCATTGCAAGTGGAAGTGAACTCTGAGCCAGTAGGACTGTTAGTTCAGGCTGGGAGGAAATGGAGCCTAGTGAAGTGTCATGAAAGCATCCTGTCTGGGTGGGGACCCTTAGTATAACGGTCACTTAAACTTTGCCCAAGTAGATCTGAAAGGAAACCTACTGGTGTGACCACGGAATTGAGGATTTTTTTCTTTTTCTTGATGACGGTTATGACTCTACTATATAATTTTGGCTTCTCTTGCCTAACATGAAATAATACAACTTTAGCATTATTGTAATGGGCTGATTTTTTTATCATCAGTCATGCCAAAATGATAAGGATAATGGCATTATTCATACATGCTTCATGTAGTGTGTGTTATAGCAGAATAGACTAATACACAATTCATATTTAGCATTGGAATACATCAGAAATCTAGCTATGCTTAGAGAATCATTTTACTGATTGAAAAATTTTCTACAAATTTGCAGACAAGTAACAAATATGGTAGATATTTATGATTTGGTGTTCAAAAGGCAATGCAAGTCTGTTAATTTTTCATGTCATCTTTATAATAATTGGCATTACTGTGTTACTAGTTTCCTGACTAGAAATAGAGCTTTTACATTCTCATTGATACCTTTCTGTCTTTATTTTGAAAAGATAAATATACGTAGATTACCTATATTTGCCTGTGTGTGGTTTGGAATCTTTATTTTCTTTTAATTTTTTTTTTTTTTTTGACAGAGTGGACAGTGAGAGAGAGAGACAGAGAGAAAGTTCTTCCTTTTCCATTGGTTCACCCCCCAATGGCTGCTGTGGCCGGCATGCTGCAGCTGGCGCACCACACTGATCCAAGCCAGGAGCCAGGTGCTTCTCCTGGTCTCCCATGGGGTGCAGGGCCCAAGCACCTGGGCCATCCTCCACTGCACTCCCCGGCCACAGCAGAGAGCTGGACTGGAAGAAGGGCAACCGGGACAGAATCCAGCACCCCAACAGGGACTAGAACCTGGTGTGCCGGCACCACAGGCAGAGGATTAGCCAAGTGAGCCACGGCACCAGATTTTTAAAAAATTTTTATGCAAAGTTATAGAGAAAGAAGGAGTGATAGAGGGAGATTGAGAGAGGTGGGGAATAAAAATCTTCAATCTGCAGGTTTACCTCTCAAATGACTGCTACAGTTGGGGCCAGGCCAGGCTGAAGCCAGGAGCCAGGAATTCCGTCCAAGTCTTTCACATAGGTGTCTGGGGCCCAAGTACTTGGGCCATCCTCTGCTACTTTCCCAGGCACATTAGCAGGGAGCAGGATCTGAAGTGTAGCAGCTGAGACTCGAACCATTGCTCACATAGGATGCCGGCGTCACAGGGGTGATCTAACCTGCTGTTGCACAGCACAGGCCCCTTTGTTTGTTTAAACACATTTACTGGGACTGAAATATTTGAAAACAGTTCCATGTGTCTTCCCTTTCTGTATTCTTGCCAACACTTATTTTCGCTCTTAAAAAACATACTTCTATAAATATCCATAAGGGCAAAATGAGGGACCTCCTTTAAGCCACATCAAGAAATTAGCCAAGCAAATGGTCATTCCTTTAAAAAAGCAAGTGAAGATAAGTCTGTGAATGATGCATCAGAGTGTCTCCGAGGATCCCAGGTGAAGCCCTTGTTAGGCATTCGTGTCTACCTTGCACTCACGATTTGTAGTGTTGCATATGCTGCATTGGTGCTCATGGTGTGATGTTAACCACACTTATTTGTGAACAGCCTGCTATGTGCCTGGCACTGTCTCATTTAAAGAAGGATCTAGCACAAGCAAGCCACAAACAGTTCTTGTCTCCAGGGAGCTTATAATCTATCCAGAGGGTGGACAGTTCACGAGTAATTAAGTGTGGTGATGTTGCAGAAGGGGAGGTATCAGTGCTTTGGGAGTGACTAACAGGGACTGAACCATGTCTGAGGTGTTTGAGAAAGTCTTTCGTGCTTCTTTTTTTTTAATTTTTTTTAAAGATGTATTTATTTTACTTGAAAGGCAAAATTAGAGGCAGACAAGGAGAAACAGATAAAGAGATCTTCCATTCACTGGTTCATTCTCAAAGTTGCCACAATGGCCAGGGCTGGGCCATTCCGAATAGAGCAGCCTGGAGCTTCCACCAGATCTCCCACCTGGATGCAGGGGCCAAAGCACTTGAGCCATCTTCCACTGCTTTTCGAGGAGGCATTAGCAGGGAGCTGGATCGGAAGTGGAGCAGCCAGGAATTGAACCAGTGCCTATATGGGATGCCAGCACTGCACGCAGTGGCTGCTATGCCACAGTGCCAGCCCCATTTCCTGCTTTTTAATCATTGCTGATTTTTATCATCAGTCATGCCAAAATGATGAATCGGAAAGAGGGAAAATGCATGTGGGCACAGCTCTATACTTACTGACATGCACTTCTGTTCCACAAACAAAAAGTTCCATCATCTTGGATATTACCAGTTCTTAGGGATTCATATTTTAAGAGATTAAGCTATTTTTAATTTTGTGTTGATTCTCAGTACAAATAGCTTTTAATTTGTTATCAGAAAATACACTAGGAAATAATTTGAGATTATCCATGTCAATTAATAATTTTAATTTTTATAGCCTATCAAAGTTGTCCAATATAATATCAACACAGAAGAACTATATTCCTACCTAAAGGAATTCATCCACATACTGTATTTCAGGTAAGATGCAATTGTCCTTCTTTTTTCTTTATCAGAATTTTTGTGATAGATTTTTCTAATGCCAACAGTGATATTTGGCTGTATTATATCTGATAGAAAAAGAAATTGACTTCTCTTGCCATTTTTACTTATTTCCATCATCTTCAAAAATATATTTGAAAATTAGAAAATTGGCAAGCATAAGGAAATATTCAAAATAAATCAAATTCCCATTAAGAGGATTGATAATTAAAATATTGTTAAATTATGGGTATGAAACACAGTGCAATGAAACATTGTGCAGACTTTAAAATGAGGTTAAGTTCTTTTGTTTTTTGTTTTTATTTAGAAGCAGAGAGAGATCTCCCATCTGCTTGACTCCCCAGCTGCCTATAATAACCAGATCTGAAGCTGGGAGCCAGGACCACAATCTGGGTCTTCCCTGTGGGTGGCAGGGATTGAATGTCTACCTGCTGCCTCTCAGGGTGGAATGAGGAGTGGAGCAGGGAGTCAGACACAGGCACTCTTTTGGAGTGCTGTTTAAAAAGAGTTTAATAGAGAAAGATATCTTCGATAAATTGATCAGTGAAAAGAGCAAGTTGATGAGCAACATCTATGGAATGAAATTTTTTTCCAAAAAATTTATTTATTTATTTATATGAAAGTCAGAGTTACAGAGAGGGATAGAGACAGAGATCTTCCATCTGCTGGTTCACTCCCCAAATGACCACAAGGGCTGGCTCTGTGCCAGGCTGAAGCCAAAAGCCCAGAGCTTCATTCAGGTGTCACACCTGGGTGACAAGGGCCCAAGTATTTGGACCATCTGGTTTCCCAGATTTATTAGTAAGGAGCTAGATCAGAAGTGGAGCAGCCAGGACTCGAACCAGCACTCACATTGATTGCCAGATTGCAGGTGGCAGTGTAACCCATGTGCCACAACAGTGGCCTCTGGAATGAATATTTATGTTAGAATATATGGATACACATCTCCAAGAATGAAAAAGCATACCACTATTAGTGGTAGTTTCTGGAAAATGAGTGTAAGTTTCTTATACTTCCCAACTTGAAAATCATCTATAATATGTAGAAGTTTGTGAGCATGTATTGCTTTTGTAACCTAGGGAAGAAAATACTTTTTTTAGTGGCAGCATAAGTTAGTAATCAGAGTAGTTTCAGTTTTCTGAAATAAGTAGGTTGATCAAGTACATTCCTGACCCAGGGCATGTCTCATATTAAAATGTCACAAAGGTCATCTTTTTGAGGAAAAAAGTAAAGATGTCTTTTTTTTGTCATACAGCATCTTAAGTTAAGGTTGAGCAATTTCTTTAAACATACTTACCAAATTAATAAAAACATTTATTTACTTTTGAAAACAAAATTCTCATTTTTCAGGCATCTGTTGGTGAATCCCAGAGACCGCCGAGTTGTGGTTATCGAGTCGGTGTTATGTCCCTCCCACTTCAGAGAGACACTCACTCGGGTGCTTTTCAAATATTTCGAGGTACCTGTTTTTAAGTCAAATGATTAAGTCGCTTTTGAAATAGAAAGAGAAGCAACAAAATTCTTACCTATTCATTTTTAGGGGGGCTTTCTTCCTGTATTGTGTCTTGGTAGACACTCAAAAGCCCTCATTTCATCTTCTCATCCACACTGTACCATGTATTTGAGTAATCAGATAACAGGATCCTAGTCACATTTCCTTTCTTTGTATGTTTATTTCATGCTTAATTAGCATTTCATCCAACACTTTTATAGAAGTCTACTTAACAGTGTTTGTTATTTATTTTAATATAGTTTTTTCTTTTGGGAACTTTTTTCAAAATTGAAGGTTTGTGTTATACAGTTTATGATGTATTTCTTCCAGATCATTCTAGCCTCCATGTTAATTAGGGATGTTATGAATTTTTCAATTCTTCTATTTTAGGCCTTAAACTCCTTTTAAATGTAATATTAAACAGTGTCTTTCTTAAATTAAGTGATTTTAGTATTACTGCTTATATCTTTCATTTTAAAGAGATTAAGATTATTTTAAAACTAAGAATGTTTTTGAGATTATCACAGTTCATAATAGGCTAGAATATTATTTCAAGTTTTTAAATCTCTGCCCTGAAATTTAAGGTTTTTTGCAATGGAGGAAAAAGGAAAATTATATAAAATATGTATAGTATATAAGAAGTTATGCATATATAAATGTATCTTTATCTGTTAATAATTCCAAAAATCATAGTGACTTTATGAGGTAAAGGCAATTATATTTTGGTGAGACAGGTGCAGAAAAGCAGGTGTATAGCCTGCTGTACTTACTGATCTCATAGATTTAGCAGTGTCATTTGCATTAAGGAGAACACAAACAACAAGTTATATCATCTCTCATCTGAATAAAATTGGAGGTTCTCTGATTTTTTGCCTTATCTTAGAATTTTAATTGTTTGTGTTAGTAAATATGACTGATGTCTGTCTACTTAGATAAGGAAAATATAAACATCATTTTGTCTGCCATTTAATTAAGATGACCTTCCATGTTTTGATTGGATATCTGGTATTTAGGATGTTACCACATCTGGCAAATTGTCAATGAAAAAATATCCACAAAGGATTTTTATAGTTTTGTTCTTCAATTTAATTTTAACTGCTATTTTAAAGTGTGTTTTTTTTTTTTTTTTAACAGGCAGAGTGGACAGTGAAAGAGAGAGAGACAGAGAAAAAGGTCTTCCTTTGGCCGTTGGTTCACCCTCCAATGGCCGCTGCGCTGATCCAATGGCAGGAGCCAGGTGCTCCCTCCTGGTCTCCCATGGGGTGCAGGGCCCAAGGACCTGGGCCATCTTCCACTGCACTCTCTGGCCACAGCAGAGAGCTGGCCTGGAAGAGGGGCAACCTGGACAGAATCTGGTGCCCCAACCGGGACTAGAACCCGGTGTGCCGGCACCGCAAGGCAGAGGATTAGCCTGTTGAGCCACGGTGCCGGCCTATTTTATAGTGTTTTAAAACTATAGTTTATGTTGCAAATTTGTGAATAAAAACAATCAAGAATTCTTTTTCTCTATCTTGATAGTAAAGCCATTACTTCATTTTTTGTTGTAGTATGAACCTTACCTCTTCCAATTTCCCACCCAAAAGAGATAGAACAAGAATGAATAAAAAGGCTTCTTTTTTGTCATTTTCGAATGTAACAAAATATTTTATAACAGTATGTTTTGATGAAATAAAATTTATACAAATAATTTCAGTTATTAATTTAGTGCCATAAATGATTAAGTATCATACTGTAAATAAATTAAGGATTCTTGTGAATTTTTTCAGATATATTTAGATATAGGCATATACTTAATTGATACGCATTCTGGTTTGATTGTGGTTTTGGTTTTTTTGTTTTGTAGGTTCCATCTGTCTTGCTTGCTCCAAGTCATCTAATGGCTCTTCTGACACTTGGAATTAACTCTGCCATGGTCCTGGATTGTGGATATAGGGAAAGCTTGGTGTTACCTGTATCTTTTTGTCAATCAGCCAATTTTGCAATTTTTAACTCTGCTTAAAATTAATTATGCTTATTATACGTGATCTTTGTTATATTGAATCATTTTACCTTGTGAAAAAATTTCACATTGTAAGACTTAAATTTATTATTGATAGGAATTTTTTTTTAAGATTTTATTTATGGGCCAGCGCCGCAGCTTAATAGGCTAATCCTCCGCCTGCAGCACCGGCACACCGGATTCTAGTCCCGGTTGGGGTGCCGGATTCTGTCCCGATTGCTTCTCTTCCAGTCCAGCTCTCTGCTGTGGCCCGGGAAGGCAGTGGAGGATGGCCCAAGTGCTTGGCCCCTGCACCCACATGGGAGACCAGGAGAAGACCTGGCTCCTGGCTTTGGATCAGCGCGGTGCGCCGGCCGCCGCGGCCATTGAGGGGTGAACCAACGGAAAAGGAAGACCTTTCTCTCTGTCTCTCTCTCTCTCACTGTCTAAATCTGCCTGACAAAAAAATAAAAAGATTTTATTTATTTGAGAGGTAGAGTTACAGACAGTGAGAGAGAGAGAGATAGACAGAAAGGTCTTCCTTCTGTTGGTTCACTCTCCAAATGGCCACAACGGCCAGAGCTGCGCCGATCTGAAGCCAGGAGCCAGGAGCCTCCTCCTGGTCTCCCACGTGGGTGCAAGGGCCCAAACACTTGGGCCATCCTCCGCTGATTTCCCAGGCCACAACAGAGAGCTGGACTGGAAGAGGAACAACCGGGACTAGAACCGGCGCCCATGTGGAATGCCGACACCACAGGTGGAGGATTAACCTGTGTCATGGTGCCAGCCAGCCCCAATTGGAATTTTTATACTCTGGGAGCAGACCTCTGAATATTATGTGCAGTTTTCAAGAGGAACATTCACTAATTAGGGTGTCAAAGTAGTTTAATGGAATATTTGAATTCTAACAAAAAAAATCATAATGGAAAGTAATGGGTGAAATAGAGATGACAAAATTCCATCAAGAAAAATTAAAAGCTTAATGGGAATGTGAAATCAGTGTTCAAATAGCTGAAGAGTTTGTGTAGAAAAGTGAATATGTTATTTTCAATCTCCAGAGACTGTCATAGAGGCTGGATGCTGTAGGGTTTGTGAGATTGGGTTTTGGAATCACACAGCAAGTACAAATCTCCGCTGTGCTACTTACTGCTTGCATGGTGTTGGTCAAGTAGCTTAATCTCTTAGGGTATCACTTTCCCTTATCTATAAAATGGGGATTATATTTTTTACATCCTATAGAACTATATGAGTGGAGTGAGGAAATGTTATGAAGTGCTTAGCATAGAACCTGGCATGTCATAACTTGCTTAATAAGTGCTATAGATTTTATATTCTTCCTATGAAAGAACTTACTAATAATTCAAATTGTCCCAAAATGAAGTTACTGACTGTATAAACTGGTATCTTCCTTTTCATAATAAAGATTTCAATGGAGTAAAGGTTAACGTCTTCTAAACTTGTCACAGCAGACATTGTTTTGTTGAAAAGGAGGTGGAAGTATGTGAATGTAAGACTTGCAATTTTGAGATCTGTATGTATGTTTAATAGAAAAAATACTCACAGGCAGACGATCAAGAATCATTAACTCTTAAGGAATGAAATTAGATGTTTTTTTAAAAATAATATTTTTTTGAAAGGCAGTATTACGCAGAGGCAGAGAGAGAGGGAAGTCTTCCATCTGTTGGTTCACTCCCCAAATTGCCAAAATGGCTGGAACTGGGCCAATCTAAAGCCAGGAGCTTCTTGAGGGTCTTCCACACTGGTGCGGGGGCCTAAGCACTTGGGCCATGTTCTACTGCTTTTCCAGGCCAAAGCAGATAGCTGGATTGGAAATGGAGCAGCCAGGACTCAAACTGGCACCCATATGGGGATGCCAGACTGCAGGCTGTGGCTTTACTCGCTATGCCAGAGCACTGGCCCTGAAACTTTTTATGTAGAAAGTACTTTTTGTTTCATTCTCAAAACAGTCTTGCAATGTAAGTATTAATTTCCTCATTATATGAATGAGAAAACAAAGTTGGATACACTGTTGGTTCAAGTTTATATGAGCAGATACCCAAGATATAAAGCCAGATTGCCGTCGAAAGCTGATACTCTTACCAATATACTTTCTTTTCCTTTTTATAAATACCATACTTAAGAACAACAATCAGAATCATACATATGTAAAAATAGGTAAGAAACCTACAGTACCATATTATCCATGAAGTCTTCTAAATTGGTGTCTGTTTAGTCTCGGTTCAGAGGATTCATCGTTCAAGTGCTCAGTATCCTCATGAAGCTAGTGGCTATTTTATCAGATATCCTTGCAGTAACTAATGAAGAGAGAGAGAGTGTGTGTGTGTTTTTAAAGTATTTTCTTTGGAAAAAATATGAAAAAGACTTTCTTGAGTTTTCTGTAACTTTTAAAAATAAGAAATAAACATTTGCCACCAAAGCTGATTCAGTGCAGTACTGTAGGTGAGAGAAATCTCAAGGGAATCACGTCTCAGCTCCTAAACTAGTGATATCCTTGACTACCATGTAGATATACGAAGGAATCCCAGTACTCAATTGCTGGGGAGCACTCCCCCTAGGAGGAAAAGCTCTTCACAAGTAAGTGTCTGGGGATTTAGCACATACTCTTCACCTGTCCCACAAACAGATGTTGATCAGTCTACTTGTTGATCAGTGGAGTAGAGAACTTATAATACGGACAGTTTTATTCATTGCATTCTCTTAAGTTGGAGTATTTTCATTGTTTAAGATTATAACCATTTTTATTTAGAGCTTCATAATCTCTAATACATGAAAAGTGTGAAAAGAAGAATATCAGTCACACCATTTTAATTCCAGGCATTTTATTTTGAATTTCAGGGAATTGGAAGCTCAACTGTTGGAGCAGTGTACTGTTGACACAGGTGCTGCTAAAGAACAGAGTCTTCCCTCAGTGATGGGTAAATTCATTTTCTGCTGTTTAAAGTGGCTTAAACTTTCTTTTCTTCAGCATGTTCTGGTCCTTGCCATGTTGCGTAGTCCGTCTCTCTTCTGCCCATTCCACTTTGGTAGCATTGCTGCAGTTACCCTGTCCCCAGGCAGCTCTTCATCCCCAGATCCTTTCTAGAACCTTTGACATTGTGAGTCATCCTATACACTTGCAGCTCCCTATGCCAGTGACTTTGGGATTCTCTTTTTTATGGCAAGTATTTTCTCCAAGTATTCCTTCTTGGTTTCCTCTGCACTTGTTTTCTGTCCCCTGGGGGTCTGCTTTTGGTTCCTTCTTCCTCCTGCTGCTTTTAAAGGTGATCTCATTTCCTTCCATGGCGTCAGCCACATCTGTGCTAGGCCTGATCCTTCTTTTCTAAACTTGGTGTTGATATTTCTGGCTGATTATTAGATAAAAACTATCTGTGTCATGTCAGTGGGTACTTCAAACTTAAGACTTCTAAAAGCGAACCCATATGTGATCTCTTCCCTCAAATCCATTTCAATTAATAATTATTAGGTAAAGATAGTATCCTTATTTTTGATTTAGAAAACTGGGAGTTATCAGATCCTTTCAGTTCTCAGAAATCTTTTTCAAATTTTACCTCCCTTTTTCATCTTCCACACTACTGAACATCTAAAAACAAAGATGTGTTAACCTCTACCCTCATTATATCTTGTTTGCATTATTACTGGAGCCTCCTCTCTGGACTGTTTCAATATGTTACACTCTATTTCCAGGAATAACTTTCCACAAAAATCTCATTACATTGCTGTTTGAGAATTTTTATTAGCTTCTCTAGGCTAAAATCCAAATTACCTGGTGATGTATGAGGTGCTTCACAAATTGACTTTGCTGTAGCTCTTAGCCTCAATGCTACCGGTGCTCCTTAGTTCACCCACAGTATTTCACATGGGTCCTTGCACAACCCTCGGCCTTCATTAATTCTATTTCTATGCCCGGAACTTTTTTCTTTACTTATCTGAGTTTTAATCCCTCTGTAGTCCCACCTATGATGTCATCTTAATTGTGGACTGCCTTATCTTTCCTAAGATTAAACTGCTTCTCTCTGTGCTGAGTCCACAGCTCTATTTATTCTAACCCATGTGGCACTTTCTCCTTTCACTGTTACTCATCTGTTTGCACCAGTAGACTTACTTATTTTTAGATCTTTTGCCCCTAGTCCAGTGCATGGACTCTGCCTAAATGTTGGAAAGAGAAAGACAAGTTTTTAGGACAGTTCCTCTTGCTTGCTGTGTTTTCCTGTTGTTCCTCATTGATGGGATGATAACATTTTTCATTCTGTATATCTGATTGTAATTTTTCTATTCCAGATAATTTTGTTACCATTTTAGGATATCATGATGACAGTTCATTTATAAAAGGTCTCCAAATACACTAAGTTTCAATGTAGCATCTCAAGACATTTTTTAGTAAAGACCTTATTTGAAACTAATAATTTTTCTTACAATTGAAACTATGAGTGTACATGCTTGAATACTTTTTCTTTAGTGAACCTTCTTGGACTGGTTCACTTCTTGGACTTCTCTCCCATATTCTTCAAAATCTGAGTCTATGGTAGGTGGCTGTCCAATCCTGCTAAAATGAGTACCTGAGCATCTACTCCAGAGAATCACAAATGCAGCCGCCTCTAAGATCTCCTTTCAGGGTCCCTAGCAGAGGTTAGAAACGCTTGAGTACTATTAAGTGAATTTTGAGTGAGCTTCATTCATTTAGTATTTCTAGGTTCTAATCTACATCAGAAAAGAATGACTATACTTTAGTAACTTAAAAAGGCTAAGCTCAGTACACTGATCGGAGAAGTACCATTTAAATTATTTACCAAAATGTTGTTTCTTATTTTCTTCAATTAACTGAAATTAAAACATAATATTTTTCAGAGCAAGACCCAGTGAGTACCTCTTGCTCTGTCCCTCCCTTGCTGAGGTTAACCAGCTGTGATTGTTGCTGAGATTAAGGAGTCGTTCCTAGAGCAGCATCTCTTACTGGCTACATTAAACTCTTCATACAGAAAGCTGTTTTCATATTGCCAAATTCTTTGACTTGTGTTGGGTTTTTTTAATATTCTTGGGGAGAGTATGGCTGTTATAAAATGCTGCGCTTTTAGGACTTATTCTTAAATGTTAGGTTCTTCTTTTTCTTTTTCTTTTTTTTTTTTAAGATTTATTTTATTTATTTGAAAGGCAGAGTTGCGGAGAGAGGTCTCCCATCCACTGGTGCACTGCCCAATCAGCCACAATGGCTGGAGCTTTGCCGATCAGAAGCAGGAGCCAGGAGATTCTTCCAGGTCTCCCACATGGGTGCAGGGGCCCAAGGACTTGGGCTGTGTTCTTTGCTTTCCCAGGCTGTGACAGAGTGCTAGATTGAAAGTAGAGCAGCCAGTACATGAACCAGCACCCATAAGGGATGCCGGCACTGCAGGCCACGGCTTTACCTGCTATGCCACAGCGCTGGCCCCAAATGTTAGGTTCTTCTAATCTGGTTACAGATCTTTATCTGTTAATAGTCTGGTTTAAATCTTTTAGGATATCTTTATCCTCTTGTGAGAAAACTTACCATTCAAGGATGAGACTCTTCGAACTTTTTTCATCACTCCCTAGTCCCATGCGTTTTAAAAAAAATCTTTGAATGTTGCCTGCAACATGCTTGTTTATTTACAAGCTGTATATGTACTATTATTAATACATTATGAAATACAGAAAAGTAAGGAATTGGAAAGGGTAAGACAATAAAGATAAAATAGTAAATAATTTGGAAGTTATACTTATTAATGGTTAAAAAAGTGTTCTCAAAAGTTTGTCTTTAAAATGTTTTTTCTTTAATTATGACAACACTTTTCAGTTTTTAAGAGTTATTCATTTTGTTTGAAAGGCAGAGGGACAGAGAGAAAGAGGGTTAGACAGAAAGAGATCTTCCATCTGCTGGTTCATTCCCACAAAT
This sequence comes from Sylvilagus floridanus, assembly GCA_949820135.1. Classification (NCBI taxonomy): domain Eukaryota; kingdom Metazoa; phylum Chordata; class Mammalia; order Lagomorpha; family Leporidae; genus Sylvilagus; species Sylvilagus floridanus. Next base: position 17,666,948 of record OX463239.1, on the reverse strand, counting down.
GCCCACAACAACCAGGCCTAGGACAGGCTGAATCCAGGAATCAGGAACTCCATCCAGGTCTCCCATATAGAGACCTTCCCAGGATCACCAGCAGGGAGCTGAATCAGAGGCAGAGCAGCCTGGGACTTGAACTGTCTAACCAGCATTTCAGTATGGGATGCTGGTTTGGCAAGTAGCAACTTAGCCCACACTGCCAGCCCTGGTTTAACTGAAGTTTTTTTTGAAGATTTATTTATTTATTTGAAAGGCAATGTTACAGAGAAGCAGGGAAAAAGAGAGAGAAATCTCCCATCCACTGGTTCACTTCCCAAATGGCCACAATGGCCAGAGCTGGGCTTGAACCAAAGCCAGGAGCCAGGAACTTCTTCCGGGTCTCTCATACATGTGTAGGGGCCCAAGGACTTGGGCCATCTTCTACTGCTTTCCCAGGCCATAGCAGCAGCTGCATAGGAAGTCGAGCAGCTGGAGGCGGCAGCTCCACCTGCTTCTCCACAGTGTCAGCCCCAGTTTAATTGATTTCAGTACTTAATTTCAGTAGCTGTCAGAACTGAAGTATATAGCAGAGAAGATTTCAATATCCAGGTGGAAGGATATATGATTATGCTTACTATCATCTGTTTTTCAACTATACATTTATATCTTCCCTAATATCAATAATTTATTTTTATAAATCAAAATATTTTTGCCTATTTATCAATTGATTTAAAGTTCTTAGTTTAGAAGTTTTTAAATTTAGAAAATTTTATTTCTAACTCAGAAAATGAGATTTTTAACAAAATCATGTAACAACAGTAACATATCCAGGAACCAGTGCTGTGACGTAGTGGGTAAAGCTGCCGCCTTCAGTGCTGGCATCCCATGTGGGCGCCTGTTCAAGTCTTGGCTACTGCACTTCCAATCCAGCTCTCTGCTGTGGCCTGGGAAAGCAGTAGAAGATGGCTCAAGTCCTTGGGCCCCTGTACCCACATGGCAGACCTGGAAGAATCTCCTCTGACTCCTGGCTTCAAATCAATGAAGCTCCAGTCACTGGGGCCAATTGAGGAGTGAACCAGCAGAGGGAAGACCGCTCTCTTTCTCTGCCTCTCCTTCTCTCTGTGTGTAACTCTTTCAAATAAATAAATAAATATTAAAAAAACAAAAAAAGCCGGCGCCGTGGCTCAACAGGCTAATCCTCCGCCTTGCGGCGCCGGCACACCGGGTTCTAGTCCCGGTTGGGGCACCGGATTCTGTCCCGGTTGCCCCTCTTCCAGGCCAGCCCTCTGCTGTGGCCCAGGAGTGCAGTGGAGGATGGCCCAAGTGCTTGGGCCCTGCACCCCATGGGAGACCAGGAAAAAGCACCTAGCACCTGGCTCCTGCCATCGGATGAGTGCGGTGCGCCGGCCGCAGCGCGCCGACCGCGGCGGCCATTGGAGGGTGAACCAGCGGCAAAGGAAGACCTTTCTCTCTGTCTCTCTCTCTCACTGTTCACTCTGCCTGTCAAAAAAAAAAAAAAAAAAAAAACAGTAACATATCCAAATATTTGCCTTCCAAAGACTTACTGCATATGCTTTCTTAGATGGGTACTTTCTCACTGTTGTTTTTTTTTTTTTTTAAATATTACCTTTACTTGAAGGCTAGATTGAAAAAAAAAGTATGTGCATTTTTAAAACTATATATTAGGTTGGCATGTCACTGGCAGCTATTTATTGTCACAGGAACATCACTTTTTATTTAAAATATTGTCTTTGAGTCCTATGTTTCTTTGAAGTACTTTGCCATAAGATAACCAGAACCTCTTTATGTCATTAAAAAAAATTCTTGGACAGTTTCTATCAATCGCAGTTATGTGACTATTTTTTTTTTTTTTAATTCATTTGTTTTCTTTGAAAGGCACAGTTAGAGACGAGATCAATCTTTCACTTGCTGGTTCACTCCCCAAATGGCTGCAACGGCCAGAGCTGGGACAGGCCAAAGCCAGGAGACAGGAGCAGGAGCTTCTTCCAGTTCTGCCACATGGGTGCATGAGCCCAAGGACTTGGGCCATTTTCTGCTGTGTTCCCAGGCTCGTTAGCAGAGAGCTGGATCAGAAGTGGAGCAGCTGGGACTTCAGCTGGCATTCATTTTGGATGCCAGCATTGCAGGTGGCAGCTTAACCTGCTCTACCAGCTCCTTAAATATTTTGTTTTCATAAAATTTATGAGTTTGTGACATCCTGTAGCACTTTTTGCACAATTGGCTTCAACTCTAGTGCTTCCTCTTGACTATGATGAAACTTCTTTGTTAAAGACAAACTTAATGTTTCTATTAGGCTTAAAAATTGTAGAAGTTATTGCAAGTTGAAATAGAAAATAGAAATGTGAGCACAGTTTAGTAGACTGTTTTTAATTAGTATTGAATTCCTGTAATTCTAAATAAAATCTCTTCTTTAGGTTCAGTTCCAGAAGGTGTCTTAGAAGATATCAAAGGTAAACTAAGTTCTCATCTTGCCCCTTTCATCCCTGAGTGTTTGGAGAGCGTTTGTTTCCGAAGAACAGAAAATATATTCATAAGGTGGTGTTAGAAGTGTTTTGTATACGGACTGTGGAAGCTTAGAAGTCAATGTGAATTCTCTTCAGACTCGTGGAAGTTCCGGCACCATCTGTGCCGTGTTACTAAAGCAGCCTCTCAGTCATAGTTGCATCCAGAATGGACAGGGTTACCCGGGAGTTAGTAGTTTCACACCATGAAATAACAGTTAAATTACCTAAAAAAGCCACTCATTTGCTGTTTTACCGATTTTTTTTGTTTATTTGTTTGTTTTTAATTACTTGAGAGACAAAGACAGAGCCAGCTCCCATCCTCTGGTTCATTCCACAGAAACCTGCAATAGCCTAGCTAGAACTAGGAGCTGCGAATGTAAACATTATTCAGGTGGCAGCAACCCACGCACCTGAGCCGTCACCTTTACTTCCCAGGTCTGCATTAGCAGGCAGCTGGAGTCAGGCGCCAGAGCTGAGACTTGAACCCAGACACTCTGATATGAGACGCAGGCATCTTCACTGTTGCATGGTGTTTTTTGTTGTTTAGTCTTTCATCTTCTCCCCCCCTCCCCTTTTTTTAAGCTTATGTGAGAGACAGAGGAACTATCAACTGGTTCACTCCCCAAATGCCTACAATGGCTATGGCTGAGCCAGACCAAAGCTGGTAACCAAGAATTCAGTCTAGGTCTCCTGTGTACATGGCAGGGACCCAACTACCTAAGCCATCACCTGCTGTCTCCCAGAGTGCACATTAGAAGGAAGCTAGATTCAGGAGTGGAGCCAGGACTCAAACCCAAGCACTCTAATATGGGATGTTGGCTTGCCAACCAGTGGTTTAACACACACCCACCCTAGTTTTTCTTCATACATTTGAATGTTAGTCATTTTACTGACTATTCAGAAATTCTAGAGATGGAACCAAAATATATTTGGTTCATTTTAATAAGATAGATTGCTTCTACTTTGCTAGAGTGGATTTTAACCAATATTCAAATTGCCTTTTTTTTAATTCACTGTAAGGAAAAGCATTTAAAATATGCATTATCCTTAGTACTTGAGATATGTGTAAAATTAATTTTCTAGAATTTTAATAGAGAACTAGACTATAATGGATTTCAGAGTTAAATGAAATAATACAGTTTCAGGCTTTGAGATGTTAATTGATTTGTTCCCTGTCACACAAATAACTAGGGTTAGAGGTAGAGCTGCAAAACAGATCTTGCCCTTTATTGCTTACCTGTGGGATGTAGTTACCTAAAATCTTTTCAATTATTGTACAGTTTCAGACATTTTTTTGACAGAGTTAGAGAGAGAGAGAGACAGAGAGAAAGTCTTCCTTTTTCCGTTGGTTCAGCCCCCAAATGGCCGCTGCAGCCGGCACACTGCACTGATCCGAAGCCAGGAGCCAGGTGCTTCCTCCTGGTCTCCCATGCAGGTGCAGGGCCCAAGCACTCCACTGCCTTTCCGGGCCACAGCAGAGAGCTGGCCTGGAAGAGGGGCAACTGGGACAGAATCAGGCACCCTGACCGGGACTAGAACTCGGGGTACTGGCACCACAGGAGGAGGATTAGCCTAGTGAGCCGCGGTGCCTGCCAGTTTCAGATATTTGTAATGCTATCGTAGTAGCTCAAATAACATAGAAGTTTTTTAAGCAAAATGAAGACTCCTTTTTTTTCTTCCAGTCTTATCTCTGATACAAAATTTGTTATCTCATGGGATGTTTCTATGCATATGACCTCCAACTTGTAAAAAAATATGTAACTTTCCCCTTTAGTTAGGGAAACATCAGCTTAGCAGAGATAAATAGTACTGGGAAAATTGTGTATAGGCAGTAAAGATTACAAACTAACCTTTTTAGAAAGCAATCTGCTATATTTATTAAAATTGAAAGTGTGTATTCCATATAAAATGGAAACAATTAAGTATGGTGGAATACTATGCAGCTATTTGAAAGTAAGAATTAGATGTACTGACTTGGAAGGATATCCATATGCTAAGTAAAAAGTGCATTGTTGAAAAGTAGATATGGTAGAAACCCATTTCTGTTTAAAAATACCTGGGCAGGGCCGGCGCCGCAGCTCAGTAGGCTAATCCTCCGCCTGCAGCGCCGGCACACCGGGTTCTAGTCCTGATTGGGGCACCGGATTCTGTCCCAGTTGCTCCTCTTCCAGGCCAGCTCTCTGCTGTGGCCAGGGAGTGCAGTGGAGGATGGCCCAAGTCTTTAGGCCCTGCACCCACATGGGAGACCAGGAGAAGCACCTGGCTCCTGGCTTTGGATCAGCGCAGTGTACCTGCTGCTGTGGCCATTGGGGGGTTTACCAACGGAAAAAGAACACCTTTCTCTCTCTCTCTCTCACTGTCCACTCTGCCTGTCAAAAAAAAAAAAAATACCTAGGCACACGTATACATATTCATTATATTACTTATATGTCATTAAATTATCTCCATTTTTCTTTCAGTTATTTAAAAATTCTTTTATCTGCTTTTGGATTTTTAATTCAGTTTAATTTGGTTACTTTAACCAAAGACACCTGCCTTTGCCAAGAATCTATGAAGCAACTTTAGTGACTGGTTCACTACCTAGAGTATTAACATATTGTGTATGCTAATGTTTTTAAATTAGTGAATGAAATCCACTGCATACCATCTTATGAAAAGATTAAATAGAATTGTTTGCATTTTCATGATAAATTTTTATTGTGATAATGTTTTTATAAGTATACTTCATAAAGCTTATAAAAAAATAGAATTAAGAGGTAAGTTTATTTTGGTACAAGTACATGCATGGTTTTTTCATAATATACACTTTCCATGACCTTTTAGAAAACTCCTCAAATAGGAAATATCAGATAACATAATAGTTTGGTTCAAGGTGATTTTTTTTTAAATAGTTCACAGAAGATGAACTGAATAAACAGTGTGTGCTATGACTCCTCAGTGACTGAAAAAGTTTTTTATATACGAATAAATTATCATTAGCTAACTAATGACAGGAATGGAATTTATAAAATCTGAAGGAATAGATGATTAGCCTACCAACTTGGGTAGACATGTTTCACTGGGACTTGGGTTCAATTTACTCTGGCCAGTTAATCACAAACCCTAATAAGCTCATCTTTTCTTCCTTCCTCTTAAGTACGCACTTGCTTTGTAAGTGATCTGAAGCGTGGACTTAAAATCCAAGCAGCAAAATTTAATGTTGATGGGAATAGTGAGGTAAGTTGTAAAGCCAAATATTTTCTTTTTTCAGAGGTTTCCACATATGTGACTTAAATGCTAATTATATTTATATTTCAGCGTCCCTCACCACCCCCGAACGTTGACTATCCATTAGATGGAGAGAAGATCTTACATGTCCTAGGATCAATCAGGTTAGACCTTAATTTTTATGAGCAAAATAATGAAGTTTATTTATTATTTGGGGCTTTTAAAAATGTTTCTACAAGCCTTTACTTCCGTATTACCAATTTAACATAATTTTTTTTTTTAAATTTTGTTTTGGATGGGCAGAGTGGACAGTGAGAGAAAGGTCTTCCTTTTCTGTTGGTTCACCCTCCAATGGCCACCACGGCCGGCGCACCGCGCTGATCCAAAACCAGGAGCCAGGTGCTTCTCCTGGTCTCCCATGGGGTGCAGGGCCCAAGCACTTGGGCCATCCTCCACTGCCTCCCTGGCCACAGCAGAGAGCTGGCCTGCAAGAGGAGCGACCGGGACAGAATCTGGCGCCCCAGCCAGGACTAGAACCCCGTGTGCCAGCGCCGCGAGGCGGAGGATTAGCCAAGTGAGCCTCGGCCCCGGCCAACATAAAGGTTTTTAAGACTCATCTATGATTACTTTTACTCTGCTTTGGAAATTTTTGAAAACTAAAAAATACTCTTTCTTGTTTTCAGAGTATTTCCCAATTAGTGTAGTTAATGAAATTAACCATTCTCTGAGCTAGAACAGAAAGTATGACACTGTACAATGGGGGTTAGGAGACGTTTTTCTATAAATATCTCTGTGGTCCATGTGGTCTCTGTTGTAAGTACTTCTAAGTCAGGCACAGAGCATGGAGATGCACAAGTAAAGCTTTGTTTGCCAAAGCAGGTATGTAGTGGGCTGGATTTCACTTCTAGGCCATACTGATTCCAGCTTTAAAATTTTGATTTGTTAGAATGCATTATTATTACTGTTACACTCATCTGTCAGGATCCATCACTCATTCTCCTTTTATTTGTTTGAAATTTGTATTATAAAAGTTTCCCTTATAAAAATCAGGAGATGCATGGAAGGTAATTATTATGTAACATTTTGAACATTCTATTAGATTTTGAGATAATTATGTAAAGATTGACATAGTAAAAGATGAGCTAAAGATAGTAGCATGTGAGAACAAGCAAAATATATAACAGTTTTGGTATTTATTTTTGTGTCATTTTTACTTTATAATTATTAAATACTCTTTTAAATTTCCTCTTGACTGCTTTGTGGTACCTAGAATTAGAGAAGAAAATGAATATTTAAGGAAAAACAGGGTTTTGTTACTAAATAATAGGAAAATATATTGAGAATAAAGGAAGCCACTGCTTCTGATTCCAAACCCAATTAATTTACAGTTGTTTGCTCCCATGTTTTTCCTACCAAAAGGTCTAGTTCCAGTGAAATTTTCTCTTATATATAGAATCCCAACCAGTGATTAGTTGATAAATCAAAAGAAGAGTTAAAGTAGAGAACCTTTTATTTAAAAAAAAAAAAAAAAGTTGTACCGTAAACATTTTGCTTAAAATTTATGAGTGGTTAGCATTGTGGCAGTTTGAGTCCCGGCTGCTCTCCTTCCAGTCCAGCCCCCTGCTAATGTGCCTGAGAAGGCCATGCAAGATGGCCCAAGTGCTTGGGCTCCTGACACCCATGTGGGAGACCCTAGTGGAGTTCCAGATTCCTGCTTTGGCCTGACCCAGCCCCGGCTATTATGGCCTTTTGGGGAGTAAACAAACATATGGAAGATCTCTTTCTCTCTGTTTCTCCCCACTCTATAACTCTGCCTTTCAAGTAAATAAATCTTTCAAAATAAAATAAAATTTATAAATAAATGCTTATTTGCCAGACTTTTTTTTAAAGATTTTTTTCTTTAAAGATAAGTGCTTATAGAGTTCTCAGTTTAATTTACATAAACCATGCTTTAGGTAAATTTACATAAATGTACAAATATAAATTTATGTAAATTTACATAAATCATGGTTTATGATTTCTAGGGTTTTTTTGTTATTAAGTACAATGAGAACTTAAAGTTGCTGTGAATTAGTCTTGGTACAGAATCTTTCTAGTTGACTTTCTTCTAAACTTTTACAGTTGCATCACTTATATTAAAGATTTATTTATTTATTTATTTGAAGGAATTACACAGAGAGAGAAAGAGAGGTCTTCCATCCACTGGTTCACTCCCCAATTGCCTGCAACGGTCAGACCTGTGCCTATCTGAAGCCAGGAGCCAGGAGCTTCTTCTGGGTCTCTCATGTGAGTGAAGGGGCCCAAGCACATGGGCAATCTTCTACTGCTTTCCCAGGCAATAGCAGAGAGTTGAATCAGAAGTAGAGCAGCCGGGACTCGAACTAGTGCCCACGTTGGATGCCGGCACTGGAGGCAGTGGGTTTACCCACTACGCCACAGCACCGGCTTCTTGCCTCACCTATGTTAAAAAGATTTTTTAGGGGCCGGCACCGCGGCTCACTAAGCTAATCCTCCGCCTTGCAGCGCCGGCACACTGGGTTCTAGTCCCGGTCGGGGCGCCAGATTCTGTCCCGGTTGCCCCTCTTGCAGGCCAGCTCTCTGCTGTGGCCAGGGAGGCAGTGGATGATGGCCCAAGTGCTTGGGCCCTGCACCCACATGGGAGACCAGGAGAAGCACCTGGCTCCTGCCATCGGATCAGCGCGGTGCGCCAGCCGCGGCAGCCATTGGAGAGTCAAACAACAGAAAAGGAAGACCTTTCTTTCTGTCTCTCTCTCTCACTGACCATTCTGCCTGTCAAAAATAAAATAAATTAAAAAAAAAAAAAAAAGAAGTTTACAAAAAAAAAAAGATATTTTAGGGACCAGCACTGTGGCATAGCAGGTAGAACCGTTGCCTGCAGTGCTGGCATCCCATATGAACGACGGTTCGCATCCTGAATACTCCAGTTCCAATCCAGCTCTGTGCTGATGGCCTGGGAAAAGCAGTGAAAGATGGCCCAAATGCTTGGGCCCCTGCTGTGCACCTGGGAGACCTGGAAGAAACTCCTGGTTCTTGGCTTCAGCCTGAATCAGTCCCAGCTGTTGTAGCCAACTGGGGAGTGAACCAGCAAGTGGAAGATCTCTCTTTCTGTCTCTGTCTCTGTCTCTCTCTCTGACTTTCAAATAAAAGGAAAAAAATTTTAAAACATTTTGTTTTTCCAGAGCATTCAACAGTTTTCAAAGAGAGAACAACTTGTTTACACCTTAATATTTCATTAGCTAAGTAATAATTAAATTATATGAGTATACTTCAAGGAGTTTGTGGGAAAATATAATTAAAAGACAAGTTTATTTTGACGCAAAAAGATGTGAAGTCAAGGCCGGCGCCGTGGCTCAACAGGCTAATCCTCCGCCTTGCGGCGCCGGCACACCGGGTTCTAGTCCCGGTCAGGGCACCGGATTCTGTCCCGGTTGCCCCTCTTCCAGGCCAGCCCTCTGCTGTGGCCCAGGAGTGCAGTGGAGGATGGCCCAGGTGCTTGGGCCCTGCACCCCATGGGGAGACCAGGAAAAGCACCTGGCTCCTGGCTCCTGCCATCGGACGAGTGCGGTGCGCCGGCCGCAGCGCGCCGACCGCGGCGGCCATTGGAGGGTGAACCAACGGCAAAAAGGAAGACCTTTCTCTCTGTCTCTCTCTCTCACTGTCCACTCTGCCTGTAAAAAAAAAAAAAAAAAAAAAAAAAAAAAAAGATGTGAAGTCAGTGCATAGCATTTTTGTAATACACATTTTCCTGAACTTTTTAGAAAATCTTTTGCATGCATGGATTTATTGATGAAATGGAAGGAGTTAGGCAGTAGGTGGAGTCTCATTAAGAGAATTTTATATTTTGAAAATATTTTTAGAAATACTTTAAAAGTAATATAATATGATCAGAATTTTATAAAATCAGAGTTTACACATGCATGCATATATATTGTTAGTTTTGTGTTAACATTGACCAGGATTTGTTTTAGCCACAACGTTGTACAAACCTGAAGATAATGGCTTCAACAAGACAGATGTTTATCTCTCTTTTTAAAAAAGTTCAGAGGTAGGTGGTCCAGGGCCCTTCCTGCCCTCATCCCTGGAGTGTAGCCCTTGCCTTTGTGGTCCAGGATGCCTGCTGGAGTTACAACTACAGCTGCCCTGTCTGTGTGTAAGCAAATCGTCCTGCAAGGGGAAGAACACGACGCTTTCCTCTCCTTTTAAGGAGACCTTCTGGAGGTCCCATGTATCACTTCTGCCTCCACGTCAGTGTCTGGTGTGTCAGTGAGGCTGGTAAATACAGTTTCACCTGTTGTCTGAGGTGGACAGTGCAATATATCCAACTTAGAAATGAACTTCTAACTTTTTTTTCAAATAGTTATAGATAAATGGGCAGTTGCAAAAGATACCACAGAGAGGTCCCATTCACCCTTTCCGTTTTCCCCAGTGGTTCCATCTTACACAGCTGTACTATAGTATCAAGGTTTGTGTAAAATATATGCATGCATAGATCTGTGTAATTTTGTCATGTAGATTTATATGATCACTACAACAATCAAGATATAGAACTATTGCCAGACACAGAATGAAAAATATAGCTTGATCTCACTTATATTGAATATCTAGAAACAGAAAATGTTGGTTACCAGGGGTGAGGGGTAGGGTGGGATGCAAAATGAACAAAGTAGGATGGGACTGGCGCTGTGGCTTAGCAGGTAAAGCCGCCACCTGCAGTCCTGGCTTCCCATATGGGCACCGTTCAAGTCCCGGCTGCTCCACTTCCAGTCCAGCTCTCTGCTATGGCCTTGGGCCCTGAACCCGCGTGGGAGACCCAGAAGAAGCTCCTGGCACCTGGCTTTGGATCAGTGCAACTCCAGCCATTGTGGTCAACCAGCAGATGGAAGACTTCTCTCTCTCTCTGCCTCTCTTCTCTCTCCCTAACTCTTTCAAATAAATAAATAAATCTTAAAAAAAAAAAAAAAGAAGAATCCGTGTTAGAAAGGCAGAATCTACATTTTTTCAAAATAAAGAGAACTTTCTATGTCTAGTTTATAAAATAGAAAAAGAAAGTAGGTCAGAGGACACAAACTTGCATTTAGGTAGGATAAATACGTCTGAAGATCTAATTACCACATAAGAACTATAATTAATACAGTATTTTTTAAAAGATTTATTTTATTTATTTGAAAGAGTTAGAGAGGTAGAGACAGAGAAAGAGGTCTTCCATCCACTGGTTCACTCTGCAGATGGCCACAACGGCCAGAGCTGCGCCGATCTGAAGGCAAGAACCAGGAGCTTCCTCCAGGTTTCCCACGTGGGTGCAGGGGCCCAAGGACTTGTGCCATCTTCTACTGCTTTCCCAGGCCATAGCAGAGAGCTGGATCGGAAGAAGAGCAGCCAGGACTCGAACTGGCACCCATATGGGATGCTGGTGCTTCAGGCCAGTGTTTTAACCTGCTGTGCCACAGCGCCAGCCCCTAATTAATATAGTATTTATACATATGTATTTTGTGTCTCTGTGTGACACAGAGACAGACACATCTATATACTGGTTCACTCTCTAAAGACCACGACAGCTAGGGCTGGACTTTGCCAAAGTCAGAAGTCAGGAACTCCATCCTGATCTCCCACATGGTGACAGGGACCCAGGTACTTGGGCGATCATCAGCTGCCTTCACAGACACATTAGCAAGAAGCTGGATCAGAAGCACAGTAGCTAGGACTCAAACCAGCACTCGCAAGAGGGGATGTTAGCCCAGCACCTTAACCCGCTGCGTTACAGTGCTACCCCTATTGTGTCATTTACAGAAAATTTGCAAAGAGGATAGATTCTAGGTGTTCTTACTGTTATAAAACTAACTATGGAAGGTGATGTATAGATTAATGTGCTTGACTGTAGTAATTATTTTACTATGTATAATATATCAAAATATGGTACACATTATTGTAAAGAGATACAGAAATGTTCTATCACCACAGAGGTCTTCCACAAACTGCTCTAAGAGAAAGTTCTTTAATTTCAGAACCAATGGGAAAATGGAAAATGGATACTTTGTTAGGCAACCAGCAGTCCTGCCATATATTTTAAAAACAAATATTAGGGGTACTTTGTTTTTAAATGTTTCATGATACCTCACACTAATCTGCTTGTTGAGCCTTACTGACTTTCATAGAAGACTGCGTAGGTGCTGGGAGGTATTACTGAACATAAAACTTGTCAGTGTGCATGTAGTTAAAGTAGCAGCTGATACTTAGGGAATGCCTCCTGTATACCAGGTCTTGTTCCATTATCTCATTGAATCCTCACTCCAGCCCCCTGTGGGGGGTAGATAATATCATTCTTTCCATTCACAAATAAGAGTATCTTTATGTAATCTTTAATGATCATTCTATATTAATAACAGAACTGGTATTAAAAATATTTGGTCTTAAAAACTACTAGTATGTTCTGTATTATGCGATACCAACAAAGCATTTTGTTTCTAATGTTATCAGAGATTCAGTTGTGGAAATCCTTTTTGAGCAAGATAATGAAGAGAAATCAGTTGCCACCTTAATACTGGATTCCCTTATACAGGTATTTAGTTTACGAAAGTTTTCCCTTTATTACAATAGTCCTTTAAAGAACATTTTATGTTATATAGAGAGAACCTGTACATATAAAGAATATATTTTTGTTGTAGCCATTTTAAGCAACTAGCAGTTTTTGTCCTGTATTATTTTATTTTAAGAATAAAGAAATGTGGGAGTGAGAGGTTTGTTTTTAAATCTCTTATACCACTAACTTATGTGCTAGTTGACTTTTACTCTTCTATACAGAATACGGTTCCTTCTTAACCTTTTAAATTGTTTTACTCTTTAAATTTTTATGTTAAATCTTACAATTAATGGCTTTTCCTTTAGCACTGAGTTATAGTACCTGCAACATTTCAAACCAGGGACATGAGTGCTTCTGACATAGACATTTATGTCAGAGCAGGGGTACCAGATGTTTGTTTTATGCCTAGTATGCCTGTGGTTCCTTCACATTCAGGTTTGTGTGGTACTGAATTTTAGACCCCACAGGGCGTGTGCACCATGTCTCTAGCCGAATGGCTGCGTAGTCACAGGACTCCATGTGCACCACCCTCGCCTTAGAAGAGGTTCTGTCTGCCTCTTGGGCTCCTCATGCCTGACTTTACCATTCCCAATTCCCAAAACCTATGGAGAAACATAATGTTTCTTTTTTTATTTTAAAGATATATTTATTGGCTGGCATCGCAGCTCACTGGGCTAGTCCTCTGCCTGTGGTGCCAGCACCCTGAGTTCTAGTCCTGGTTGGGGCACCAGTTCTGTCCCTGTTGCTCTTCCAGTCCAGCTCTCTGCTGTGGCCAGGGAGTGCAGTGGAGGATGGCCCAAGTGCTTGGGCCCTGCACCCACATCTGCATGGGAAAAGTCAGGAGGAAGCACCTGGCTCCTGGCTTTGGATTGGTGCAGCACACCGGCTATAGCGGCCATTTGGGGGGTGAACCAACAGAAGGAAGGCCTTTGACTCTGTCTCTCTCACTGTCTAACTCTGCCTGTCCTAAAAAAAAAAAAAAAAGATATTTATTTATTTGGAAGGTTAAGTGACAGAGTGAGAGGGAAAGACATATCTTTCATCTGCTGGTTCACTCCCCAGATGCATGCCAGAGTGCTGGCGGGCCAGTCTGGAGCGAGCGGCCAGAAACTGCACTCAGGTCTCCCATGCGGGTGGCAGGGGCCTAAGCACTGGGTAGCACAGCTGGTCTCACACTGGGCACTGGGATTTGGGATGCGGGCGGCCCAAGCGGCAGCGTCACCTCTTGCATCACATCACAGCCCACCTGGAACATGATTTTTCTGAGTCTTGTCTTCCTATTCAACAAGTTCCTCTAGGAATAAAGCCGTGAAGATAACAGCAGAGAAGAATTAGGTTCCCACACGCTTTTCTTGCTATAAAAAGAAACTTTTCTTCTCATACCTGCCCGACTCATTCTACCTTGAAAATAAGAACACTTGCATATTACTGCCATATGTCCTGTTTAATTAAAAATTCTATACCATTAATTTTTAAAACACCAATCTTTAAAAAGTGATGTGTGCTCGAGTGTGTATTGTAGTATTCTAGTGGTTTTCTTTGTACGGTTAAGGATAAATCCTTTTTTTTTTTTTTCTCTTTAATAACAGTGTCCAATAGACACCAGGAAGCAGCTAGCAGAGAACTTGGTGGTCATAGGCGGCACGTCCATGTTGCCAGGATTTCTCCACAGATTGCTTGCGGAAATACGGTATCTGGTAGAAAAACCAAAATATAAAAAGGCGCTTGGCACCAAGACATTCCGAATTCATACGCCACCTGCAAAGGCTAATTGTGTGGCTTGGTTGGGAGGTAAGAACGTTTTGTAAATATAACGATCACGTATCATTTGCTTCCTGAATGGCATGACTAGTATATATATAGAATACATATTCAGTGTTCAAGATTGGCCACTTAATAAATGCAACTATTAAATCATTTTCTTTGAGCATTGACCTTTCCTTAAATCACATTGATTTTCAGAGTTATGTACTTATTTTTTGACATGTGTACTGTGATTTGAGTACATTTCCTTATCCAATTAAAGTCATCTCTTAGAATAGTGAAAGCAGCAGCTACCATTGCTGAAAACATTTGAATTCCTTCCAAAGCTAGTGAGCTGCAAATGAAAACTGGTCCCTTATAAGTTCCACTTTGTGATTGATTTTTTTTTTTTAAAGATTTTATTTATTTATTTGAGAGGTAGAGTTACAGACAGTGAGAAGGAGAGACAGAGAGAAAGGTCTTCTGTCCACTGGTTCACTCCTCAAGTGGCTGCAACAGCTGGAGCTGTGCCGATTGGAGCCAGGAGCCAGGAGTTTCTTCCCGGTCTCCCACACGGGTGCAGGGACCCAAAGACTTGGCCATCTTCTAGTGCTATCCCAGGCCATAGCAGAGGGCTGGATTGGAAGTGGAGCAGCTGGGACTAGAACCTGCGCTCATTTGGGATGCCGGTGTCGCAAGCAGAGGATTAACTTACTGTGTCACAGCGCCAGCCCCCGGTGATTGACTTCTTATGATGCAATTACACTGATGGGCATCAGAATTGTAGTTCCAGAGAGAAATTTTGGACCAAAGTATTTAGTAACTATAAATTACTTTTTAAAGACTGCCTTGTGGGTCTTCATAGGTTTCTCTATGGAATGTTAGGACTTGTAACAACACTTACTGGGTTTGGCAGCACCATTGTACTTATTCACGTGTAACTTTGGAGTTACAGCAAAGAAAACTGAGGGTCTTTCTGATTTTATTTGCACAGTCCTGAAAACACCTTCCACCTCCCTGTGCTCGCTTGCACTTAGAAACAGGAGTGCTGCTGGAAGTCATTTCACTTTAGGAGTTTTACACAGGAGTTGTGGCTTAGACTATTGCAAGTGTACGCTACAGAACAGCGCATATGCATTGCTGACTTTCACCAGTCCACTGTTGTCTCTTTATGAAGGGGATGTAGGCATGCATAAAGTTTTTCTGGTTGTTTTCATCTTAGTTATAAAAATGTTTCTACCACACAGGTGCTATTTTTGGAGCATTGCAAGATATACTTGGGAGCCGTTCAATTTCAAAGGAGTATTATTTTCAAACGGGCCGAATTCCTGATTGGTGTTCTCTCAATAATCCACCTTTGGAAATGATGTTTGATGTCGGGAAAAACCAGCCGCCTCTGATGAAGAGGGCATTTTCCACTGAGAAATAAAAGTTTGATTATAATTTAATTTTGCTTCATTTTAAATAGTTACAAGCAAATTGTACAAAATAGGTAGGGTGGCTTATTGTAGACTAGTTTCATGCAAGTGAAAGAAATTCTGTATTTACTCTTTGCATTAATATTTTGTTCTTTTGACTTTGTTTTCCTTGTGAAAAAATGGTAGCTGACGCATATGATACTTGTTGTATTTGTATCAATAAAATATAGAAAAGCAGTTTACTTTTGGAAATTTGTTATACAGTGGTCCATTTTTCAAAAAATTTGATGACGCTCTTCCCCCACAGTTCCCATGGTCTGTCCTGGCTGTGGTGTGCCCCATTAATTTTATTATTTTCAGCAGTTATTTTACTCCAATTATTGCAGATAGTAACATGGTTCTATTTTTAAAGTCTTTTTTTTTAAAAAAAAAAAAAAAGATTTATTTATTTATTTGAAAGGCAGAGTTACAGAGAGGCAGAGAGAAAGAGAGAGAAGTCTTCCATGCTCTGGTTCACTCCCCAGGTGCTGTAACAGCCGGAGCTGCGTCAGTCTGAAGCCAGGAGCCAGGAGCTTCTTCCGGGTCCCACACGGGTGCAGGAGCCCAAGCACTTGGGCCTCTTCTACTGCTTTCCCAGGCCACAGCAGAGAGCTGGATCGGAAGAGGAGCAGCTGGCACTTGAACCAGCGCCCATATGGGATGCCGGCGCCACAGGTGCAGCTCTATCCACTGTGCCACAGCGCTGGCCCCTAAAGTCTTTTGATTTGGTGCTTCCATGTCTGTGTTATAGTAATGCTGCTCTCCCAGAAATGGACTTAGGTTGTTGGTAGCCTAGTCAAACACATGTTAAGCAGGATGTGGAGATGTTCAGTTTTTAATTTGTTTCTTTTACAAACACTTCTACTTGTCTTTTCAAAGAACGAGGCTTTTGTGTTTATGTAAAGCTTCCACAGCTTTATAACATGTACTCATAATGTTGCTACCCTCCGGTTTGTGTTGTGTATCTTCTCAAGCCAGTGGCTTTCTTTTTTTTCATTTGTTTTTAATGCACTATGTCTTGTTGAAAATTTGTTGCTTTCATTCTTTCTAGGTGCTGGATGTATTTATATGTCTGAAGACAAAATAGGAATTGATACATTTCCTGCTCTGTATGTCCACCAACAAACACTTGAACGAGCCTTCCTGGCATTAAGAACAGGAAGGGTTAATTAATAGATTTTTGTGTCTTACTTTTTTTTTTTTGAAGATTTTATTTATTAATTTGAGAAGTAGAGTTTCAGACAGTGAGAGGGAGAGACAGAGAGAAAGGTCTTCATGCCATTGGTTCACTCCCCAAATGGCCACAACGGTTGGAGCTGTGCCGATCAGGAGCCAGGAGCTTCTTCTCAGTCTCCCATGCTGGTGTAGGGGCCCAAGCACTTGGGCCATCTTCCATTGCTTTACCAGGCCATAGCAGAGAGCTGGATTGGAAGAGGAACAGCCGGGACTAGAACCCATATGGGATGCCGGTGCCACAGGCAGAGGATTAACCTACTGTGCCTCGGTGCTGGCCCATGTCTTACTTTCTAAAAAGATGTATTATTTATTTGAAAGTCACATCTCCACTGGTTCAATCCCCAAATGCCAGCAAGTGCTGGTTCAGGCTGAAGCCAGAAGCCTAGAACTCATTCCAGGTCTCCCACATGGGTGACAGGGCCCAAGTATTTGCACCATCACCTGCTGTCTTTCAAGATATGCATCAGCAGGAAATTGGAGTTGGAAATGGAGCCATAGCTGAACCCCCAGAGGCCCTGTTAACGTAGCACAGGCATCCCAAATTGTGTCTGCACCAAACTCCTGACTCTAGTTTCTAAAACACTTTAACTTTGCTTCATCACTATGTGTCACTTTAAAACCCAAGATAAAGATTCATTCTATATTCATTGAATTTCTGCTGTGTAGATTTGGAGTATAGATGTAGAACCTCCGAGAGCAACAGCAGTTACAGATCGTGCCTGTAGGGGGATTACAAGGCCAGTAGACAGGGATGCAACCACACATGACTGCACAGGGTGTGTTGGGTGCCACACAAGGTGTCACTTGCTTGATAATGATGTAGTTCTCTGACCACGGAGTTGAGGAAAACTTCACTGAGGAGGCTGCAGGAGTAGATCGTGAAAATTTGAAAGCCACATTACACCATTGAAAAAACTACGGAAGTCCAGTTATCCCTAAAGGTGAGAGCCCTCTGTCCTTTAGGCCTGTGGCTTTCTACAACGCCCTTCTCCCCAGAGTAGAGATCTTTCCTTTGGCACGTTATCTGTGGCTGAAGCACTTAAAGCTTGCATCTGGAAACCTTTTCCATGTAGGTCCTCTCTCCCTTTCGGGAATGTAAGGTTCATAAGAACAAGGCTCCGCGATTTCTTAACTTGGGATCCCCACAGCGGGACTGTCAGGAATCAATGTGCTTTTAGTTGTCATTTATGGAGTCACTAACAGTGTCATTTCTTTTTGTAGTAAACATAATTTTATAATTTTTTTCTATTTTTGTATTCATATTAACCCTGACTTTTTTATGAGATGTTCATTGACTAATACAAACAAGGTCTGTGGCTGAAATAGAGCCTGATGCATTCTAAAATGGCAGACCCCTGATGGCTGAGGTTAATGTCGCCCTCTGTTCTGGGATGACTTTGTCCCACAAGGAGGCATGCTGAAGTCCTCATGCCTGTTGTCTGTGAATGTGACCTCCTTTGGAAACAGTTGCAGATGCAGTCAAACGAAGATAAGATCATTACATGATCCAACAGGACTGGTGTCCTTATAAGGAGAGGAAGAGACGTGAGAAAGACGCACGGGGAGAAACACCAGGTGACGGCCAAGGCAGAGCTGGGAGTTAGGCAACAGCCAGCCCGAGAGCACGAGGGCTGCTCGCGAGGCCAGGCGCCGAGAAAGGCGCTGAACGAATTCTGCAAGAGCTCTCAGGCGCGCACCCAGCGGCACCTTGATGTCAAGCTTCTGACCCCCAGAGCGTAAGGCAGGTTTTGGTGATTTAAGCCTCCAGTTTGTCATATTTTGTTATGGCAGCCCCAGTAAGCTGAGGCTAATTACTTAAGCCAGAGGCTAGTTAAGTGCTTAAAACACATTAGTGAATGAAACAGACAAAAATCCTGCTTTTCAGGAACGTACTTTAAAATTGGAAAAAAAAAAATGAAATCTATGCATTCATGGGGTCTTCAAAAACTTCATGAAAAATATGTATTAGAAAAAGAATGTATGGGTTTAGATTTTTTCAAGTTTATTTTGTGTTTTAAAGGTTTATTGGGGCCAGTGCTGTGATGTAATGGGTAAAGATGCCACCTGTGATGCAGCATCCCATACTGGCACTGATTTTAGTCTTGACTGCTCCGCTTCCAATCCACCACTCTGCTGATTTGTCTGGGAAAGCAGTGGAAGATGGCCCAAGTGTTTGGGACTTTGCATTCAAGCGGGAGACAGGGAAGCTCCTGGCTCCTGGCTTCAGCCTGACTCAGCCCTGGCAACTATTTGATGAGTGAACCAATGAATAGGAGATCTTCTCCCAGCCCCAACTCTAACTCTGCCTTTCAAATAAGTAAATAAATCATGTTTTTTTTTTTAAAAAAGATTTACTTATTTCAAAGCAGAATGACAGAGAAAAGAGAGGTCCTCCACCCCCTTGTTTGTTTTCCAAGTTCTCAAAAAACAGCCAAGACCTGGCCAGGCCAGAGCCAGGAGCTTGGAACGCCAGGTCTCCCACTTGGGTGGAGGGACCCACGCAGGGCCATCATTAGAGGGAACCTGGATCAAAAGCAGAGACAGGAGTTCATTCCAGGCACACCGATACATGATGTGGGCATCCCAAGTGGCAGCTTAACCTGGTGGCCACAGCAGCTACCCCTAAAGTGTTTTATTTTAAACAGCCAGAACAAGACACTAAGGAAGGGAACACTTAACATGGTTCACAATCAGGAGGATTGAGGGGTATGGAGTGAGAAAGGAAAAAAAAAATCATTAGGAGATAAGGTCAGCAAAATGGAGCAGTGGGCAATCTTTGATGAGTCAGGTCTACTTCCTGAAGTGCGTGTTCTTGTAGAGTCTTGAGTGGATTAATGGCAAGATCTGATTTGTTTTAACTGGGTTATTCTGAATATTGTGTTAATAGAGTTAAGAGGCGCCCAGTGTTGTGGTCCAGCAGGTTAAAAGCTGCCACTTGGGAGCTGGAGCTGTTGTAAAGCGGTGCCGGCATCCCATATGGGCACGGGTTCGAGTCCTGGCTGCTCCACTTCCGATCCAGCTCTCTGCTGTGGCCTGGGAAAGCAGTGGAAGATGGCCCAATTCCTTGGGCCCTGGCCCTGACCCTGACGAGGGAGACCTGAAAGAAGCCCTAGATCAGACCAGCTCTGGCCATTGTAGCCATTCGGGGAGTGAGTGAACCAGCATATGGAAGACCAACTTCTCTCTGTCTCTCTGCCTCTCTAACTCGGCCTTTCAAATAAATAAATCTTTTTAAAAAAAGAAAAAAGCTGCCACTTGCCATGCAGTGGATTAAACCCCCACTGGTGATACTGGCATCACATATGTATTAATTCAACGGCTTTTGAGCAACGATCAGTAATATAGTAAGTTTGAGATACTTACTGAACCTCCTCATAGATACTGAAATTTGACACATGAGAGAGCTGAGCTTTCTCTTAATTCAAAGTTGCAAAATAGCCAAGAGCTGGGTGTTTGTTTTAAAGATTTATTTATTTAAGAGAGAGAGAGAGATCTTCCATGTACTGATTCACTCCCCAAATGGCTCCAACTGCCAAAGCCAGGAGTCAGGAGCTTCCTCCAGGTCTCCCACGTGGGTGCAGGGGCCCAGGCCCTGGGGCCGTCCTCTGCTGCTTTCCCAGGTGCATTAGCAGGGAGCTGGGTGGGAAGTGGAGCAGCGGGGACCCCAGTCGCGGTGTTTAAAGCCACCGTACCTGGAGCAGTGGGAGTGAGGCGGCGGGCCGAGGAGGAATCTGGGAGCCTCGGCGCTCAGCGCGGCTGTGCTCGAGTGTGGGCGCTGACCGGTTCGCAGGCCGGGGAAGCGGTTCTGGGGGCTGGGCAAGGCAGAAGCGGCCTCTGCCTCAGGCACTCCTTCGAAGCGCTAAGCCTGGGGCTCTTCCAAGCGGATCCGGACCCGGATTCCGATCCGGACGCGACAGCCTCCTCTCGGTCACAGAACCTCCGCTTCGGACACGGGGGTCCCTGCGCAGCGCCACCCCGGGCCCTCGCTGCCCGAGCGAGCGCGCAGTTCGGGACCGGCCCCACCGGACCTCACGAAGACCCGCGCCGCGGGGCCGCCGGCTCCGGGGCTGCTCTCGGCGTGGGCTGCACGGGGCGCCGGCACTGCCCGGGGAGCGGGCGGCAGCCCGGACGGCGCGCGTCCTGCGAGGCCGAGAGCCACGAGCGGGCGCGCACCCGCCGCGCTGGGCGTCGCTCTCAAGATTCCCTTCATTAACTCCAGTTAATAAATCACGGCCCTCGAGCGGTGGGCCGGCGCCGGACTGCGGGAGCCGACGGGGAACCGGGAGGACTCGCCGGTTCTTCCTCTCCGCGGCCCGCCCGCTCCGACGTCGGATCTCAGAGCCACGCTTGGGGCTCACAGTACCGAGAGCCAAAACCGCCCTGGGTCAGCAACCGTCACACAGAGCCAGTCTAGAGCAGCGGCCTTTTAGTTCCTGCGCGCTGGGGAGCGGGGGAGACGCGTGCCTCCCAGTGCGCACGCGCAGCTCGCCTACCGTTTACAAAACGCCCTTTATTTCCAGAGATTTGGTTAATAAGGAAAGTGTTTTAATTCATCCGGCTTTATACCCTTCATAGCAAAGTAATCCTAAGGAAATGTTTGAATTTTATCAAGAAAAAACAGATGCGCCCAACGTGGGGCTCGAACCCACGACCCTGGGATTAAGAGTCCCATGCTCTACCGACTGAGCTAGCCGGGCGCCTGTGACCCAGGGCGCTTCAGTTCGTCTCTTGAAGAGTGCTCCGGGTCACTTGTTTCTTGCTCCTGTCAAATCCGTATCTCGGAAATGTTAACGTTTTAAAATACTTGCGTTAGTATTTAAGAATGTTTATTGCTTATGTCTCAGTGGATCAGGAAGCCTATTCGGGTCTCATACAGAGTCGCTGAAACTTTTTTTTTTTTTTTAATAAATGAGTTTTAAAGCGGCTGCTGCCCAGTGTGTTTTGTTCGTCCCACAGCCGCGTAGGGAACCGGTGCCCCGTCTCACCCTGCCGCCTCCGCGGATGGACTCCGCATTAAAGACGAGGGCCGACTGTGAGAACGCAGCCCGCCGAGCGCAGCGGGGCAGGACGGGGGACTCCGGCTCCGCCGCACCGGCTTCTTGCGGGGAACTGGAGGGAGGGCTGAGGATGCCATGCTGCTTAGATGACAGCAGACACGGCTCTGACGCTAGAGGAGAAGAATGTGAATTCCAAAAGGAAAAAAGTGATTCTGTTCAAATGATGGCGCGCTCAGACAAGGTCATCATCTCCTGTGGACATACAAATACATTCTGAAACATGAATGAATCTTTCCAGATAAGGAATTCTGTAGATTTCTGGGAAGGGGGATGAGGGTTGGTGTTAAATCCTACTGCTCAGAACTGCAAGTTAAAGCCCAGATGCAAACCTGAGGATAACAGGATTCTTGGGGAACTTCCCCTAAGACAGTACTGAGAAGCTCAACATACTGAGTATTGCATTTCCTGAGATACTCAATTTTAAATAATAATGTCATAGAAATGAAATATTTGTAATTCTCAAAATACACCTACAAGTAGGATCTTTACATTTTTAAAATATTTACATTTTTAAGCTTAAAAGAACTTAAGCTTTAAGTACCTACTATTACAATGACCAAATTTTTGTCTTGCAGTTGCAAACTAGTTTGTTTATGCCAGAATGTAACCGGAAAGTTGTTGACTTTTTTAACTAACATATTCAACACATGCACTAGGTGTACCAGGTATTCCAATAGAAAAACAGAGTCTGATAGCGTCACAAAGCTTATCACCCTAGGAGAAAGCGAGGTAAATCATAAACCCATTTGATCCGTGCTACTTCCAAGAGTAATTTCCAGTAACTTTGGTTGAAACAAGTCCAAACCTACAACCCACACCATTTACATCTTGTAACGAATCAGGCAGGTAAATGGCCAAGCACCCCAAATCACCATTCATTGCATGCTTCCAGGCGACAAGATAAACCAATAACCCAGCCCCAAGCCAGATGGTTTAGCGGACAAGGAGCTCAGAGGTCCCGGATCTTTCATTGCTGATGGAGACCGAGCGCGGGAGGCGCTGGTGGGAATTCGTCACACAGAGTAGCAAAGTCTAACAAGTCCGGACACTTGCAGCCGACCCCTGGCTACAGCTTCCAGATTCCTCCGCACTTTCTGGGCCTGCCTCGGTCTCCATCTTTCACGAGACAAATGCAAGCGGAATGTCTAGTGAAGCCCAAATGAAGCGACTAGTCTCCCAGCTAACGTCCTATCTTATATGCCCCTTTTTGCCAAGAAGAAACCCTGTTCGCCGTGTGCTTTATCAGCAGAAGGAAGCAACTGGAAGTCCTATTCCCCCTTACTTTCCATTGCAGTTTTCCAGCAAGCCCTCGCGAACCGCTCGGCCTCCACTCCAGGCCTTGCTAACAGCGACGCTCTGCTTTTCCTTACAAGAGGTCACCTAGTCATGGAACCCGCTGCGCACTCTCCTGCTTAGAAATCGCCTGAGGACCTCACGGTAGAAAGCCATGATCGATGTGAAGGAGCAGAGCGGAGTCCCCGTCGGCATCCATTGCAGTGATTCCGCGGAGGACGGGGATGCCTCGTGGTTTCGAGTGTCTTCTCGCAGCACAGGCTTTGCTTACAGAGGGAAAGGGGGCTTTCCGGGGAGACGCCTCAAGCAGGCGGGCAGTGAGCCCTGCGCGGCCTGGAACACGCAGGACACAGGCTCTCGGTCACTTCTGCAGTGAGGAAGCTCGGGCCTCCGCGAAGTCCCCGGAGCAAGTGGCTTGTGGTCTCCAAACCGCGAACGCCGCGAAAGCTCAGGAGTGCGCAGCGACTCTCAGAGGAGACTCTGGCCACGGGACGCGACGTGCGGCCTCGGGCTCCGCCTACGGAGGGACCACCGGGAGGAGGGACCACCGGGAGGGCTGCCGACGTGCGGCCTCGGGCCCCGGCTCCGGAGGGACCACCGGGAGGACGGCCGACGTGCGGCCTCGGGCCCCGGCTACGGAGGGACCACCGGGAGGACTGCCGACGTGCGGCCTCGGGCTCCGCCTACGGAGGGACCACCGGGAGGACGGCCGACGTGCGGCCTCGGGCTCCGGAGGGACCACCGGGAGGACTGCCGACGCGCGGCCTCGGGCTCCGCCTACGGAGGGACCACCGGGAGGACTGCCGACGTGCGGCCTCGGGCTCCGCCTACGGAGGGACCACCGGGAGGAGGGACCACCGGGAGGGCTGCCGACGTGCGGCCTCGGGCCCCGGCTCCGGAGGGACCACCGGGAGGACTGCCGACGTGCGGCCTCGGGCTCCGGAGGGACCACCGGGAGGACTGCCGACGCGCGGCCTCGGGCTCCGCCTACGGAGGGACCACCGGGAGGACTGCCGACGTGCGGCCTCGGGCTCCGGAGGGACCACCGGGAGGACTGCCGACGCGCGGCCTCGGGCTCCGCCTACGGAGGGACCACCGGGAGGACTGCCGACGTGCGGCCTCGGGCCCCGGCTACGGAGGGACCACCGGGAGGACTGCCGACGTGCAGACGTGCGGCCTCGGGCCCCGGCTCCGGAGGGACCACCGGGAGGACTGCCGACGTGCGGCCTCGGGCTCCGGAGGGACCACCGGGAGGACTGCCGACGCGCGGCCTCGGGCTCCGCCTACGGAGGGACCACCGGGAGGACTGCCGACGCGCGGCCTCGGGCTCCGGAGGGACCACCGGGAGGACTGCCGACGTGCGGCCTCGGGCCCCGGCTACGGAGGGACCACCGGGAGGACTGCCGACGTGCAGACGTGCGGCCTCGGGCCCCGGCTCCGGAGGGACCACCGGGAGGACTGCCGACGTGCGGCCTCGGGCTCCGGAGGGACCACCGGGAGGACTGCCGACGCGCGGCCTCGGGCTCCGCCTACGGAGGGACCACCGGGAGGACTGCCGACGCGCGGCCTCGGGCTCCGGAGGGACCACCGGGAGGACTGCCGACGTGCGGCCTCGGGCTCCGCCTACGGAGGGACCACCGGGAGGACTGCCGACGTGCGGCCTCGGGCCCCGGCTCCGGAGGGACCACCGGGAGGAGGGACCACCGGGAGGACTGCCGACGTGCGGCCTCGGGCTCCGGAGGGACCACCGGGAGGACTGCCGACGTGCGGCCTCGGGCTCCGCCTACGGAGGGACCACCGGGAGGACTGCCGACGCGCGGCCTCGGGCTCCGCCTACGGAGGGACCACCGGGAGGACTGCCGACGTGCGGCCTCGGGCTCCGCCTACGGAGGGACCACCGGGAGGACTGCCGACGTGCGGCCTCGGGCTCCGCCTACGGAGGGACCACCGGGAGGACTGCCGACGTGCGGCCTCGGGCTCCGCCTACGGAGGGACCACCGGGAGGACTGCCGACGTGCGGCCTCGGGCTCCGGCTCCGGAGGGACCACCGGGAGGAGGGACCACCGGGAGGACTGCCTACGGAGGGACCACCGGGAGGACTGCCTACGGAGGGACCACCGGAGGACTGCCGACGTGCGGCCTCGGGCCCCGGCTCCGGAGGGACCACCGGGAGGACTGCCGACCTGGTGATGAAGCTGGTGGTGAGGCAGCGTAGAGCGCTGGAGTGCTGGGGGGAGCCGCTTGCTCCCGGCCTCGGACAGCAGGACGAGAGCCGGTGCCGCGTCCACCACAGATCACTGGCCCGGGTCCCGCTGGCCTGGCGGCGCCTCGACAAGCTTCGTCCCGCACATGCGGCTCCGCGCTCCACGGCACGCGCCAGGCGGGGAGTGACCCCCGAACGCTTCTCCCGCCTGCCGGCCAGCTGGAGCTCCCCTGCACCCCACGAGGGATGGGGGCGTCTGGTTCCCCTTTATCAACAGAGCACGTGTGCTCAGTAGTGCCCAGTCCCTCCAGCCTCGGCCTTGAGGCCCCAAGATGGCGCCGCCACACTCGCTCCGGGGAGCCCGGGCGCAAGGAGGGGAGGTGGATGCCATCTTGAGACCAGGGCCCAGGCCGGACGCCAAGGACCCCTCTCCTACGGCTCTCAGTGGTCAGGACGGAGTCATGTACGACATGAAAGGCAAACGACACATCCTAGCAAGTTATTAGGCGGCTTCTTAAACAACTCAACGACTCAGGGGCGCCGCCCACGACTGGGACTCAGAGGGAGCCGTCGCCAGCCCCCACGCTCCATGACCATTGCTTGTGCACATGCGCGCAGCCGGCCCCGCGCGTCCTTTTCCCACAATCCTCTTCGTTCCGCGGGCAGGAAGGAGCCACAAGCGAGGAGGCTATTGGTTGGACGTGCAGCCAATGGGAGGGCCTGTTACTGGAGTGCGCGGTGCCGCCGTGTCGGGATCGCTTTAGGCCCGGTAGCCCTCGGCGTCCCCGTGGTGGTAGCGCGATGAGTTCCATCGGCACCGGGGTGAGTCTGTTACCTGTCGCTGCGCTCGGCTAGCTCGCGGCCCGTGTGGCAGGGGCACTCGGGCCGACGGCACGGGGGGCGCCGTCCCGGGGGGCGCCGGGGCCTCCTTGGGGGCCTGCGGGGGGCGCCCGCAGCCTCGGAACCGCGGCGTCCTGGGCCCCGCGTCCCGGCCGCCCGTGGCTCCCGCAGCCTCTCCGCCCGGGCGGCCGGGCGCGGCGGCGCGGCTCGGAGAGCTCGGCTTTGCTGAGTCACGTTCTGGAGCCGCCTGGGGAAACCGAAAGTGGAGCCCCGGGGCCCGAGGCGGCCGTGCGCCCGCAGGCCGCGGGTCCCCCCGAGGTGCCCGCCGGCTCGGGCCGCCCCGGGTGGGTGCTCTCCGTTTCGTTTCTTTCTGTGTTTCGGCTTTTCCCGTGCAGCTGACTTAGCGCTTGGAGGCACCGGGCCGGGGTCACTGAAATGCTCCCCCTCGCCTCGCTGCGATAGACTGTCGGGAACTTGGCGCGGCCCCACCGCGTCCAGGGGTCTCCTCTCCGTGCCCCTGGGCACTGCGCTGCTCACTCCTTCCATACATTTCTCTAGAAACAGCGCGTCACCCGCCCTGGAGGCCTGGGGAGTGGGTTTCGGTTCATCTGTCCCGCTCCTTGGCAGGATTCAACCCAGGTACTGGGGTTCCGCCTTGCAGCACAGGCGGCTAATGTCGCACTCCCGGAGTTAAAGCTCCTAATCTACCTTGTAGCAAGTCGACTCTAATGGCATCAGCGCTCCCTTCAGTTGATAGTGTTTCACTTTACAGGCCTTTTCAAAGCGCCTGGTGCTGTGACCAGGAGGGGAGTGTTAGTGTGCTGCTGGGAAGGATGATGCGCTCTGGTGCACAGATCCGGGAGGTGTCCCGGGAGGTGTCCCTGGGAGGACTCCTCTCCTGCCTCCTGAGAACTCCCCGCGCCAGTTGCGGCCCCCTTGACGGTTTAATAGTCTTCCTCACCCGTGAGCCAGCTAGAGCTTTGGGTTTCAACCTCCCCTTGTCATTTTGCATCTCAGAGAATCTTGGCTCAGCGAATGGTTCCGTTCCAGTTGCTCACACGAAAAGAACAAACCTGTCTCATTTTTAATTCCTCTTCTTGCCTTACTCCCTGAGCCAATCCATGAGCAAGGTTTTTTGACTGTACCTTCAAACGGTGTTCCTTCCATCTCTCCCGTAGTCTAAGCTGGTAGGATTTCAGAATACCCCTCTTCTTGCCTCCACAACTCATTTTCCATATGAAAACAAAGTGGAGTTTATGAAAAAATCCTATCAGCCTTCTGCTTACAGTCTTCGCTGTGTGTGGGATAAGCTGTAATTCCCTGCTCCAGCCTAGTTTGGGCCTTCGCCGACAGTCATTCTCCGGCTCTTCCATTTCTGTTCCTCCTTTGTGCTAGGATTATTTCTCCCTCAGTGCCAACTGTCAGGAAACTCTTCCTCCATATCCTACATGTCTCTTGTCATGTTAAGTCTGATTCAGCCCAAGTATAACTGCTCCACGGCCTTCCCTGACGACATTCTGTAGCAGTTCCTTCTGTCACCTCACTGTTTTGCTTTCGTTTTAGTCTTTTAGTGCCTTATCTGTTTCACTGCTGTGTCTCCAACACCTGCATTTGTTTCTGGTTGAATTTGAAGGGGAAGAACTTCATGAATGAGTAGTCGTCTTTACGTATGTGCTTATGTAGTGACTAACATAGGAGAAGATCTTACTTACACATGGATTTTCAGAGTTTTTTGCACCAAAATAAACTAGTGGTAACTTGTTGCGACATCTATAAACACGATGCAGTTTGAGGCATTGAGGATAATAAGACACCATGTGAAAAGAGCTATCAAATCAACTCGAATTCTGCTAAAGTGGAAGCAAGACAAGACATCAGATTTACATTGAAGCTTGGTTGGGAGAATGGTGAAATCAGTTTTATGAAAAGTTTATTATTACAAGGTCCCAAAGAAATCTCCAGTTTACAAATGGATAACTCATTTTAGGAGGGGAGATGATGTAGATGAAGTCTTCAGTGGCAGACCCTACAACAATTTGTTAAAAGATTGATTCTGGGGCCGGCGCCATGGCTCACTTGGTTAATCCTCTGCCTGTGTTGCCGGCATCCCATATGGGTGCTGGGTTCTAGTCCCAGCTGCTCCTCTTCCGGTCCAGCTCTTTGCTGTGGCCTGGGAGGGCAGTGGAGGATGGCCCAAGTGCTTGGCCCCTGCACCTGCATGGGAGACCAGGAGAAGCACCTGGCTCCTGGCTTCGGATCAGTGCAGTGATCGCGGTAGCGGCCATTTGGGGAGCCAATGGAAGGAAGACCTTTCTCTCTTTCTCACTGTCTATAACTCTACCTGTCAAATAAAAAAGAAAAAAAAATTCTGTTCTTGCCTTGAAGTGGACAGCCCCAGAAACGGTAGCCAACACCATAGACATCTCAGTTGTTCCAGCTTACACTTATTTTTTTTAAGATTTTTAAAATTTATTTTTCACAGCCGGCGCCGTGGCTCAACAGGCTAATCCTCCGCTTTGCGGCGCCGGCACACCGGGTTCTAGTCCCGGTCGGGGTGCCGGATTCTGTCCCGGTTGCCCCTCTTCCAGGCCAGCCCTCTGCTGTGGCCTGGGAGTGCAGTGGAGGATGGTCCAAGTGCTTGGGCCCTGCACCCCATGGGAGACCAGGAAAAAGCACCTAGCACCTGGCTCCTGCCATCGGATGAGCGCGCTGCGCCGGCCGCAGCGCGCCATCCGCAGCAGCCATTGGAGGGTGAACCAATGGCAAAGGAAGACCTTTCTCTCTGTCTCTCTCTCTCTCACTGTCCACTCTGCCTGTCAAAAAATAAAATAAAAAAAAAAATTATTTTTCACAGGTAGAGTTACAGACAGTGAGAGACAGAGAAAGGTCTTCTTCCGTTGTTTCACTCCCCAAATGGCCACTACGCCCAGTGCGCTGCACCGATCCGAAGCCAGGAGCCAGGACCTTCTTCCTGGTCTCCCATGCAGGTGCAGGGGTCCAAGCACTTGGGCCATCCTCCACTGCCCTCTCAGGCCACAGCAGAGAGCTGGACTGGAAGAGGAGCAACCAGGACTAGAACCGCCGCCTATATGGGATGCCACCACCGCAGGCAGAGGATTAACCGAGTGAGCCATGGCGCCCGGCCCCCAGCCCCCAGCTTACACTTTTTGAAAGGCACAGTGGGAGGGGGGAGAGAGTGAGCTTCCATCCTTTGGTTCACTTCCCAGATGCCTGCAACAGCTGGGGCTGGGTCAGGCCAAAGCCAGGAGCCCATCTGGATTTCCCACATGGATGGCAGGGAGCCAAGCACTCACAGAGTGCATTAGCAGAATCCTTACTGAAAAGCTAACGTGGAACAGGCTTCATCCATGGGTGCCAAAACTGTACCCAGATCGCCACAGACAAGAGCAGGGCTTTCAAGGGGAATCTTAACAAACATCAAGATCCTAAGGTATTTCTTCAAGGCGTTCGAGGAGATCAGCCTGGTTTTACAGGTTTGATCTTGAAGACAGCACAGTGAAAGCCGCAGTCACCAAGAGCTGCACGTGGGCTGGTCAGAGCAAAAGCAGACTGTCAAGAGCAAAGGTCATGGCAACAGTTTCTTAACATGCTCAAGGCATTTCGCTGGTTGGCTTTCTGGAGGGCTAAAGGATGCTGACATCTGCTTATCTGGAGTGTGTGAGTAGGAAGCACCTGGGAGACCTTCCTGCTCCAGGACAGTGCCCCTTCTGCCCTTCAGCAGGGGAGATTTTGTGAGTTTCATTGGGAAATCGTTGGGCATCCGCCTATGGTCCTGGTTTGGCTTCTTCTGACTTGTTGTGATTTTTTACCTTGTTTCTATTTTTAATTTTTATCTTAAAAATTTTTTGAATTCTCCCACCAACTTTGTAAAGTCTCTTTACATAAGAGATACTCAAGTGTTTGATGGATGCCAAGTGATTTGTCCATGGTCCTTCCATTTGTTAGTGGCATAGCTATAGATGTCAGTGTTCTGACTCCACTGCTTTCTATATCATATCTTATTGTTTGTTTTTTTTAATCGTTTTTGTGTGTGAAAGATTCTGACTTCACCCGAGACTTGTATCCATGGCTACTGCTTCCTCATACTCAGACATGCTTCCACTTTAGAGCAGTTTTTGTTGGGATTTAGCACAGCTGGTGTCTAAGCTCTTTAGAGCAAAAATGATATGGTTGTTATTGCTAAATATTTTATTCTAAAACTGTGCACTTTTCTCCTTAGTATGACCTGTCAGCCTCTACATTTTCTCCTGATGGAAGAGTTTTTCAAGTAGAATATGCTATGAAGGCTGTGGAAAACAGTAGGTAAGAAACATTGTTTTATTTGAAATAAGTATGTTTTATATTTTTGATAATAGACTTTGTTACTTTGACATAAACTGGATTATGGCCTAAGATAATATATTAGTCAATTCCAGGACAATTTCATGGCGGAATCTTTTCCATTAAACCAGTTTCATATTTTTAATCGATTTCAGGATTATTCTCTTAGCTAGCTGTGTCTCAAATATATTGTAAAAAACCACATTGTTATCTTTGCTAGCCCATTTTCCTTTTTCAATTTTTTAATTTATATGATTGTTTTCCTTGGCCATCAGATTTGAGCCATTGTCTTTTTTTTTTTTTTTTTTGCGATTTATTTATTTATTTGAAAATCGGAGTTACACAAAGAAGGAAGGGGAGGCAGAGAGAGAGAGGGGTCTTCCATCCGCTGGTTCACTCCCCAATTGGCCACAATGGTTGGAGCTGTGCCCATCTGAAGCCAAGCGCCAGGAGCTTCTTCCAGGTCTCCTACAAGGATGCAGGGGCCCAAGGACTTGGGCCATCTTCTACTGCTTTCCCAGGCCATAACAGAGAGCTGTAACAGAAGTGGAGCAGCTGGTTCTCAAACTGGTGCCCATATGGGATGCTGGCACTGCAGGTAGAGGCTTAACCTGCTATGCCAGAGCTCCAGCCCTGCCTTGTCTTTCATTTAATGTACATTTAATGTGTGTATGTGTGGTTGGTTTTTTTATTTAAAAGGTAGAGTTAGATCTTCCATCTGCTGGTTTACTCCCCACTGCAGTGGCCAAGGCTGGGCCAGAGCTAGGCCAGTCTGAAGGCAGCAGCTTCGTTTGGGTTTCCCGTGTGAGTGGCAGGGGCCCAGCGCTTGGGCCGTTTGCTGCTGCTCTCCCATGCACAGTGGCAGCGTGCTGGATGGGAAGTGAAGCAGCTTGGATGCGAAGTTGCACTCACATGCAATGCTGATGTTGCAGGTTAACCTGCTACGCCACAACACTAGCCCTGCGTTTTGTGTTTCCGATGTCTTAGGCAGTCGGGGACGTGTTCATCTCAGGGATGTTTGGATCCTTCATCCTTCTCCATTTTTGCTGCCGCTTTCCAGAACGTTTCAGATCACTAAGATATTTTCCTGTGGGCCCCCTTCCTTTACTTGGTCTTCTGTTTTTAAAGCAGTTCACTAAAGTGATTTGTTGGTACTCTGACATCTTGGTTAAGTTACTAGCTTGCAAATTAATCAGTCTTTTTTTTTTTTTTTTTTAAGCTTTATTTATTTGAAAGGTAGAGTGACAGAGAGATCTTCCATTTGCTGGTTCACTCCCCAGATCACTGCAATAGCTAGGGCTGTGCCAGGCGGAAGCCAGGAGTCAGGAACTCCGTGTAGGTCTCCTGTATGGGTGGCAGGGGCTCAGGTACTTGGGTCATCTTGTATTGGCTTCCCAGGGACGTTGGCAGGAAGCAGGCCTGGTAGCAGAGCAGCTGGGGCTCAAACGGATGCTGTGATGGGATGCTGGTATTGCAAGTGGGAGCTTAGCCCACTGCGCCACCACAGCAGCTCTCCCACTGCTTTTTCATTTGATTGTTATTCTTAGCTATATAGAGACAGCCAGCAAGCGAGAGCACTAACTGCTAGTGTATTTCCCGAGTGCCCCGCGTGTCTAGGGTCGGGCTGAGGCTGAACCTAGGAACCCAGTTACTTGACCATCACCTACTGTCTTCTGAGGTCTGAGCTGGAGTCAGGCGCTGAAGCCAAGTATTGAAACACTCTGATACGGGACCTGGATGTCTTAACTGCTAGGCCAAATGCCCAAATGCCTGCCTTGTGGTCTTTGCAGTTTTTTTTTTTTTTTCTTTTTTCTTTTTTAGATTTATTTATTGGAAAGGCAGGGCAACAGCAAACAGCAAAGGGTATCTTCCATCCATTGGTTCACTCCCCAAATGACTACAGCATTTGGGGCTGGGTCAGGCTGAAGCCTGGATCGAGGAACTCGATCCCACGTGGGTGCAGGGGCACAGGCACTTGAGCCATCCTCCACTGCCTTACCAGGGTCCCTGCAGGGAGCTGGATTGAAAGTGGAGCACCTGATGTCATGGTTACAGGTGGCAGCTTAACCCACTGTGGTGCTGGCCCTGGTCTTTGTATTCTTAATAGCTGTGGTCTTGTGGACCTCCCTTCCCACCCCTGCTGCCAGAGAGGGTCTCGGTTTCCCAGGAGATTCACAAGCTACGGATTGAGATCTTTTAATTTAGAATAAAAGGTGTTTTAGAGTCTACACAATGAGGAAAATGATGAGTTGGAATGATTAGGAGAATCTTCCTGAAGCTATAGCGCTGAAGTTCAGGTTTGCAAAAGGGTGTGGAAATTTTTTAAAATATGCAGTAGTGAGGGGAAAATGTACTCTTAGCACCCAGGGTAACTTCAAAGACACAGAGGTTAAAGTGAACACGATATGTTGGAAGAATGACAGGTTATCCGTGCAATATAAGGTTTGTAATAGGAAGTTGAATAAACCCAATGAACTTGCCAGATTCTCAAGATATTTACCCACAGAGCTAGGCAGAGGAATTTATTTATTTATTTATTATTTTTTTGACAGGCAGAGTGGACAGTGAGAGAGAGAGAGAGAAAGGTCTTCCTTTGCCATTGGTTCACCCTTCAATGGCTGCTGCGGCCGGCGCAGCGCGCTCATCCGATGGCAGGAGCCAGGTGCCAGGTGCTTTTCCTGGTCTCCCATGGGGTGCAGGGCCCAAGCACTTGGGCCATCCTCCACTGCACTCCTGGGCCACAGCAGAGAGCTGGCCTGGAAGAGGGGCAACCGGGACAGAACCCGGCGCCCCAACCAGGACTAGAACCCAGTGTGCTGGCGCCGCAAGGCGGAGGATTAGCCTGTTGAGCTATGGCTCCGGCCTAGGCAGAGGAATTTAAATGTTAAAGGGGAGAGGTATTGGGCCGGTGCTGTGGCTCAACAGGCTAATCCTCCGCCCTGCGGCGCCGGCACACCGGGTTCTAGTCCTGGTTGGGGCGCCGGGTTCTGTCCCGGTTGCCCCTCTTCCAGGCCAGCCCTCTGCTGTGGCCCAGGAGTGCAGTGGAGGATGGCCCAAGTGCTTGGGCCCTGCACCCCACGGGAGACCAGGAAAAAGCACCTAGTACCTGGCTCCTGCCATCGGATGAGCGTGGTGCGCCGACCGCGGCAGCCATTGGAGGGTGAACCAACGGCAAAGGAAGACCTTTCTCTCTGACTCTCTCACTGTCCACTCTGCCTGTCAAAAAAAAAAGGGGGGGAGAGGTATTGAAAATACCTTATGTGTAGGGAAAAATGTTTCTGAAATTCTTTCAAAATTTGTCTTTTCACTTTCCTGGAAAGAAACACCACAGTTTCATCTCGTTTGAGGCCCATGACTGATATAATTCCCTTGTTTTAAGTTATGGCCACGTTTTAGAATATGGTGATGACAAAATGAACCAGAGCTAGGAATTAGGCAGGTCACGTCAGATAAGGTGGGTTTGAGGGAACTGTGTTGTGCAGCCTGTGATGCCAGCATCCCATCTGGGCACTGGTTCGAGTCCCAGCGGCTTCATTTGTGATCCAGCTCTCTGCTAATGCCTTGGGAAAGCAGCAGAAGATGGCTCGAGTACTTGGGCCCTTTCATCCACGTGGGAGATCCAGATGAAGCTCCTGGCTTTGGTCTGGCCCAGCCCTGGCTGTTTCAGCCATCTAGGGAATGAATCAGATGAAGATCGATCTCTCCTCTCTCTCTAACTATTTCAAATGAATAATCTTTTTTCTTTTTTTAAAAGATGGATTTTATTTATTTGAAAGATTACAGAGATACAGGCAGAAATTTTCCATTGACTTTACTCCCCAAATGGCTATAAATGTTGGGATTGGGCCAGGTTGAAGCCAGTGGCTTCATCTGGGTCTCCCACTCAGGTGCAGGGGCCCAGGCACTGGGGCCATCCTCCACTGCTTTTCTCGGGTCATTAGCAGGGAGCTGGATCAGAGTGGAGCAGCCAGGACTTGAATTGGTGCCCATATGGGATGCTGGCATTGCAGATGGTGGCTTTACACTGTGCCACAACACTGGCCTCTGCCGCATCCCATATCTGTCAGTTCTGGTTGGATTCCTGGCTATTCTGCTTCCATCCACCTTCCTGATAATGGATCTTGGGAGGCAGTGGATGAGGGCTAAAGTGCTTGTGTCCCTGCCACCCTGGTGGGAGACCCAGGTGGAGTTCCTTACTCCTGCCTTTTGCCTGGCCCAGTCCCAGTTGTTGTGGGCATTTGGGGAGTGAGCCAGCAGACAGACTCTTTTTATGTCACTCTGCTTCTCAACTGAAATCAATAAAATTGAAAAATAAAAAGGATTAGAATAAACATTTTAATTCTGAAATGGTTACATATTTCTCCACACTTTACCTGAGGTTATTTAATCAGCATTTGTTTCTAACATGTCATATGCCAGATGCTGTGCCATAGTGTACATATCTTATTAGCATCTTTTTTCACATGTTAAGATATTTTTTAGTGAGATGATAAACGATTTTTGGGGAAGTCAGAAGATAATTATTTATATGTATCTAATTTATCACACTCTAGGTTGTTTCCCTTTCTAGATTTCTATTTGCGAGGGGTGGATTTATTTTATTTATTTGAGAGGTAGAGCTACAGACAGAAAGTGAGAGAAAGAGAGAAAGGTCTTCTACCCACAGATTCACTCCTCAGATGGCCACAAGGGCCAGAGCTGGGCCAATCTGGAGCCAGGAGCTTCAGCTGGGTCTCCCACATGGGTGCAGGGACCCCAACACTTGGGCCTTCTTCCGTTGCTTTCCCAGGCCGTAGCAGAGAGCTGGATCATAAGAGGAGAAGCCAAGACACAAATCAGCACCCAGATGGGATGCTGGTGCCACAGGCGCTTAGCCCAGTACACCAGAGCAGTGGCCCTTCTGATGTTTTGAAGTTGTTTGCATGCTTTTAAATGTTACCTGTTCTTGTGGGGTTTGTTTTCAGTTTAAAAAAATTGATTTTCTGTTCCTTGTTTCAGTACAGCTATTGGAATCAGATGTAAAGATGGTGTTGTCTTTGGAGTAGAAAAATTAGTCCTTTCTAAACTTTACGAAGAAGGTTCTAACAAACGACTTTTTAATGTTGATCGGCATGTTGGAATGGTAAGGTCACATTTAAAAATGACCTATTTCTCTAGCACTGAGATAGCAGCACATTAGTGAGCAGTCACAACGTCATAGCGTACCTAGGTTTTGAATGGTTCACTGCCTGTAAGAAACATACCAGTTTCGTGATCTAATTGGTGATATGAAAAACCGAGTTGCCTTAAGAAAAGAGGAGGAAGGGCGGTATGTGTAGAAATAAGGTCTTCGTAGCATAGGTCACCCGTGAAAATGCACGCTTGAGAGGCACAAAATCATAAGGTTTTTGAATCCCTTGTGGGGATCACTGACACACTGAAGATGTCATCAGAGAGGCACCAGCAGAGGAAATCTACTGAAAGGAAAGGCAGTCCCATCCTGTTGAATAGCTTCCTAGGTAGCACTGTATTTGCAGCTGTATTTGCACAGTTGCAAACCAAACCATAAGCACTGCTGGTGTATACTAAAGTCATCCTAAGTGGATACGAGGCTGTATTCAATAAGAACCACCACCACCCCCAAAAAGAGAAAGAATGAAAAGGCAAGGAAGAACAGTGAAGACCTGTGTGTATTAGAGACTATGCTATGAGCTCTTTACCTAAATTACCTCATTTAATCCTGGCAACCCAGTGAAGGTAGTTAGTGTTAGTACTGTTTTCGAATAAGAGATGCACAGCTCGTAGAGAAAGAGCTGGGATTCCAACTTGGGTCTTCAGGTTACTTAAGAGCCCATTCTGTAGAGTGACTCCCTATAAGACCGACTTCCTTGGTAGCTTTGTTACTGTAAGTGAGATCTGATGTTACATTCAAACACAAAATACTGATAACCATAAAGCTGGTTTGTCTTCAAAGGTTGTTTTATGAACAGTATTGCTCTCTTGAACAGAGTTTATATTGCCAGTAAAATGCACAGGTTTTGATGAAAGTGCCAGCTTATAACTTAGCTAGTAGGCAGTGGATCATGCCTGTGAGGTTTGCTTTTTGTTTGTTTTGTCTGTCTGTTTTTTGATTTATTTAGAAAAAGCTTATGTATACTTTGGGAAAAAGAAATGCTAATACCATAGGCACTCAGTGATGGAAAATTTTTATTTTTCTAGGCTGTTCAAAATTGCCCCATTTGTTGTTATTTTTCAAGATTTACTTATTTGAAAGTCAAAGTTACAGAGAGAGAGAAGGAGAGGCAGAAAGAGAGAGAGGTCTTTCATCCACCGATTTACTCCTCAGTTGGCCAATATGAAGCCAGGAGCTTCTTTGGGGTCTCTCATGTGGGTGCAGGGGCCCAAGGACTTGGACCTTCTTCCACTGCTTTCTCAGGCCATAGCAGAGAGCTGGACTGGAAGAGGAGCAGCCAGGACTATAACCAGTGCCCATATGGGATGCCGGCGGGGCAGCAGCTTTACCTGCAACGCCATGGTGCCAGCCTCCCCATTTGTTATTCACAGCTAGGCAGCTGATGGATGGCATTGAAGCCTGGAAATTGGCACATTAGACATTGAAGAGGGTTGGAGAAAATTACAGCCGAAGTCCTGCCTCCATAGTTGTCATTATCAAGTGATCTGAGAATTTCACTTCATAGTAAGCTTTCTCCAAAGCAACAGAAGATTATTTGTAGTGAAAACTTAACTATCTCCAGTAACCTTGGAGAAGTTCTTTTAACTTACTTAAAAGGCAAAGGAAGAGATAAGAGATTCCCTGGAGCACTTCCAAATGTCTCCAGTGGCCAGGGCTGGTCCAGGCCAGAGTCAGGAGCTTAGAGCTTAGTCTGGGTCTCCCTTATGGATGGCTGGGACATAAGTAACTCAGCCATCATTGCTACCTCTCAGCAGGAAGCCAGAATCAGGATCCAGAGCCAGTTATCAAACACTGGCACTGTGCTATAGGATGCTGAAATTGCTGTAGTTGTCCTGAGTGGTGTTATTGACCTCTGCACCAAACACCAGCCCTTGGGACATTATTTTAAAAACATGGCTTTGTTTCCTGGCTTCCCTTTCATGGGCGACAGCAGCACTTCATACTGTTGCTGTGAAGTTAACAATAGGGTGCATGACTTATAATGAGTGCTTAGTGTTAGCTATTATCATTACTAGATAGCAGTAGAAGACCAGACCCTTCAAGATTCTGACAACATTTAAATTTTGCACATC
Source organism: Sylvilagus floridanus (assembly GCA_949820135.1). Taxonomy (NCBI): domain Eukaryota; kingdom Metazoa; phylum Chordata; class Mammalia; order Lagomorpha; family Leporidae; genus Sylvilagus; species Sylvilagus floridanus. The sequence goes on along the minus strand of OX463239.1, from coordinate 17,629,230 downwards.
TAGGGGCCTGCACTGTGGCCTAGTAGGTTAAGCCTACCTCTGTGGTGCCAGCATCCCCTGTATGGACACAGGTACAGAGGACTCTCTGCTAATGGCCTGGGAAAGCAGTGGAAGATGGCCTCTATTTTTTTTTCCTTAAGATTTACTTACTGTTTATTTGAAAGAATTGGAGAGGGACAAATAGACACACACAGAATAAGAGACAGCTACTGACCTTCCATCTGCTGGTTCACTCTGAATGGCTGCAGCTGCCAGGGCTGGGACACGCTGAAGCCAGAAGCCCGGAATTCAGTCCAGGTCTCCCATGGCACAGGAGCAGGGAGCTGTATTGACGTGGAACATCCAGGACATACACCAGTACCTATATGGAACACTGGTGTCACAGGTGCCGCATTTACTGATGTGGATGCTGCACAACTTCCTAAACGTCACTATCTGATTGGGTGTTGCCACCCTCGTTTTGTTTCACATTGATTTTTCCACAGTACTTTTAACAGCAGCTGCTTAATAATGCAGCTTCTCAGAGCTGATATTGAAAGAAATGTAGTTAAATGATCCAATGTTGGAAGTAAGCTACTTTGACCAGTTTCTTCCAGACACTACCTCTGGTTTCACTGGAGCACCCTTGGGCATTCTTCCACTTATAGAAGAACTTCAGTTCCAAGCCACCAATTTTGAAAGATTAATGGTTTTTTTTTTGTCACCATAGTTTTTAAGCTAAAAAACAATTGTGCCTTTTAGACTAGATTTTCTAATAACTTTCTGAACATAGAACTGTTTTAAACAAAGATGAACCCTAAGACCAGTCATTTGTATTCTTTTTAATGGGGAGGCAAATGGACAGGACAGTATTTATGATAGATACTATTATAGTTTTTTTTTGAAAGATTATTTATTTGAAAGGCAAAATTAAAGAGAGGGCAGGAGAGACAGAGAAGAGAGCTTCCACCTGCTGGTTCACTCCCCAAATGCCACAATGACCAGAGCTGGGCCAATCAGCAGCCAGGAGTTTCTTCTGGGTCTCTTCCCACATGGGTCCAGGGGTGCAAACATTTGAGTGATCTTCTGCTTTCCCAGGTGCATCAGCAGGGAGCTGGATGGGAAATGGAGCAGCCAGGACTTGAACTGGCACCCATATGGGATTCCAGCACTGCAGGCGGCAGCGTTACCTGCTATACCTCAGTGCCAGCCCAAGTAGACGCAGCTTCTGAATAAAGACCTTTAAGTCAAGAACATTACAATTGAGAATGCCTTTTATAAAACTGAAGCCTTCAGAAATTGTGTACTTCCTGATTTGTGATAGGAAAGTACTTGCATGTGAAATTGGTCTCTTTCTTCTCAGGCAGTAGCAGGATTGCTGGCAGATGCTCGTTCTTTAGCAGACATTGCAAGAGAAGAAGCTTCCAACTTTAGGTCTAACTTTGGCTATAACATTCCACTAAAAGTAAGTTGATAACACATTGAAGAACCTTTTCAACAGTAATAAGAGATTATTATTAATAAGCTCTTCTGTTTCCCCATGTTAGCATCTTGCAGACAGAGTGGCCATGTATGTCCATGCTTACACCCTCTACAGTGCTGTCAGACCTTTTGGATGCAGGTATGAAATTTAGTAAGATATTCAAATGTCCTGTCTGCTGTAGAACACGGTTTTCTCCAGCTGCTTAGTCTGTCATGCATTTAAATACATGAACATTCGCCAGGAAATGTTAGGCAGCAAGTACATGAAACACTATACATAAAAACTATCTGAAGGGACTGAAAATACTCATAGCAGTGACCCTAATCTTGACTATAATAAAGGAAACCATGAGCTGATTTTTAAATATGTTCCATGTTGACATAAAGTAGCCACTTATACTTATTTTCCATTTAATTTCCATCTGATTTAAAGTGCTTAAGTAAAATGCTTTTAAATGGAATTTTTAGCAGTCAGTAATGAATCCATACATGAATCCACTTCATAGTTCCCATTAGTCAGACTTTCATTTATTGTGAGCATTAATTTAAGGGGAAATGGGGGATTCAACTGTATGAAGACTTGGAAATAGATGTAAATTTTCAAATATGGCTTCCCAGAGACATCATGAATAGATTTTACTAAAATGAAAACATTTTTAGTTTATAACTTAAAATAGAAAAGTCATGTTGATCAAAATAAAACATGTTAAATCTTAATGCCTAGTCATAGCTCCTATCTTTGAGTTGTTTATAATCAGCCATACTTAAATTCTAACAGATAGACATTAAAGAAACCTTCAATTTTATCCTGTTGGCTGGAAGTCACATATCCATAGGTCTGACCTCTGTTGTGGATATTTGTTAAATAGTCTTAACATTAGTTATTCTTGAGGTTCTCACTTACTCCGTGAAATGGCTGCTTCGACTTTGAAGAATATCTTTAAACCTTTCATCTAAGCTCTAAGTTCATCAGTTAACTTTTTTTTTTTTTTCTGTTTTTAAGGAAGGAAGAATAGTGCTGAGAACTCCTGAATTAAACATCTACTGAGTATATACTCAGTCAGTCATAGATTTGGGGACACAGAACAATGTTACCACTGATAAAATGTTACACATGCCATGATAAAGATGTGTACTGAGAATACATGAGTCAACAGCTAGGGTCTGGCCAGTTTTAGAGAGGTGGCAGAGAAAGGGGTCTGATATATAGGGGAAATCAGGTAAAACTGTTTCCAGTTGGTAATATTCATTCCACCGGTTTCATATCAGACTTGGATAAGTACCTGTGTATTCCCGGTGACACTAAGGCAGTCAAGAATATGGGATGTGTATAGTCCACGGGTTACAGATAACACCGAAGATGCAGGAATGGGCCAGGTCACACAGGAGTCTCTGGTTCCTGCTAAGGAGTTTCAGCACAGGAAGCGAAAGGCTTTAAAATAATGATGGGTAGATGCATATTTGCATTACATACATAACAATTTTTTTTTATGCAGTTTCATGTTAGGGTCTTACAGTGTGAACGATGGTGCACAGCTGTATATGATTGACCCGTCAGGTGTTTCATACGTGAGTAATATTGAATCATCTAAATTTTTTTCTAGTTTAATGCATTGTTTCATATTTGCACTTTGTAAGGAATCTTCAAAACATGACCAGTAAAGCAGTATTTTCTTAAGAATATGAGGGAGCAGCAAACGTGTAGCTTTTAGTACCTTATAGGAAACTGCATAGTGAATGTGTAAATGAAAACTCATTTTGTTATTATACAAGTATATGTGGGCATCCTTACTTTTGAAAAAGTTAACATAAAAAGTAAGACGTTTATTTAAAAGATTTATTTACTTAGTTGAAAGTTGGAATTACAGAAGGGGAGAGGCAGAGAGGCATCTACCATTTGCTGGTTCACTCCTCAAATGGCTGCAAAGGCCAGGGCTGGGCCACGCCAAAACCAGGTGCTGGGAGCTTCATCCTGGTCTCCCATGTGGATCTAGAGGCCCAGGCACCAAGGCCATCTTGGCTGGTTTTGCAGGTGCATTAGCAGAGAGCTGAACCAGAAGTGGAGAAGCTGGGACTCGAACTGACACCAATATGGGATGTATGCTGTAGGTGGTGGCTTACCCTCCATATCATAGCATTGGCCCCAAGAACTTAGGAATTACTTGTATGAGAAATGTATATCTTTAGTTCTGTCATAATGCAAAATTTTCTTTAATTTTTACCCTTGATTCATTCTTACCCTAAAAAAAGTCTCCAGTTCAGAGTATATGATGAAATAATTTTCAATTAGATAAACTTCTATTAAAAAAGAACTGAACTGGAAGAGATGAGTGAGGGAAAGAAGTCAGACACCAAAAAGAAGTACTGCTTATTTTCTGTTAGGTGGAAGCTTAGAAAAAAAGTTGATCTGAATGCAAAGTAGCAGTTCCTAGAGGCTAGGAGGGATGGGGGACAGATAGCATAAAGTGGGCTGGATAATGGATACCAGCCACAGTAAGGTAGAAGGAATACTTTTCAGTGTTCGATAACATCTGGGGTGACTAGCTCACAGTAACACAATATATATTTTATGAAGAACTAGCAAGAGAGGAACTTTCAGGCAAAAGCTGCAAAGAAACAGGGAAATGGAAATGCTCATTACCGTCATTTCATCATTGTAATGTGTGTATGACAAAATAGCGCACTGTAACTCATAAACACAGTTATTAAGCATCCAAATAATTTTTAAATGAGAACAAAAGAAACCAGAATCTTTGCAAATTAAGTTTAGTAGTTTATTATTTGTTTTAAATATTTGAAAGGCAGAATTTAGAGAGAGTGAGAGATCCCATGAGAGCTTGGATCGGCTTACTTGGCCAATGGTCACAATGGCCAGAGCGGAGCAGGTCTGAGGCCTGAAGCCTGGAGCTTCTTCTGGTCCTCCATGTGGGTGCAGAGGCACAAGCACTTGGGCCATCCTGTGCTGCTTTGACAGGTGCATTAACAAGGAGCTGGAACAGAAGTGGAGCAGCCAGGATTCGAACCAGTGCCTATATGGGATTCTGGCATCTCATGTGGCAATTTTACTTGCTGTGCCACAATCTGGCCCCAGTTTAATATTATTTTTTAAAGATCTAATGGGGAGAACAAGGAAGAATTCTCCCATTAACTTTCTGCTCCCCAAATGCCAACACCAGCTGGGGCTGTGCCAGGTCAAAGCCAGGAGCCAAAAACTTTATCTGGATCTCCTACGTGGGTGACAGGAATCCAGTAGTTGGACCATCATTGCTGCCTCTGGAAGTGTGGAGTGGCAGACTCCAACCAGGCACTCTGAGATGCGGGCTTCCCAATGCCCAGACCTTTATTTATTGATCCTCTCTGACATTCATCAGGATGCATTTGACTCTATTACTCCATACTTGCTCTTAAAAGTAATTTACTATCCTTTGGTTAACTTGCAATAGAAACAGCAGTGGTCAACTATTGATGGAATGTATGACAATCAAGTGATTCTTTTTTGTAATTTTTTTAAACAGGGTTATTGGGGCTGTGCCATTGGCAAAGCCAGGCAAGCTGCAAAGACAGAAATAGAGAAGCTTCAGGTAATATTTAATGCTTTGACCTTTGCTACCTCATCACCATCCTCATGTGCTGAAGTTTTATTACCATAAAGTAAACCTTTCAGTCCAAGGTTGCAGGCTCTTAGTCCACCCAAACGAGGATGGACTGGGCCTGAGGAAAGTAAGTGCGCCGCTCGCCTGTTCCCCTGTTCCCCAGCCTCCCTTGATCCCGGAGACAGACGCAGCGGGGAGTCAAGTCAGGCAAGAACTCATTTATTGTGTGCATAGCAAAGCCTTTACTGTTGGGGCAGGGCATAAGGACCAACCAATTACTTAAAAGGCTATTTTATGGGGCGATTTTTTTACAGGACCAACCATATGTCTATACACTTGTCATTAGTTGTTGTCACCTTCCCTGATGTTGTGTGGCCAATTAGCTTTGGTGGTAAACAACTTTGGGTTCCGCCCACCTTACTTCCTTTGGGCACCATCTTTGAATTGGTGCCTGATTTCCTCACCCAAGGTTATAGTGTGGCTTGGTTGTTTAGAGCAGAGCTTTGTGCAGCTAAGTACTGAGTAGGAAAGCTGGTAACATATGTACAGTTGTACTGTAGATCCCTCTGATGGTTGCTATAAACCCACAAAACAGAAAAAAATAATCTTTCATGAAGCCCATTTAGGGCTTCACAAGCTCTAGCATTAGAATTTTGGTGTTTTTAAATTTTGAGTTACTGTCATAAAAAGTCATATGTAGTATTTTTTTTCCTGTAACATTTCTTTGGGACAGTGTCTGTGATCTCAGTGCTTCTCTTTACCTTGCTGCTAGCTAGAGCAAGACGCCTAGCCCATTACATTACCCACTTTTTCTTCCCAGAGCCAGAACCCAGCTGTTATCATGTAAAGTTTTCATGAAAACCTGTTATCCTTTTAAACATGAATTGATCAACTTAATATTGATCAGGATCCCAAAGAATTTATTGCTTACCTATGAGAAACTTCCCTAAAAGGCAGATACATGATTTGTCAGTATTTCAGTAAATTACAGTGAGATAAAATTTCATATACATCTAATATTAGTGCTATAATAGGACCTTGCTCAACTAATTACTCTCCAACTATTTAAGGCCAGGTTCTAGAAAATCTGGATTAGTGTTTTGCACTTACTTAATATAAACTTCTCGAAGTCCCTATAAAGCTAAATTCATACTTGGCATTTTACTAAACTGACAGACTTTGGAGATCACTTAGCTCAAGTGCAGCCTTGTTAAACACTGTGCCTAGCGTCACAGTAAGTTGGCTGTGAGCGGATTTCAGATCCTAACCACTCTTGTTTGTCCATCACACTTCCTGATGTGCTGCTGAGTTCCCACCTTACACTGTTTTCCGTTTCATCTCTCCATAATACTATGTGGACATCTTTCTGTGGCTGATCCATGTAAGAAAGGGGGAAAATAAAAAATCTCAGCTAAAAATTTAGAAAGCTGACTTTGATGAATAAACTATGTTTTTTGGAACACAACTGCATTTACTGTTTAATCTGTGGCTGCCTTCACACTACAACAGACTTTAATATTTGGAACAGAGGCCATATATATATATATATATATGCCTGATAATCTGAAATATTTACGTGGCCCTGTACAAAAGATTGCTATTATAGAATGCAATTAATTTGCTAAATGTAGACCTCAGTAATCTTATTGAGCAAAAAACACGAAAGTACTGTTTCCCTTCCTTTTATCTCTACTTTAGCATGGAAAAGATATAACTGATTAACACTAACCATCAGATATGTGTAAGAATGTTACAAGTCTATTTAGACTTTTCCCTATATTTTATCCATTTGTTTTTTCCCCTAAACTATTTTCAGAAGTTGCAGCAATGACACTGAATCGGAGTGCATTATCACTCATCTCCTTGTAATACCAATATCACACTTAAAGCATCATCTTATATTCCATAACTGAATTGTCTCAGTCTCCACGATATCTTTTAACTTTCCACTATACTATCAAGGTTCACATTGAATTTCTTATTTTTACATCTCTCTTTTTTTTTGGACAGAGTGGACAGTGAGAGAGAGGAGGATTAGCCTAGTGAGCCGTGGTGCCGGTCTATTTTACATCTCTTTTGAACTACCCTTTGTCCTCACAGAATATTTTACATTGCTTTCACCAGTTGCTTTTGTGGTTGTACCAACGTGCTGTTCTGAGACTAAACATTGATTTATTTCAAAGGCAGTGTTTCAAGATGGGCAGAGATCCATGTTCCATCTGGTGGTTAGTTCCCCAAGTGTCTGCAATGTCTGGGGCTAGGACAGGAACTTCCAGGTGTCCCACTTGGGTGCAGGCACCCAAGCACTTGACCCATTTTGCACCTTTTTCCCAGGTGCATTAGCAGGGAGCTGATGTAAAGTAGAGCAGCCAAGACATGAACCAGCACCCATATGGAATGCCAGTGTTGTAGGCAACAGATCAACCTGCCATACCACAATGCCAGCCCAAGATTTGTATCCTTAAACTCAGTGTTAGGGTGGTTTTTCTCCCTCAGATGGTTGTACAGCCATCATTTGAACTTTAGGATTTCTAAAATAGTAAAAACTGATGAAACCTATTTGCAGTAATTGAACGACATTTAAGTCTGGATTACTGTGTTGAGTACTCTTTGATGTTCTCTATCTTAAGGTATCCACAACAAACACAAATGTCACTTTGCTCAGACTTTGCGTTGATCCTGAAACGTATATGATTAATAAATCTCTTGCAGTGATTTCATTCAGGTTACTTTACTTGTTATGGTTAGTGCTTACAGGCTGTTTCTCTATTCTGATTTCCCAACAGTCCCTCCAAGAATGTTGAATTCTAATATGACCAAGCTTTTGCTCTGGGTCTACTTATGAATTAGACTTGGGCTTATCTAAGTTTTACTAGAAAATTAGTGGTTATCTCCAGTATGAATTTTGGCACGTTAATTTAAAAATAATAATAAAAATAAGGAAATTTAGCTTTTTTTTAAAATTTGTTTTCTTTACATCTGAGAATCTGTCTTGACCATGAGGTAGTGGTAACAGTTGTACAGTTACACAAATGGAAAATGTATAATTTTATTTTCTGTAGATGAAAGAAATGACCTGCCGTGATGTTGTTAAAGAAGTTGCCAAAATGTAAGTTCAAATTTTCCTTAACTATCCACAAAGATATTTCACATTGTCTTGGCATATGTATGGGGCTATTTTGGTTGAAAATAGCAGTGTGTAATTTTGAGGAAGAGAATTTGACATTCTAAGAATCCTCATGAAGAAAAGGAGTATTTCAAGAATGAGAATGAATGTTGAGAAAATAAGCTCCTGTGTGGGCAACAGGATTTAACTCGTGAAGGACATAGTGGACGTTCGTAGGGGCTTCATTTGTTAACTCCCACCACCTCAAATCTCTCACATCCCCAAAATAATCAAAACACCACCAAGAAAGCATAGAAACTTTATTTATCGTGTGATTTACAAGTTAATTATTTCTATACATGATCCATAAGGCTTGCTCACTTACATAAAAACATAGGCTTTTTCAGATATGTAATAAAAGTTCTTTAACAGGATGAGAAAAAAACAGTATCTCAAAAATACTTTCGGTAAAGTTTAAACAGCAACCAGTCTTTTTTAAACTCAAACTTCGTTCACCATTCCTGCCACTGTCACCTATTAATTGTCATTTAGTAACAGAAACACTGAGAACCAACATACAGAACTGCTTACAAAATAGCTTACTTAAAATACCCTATAAAATAAATTGAAAAATATAAAGCTACACTGTGACTTTAGCTTTTTGGTACTTTTTCTTTTTTTTTAAAACTCCAGCCAAGAAGCTACAGGTTGAGGCAACAACTTGTAATATAGAGCACATAAATTACTAGGCTTTATTTCCTTAGTGAAAGAAAATAGCATCCTGAGAAGGGATGGTTAATGATGGCCTGGTTCTCATTTATGTTTAAGTTTTAAAGACTTATTTCAAAAGAGTTACAGATGAGACTATTTTCTACTTGCTGATTCACTCCCCAGACGGCTGCAACAGCCAGTGGTGGGCCAGGCCCAAGCCAGGAACTTCATCTGGGTCTTCTGTGTAGTGGCAGGGGCCCAAACACGAACCATCTTCCTTTGGTTTTCCATTGGTTGTCCGGGAGTTTGGTTGGAGTGGAGCAGCTGGGACATGAACCTGCTGCCTGCCCTTTACTGGCTTCAGGTGGTGGCCCTGACTTTATCCATTTCTGTATTCTTGAGATGGTTTTTATGGCTTTTAAGCAATGTATCAAAATAAGCCAAACAAGTTATCATTTAGTATTTATAAGAACGAAAGTGTTTCAGTCTATTTCAAGTCCTCTGTAGCTTATTCTGATATTCGTAATTCAGATTTGAGTCTACATATTTTTATTTTAACTTGTTGTAGGGATGGTAATTAATTTGTACTGACTGGGTATGTAAACTGCAGTGTTTTGGTCACCTCCAATGTTTTTTTTTCCTTCTAGAATTTACATAGTACATGATGAAGTTAAGGATAAAGCTTTTGAGTTAGAGCTCAGCTGGGTTGGTGAATGTAAGTAATTTCTGTGTATTAAACAGAGTTTGTGAAGTTTTCTTTTGAAATATCTAAGAAATCGCCCAAAATTGATCTCATGCTATGAATTAATGCTTGGGATTAATTTATAAAAATTTGAGCACATAAGGTCAAAATGACTATCACTTATAGGAAAGCATTTTAAATTTATTTAAATATATGGCTTATTTTACAGTAACTAAAGGAAGGCATGAAATTGTTCCAAAAGATGTAAGAGAAGAAGCAGAGAAATATGCTAAGGTAAGTCACCTAACCAAAATGATGTAATTGTTAAATTGTTAAGTGACACATTTCCAAATTCAATTCAAGGGATTTTGGTGAAAACTGTAAGGTTTTCCAGGATACATGAAGTATCCATTGATCTTCAGAGTAAGAATATATTTGAATTCATCCTTAATCTGTGTTCCATTCCATTACCATTAATAAATGCTTAAATTCAGGTTGCTGTATCTTAACTTGCTCTTACATGTGGGCTGTAACAATATTTAAAGTTGATTTTAAGTGCTATTTTTTCTCTTAATAGGAATCTTTGAAAGAAGAAGATGAATCAGATGATGACAATATGTAACAATTACTTCGGCATCTTTCTACTACCGTCTCATGATATTTACCCTGTGGATTATAAATAACCCACTGATCAATTTTCATTAAATTTTTGTCTTGTAACTACTGAAGTTTGGTTACTATCTGTTTGACAAAACGGGTGGGATTAATTGAGAACATTTATATTAAAATACAGGTATATGCTACTTAAAAATTCCTTAAAGTATTGCAAATAGAGGATTTGGATCAAAGTTAAAGCCCCATTCCATCACTTTAAAAGATCTCATTTTTGTTGGGCTTCACTAGGAGCATCCATGTATTACCCACGTAAATAATTTAGTAAAATGACTGTTGGTCACCAGCCACAGTTAAAACTGTAGATGTGATACAGAATTTCAGTTTGCAGGGGAAAGGAGAGGCAGAGTGAGGCACAGCAAACAGGGTGTTCCATTGAGTGCTGGTTTGAGTCCTGGCTGCTCCACCTCTGATCCAGCTCCCTGCTAATGCGCTTGGGAAGATAGTGGAAGATGGCTCAATTGGTTAGGCCCTGGTAGGAAAATCCGGATGGAATTCTTACCTCCTGGCTTCAGCCTGGCCGAGGCCTAGCTGTTTTGACTATCTGGGGAATGAAGCAGCAGATGGAAGATTTCTCTGTGGCATGCTGATCTTTCAAATAAATTAATCTTTTAAAAATCAGTTTGTGACAGTTTTTTTCAAAAGCAACTATGGAACATGCCAGTCATAGGTACTTTCATTTTTTTGTGGTGAGGCATGGATTTTAAGGACCAATAAAGTCTCTATTCAGCTGTCATAACCTCAACAGCAGTACTAAAAGGAGGAACAAATAGCCTGAATTCAGGCAAGCTATACAGACCCTTATTGGGCTCATGCCATCAACTGTTAGGCTTTCCTAAGAAGGTAATCTCATCACTGAGTTAACTGTAGCATACTGCTGGACTTTGAGCATGTATGCCGTTCAGCAAACTATACCTGAATGGAATGGCTGCTATAGAATCAACTTAAAAACTAGAATTTCATTACCATGGTTTCTTTTTATATAAAACTGCCAACTACATTTTAAAATTCACATCTACTTGAGAATGATAAAAGTGCCAGCCTTGGAAAAACATCTGAATTTAATTAAAGACAGAAAAGTTTATCCCCTAAACAAAAGTATAGCCATTCTTATACTTCACTAAAGTATGAATCCTCTTACTATGTCCTGAGTGTAACTTAACTAGGTTCTCATTATACCTGACAGAACTCTTTAGAAAATAAAACTGGTTCTCAAGAAACCTGAATTGGAACATCCAGGCCAAATGTAAGCTATCTGAAACACACACACACACACACACACCCACCCACCCACCCACCCCTAGCTCTACAGCTACTATGAGAGACAACAGTTAATGGTCATACATACACACCACACAGAGATGAACAGATCTAGAGGTGACACTGTGCCTGTCCTTGAGATATGGCTGCCTCTGGGCAAAAGGAACACTTGGTCCATTTTACTGACACGAATACAGACCTTAAGAATTGAGGCCTTACTACAGTAACTACTGATACTGTTACCTGACAAGAGAAAGGTTTAAAGAACAAAGTTTTGATTTGGAGATTCCAGATAAGACTATAAGAGCACTTACCTGATTTTCTATTTACTTTTATTCCCATCCTTCATGAAGAAACCTAAAATGCAAATCAAGACACAAGTCAAAAAAGTATTTACAAGTCAGTAAAAAACATGAAAGCACTCTTCAGGAAGTACAGCAAAATTGTTCATTTGGCTAAAATATTCACCTATCAAAATGCCAATAAAAACCCAGAAGAAATTCCAAATGAAAACGTCTTTTATGTGCAACACTAATTCCTAATACTGCATTTAACTCTTTTCAATTCCTTGCCTTTGGAAAGGGGACCCAGACTCGACCTGTATTTTACTTTCCTACACTTCACCATATCCATATTGTATTTTCCCCTGTTGGCCATTTCTTAACTGGTTTTTCCTAAGGACTCCCACCAACCTGTGCAACAAAGTTCTCTAATGTTGACAGATTTCTCCAAGCTCAGAGCCCTTCACATGTTCCATTCAATATCATCAATCTATTAAAAACTCTAGAGGCTGGCATTGTAGCATTAATGGGTGGGTGCCAGTTCGAGTTCTGGCTACTCCAGCTCTGATCTAGCTCCCTGCTAATGCGCCTGGGAAGGCGCTGAAGATGGCACAAGTGCTCCCACCCAGATGAAGTTCGTGGCTACTGATGGCTACTGGCTTCTGCATGGACAGCGCTGGCCTTTCTGGCGATTTTGGGAGTGAAACAGTGTGTGGAAGATACCCCATCTCTCTTCCCTCTCCCACTCCCCACCTCTGCCTTTCAAATAAAATAAATCTTAAGGGAGAAAAAAGGAACTTTAAAACATGAAAGCAAGAGTGTGGCTGCCTGTAACGTCAACCAGGTGAAAGCTTTTATTCCACCATTGGTCATGTATATGTATGTATTATGAGCCTTGGTATAATTAACAAACATGTGCCTCTAGACTGTTACTTAAAAAAATCATGTCCTTGCACCTCATCTGGTGAGCAAGTGAACAGCTATTAAAAGGCCTTCTTACTGAAATAAATCCTACTAATAAGCTGCAGGCTAAGGCATACTATCCGAAAAAGCACTGGTTCAGAAATGTATTGATCAAAGATGTTAAAAATGAGCATGGTTTATCATCTGAACAGATCTAGAAAACTGAAGCTTAGAAAATGTGGGGGGATACTATTAGGGAGGCACAATAGCAGTTTTCTTGAAAAGAGAATTTATGGGGTCAGCGTTGTTATGCAGCAGGTTACAACGTGGCTTAAGATGCTGGTATCCCATATGGAGCTCTGGTTCAATGCTGGCTGCTCCACTGGAGTCAGCTTCCTGCTAAAGTGCCTGGGAAAGCAGAGGATGGCCCAAATTCTCAGGACCCTGCCACCCACATTGGAGACCCGGATGGAGCTCTAGCTCCTTGATTCAACCTGGCCCAGACCTGGAACTTGCAGCCATTTGGGAAGAAAAACAGCAGATGAAGATCTCTCTATGCATCCCCCCCACCCCGTTTTTGTTAAAGATTCATTTATTTATTTGAAAGGCAGGTTAGAGAGGCAGAGGCAGGAAGAGGTCTGCCATCGCTGGTTCACTCCGCAAATGGCTGTCAATGCCAGAGCTGTGCTGATTTGAGGTCAGGAGCCAGGATTTTCTTCCAGGTCTCCCACGTGGGTGCAGGGGCCTAAGGACTTCGGCCATCTTCTACTGCTTTCCGAGGCCACAGCAGAGAGCTGGACCAGAAATGGAGCAGCTGGCACTCGAACCGGCTCTGGTCTGGGATGCCAGCACTGCAGGTAGTGATTTTACCAGCTACACCACAGCGCCAGCCCCTCCAGCATTCAAATAAATAAATCTTAAACAAAACTTAAGGTTTTTCCACCCCCACCCAATATAACCACAACTGCCAATGTAATTAAAACCAGCACATTAGTTAATAAATTTATATAGCTTTCAGTTTGGTTTTGTCACTTAGTAACTGCGATCTTAGACAAGTTATTAATGTTTTCATCTATCAAATGGGAATTATATACCATTTAAAATGGCAAAAAGATGGAACTATTTAGGTAGAAATTTAAATGTATGCAACATTTTAGCTTGAAAATTATGCAATGATGAGAAGTGATCAGAAAACTCCGTATTATCAGTTCAGTTTTGCTCCAAATGATTCACAGATCCACAAAAACCTAATGGAATCCCCAAGACACTTTTTGGGGGAAGGAGTAAAAGCCAATAAAAAGGGAGTTACAGAGAGGCAAAGGCAGGTAGCAGCTCCACCAGCAATGCCACAGCACTGGCCCCAAAACAGACGTACAACCACGGCTGACAACGGTGAAAAGGCCACTCTGTGGAGAGGGGATGCTGCTTCTACAAATGGTGCTGGAGAAAACCGAAACTTCAATTCATACCTCACACCTTATACAAACATCAACTCAAACGTGATCATAGACTGAACTGTACCTCAGGTTATAAAAGTTCTAGAAGAAAACAGATCTCTGACTTGTTCTAACATACTTCTTTGGACACTATAACCAAAAGCATGATGAATAAAAGGAAAAAACTGACACAATTTCTCCAGAATTAAAATTTCTGCTCGCCTAAGAAATGATGACAGGAAATGACTTAAATTATTAAGAAATGACAGGACAGGAAAACATGTTAGAAAATATTTGCTAATCATATGTAACAAAAGACTTGTGTCTAGAATAGATAAAGAACTTTCAAAATTAAGTAACCCAATTTTAAAAAATAAGCAGGAGCTAGGACCGGTGCTGTGGCACAGCGGGTTAACACCCTTACCTGAAGTGCCAGCATCCCATATAGGTGCCAGTTTGAGACCCGGCTGCTCCACTTCTGATCCAGCTCTCTGCTGTGGCCTGGGATAGATAGCAGTAGCAGAAGACCCAAGTCCTTGGGCCCCTGTGCCTGCACGGGAGACCCTGAAGAAGCTCCTGGCTTCAGATCGGCACAACAGCGGCCAACTGGGGAGTGAACCATCAGATGGAAGATTTCTCTCTCTACCTCTCCTCTTTCTGTGTAACTCTTTCAAATAAATAAATAAATAAATAGCAGGAGCTGAACAGACAAGTCACTGAAGATGATACCTGAATGGCATATGCACTTGAAAAAATGCTTATCATTAGGCCGGCGCCGTGGCTCAACAGGCTAATCCTCCACCTTGCGGCGCCGGCACACCGGGTTCTAGTCCCGGTCGGGGCGCCGGATTCTGTCCCGGTTGCCCCTCTTCCAGGCCAGCCCTCTGCTGTGGCCCGGGAGTGCAGTGGAGGATGGCCCAAGTGCTTGGGCCCTGCACCCCATGGGAGACCAGGAAAAAGCACCTAGCACCTGGCTCCTGCCATCAGATGAGCGCGGTGCGCCGGCCGCAGCACGCTGTCCGCGGCAGCCATTGGAGGGTGAACCAACGGCAAAAGACCTTTCTCTCTGTCTCTCTCTCACTGTCCACTCTGCCTGTCAAAAAAAAAAAAAAAATGCTTATCATTAGTCTTTAGGGAAATGTAAATATAAAATAATTAACCACAATCACTCAACCACTGTTAAAATTATATAATTTAAGAGACACAATATCAAGTATGGATGAAGAGATAGATTATCAAGAATGCTCACTGCTAGTGGAAAGCAAAATGGTGCAGCTGCTTCAGATAACAGTTTGGTAATTTCTTAAAAAGCTTAAGTACTTAGCTTATAACCCAGCACTCCTAGGAATAGGAGTGCTTTACCTAAGTGAAATGTAAGCCAGGGTTGTACTACTGTATACACTACTATACAATCCCAACTACATGACATTTTGGAAAAGGCAAACACAGAGTCAGGAGTGGTCATCAAGGACTGGGGGTGGGGAGGAGAAACTGAAAGTAGAAATTTCTGTAGCAATGAAAACACTCCATATTTGACTGCATCTAATTATAATTAATCATAAGACTGTTGTGATTCCATCAATATCCACAGAATTGTACATTTAAAGAATGAACTTTCCTGTGATTACACCACAATGAAATTTAAGACAAGCTATCTAACAAACAGAGGCTCGTGTTGTGACTCTGCAGGTAAGTCACTGTTTATGTGTAAGCATCCTGTATTGGCACACCAGTTTGAGTCCTGGCTGCTCTGCTTTTGATCCAGCTTCCTGCTAATGTGTCGAGGAAGATAGCAGAAGTTATCCCAAGAACTTGGGCCGCTGTCACCCAGGTGGGGGACCTGGAGTTTCTGGCTCCTGGCTTCGGCATGGCCCAACCCTGGCTATTTTGGCCATTTGGGGAGTGTGACCCAGCAGATGAATGACCTCTGTCTCTCCCTCTCTGCCTTTCAAATAAATAAATGAATAAATTTTAAAGAAAATGTTGAAATATAAGGCATTACTTTCCTCTCAATGAGGCCTCTAAGGACCATACTGGCATGTCAGACCTATGATTTCTTGTGTTGTTTTACGTACACTGGAGAGGGGCTGACACTGTGGCAGGTTAAGCCTCCAACTACAGCACCAACATCCCATATGGGTGCAGGTTCAAGTCCCAGCTCCACTTCCTAGCCAGCTGCCAGCTCATGTGCCTGGGAAAGCAGCAGCAGATGGCACTCGTGCTCAGGCCCCTGCACCCACTTGGGAAATCTGGAAGAAACTCCTGTCTCTGGCTTTGGATTGGTCCAGCTCTGGCCATTTGGGGACTGAACCAGCAGATGGAAGACCTCTCTCTCTGCCACTTCCTCTCTAACTCTGCCATTTCCTCTCTAACTCTGCCTTTCAAATAAACAAATAAAATTTTTTGAAAAAGTAGTATATTATGTGTATCCTTCCGGTGCATATAAAACACCTCTAAAAAAAAGTACATGTAGGGGCCAGTGCTGTGGCAAATGGGGTAGAGCCCCCACCCGCTGTGCTGGAATCCCACATGGGCACTGGTTGGAGTCCGGCTGCTCCACTTCTGACCCAGCTTTCTACTGTGGCCTGGGGAAGCAACAGAACATGGCCCAAGTCCTTGGGCCCCTGCACCTGAGTGGGAGACCAGGAAGAAGCTTCTGGCTCCGAATCAGCATAGATCTAGCCATTGCTGCCATTTAGGGAGTGAACCAGAGGATAGAAGACCTCTGTCTGTCTGCCTCTCCTCTCTCTGTGTAACTCTGACTTTCAAATACAAAAATCTTAAAAAAAAAAAAAAATAAATGCAAGTGTTTAAAGTGGTTATATATAACAACCGAAGACTAGGGTTCCTTACCCATGTATCTTGAGATGGTCTTTAAAGTGTATGGTTTGGGCCAATGTTGTAGCATGGTGGGTAATGCCCTTGCATGCAACGCCAGCATCCCATATGGGCACTGCTTTAAGTCCCGTTGTCCCACTTCTGATCTGTCTCCTGCCAGTATGCCTGGGAGAGTGGCAGAAGATGGCTCAACCCTGGCCACTGTGGCCATCTGGGGAGTAAACTAGTGGATGGAAGATTTGTCTCTCAAAAAAACTTAAAAAAAAAAAATTTAAAAGTGTATGATTTGATCTCTACATGAACAAAAAAGTAGAAACTTAGGGAAATTCTTTTCTGGCAGAGAACTACATGATACATGTAGCAATGGGAGTTAGTAAGAAAAAATTTTTTTTCTGGAAATGACTATGTAATATGGAAAAATTATTCCTAAAGAGTAACAAGGATATATAAATATGACAGAGAAAGGGAAATGGGATAGGAGGATCATCAGTATAAAGAGGCTAACATGCCATCTTGTTGATATATAACCAAGTTTGCCTGGTTTGGGAGTTCAGCAGCAGCCAATTTCACAATGGTCAAAATTCAGAGGCTGCTGTTGTCATGCAGAGGTTAAGGCTGCCGCCTGCAATGCCAGCATCCCCTGTGGGTATCCTCTGGGTATCAGTTTGTGTCCTGGCTACTCCAACTTCCGATTAAGTTCCTTGCTAATGCACCTGGAAAGGCAGCAGAACTCGGCCCAAGTGCTTGGGTCCCTGCACCCACAGGGGAGACCTGAAAGCAGCTCTTGGTTCCTGGATTCAGCCTGGCACAATCCTGACAGTCGCAACCATTTGGGGAGTGAATCAGTGGATGAAGATTCTCTAACTCTGCCTTTATTTTTATTTTTTTAAAAGATTTATTTATTTGAAAGTCAGGGTTACACACAGAAAGGAGAGGCAGAAAGACAGAGAGAGAGAGAGGTCTTCCATCTGATGGTTCACTCCCCAACTGGCCACAATGGCCAGAGCTGCGCTGACCTGAAGAAAGGAGCCAGAAGCTTCTTCCAGGTCTCCCACGTGGGTGCAGGGGCCCAAGGACCTAAACCATCTTCTACTGCTTTCCCAGGCCACAGCAGAGAGCTGGATTGGAGGAGGAGCAGCCAGGACTAGAACCAGCGCCCATACGGGATGCTGGCACTTCAGGCCAGGGCTTTAACTTGCTGCGCCACAGTGACAACCCCTAACTCTGCCTTTTAAATGAGTACAAACACAGAGAGGGAATCTGGAACAGTTTCTTGGACACCTGACACTATAATCAGTAAATTCATAAAAAAAAAAAGATGTCAACAGTCAGAAGAAAACTGAGATGGTGATAAGTGAAACAAAGTAGACAGAGTACATAAGAATATGAAGAACAGGGCAGGCGCCGTGGCTCACTAGGTTAATCCTGCGGTGCCGGCATCCCATATGGGCACTGGGTTCTAGTCCCGGTTGCTCCTCTTCCAGTCCAGCTCTCTGCTGTGGCCCGGGAAGGCAGT
Organism: Sylvilagus floridanus; assembly: GCA_949820135.1. Taxonomy (NCBI): domain Eukaryota; kingdom Metazoa; phylum Chordata; class Mammalia; order Lagomorpha; family Leporidae; genus Sylvilagus; species Sylvilagus floridanus. The sequence goes on along the minus strand of OX463239.1, from coordinate 17,610,771 downwards.
AGAGGATGGCCCAAATCCTTGGGCCCTGCACCCCATGGGAGACCAGGAGAAGCACCTGGCTCCTGGCTTCACATTGGCGCAGTGCTGGCTGCGGTGGCCATTTGGGGAGGGGTGAACCAACGGAAGGAAGACATTTCTCTTTGTCTCTCTCTCTTACTCTCTGTAACTCTACTTCTCAAAAAAAAACAAAAATATGAAGAATAGAATTTAGAGGATAGTGGGAATTCACGAACTAATAGACAATTAGTTTTCAAACTATGGCCCAAAAAAATCCCCACAGGCCAGCACTGTGGTACAGCTGGTTAAGAAGCTGCTTGTGATACAGGTATCTGGCGTCCCATTTTGGAGCGTCAGTTCAATTCCAGGCTGCTCTGCTTCCAACCCAGCTTCCTGATAATGCACCTGGAAATACAGCAGATAATGGTTCCAGTACTTGAGCCCTGCCATTGTGGGAGACAAATAATGACTTCCAGCAGCAGCTTGGCACAGATCCAGCTATTGTGGCCATTTGAATTAGCAGATGGAAAATCTTGATTTCTCTCTTTCTCTCTCACTGTTGCTGTTTCAAATAAATAAACCCATCATACAAAAAAGAAAAAAAAAGCAAAACAAACATAGGGCTGGAGATGCCAGCAAATGCCAGCATACTGTATTGGAGCAGTAGCTCATATCACAGTTGCACCATTTCCAATCCAGCTCCTTGCTAACGAGCCTGGGAAAGCAACAGAACCCACGTGGGAAACCTGGATGGATTTCCTGGCTCATGGCTTCCTTGGTAGCTGCAATCATTTGGGGAGTGAACCAGCCTTTCAAATACACAAATCTTTACAAAGAATAGCACAACACCTCAGAACAAAGGGCAGAGTATTTGATGAAATTTACAGATATTTTAAAATACTTTACAATTTAATACCAGTTCTCCAAAGAGGACAATGTAAGAGCATGGGAACATTTCCAACATGAGGGCAAAGAACCAGGGTGCCGGTAAGAGCGACAACACACAACTGCTCATTAATTCTCAGGGTTTAAAAAAGCAGCTTTGTCATTTTACAGATAGGTTGAGAGAGAAACACAGTTGACTTACTGCTTTGTAAGTCAGTACAATTTAGTTGAAGAGAAATTATAAAAGGGTTTGGTTCTACCACTGTAAAAGAATAAAAGATTCTCTTACCAGCAATACTAGTTTAAGATTTATGTTCACGCTGACACCCTGGCTCAACAGGCTAATCCTCCACCTTGCGGCGCCGGCACACCGGGTTCTAGTCCCGGTCGGGGCGCTGGATTCTGTCCCGGTTGCCCTTCTTCCAGGCCAGCCCTCTGCTGTGGCCCAGGAGTGCAGTGGAGGATGGCCCAAGTGCTTGGGCCCTGCACCCCATGGGAGACCAGGATAAGCACCTAGCACCTGGCTCCTGCCATCGGATGAGCGCGGTGTGCCGGCCGCAGCACGCTGTCCGCGGCAGCCATTGGAGGGTGAACCAACGGCAAAGGAAGACCTTTCTCTCTGTCTCTCTCTCTCACTGTCCACTCTGCCTGTCAAAAAAAAAAAAAAATTTATGTTCACATTGCAGAGTATGTTCTACTGACATATTCTGTTAATATTTAATTAAAAGTTTATTTTACAGGATGAAAAGGTGACAGATAATTTATCATTTATATCTACATATTTTATTTTCTCACTATGTTAAGTTGCAAAAGATCCTTAAGATGGTTTTACTGCAACTGTTCCCCAAAAGACACTGCACATTCATAATAGAACCCACTTCTAATTACCATCTGACCTCTGACTTGTTCCTTCAATAACTGCAATGAATGTGACTGAATAGAGTTCTTACATATTTCCGATAGAAGAATCCACTAGAAATGAACATAGATACTTATGGCACAGGCAGAATAGGTCCTTCACAAACTCAACTATTTTTCAACATGAAAAGTAAAGGCAAGCCACAATGTTGGCAAGTCATATACTAAATATTTCTGACAGCAAAAAGTTTCTCTTCCTTCCTGGCAATCCTCTTTCTCATGATATGACAAATCAGTTTATGCCTAGACATGATGCACCATTTTTCTCTCCTCTAGATATCTGGATGGCTTTCAAACTGAAATTTAGAAGCTTTAAACATGAAACTCAGACTAGACTACTTTAAAATCCATTTTTTTGTCTAAATGGAAATCTGACAGAAGAGGAGGTACGCAAACATACACAGAAACAAGTTTTGAGGCCTAAGTATTAACAACAGACTAGCTCTTCATGACTATGCAATAAAACGTAGAACTTCAGATGTGAGAAGAAAACAGCTGAAGTGTGACTTGGGTTATCAAGCCCCAGTTAACTGTAAGATCTTAGAGGCAACATCATGTGATATTAAAGGAGTAAGAAACAGAAAGGTCATTTTTTCTCTCTGTTACGCTCCTTAACAAAAAGCTCCCCTTCCTGCCTCGTCTAAGATCTAAGCCACTGAAATCAAACAGACACTAGAAACACAGCCTTAAAATTGCATATACAAATCAAAAAGCAGTAAAGAATTCTAGTTTGGTTTGAAGGAACCACTTGAGGAAACACCATTTTCTTTGCTTTCCAGAGGATTTGAGGTATTCTTAAAATATAAATAAATATAAATATTCAGAGCTCTAACTGGGCCACTAGAATCAGCATACTCAAAAATATACATACTAGACATACAAAAAACTTTTCCATAACCCTCCCATCTGCCCATAGGGCCTTTAAACTACTAAAGACCTTCTCAAGTAACAATTTGTATCTTAACCTTTGAGGATTTCACCTAAACCCAGGGCTGTATTTATCAGGGTGCCTAACAAAAACTTAACAAACAGATTTTACATTACCTAGTTCATTCCTTGCCCTAAAATAGCAGGCTGAGACCTACACCAAGTCCTAAAACCAATTATGTGGGTCACAGCATCATACTTGGTTTTTTTAACTGAACTGAAAATGTTACCGCACTGTCCTTTTGTTCATGTGCAGCCGTACACAAGCACATAAAATAAATTTTAGTAAATGAAATTAACTAGTGGTCTTACTTACCCGCTCTCTGCTGTGGCCCAGGAGGGTAGTGGAGGATGGCCCAAGTGCTTGGGCCCTGCACCCCATGGGAGACCAGGAAGAAGCACCTGGCTCCTGGCTTCGGATCAGTGCAGCACGCTGGCCATAGCAGCCATTTGGGGGTGAACCAATGGAAGGAAGACGTTTTACTCTGTATCTCTCTGTCTAACTCTGCCTATCCAAAAACAAACAAACAAAATCCAGTTAATTTCTGATTTTCAGGGGATGTTAAATAACAGTTAACCTTTCAGGGTCAGCTGGATAAGAGAATATTTGGGATTCCTATTTGAAAAATATAGTACTGGACTGGAACCTTAAATTATTAAAAGCTGTAAATACCTAGCAGCATGTCGATCATACTCAAGAGCAAAAAATGCATGCTGTGACGTATCCCAAGCACAGCCAGTAAGTAGCAGGCTCATGATTACAACACATAACATCTGGTTTTCAAATCCAGTGTTTCTATTTTAGGATGCTTATTTAATCCAATTTGAGTTGAATTACTGTAAATATTGAGAATTTCTGAACAGTACACAATCATCTCTTTAGCTCTATGAATGTCTACCATGAGCCTGATACTTTAATGTATGTCCCTAAAGCCCATCATTCTTATTTATTCTGGATCTTGAGGCCAATCCCTTGTCAATTATCACAGTAACCACAGATCAAGTGTCCTTATGAAACATTATCTTCTAGTCCTATTCTCACAGGCATTATGTATTTCAATAAAAAAAAAATTACTCAAAAAGGAGATTATGGCTTCACTTACTGAGCCAGGTAGCACATAAACTAACTAACTCTCTCTCTCTCTCTCTCTCTCTCTCTCTCTCTCTCACACACACACACGCACACACACACAATTACTTCTGTTATTGGCAATACAATACCTTTACTACCTTTAGTCCTGGTCAAACTCCACAGCCTTATACCACTGAGAATAAGGAAAGAAAGATCTGTGTAAAATTAGATGGTGTGAACAACCCCTTGGTGGTTGAACAAACATACGTATCTTCAAACTTCTAACCTGTGAACATTCCCCTCCCTATGACTCTATCCCTTATATAAATCTGACTCAATTTATAAAGCCTCAAATGATTTCATTTTAAACAACTAACCAGGATATTGTTCAATATACAAACTCTAACAAAGCACATTTTTAGTGACATGAACTTGCTCTTTTTTTTTTTTTTTTTTTTTGACAGGCAGAGTTAGAGAGAGACAGAGTAAAAGGTCTTCCTTCCGTTGGTTCTCCCCCAAAATGGCTACTACGGCCATCGTGCTGCGCTGATCCTTAGCCAGGAGCCAGGTGCTTCCTCCTGGTCTCCCATGCAGATGTAGGGCCCAAGCACCTGGGCCATCCTCCACTACCCTCCTGGGCCACAGCAGAGAGCTGGACTGGAAGAAGAGCAACCGGGACAGAAACCGGCCCCCCCGACCTGGACTAGAACCTGGGGTGCCAGCGCTGCAGGCAGAGGATTAGCCAAGTGAGCTGCGGCGCTAGCCATAAACTTGTTCTTTGTAAGTACAATTTTTAGTCTGTACAAATGAGTACCTACTAAATGCCAAGGTCTGTGATAGGTTCTAAAACTACAAAGGTCAATTTTTTTTCTAAAGACCTTATAACATAGTCCAACACACATGGATATAATAAAAATCCAAAATGCAATACATGAAGTGACACAAATCATGTAGAAGGAAATAAATTAAATTTATATACAGGGAGGTATTATTTACAGTTATACCTGCAGCGCTATCCGGAAGGCTTAATTAATTAAATTTTTAAAGAAAGTAGAGAGGCAGAAGCAGAGAGGTCTTTCATCCTGCTGGTTCACTCCCCAAATGACTGCAACGGCCATGGCTGAGCTGATCTGAAGCCAAGAGCCAAGAGCTTCTTCAGGTTCTCCCACATGAGGTACAGGGACCTAAGGACTTAGGCCATCTTCTACTGCTTTCCCAGGCCATAGCAGAGAGCTGGATTGGGAGAGGAGCAGCTGGGACTTGAACTAGCACCCATATGGGATGCTGGCACTTTAGGCTGTGGCTTTAACCTGTTGTACCACAGTGCTGACCCCTTAATTTAAAAGGCAGCATTTCAACATATGGAAATACGGTTAACATTCCAGATGGTAAAAACCATATGAATAAATACAACTACAAAAAATGCAGGGCTTAACTTGGGGAGCCATGACAAGTTCAGAGTGGCTACAGCATATGATACTTCAAAAGCAGGAAACAAGGTTGGATAAAGGCTGCTATGACCTCCAGGAGGACCTTCAAAGCCAGGCAAAAAGAGCCTCTCTGTTTTATTTCTGTATATGAGAATGTATTCATTTAAACTCTCCTGAAGCATCATTCATGTAATAGCATTCCACACACTAACACCACCACCTTAATCCCTAAGTACTTCCTAAATATTTGGCAGCATTCTAAGCACATTACATGTACCAGCGCATGTAACAGTAATCACAATCTTGTCAGGTGAGTTCTATTATCATTCCCACTTTACAGACAGGACAGACAGGATGTACAATTTTCTCTATAAAAAAACCTTAGCCACACCTACACATTTTGAAACTGCAAGGATCCTCCTTACTATTTCTGTACAAATTTTAAAGCCATCATTTTGTGGAAGCATAGGAAAAACCTAAAATCCTACATTTAAATGGTTTAAAAATATTTGGAAAAGGTTTCAGAGGCAAGGGGCTAATAAAAAAGAAGCAATAAAAACATATACATAAGAGCCATAGCTGTGGCATAGTGGGCGCCATTTCAAGCCCCCACCTCTCCACTTGCGATCCAGCTCCCTGCTACAGCCTGGGAAAGCAGAAGATGGACCAAGTCCTTGGGCCCCTGCAGCCATGTGGGAAACCCAGAAGCTCTTGGCTTCAGATCAGCCCAGCTCCAGCTGTTGTGGCCATCTGTGGAGTGAACCAGTGGATGGAAGGCTTCTATCTAGGCCTCTGCCTTTCAAAGAATTAAATAAATAAAACAAACAAAAAATTATACATAAACATATATTCATTAAAAACTCAATGTTGAAAACTACTGTGCAAATTTATATTTTTAATACATTTACTTTTCCCCTGAATTTACAGATTATATATTTTTAATTCTAAATTAATATTGTAATAGGAATATTCTACATATCTATCTAAATGAAGAGACAGTCTTGAAACAAAGCAGCTCAAATGTTACAAGCTCACATGCTATCCTGTAAGGGTTAGGTTTAAATAAAAACAGCCTTAAAAAACGGAATCAAGGGAAGAAGGCATTGTATTACAAAACTGTCACTTGGGAAGGTAGTAGATGATGGCTCCAGTACTTGAGTCCCTGTCACCAATGTGGGAGACATAGGAGTTCTGGGCTCTTGGCTGTGGCCTGGCCCAGACCTGGCTGTTGATGACATTTGGCAAGGAAAATCAGCAGAAGAACAATCACTCTCTCTCTCACTAGCTCTTTAAAGTACATGAAAAATAAACATTAAAAAAGCAGTAACAACAACACGGTAATGTGTCAAGAGTCATAGCAGGTAAAGCTACTGTTTGCAGTGCCCACATCCCCTAAGGACACGGGTCCAAGTCCTGGCTGCCCTATTTCCAATCCAGCTCTCTGCTGTGGCCTGGGAAAGCAGGAGAAAATGGCCCAAGTCCTTGGGTTCCTGAGCCCGTGTGGGAAACTTGGAAGAAGCTCCTGGCTCCTAGCTTCGGATCAGCCCAGCTCCAGCCATTGCAGCCATCTGGGGAGTGAACCAGCAGATGGAAAACCTCTCTCTCTGCCTCTGTTTCTTGTAATTCTTTCAAATAAATAAATAAAATCTTAAAAGAAAAAGAATCCTAAATTGCCATGCAAAACAAAAATGAAGTAACAAAAATGAAGTAAAAGACAGAGCCTTCTGATTAAATATTTTCAGATGTTAAAATTATTGCAGAGACCATGCAGTCACACTGAATAATTCTAATAAGCATTAGGATGTTAAAAGCACAAACAAAAGCAAAAATTAAAGAAAGAACTTGCATATAAGGAAATTTTCAAAATATGTTAGGTTGGGATTAAAAGTGGCATTTTTTTGTTTAGCTCCATTATGATTTACAAAACTTGAAAACAAAACAAAAACATAATCTGCAATTTCTGCTCATACTGCACTTTTAAAAGTTCTCTAGAAATCTGACTAGAGGGCAAGGACTCCAAATGATCTCGATGTGAAGCTAACTCTGGAGACAATGACAAGCTGGCCCCTGTACACATTTTCTTAACATAATCCTTAGCTAAGGCATCCCTTCCACACTGGTTCACTCACTGTTTAACATGACTTCGCTTATATAATCACATCTTTGCTCACAACCTTCCATTCAACCAGAGTATCTCTTCTAATATCTCACTATCATTGAGAAATTTTCAATAATCACTAAATATATTTCATTTTGCTTTGTTTTCTAAGACAATTTGTCTCTTAAAAATCACAGCTGACTGTGCAAGGTGGCTTCACAAAATCTACAGGAAAATGGAATTTAAAAATGAGTTCATTTTGGTGCAAAATTTTTTTTTAATTCATGCAGTTTGCATTTTTTCATTAAATTTCATTAATTAAACCCTTCACAAATGGGATCAGAGCCATTGTTTAAATGTTTCAAAAGCTATTTAAATTGCTCAATTCTTTTGAAAGAACTACTTAGATTAACTTTCCACATGTTTGACTACGTCCTCCTCTTTACTGACAGAACAAAGATCGTTCCAGAAAGTCATTAGGTAACCTAGATCTACTGGAATCGAAGTCCTAAAACATGCTGTCATTCTAGTCTGAATTATATGTGAAGGAAAACCATTATCTGTCTCCATGTGGTCCTAAAAAATAGTGGTGAAATCTAACATAGCAAAAGACCATCTAGAGAGTGCAGTCTGCTATCGTTACAAGTGAATTACGTAATTTCCAAAAAAAAAAAAAAGCTAAATCTTTAGAAAAGCAGCTCCATTTAACATAGCAATCAGTTCCATTTCTGAACATATACTGACATTTACAGAAATAACCACAGTTAAATTCAACCATTTTTCAAGAGACATATACACATTACATGACCAATCTTGATTACTTTAAGATAATTAAGTAAAATTACATACCAGAAACAGAATCTTCGACAGCATCTCAAGTCAGCTGTAACATCTTGCTTCACTGTTCCACAAAATCAGCCTTAATCTAAAAAACAAAGATTTCTTTTAATTTTGTATATATTATACCTCAGATATTCACAACTTAAGACTGTCCTTTAAAAAAAAAAAAAAAAAACAAAAAAACAAAACAAAACAGGGCCTGGTGCTGCGGCATACTAGGTTGAGCCTCTGCCTGTGGTGCCAGCATCCCATATAGACAGAAGTCCCAGTTGCTCCACTTCGGATCCAGTTCCCTGCTAATGTGCCTGGGAAAGCAGTGGAAGACAGCCCATGTGCTTGGGCCCTGCACCTGGAAGGGAGACCCAGAATAAATGCTTGGCTCCTGACTCTGGATGGACCCAGCTCCAACTGCTGCAGCCATTTGGCGAGTTAACCAGCAGCTGGAAGACTTCTCTGTCTCTCCCTCTCTCTGTCTATAATTCCATCCATCAAACAAAGAAATCTTTAAAAAAAATAAATAAAGTGAGAAACAAAAACAGTAACATTTTGTTCCTGAACACTCACTGGTAAGATCTCTTCTTACATTGTAGAGTTCTCATCGGTTAAAAAAAAATTATAATTCTCTCAGTGTTCTGTAATAAAAATATTAGGTACTCCTTAAAACACCTAGAAATGAGACCCACATTAATAGACAAACTGACTCATAAAGATGTCTTGATTTTGATTCTGGTCAAAAACACCATAATGGGCAGCTAATTATTTTATACCTTGCTGTGAAACCTTTACCAAATCATTCTTTCAAAATAGCTATATATCAAAGAAAAATTATTTAAAATTTGACAATTTTGATTTTGTAGAAAATATTACTTTCATTTGGGCTCACTGAAATAAACTACAAAATATAATCCTATCATAATTTCTTTGTAATTGAGATGGTACACCAACTGTTCATATTCATAGTCATTTTCACTTTAAGATATTATAAAATCCTTAAAAAAGGACTGAGGAATTTAAAAAACCAGCAATGACAAACTAGTACTTTAATATTAATGGATTCTCTCAATCTGTATTTTATTGGCAGTTACAAACCAATTCAGCATTACATTAATCTAGAATATTAAAAAATTTAAAGGCTAGGATAGTATCTGTGGAATATAATTTTCCAAAGAGAATCACTGGTTATAAAAACTAGCTTTCTTCACATATTTTGTATACAAATGTAGATAAACATTCATAGGAAATTTACAAGCACCTACCATGTATCAATCAGGTGGAGGAACTAACAGTGACAAAAATACAAGCTGTCTGTTGGGAACATAATCTCAAACTGAGGAAGAGCCACACAACTGCAAAGAAACTCTAATAGAAGGCATGGACAGGGGGAGGAGGTCACAAAAACACTGAAGGAGAAAGCACACCAGGAAGGGAAGCTTTCTAGGGAAGACTGCAGGAAAACACAATTTGTTCTCAGTATGCCCTAAATGTCATTTCTGTGTAGCACTGTATGAACAGTCAACCATTCTTAAGTGATAAAAGTTTTACAAATCCAAAGAGATAAAACTCAAAACTTAAAATAGAAAATCTAGGGGACAATCCCACAAGCATCCAAAGCCTGAACACAAATCCCTCTGGTCTTTGTTTCTACTTTTAGGAACTTATTTCTAAGTAATAATCAGAGATGGGGCTGGTGCTGTGGGGGTAGTAAGTTAAGCCTCCACCTGAGGCACAGGCATCCCATTTGGGCGTCAGTTTGAGTCCCCGCTGCTCCTCTCCCATCAAGCTCTTTGCTAATGGCCTGGAAAAGCCGAAGAGGATGGCCCAACTGCTTGGGCCCCTGACTTCAGATGGGCCCAGCTCTGGCTGTTGCGGCCATTCCTGGGGTGAACAAGCAGATGAAAGACCTTTCTGTCTGTCTCTCCCTATCTCTGCTTGTAACTCTCCTCTCAAATAAATAAATCTTAAAAAAAAAAAAAAATATTCAGGGTTGTGCAGTGAAATCCACATATCTAGACATTTTAGCCACTGTTTTGAGTTCTTATGAACAATATTTTGCTAAAAGATGTACAAAGATATTTACTGACATTATCGCACTTACAAATTATTATTCATCTATTCTATATAATATTATGTAGCCATGAAGGATGTCTTATGGACTAAGTTTCCAATGTTCCCAACGTTTCCTATAAATAAAACAGTAAAACAAAATTAGCACTGTTTGAATGGTTCAGAACAAAAGCCATAAAAAAAAAAAAGCAAAACCTTCTGTATGAAAATAAAATGTAATACAGTGTAAACTGTAATTACCTTTCAGTGGAGGAGATCCAAGATACTTTTATTTTCCTGAGTATTTTTTAAAAAAAATAACTTCCAAATACCCACTGCATTACCTATTTGTATAAGATAAAAGCAGTTTAAAAACAGGTAGTGGAAGCTGAGAATTCTGTTTTCTGATTTTCTGTGAGAAAGCTGCTTCATTCCTAAATACTCTGACAAAACCTTTCCTGTACCATAAAGTTTTAAAAGAAGATCCTGAAAGCACTCTGCGTTTCACGAAGAAATCACTGCTTTCAAATCCAGAAATGAAAACCACGCGAGTGAGTACCTCATTGTGGGATTTCACCCTAAAATGTCACCTCAGACGCCATTCGAACGCCCTTCCAGCAGGCTCCCTCCCTTCTCGGTTATCCACAGGTGATGCACACGAGAACCTTCTCCCGTGTCGAGGAAACGTCCCGCGTCCTGCAGCCCGGCTGCCCCCACGCCCAACCCACCACTAAGTCACGCGTTCACTGGGCACCCTCAGCAGGTTTTCACACACGAGGACTAAGCACAAGCACCCGCGCAGGTGAGCGAGGCGCACGCGCACACGCTGCGTTGCTGTCCCCGAGCTGAGTAAACGCAGCCGAGCCGGATGAGCGCTCCCGCCCCAGTTCAGGCTTCACTCCGCGGGGTCACCCGATTCCACTCGCGGCTGCGGGAGAACGTAGCATCGGCCGGACGGGCAGGCGGCGGCAGTGGAGGCCCCCGGCCGCCCCGGGTGCGCAGGGGGACAGGCCCTCAGCCCTCGGCGACCGCCCCGGCCGGGCAGGGGGACAGGTCCTCGGGCCTCGGTGACCGCCCCGGCCGGGCAGGGGGACAGGCCCTCAGCCCTCGGTGACCGCCCCGGGTGCGCAGGGGGACAGGCCCTCGGCCCTCGGTGACCGGCCGGGCAGGGGGACAGGCCCTCAGCCCTCGGTGACCGCCCCGGACGGGCAGGGGGACAGGCCCTCGGGCCTCGGTGACCGCCCCGGCCCTCGGGCCTCGGTGACCGCCCCGGCCGGGCAGGGGGACAGGCCCTCGGGCCTCGGTGACCGCCCCGGCCGGGCAGGGGGACAGGCCCTCGGGCCTCGGTGACCGCCCCGGCCGGGCAGGGGGACAGGCCCTCGGGCCTCGGTGACCGGCCGGGCAGGGGGACAGGCCCTCGGGCCTCGCTCGCTCGGCCCCGCGCTCTCTCTCTCGGGGACCCGCAGCTTCCCCGCCGCCCCCGGCTCGCCCGCGCGCGGCGCGAGAGGAAGCCTCGCCCCCGTCCCCACCCCGCCGCTCCGGGAACGCACTCGGCCATGGCCGCCTCCAGCGCCTCCACTTCCGGTGCCGGCGCCTCCGCAGCTGCGCCATCCCCCAGCCGCCCGGACACCCGCGGCCGCCAGCTGCCCTTCGCGACTGCCCCGCGAGTCCTCCGACCTCCACTCGGAGCTGCCCTGCACGGGCAGGTGGACGCGCGCCGCACCAAAGGCCACCTACCGGATGAAGACGCCTAGCCCCTCGCTCCACAAACCCAAAACGCGGTAGAGCCGCGGCCACCGCTGCCAGGACAAAATGGCGCCGAGAAGCGGGTTTAGCGCAGGCGCTCTGGAGGGGCCCTGCCCCGCCCCCGTGCGAGCGCCTGGCTGCAGTTCTGGGTTCCGTTTCCATGGGACACTGCACCGCCAATCCGCGTGCCGAACTGCTCTTCCTGATCCCTCGGTGCACCAATCGGTGCTCGGTCAAGCACATCCGGAGTCGCCTCAGCCAATTGCATCTCAGGACTCGCCTACTCCATCCCCCGACTCCCCAATCGCGTCAGTCTGCGGAGCCAGCCAATCACAAGTAGAAGATGTCCTACCTGCTGTTTCTCGCACCAATCCGTGAAGTTTCGGAGATGCATCCAATGAGAACGGCAGGCAGCGGGCTCCAATCGGAAGCTCTTCGGCGTCACGGGCAGCCAATAGGAGTTCGTGTAGAAGCGAGTCTGCTCAACAGCTTGTTATTTGGTGGATTGTGGCAGTAAATCGGGGCGAGTGGGGAACCGGGCGCAGGGACTGCCGCCGCGGCCGGGAGCGGTGCTGCCCGGACGGGGGCCCACGGGGGTCGGAGGGGCGGGGGACTCGAGAGAGCTGACAGCGCGCAGTCGACCCGCAGCGGGTAGGTGGCGGCAGGGCAGCGGGGCAGCTGAATGGACGGAGCGGCAGTAGCAGCTGGTGCCGCTGCCCGGGGTCCCGGTGCACTTGGAGGCTTCGGAGACGGGGTGGGCGGCGCGCCCAGCGCTGGGGCAGGGGGCTGCACTGCCGGACCCGCCGCGGCCGCTTCCCCCCGGCGCCCCGGGAAAATGGCTGTGGGGTTGGCCGCGCCGCTAAGTTTGCTTCCGCGCGGGGAGCAGCGGGGCAGAGCCGGCCCCCAAGTCCGCGGCGGCGCCTGGCAGGAGCCGAGGGGGCGCGGGGGGCTGGTCGCGCTCCGGGCTGTACAAAAAAGTTGAGGCGGGCGCGCGGGAGGAGGCGGCGGCCGCCGCGGTGCGGCTCCCCTCCCCTCCCACACCCCGTCCGGGCCGCCTCCCCTCCTCCTCCTCCTCCTCCTCCTCCTCCTCCTCCTCGCGGCGCCCCCCGGGCCCGCTGCCCACGGCGCGGGTCCCCCCCGGGCGCGCGCAGCTCCCCGGCTGCAGGCCGCGGCCCCCTGCCCCGCGGGCCGGAGGAGCGCTTCTGCTTCCTGACATGGTGCAGAGCGCAGGGAGGAGAGAGCAATGGCGCCGTGACACTCGGCTGCCGCCACCGCGGGCCCGGGGCGGGCCGAGGGGGCCGAGCCGCGGAGGCGGGGCGCGCGCGGGCCGGACTCGGGGTGTCCCGGGGGCGGCCGCCGGGGCCGGAGGGGGGGGGTCCCGCGGCTGCGCGGGCGGCGCCCTGCCCGTCGCCCCCGAGCGCTCCGTCCTGGGCTCCGAGTTGAGCGTTCCGGTCCAAGTGGCCGGCGGGCGGGGGCGCGGTGGGCCGGCGGGCTGCGGGGCGGAGCGCGCTGCCCTCTCGGCGCGCGTGGGCTGCTCGCCGCGCCCCGGGCCGCGCGCCCTGCGAGGGTCCGAGCCCCCGGGCCGGTGCGGGCGCTGCGCGTGGTGACTTTGCTCGGCCGGCTCGCTGATTCCGCGTCTGTGTGTCTCTCTCTCCCCTCCCCTCGGCTGCAGCGGCGGCGGGAGAGCTCGCTGAGCTGGACCCCCACAGATCGCCCGTGAAAATGAAGGTACGTGTTGGGTGGGGGAGTGGGCGCGCAGCGCCGCCCCGGGGGCCGGGTCGCGGCTCCCGGCCCCGCGCCGCACTTTGTTGAATGGGCGAGCCGCGGTACGTGCGTCCGCTCAGCCCCGCCGCCGCGGTTCGCACTTTGCAAAGCCGCTGCAGCCCACGATCGAGGTCCACTCGGCTCGTGTTTTTAAACACTTCCTGCGCCGGCAGCCACCTCTGTAGAAGGGAAGCTTTTGTCCTGCTTTGGTGTTTTTAGGGGATTTTTTTTTCCTTTGGGAAAATTGTTTTCCTCCCCCCATGGCCGATTTTCAGGGACAGGATAGGTGCGTGGAGGAGAGGAGATATTTATTTCTTCTGGGGATAGAGCAAACTTCGGTGGCTGGAGAGTTGGAGTTGATGATAGATATTTAAAACCGAGAGCCGCCGTGCAGTGTGTATGCACACCCCCTACACACACACACACACATCACCCTGGGGATGTTTAAAAGCACAGGGAGACCTCGTAGGTTTCTGGAGTGACTGTTTTAGGTACTTGTTGGCCTAAAGTGTTCCTCTTCAGTTTGCATTATTTCTACACGCGCTCACTCTCATAGGTACCCGATTCCAGTAGAGTCAGGCCTGAAATACGGTGTTTCCCCAGAGCTTTTCTTGTCTTCCTGTTTTCTCGAAGTGACGCATCTAGCTTGGATATTACTTGGGAAAACGAAGCATTGTGTTCGGCTCAGAAATCTCTCTCTGAAGGGCACACGGTTACCTTTGCCCTTAGCCACGTGGAATTGAACTTGTAGGGGCAGTCTTTAGAACAAAAATAGGTAAAGTGACAGATTGAGATGGTTCTCATCCTGTCGCTGTCAGGATTAGAACGAAGCACAGAAGGAAATGGCGCGCATCTATCGGTGCATCACTGTGACTGTGGCCTTTTGCTACAAGGAGGCATTTCTCAGGAAAGCTTGTTTTTTTACGCCAAGAAGATCAGCGTGGTAAACCAGGGCTGGCCACAAGGCTTGAGCCAGCAGTTCCTATCTGCACTCATCAGCTGAATTCAGAGGTAAACCTTATACTTGCAGCTTTTAGCAATGAATTTTCCGAAGATACTCCTTATGGGAAGGATTTGCTTCATTTCTTATCTGTGAGTTACACTGTGTCCAGAGAGATGTTGCCTTTATGTAACTATCAGTAAACATTTAATTATGTATTGTTAGTGTTAATTTTAACAGCAGTATTGCTTTTAATTGGAAAATAATTATTAAGAGGCCATAAATAACTTCAGAGTTTTGTGAGACATTTCCAGGAAATAGGCTTTTTCTGTTTTTTCCTCATTTTTCCATTTATAATGTGAAGCGAGCTACTTTTGAAACATTATGTATCTGGAGAAAAAAAAATCATTGTATTTCCTTACTGATAATTTTCCATTACAGCTTTAAAATGTTTTATGGTATCAGGGCATCAGTATATCAAATGAAAGGTTGTTAAAGTATTTGCTTTAGGGGTATTTTTCAAATTTTCGGTGATAACTAGTAAGCAAATAGTTGTACTGTTCTTATTAAATACAGAACCGTTTAGTGACACTTGAGGTTGAGGCAGGGAGAAATAGTGGTGACTTTCACAGTTTGTGTTCCTTCCCCAGGCGGCGGACGAGCCTGCCTACCTGACAGTGGGAACGGATGTCAGTGCCAAGTACCGCGGTGCCTTCTGTGAGGCAAAGATTAAAACTGTGAAAAGGCTGGTGAAAGTTAAGGTAATATTTTATGCAACAGTTGTATTGCCTGGACGGAAGAAACTGGGGAAGGGGGTGAATGCAAATCAGTCTTATTTATTGAATCATCTTTATGGAAAGCTCTGTTATGTAAACTCATAACAAAAGCACAGTGAGAATGGACAGAGAAAAATACTTGAAATGAGAAATTATTCCAGAAGGCTTCTATCAAATACCATGCTCATGATGCTTCCTGCTTGTGGTAGTAAGCTTATTTAGGCCATACACTGTTTTCTCCCCTTTGGTAATGTTCAGGTAGAGACAATTAGAGTGACTGGGGAATTATATTGTTAAGACAGCATTAAAAATGATTGCAGCAGTTCATTTTTCAGATGCTTTCGTTAACAGGAAAAAACCCTTTCCTATGAATTATTTGGAAATGCAGAAAAATTATAGATGGATTAATATCCGTGCCTTAGCTCTCAGAAGTACTTCGGTTAACATTTTCTGTGTTGCCTTCTCGTGATTTCCCGCGATGAACGTGTTTTCAAATCATCTCCGTTGCTTTGACACAAAAGTCATCATGATTACATGCACAGTGGGGACATTATAAAGCTGTGCAGTTCCTACAAGTCTTCCTTGATACCACTCCAGAAAAATTTGTTGTGGCTTTCCAGACTTTGAACTGTGCTCATCATAGCACTACTCTGTTCTTATTTTTGGATCATGCTAAACTTGCAGTTTGCAATTTGCTTTATTTGTTCATGTGTATCTGATGTTCTCCTAGCAGAATTAAGCACCACTTAACACCACTGAGGTGTTCTGTCCCCAACACTTCCTGATATGTAGTAGGTTCTCAAAAGTTGTTGAATGAATGAATGAACTAAAGCAATCATTCTCTAGATGTGGCCTCTAGACGAATAGCATGAGCTTCACCTGAGAAACTTTCTGAAAATGCAGATTCTCAGGCTTCCGCCCCAGACGTATTGAATCAGAAACTTGGGGTGAGTCCAGTCACTGTGTCTAAACAGAGTTCCCCAAATGTTTCTGATCCATGGGAGTGTTTGAGAACCGTTGAACCAAAGGACTGTGATTTGTATGGTAGATAAATGAATTTATTTACCATTCCTGTTTAAATTTTGGTCTGATGAAACTTCTCTTCAAATGTTAATGGAATGTCATTTGACATTAATCGCTGCTTCTGTTTCCTAGCCTTGTGATTGTGTCAGCTATGCAGAATTTGATTTACTAAATATTCGGATTTTTTTTTTATAATTTTTACCATTTTTAGTATTGTGATCATTTCAGGGGCATCTTAGACCTATGAGGCTAATTCAAAAAGCTTTAGAAAATGGAAATGAAAAAAATTAGGACACCTGGCTTTAGGCCAGGTGGTTAAGATGCCTGCATTTCATTCCTGTGTCCCAGCTCTGCTTCCGTTTGTACTGTCCTGCTCATGTGCCTCTGGGAGGTACCAGGTAAAGGCTCAGCTGCTTGGGTCCCTATGACCCACATGGGAGACCTGAATTGAATTCCTGGGGCTGCAGGCCTTTGGGGAGTGAACCAGCAGATGAGGGAGCATTCTTGTTTCTCTTTCTCTGTTTCTCAAATTAAAAAAAAATAAAAAATGTATTTTGGTGCAAAAATTTGAGAAATTTTTCATGATATGCATTTTCTTTTTTATAAAGATTTTATTTTTATTTTTATTTGAGCGGCACAGTGGCGGGAAGAAAGGGGGAGACAGAAAGAGATCGTCTGTCTGCTGGTTCACTCCCCCAGTGGCCACACCAGCCAGGGCTGGAGCAGGCCAAACCCGGGAGCCATCTGGGTCTCCTATGTGGATGTCGGGGGCCCACACTCTTGGGCCGTCTTCTGCTGCATTCCCAGGCACATCATCAGGGAGCTGGATCAGAAGCGAAGCAGCCAGGACTGGGCATTCTGATATGGGATGCTGGCGTCATAGGCAGTAGTGTGCCACGACACCAATCTCCATGATACACATTTTCTGTAAAATTTTTGAAGACCCCTTAAACCTAGAATTTGAATTTACTTACTTGGTTAATTGCTCCGTTAAAGATGGTTACCTTGTATATTTAGAAAGAAGTACTTATTTGTAACTGATTTGCTTATCATGATTAATTGTTCCAAAGGAATTCTGGCTTTAATTTGTTTACCCTTCATGTAGGCAGTAATATGTACTACATGTAATACAAGTTACATGCATGCACACCTGCTAACTGCCCAGTCTTTGGCAGTGAAGGAGGACTCTAGAGCTCCTAGTTAATGAGAGAGACCATAAACATAAATGGGAGACAATGTAATAACTTGTAACCACAGGGGGCTAAGAAAGCATTGATAAAGACATTGTTACAATGTTACTATACGTGTGTTGTTTTAAAGTAACATACAGATTACTGTGCAAACATGTTTTCCAGGTGCTCCTGAAGCAGGATAATACTACACAGCTGGTGCAAGATGACCAAGTAAAGGGCCCTTTAAGAGTACGTGTATTGTACAGTTTAAAATCTAGAATAATGAATCATGGATTCATATAATTCATACATCGTTATACAGACACGTAAAATGTTATAAAGTTAATCAGAAAACAAAAATGCAAATGAGGAATGTCTTCAGCTTAAGAATATTAAACATCTTACAAAAGTAATTTTATATAGACAAATTTTCTGCCATCTTTTTAAATAGCTTACACTGATTTGTACATTGTTGCCATATATGAGATGATGCCTGCTAAATTTTATACTAGTGTCATAGATCTGATTTTTTTCTGCTCTGATATAACAAGTAAACTGTTCATTTCATAACTCAATTTAATGAATGCTTATTTTATGTTTTGTCTTAAGATTTATTTATTTATTGATTTGAAATGAAAAATGACAGAGAGAAATTCCATCCACTGGCTCACTCCCCAGATAGCCTTATTGACTGGGGCTGGACCCGGCTGAAGACAGGAGGGGCCTGCACCCTGTGATGCTGGCATCCCACGGGGCTCCGGTTTGAGTCCCGGCTGCTCCACTTCCTATCCAGCTCTCTGCTATGGCCTGGGAAAGCAGTGGAGGATGGCCCAGGTCCTTGGGCCTCTACATCTGCATAGGAGACTCAGCGGAGGCTCCTGGCTTCTGGCTTCGGGTTGGTGCAGCTCCGGCTGTAGCAGCCAGGTGGGGAGTGAGCCAGAGGATGGAGGACCCCCCCCCTCTGCCTTTCTGTGTAGCTCTTTCAAATAAATAATCTTAAAAAAAAAAAATACAGGAGCCCTTAACTCTGTCTGAGTCTCCTGCATTGGTGGCGGTGGTCCAGCCCTGGGACCATCTTCCGCTACTTTCCCATTCCTTAGCAGGGAGCTGGATCAGAAGCAGAGCAGCCAGGACTCGAGCTGGCCCTCCAGTATGGGGTGCAGGTGTCACAAGTGGCAACTTAACCCACCACTGGCACACGTTTTACATTTTCTGTTCTTTTCTGGCCATTTGTTTATGTAATCTATCCTTGCTCTAACAGAGCACTACTTTGTTTGGGAGCTCCTATACAAAGTTCTGGAAGCTGAAAGAAGGTCAACTGGAACATTCCTTTCTTTCCAGCTAAATCTCTATCTAACAGGTTCCTTAAAATACAAACGTTAATTTCAAAATTCATTATTTCCATGAAAGAAAATTGAGACTATTTTTGTTGTCTTAATGGCTTTATGATTCTTATGTATAATTTTCTAGTGAAAAAGGTTTGAGGTAAGATTCCTATCTTTGACTCTGAAAATTACTTCCTCTTTCTGAGTCACAATTTTTAATGTATAAAATAGCAGTAATAAGAGCTACTCTACTTATGGTAAAGTGTTTTACAGCTCAAATTATATAACAAGTGTATGAGCACCATAAGTAAATAATAAAAGCCTCAAGCATTATAAGGGTAGAAGTATCATAAGTATTATTTTTTCCGAACCCAGATCATAAAGTTGGTGGGAGTGATTTGTTTGTCTAAATTTGGTAAGGAAATTTGTATTTCATGTTTAAGGTTGGAGCTATTGTTGAAACAAGGACATCTGACGGATCCGTTCAGGAGGCTATTATCAGCAAGTTGACAGATGCTAGTTGGTATACTGTGGGTAAGTAGTTAAGTAATTTAATACATAGATTTGATTTGGAGTTTGCATATACTCCCATTTTGTGGAATCACTAAAGGATGTTGTCAGAGAAAATTTTTTTCCTTTCAGTTACTCGATTTAGTGGCTAAAATTTTAATGAAGCCTTCTTATAGTAGCGTGACCACTTGTGTCTCTGTCATCTGAGAATGTACTTCTGTTTTAGGTTACTTTGACATTTCTCTTCAAGAAAGTTAGATTACATGATTTTTCTTACATGAGGAAAGTCAGTAAAACAGTATTATTAAAAATCAAACCTTTTCACTTTTTCTGTGAATGTAATGAACATTCTTTTATGTATTGCTTCCTGTTTTATATAGGGTAAGATAGAGGTTACCGCAGAGTTTACAGTCTGAAAAAGTTCTGACCAGATCCAAACTAAGGTGACTGTAGCTTCATGTTTGATAGAGTGTGGGCTGTCTTATTAACAGCTTGCTAGAAAGATATATATATATATACACTTTTACTGTGAATACATTCTTAACATTTGATGTGTAAGCTTATACTGGCCTTAAAAAACTTTGATTCAGTGGGAAGCAACAAGTGTTAGAACACATGTAAATTAAAACGTGCAAAAGGTACTTACATAGTTGCTGTCATTGTGTTGATGAGAAGAGCAGTAGTTAACATTTCGCAATCTCCTCTCAATGCTTTCGGGCTACGCAGTCCCGTGGATTACATCCAGCCCCTTGTCTTACACTGGATGTCCAGCATTGGTGGTTTTTACATTTCTGTTTTGGTATAGGTCGTATCATTGCGGTGTTGTGGTTTCCTCTTGCGAGAAAAATGGCCTGTCAGGTTGACAGTTTACTTGTTTGGCTGAGTAAAAATCATTCCTGTCTAGTTGATGCTCACAACTGTGAAGAACATGCTTTGGCTAAAAATTATACTTCCTGTGTCTTATTCTGGCTTTTAGTAGTGGCAGCAAATTGGTATATGTTACTACTTTTTGAACCTTTCTTCTTGGACTTCCTAAAACTTAACATTAGTTCACAATGGTGCTGTTATTCTCACTGTGTATATTTAGAAAGCTTAGTTGTAGCTATTGACAGTTGTCAGAGATTGAAAAGCTAAGCCTAATGTTAACTCTTACAGATTAAATAAATAGAGTTTTTGCTGTGTTAAAGCACTGGAAAAATTACAGGCGTTGGTTGTGCAGAATCTTGGGAAACTCCGTGATGTTCATTCAGATACTAATACTGCAGCCTGTACGTACTTATTATCAAGGTTGCACTCTAGTTCCTTGTGCTTCACCCATAGGATGTTCTTGCTGTGCCAAAGCAACACCTTTCATGTTTTCACATTCTGGGCTTCTGCATCCCAGAGTCATCATTCAGCCGTGAATAGCGATCTTTGTCCTCTCCATGATTGACATTTTAGCATTTCTAAAACTAGTTGCTACTGAGCATTCTCTGTGGTGATTTTCTGCTTTGGGTAATTACAGAAGAAGTTGTATAATTCTTGTTCTGAAAGAGCTTAGAATCCTAATTAAATGTAATTGAAGTATTAGTGTACATAAGCATCACTTGGTGCTTGCTTTAAAAAAAAAATAAAGATTTGGCCAGGCCCAGCAGTGCGGACCTTCGGCGCGGGGCCCAGTAGGGGCTGGAGTCTCAACAACGCGCAAAAAGGAAGGTGGGATGGGTTTGGAAAACACACGCTCCACCGAAACCGGTTTGCTAGCGCTGCTAGAGAGTGGTGAATTTGTGTGGCCTTTTTAATGATTGAAATGGATCCAAAATAATAAGTGATTTCTCTACTGAAGCATCAAAGATTCTTTGAATCACCTTCTAGTAGCTGGATTCAGTTTGGGGGAAGGAGCAGAGCAAGTAAAATAAAGAAACCAGAAGAGAAGCAAACCTCATTTTGGAACTTTCTCCTTGTCTACCCTTACTCTTGTCTTTTTACTTATTTGAATTTTTCTTTGAATTTATGAAGACCAAAGAAATAAAATATATATTTAGGAGCTTTATACCAAGAAATTTGCCTTGAAAGCTGCTATTCCTTGGAGGGAGGGAAAAGTTTATCAAGTTCCTGATTTTTTTTTTTTTTAATAAACAAGATTTCTCTTATCCTTAGATTTCGAAGGTTAAGACAATATAAATATATATCTGCACACTTTTTAGTAGTTGTGTGAGAATAATGAGATTTATGTTTTAAGGGCTTTGTCATGTGGATATTTTGCCACTGGAGTTGAGTACTCAGAAGATCTTTTATAGTGCTTTAATATTTTATTTTTCATTCATGACAGTGTTTGCCCACATATGAGCTTACCTGTCTCTAGCTATGACTTTGTTATGAACAGTGTTTGCACTCACTGTGTAAATGCCCACGTATTACCCTTTAAGCAACATCATAGTGCCATTACTCAAGGAAGTTGAATGAAGTGAATGTACACACAGCTCTTTCCCCTCCCCCCCTTTTTAAATGTAACACATACTTTTTATGTTCCTTCCCCCTTCCCCCCACTTGGAAACGTGTCAGAAACTAGATAGTTTAAGATGAGCAATTGAGGGGACTGAGAGAGATCCACGCGGAGCCTGGCGTTTTCTGTGCTTCATCACAAGGCGTGCTGCTGGCCAGGCTACTTAAGCACCCTTTTCACAAGAAAATCTCGTGGGAGATCCAGCTGGCAGACTCAAGGAGTTCAAGAAACAGGACCACAGAGGTTACACTCTGGGATCCTGGCCATGAGGTTGGATGCCTCACCTTGCTCAAAAGAGGCACTGGACCTAAATGGCGCAGCATGACTTTGTTCCTGCTTGGCTAAATTTCTCAACACCACAGTCAGCTAAGTCACCTACAGCCACCTTTGAAAAACACAGAGAACATCTTCCCCGAGGAGAAGGTAGATTTGGAGTAAGCCGCCGTCGACACAATTCCTCTGATGGCTTTTTTAACAACGGACCCCTACGAACTACAGATTCCTGGCACCAGCCCTCCCTGTTCCGCCATGATTCTGTGGACTCTGGTGTCTCTAAGGGAGCATATGCTGGAATCACAGGGAACACATCTGGTTGGCATGGCTCTTGGCAAGGTCATCCCGATGGTGTGAGCCAGCGCGGTGGAGGTGGAGCAGGGAACCATCGGCACTGGAATGCAGCTTGCACACCCGGAAAGGTTGTGCCTTTCAGGAAAAGCCTCCAACAGAGAGTAGGGAAGAAAAGAAAGAAGACAAGGTGCAAAGACTACAATTTGAAGAGGAAGATTTTCCTTCTTTGAATCCGGAAGCTGGCAAACGGAATCAGCCATGCAGACCTATTGGGACCCTTTCTGGAGTGTGGGAAGACCTAGTGCCAAGCAACCTTCCAAGATGTTAGTCATCAAAAAAATTTCCAAAGAGGATCCTGCTGCGGCCTTCTTGGCTGCATTCACCTCACCAGGGTCTCACCATGCAAACGGGAACAAAGCATCAACTGTGGTTCCAAGCGTCTATAAGAACTTGGTTCCTAAGCCTGCACCACCTCCTTCCAAGCCCATTGCATGGAAAGCTAACAGATTGGAACACAAATCAGGATCCCTTTCCTCTAGCCGGGAGTCTGCTTTTACCAGTCCAATCTCTGTTACTAAGCCAGTGACACTGGCTGGTGCTGCAGTTCTAAACTCTCCCAAAGAGAGTCCCTCCAGCACCACCCCTCCAGTTGAGATCAGCTCCTCTCGTCTGACCAAGTTGATCCGCTGAACCACTGACAGGAAGAGTGAGTTCCTGAAGACTCTGAAGGATGACCGAAATGGAGACTTCTCAGACAGCAGAGACTGTGACAAACCTGAGGAGTTGGAGGATAACAGCACACCTGAACCAAAGGAAAATGGAGAGGAAGGCTATCATCAGAATGGTCTTTGTCTCCCTGTAGTGGAAGAAGGGGAGGTCCTCTCACACTCCCTGGAAGCAGAGCACAGGTTACTGAAAGCAATGGGATGGCAGGAATACCCTGAAAATGATGAGAATTGCCTTCCCCTCACAGAAGATGAGCTCAAAGAGTTCCACATGAAGACAGAGCAGCTGAGAAAAAATGGCTTCAGAAAAGTGGCTTCTTGCAGAGCCGCAGTAACGGCCAGTTCTCCCCTTGGAGAAGCCCTGGGAAAGCAGAGTGTGAGGACTCAGACATGGAAACCGGTAGCAGTGAAACATCAGATGATGATGCCTGGAAGTAGACATAGAAATGCTCGCAGTCATTTCTGACCCAGCAAACGCGGCTTGTGCGTTTAGGGAGCGTACAAGAGAAATCATTCTCTTCCTTTCCTTGTGTTTTCATTGAATTCTTCATGCGCAAGGGAAATAATCGTAACCCAAAGAGAAAGCGATTGGCTTGTTTAGCTTTTGTTGTTGTTCTTCCATGTTATCTGCTTAATAGAAAGAAGTGTGTGTGGAGGAAAGATTTTTTTAAAGTATATGTGTACACACACCCAGTGTGCATGGGGCAATGCACAGGTGGGAGCTGGTAGTGCAGAGATGCAGAGGAGACACTGGTCTGCAGCAGCAGCTTCTACTACCAGCCCTGAGGCATGCACCCCTGTGCTCAAGCAGTCATTGTCAATGACAAAGTAACTAGTGAAGTTATAACTGTATTAAATTAATGCTAATAATTTGGATATTTTATTTTATTTTTGGCTGCTCGGGTAACTTTAGCCCTTAACCAAGCATATGTGGTTTTTAGTTTTTCTTTTTGGGTACAGCTGTAAAATATTTGGATATAGGAAATGTGTTATTCTTGCAGCCTTGATATTCAGGGTGGATTGTAAAATATAAATTTTTTGTGAGATTTCAAAGATTAAGATTATTTTGATAACATATTTACAGATTTAAAAGATGTGGTTACCACAGGTCTGTTGAGGGGGAAAACTACTGCATAAAATAACTAACTTGGAATAAATATTTTGCATCGGTAAAAAACAAAATAGATTTGAGGACCTCAGATCTCTCAAACTGGTTAGGTCTGGGCATGGCAATGCAAGAATTTTGCATCTATAATCCTGTTGTGTGATTCTGATTCGGATAGAATCCAACCACAGATTAGAAAAACAGATCACCTGTGGAGAAACAGCGACTTATCTGAGAGAAGAGTATTAAAAGTTTTTGTACTTAAATGCGTGAAGATTGATCTATAAAAATGGCAGATTTTGAGAGACCTTGTTTAGTTAAGTATTCTCAATCAAGCACTCTGCTATAAAGGAGTGTTTAGGTATGTAAGGACGTGTATCACATAAAGAATAATCAGAATATAATAACCTTAGTTACTAGTTGGTTTAAAAAGATAACAAAATAAAATGTGTGCTCCCTCACACATTGTGAATTTTCTTTTATTGAGCATCTATTACCAATTGGGTTTTTCCTACATTTCTAATCCTCGACGAAGTGTATAAGTAGAATCAGAGTTATACAAAGAATTAATGGCCTCCTTGACCTTTTGTGATTTCATGAGATAATAAAAATTTTATCACCTTATTTTATTTAAAATTTCTTTATTTTGGGGCTGGCGCCATGGTGCACTATTTTAATCTTTCACCTGCGGTGCTGGCATCCCATATGGGCACCGAAGTCCTGGCTGCTCCTCTTCTAGTCCAGCTCTCTGCAATGGTCTGGGAAAGCAGTGGAGGATGACCCAAGTGCTTGGACCCCTGCACACACATGGGAGACCAGGAAGAAGCACCTGGCTCCTGGCTTCGGACTGGCGCAGCTCCAGCCGTTGCAGCCATTTGGGGAGTGAACCAATGGAAGGAAGACCTTTCTCTCTGTCTCTCTGTCTCAATGTCTGTAACTTTACCTGTCAAATAAAATCTTTTTAAAAAAATAGAATAAAATTTATTTATTTTTATTTGAGAGAGAGAGGATGAGACAAAGAGAGATATCTTGTATTTGCTAATTTACTCTCCAAATGTGTGCAACAGCCGGACCAGGCCAAACCCGGAGCCAGAAGCTCCATCAGGGTCTCCCACATGGGTAGCAGGAACCGAGGTAGTTGGGCTATCCTCTGCAGCCTTCCCAAGGGCATTAGCAGGAGCTGGATCAGAAGTGGAGGAGCAGGGACTTGAACACTCCTGTGTGGGATGCAGGCACCCCAAGCGACAGCTTAGCCCACTGTATGCAACACCTGCCCCATATCACATTATTAAACATGAAACAAAGGAGGATACAATGTTGCTGGTTGGAACAAACAAGTCTTCATAGATCTAATATGATGCAGGCTTTTTAAAAAATCTGATAGTACTTTACCCCTAATACTTAATAATAAACAGCCCAGCTTTAGTTTTTTTGTTTGGTTTTTGAGCATTAGAAACATTTTCTCTTCCGATCTTAAAACAGTGATTCCTGTCAGTTTACTCATTTGACAGTTTTTAGCTTTGTATTAAAGAAATCTTTAATGTATGGAGCTGTGTTATCTGTCTAGTCATTCAAAAGGTGTCAAAATTGAGATTAGCATTTATATCTCCACTTGAATGTTGCTTAAAATTCATGCTTATTTTATGCCTCATTGGTTTCAACATTAGTTATATCAGATTTCATGGAAGTTTAATTTATAGAATATTGAATAAGGAAGCATAGATTGAAGTGGTGAACTCACTGGAGTTTGTAGAATGTACTTTAGGCTTATAAGGCCTTTAATTTAGTCCTTGGCTGGGGAACCTTTCTTCTGCCAAGGGCCACTTGGATATTTATAACATCATTTGTGGTCATACAAAATTATTAACTTAAAAATTATCCTTCTATAAGTTTATTGAACTTTGAGTCCCTGTAGTTGCCTTGACAGGGCCATGCCAAATGATTTTGTGGGCCTTATACAGGCCAGATGTTCTCCCACTCAATCAAAGCACCTTTTTGTAAGAAAAAAAAAAAAAGTTGACTTTCTTTATTTGAAAGCCAGAGTTACACAGAGAGAGAGGGAGAGAGAAAGAGGGAGGAAGGGAAGGATCTTGATAGTTCACTCCCTAAATGGCCCCAATGGTCAGGGCAGGCCAGGCCAAAGCCAGGAGCCAGGAGCTTCTTCCAGATCTCCCACATAGGTGCAGGGGCCCAAGGACTTGGGCCATCTTCCACTGGTTTTCCAGGTGCATTAGCAGGGAGCTGGATTGGAAGTGGAGCAGCTGGGACTTGAACTGACACCCATGTGGGATGCTGGCACTGGAAGCTGTGGCTTAACTCGATATACCACAATGCAGGCCCCCGATCCTTTTATGACAAATATTTTCAAAGCTAGATGGCTGTTATACTGACTAGAAAATTATTCATTATTTTTTATGAATTAATGAAGTAACAATAAACAGCCCCAGCTTTAGTTTTTTTTTTTTTTTTTTTTTTTTGGTTTTTGAGCATTAGAAACATTTTCTCTTCCGATCATAAAACAGTAATTCCTGTTAGAGTTTACTCATTTGACAGTTTTTAGCATTGTATTAAGATAAGAAATCTTTAGTGTATGGAGCTGTGTTATCTGTCTGGTGATTCAAAAGGTGTCAAAATTGAGATTGTAATTCATTAAGGAAAGTAATTCATTAAGGAAAAAATACAAAGAAATCTGTTTGCTCCTGTGATAGGCGTTGACCTGTCTAAGGGGTCTCTTGTAAGATATGATATTTTGTTAATGTAATATAATTGAGTGTGAATTTCTTAAGTTTCTGATTCCTGGAATTATTTTATTTTATTTTTTTGGAATTATTATTATTATTTTTTTTATACAGGCAGAGTGGACAGTGAGAGAGAGAGAGACAGAGAGAAAGGTCTTCCTTTTGCCGTTGGTTCACCCTCCAATGGCCGCCGCGGACGGCGCGCTGCGGCCGGCGCACTGCGCTGATCCGAAGGCAGGAGCCAGGAGCCAGGTGCTTTTCCTGGTCCCCCCTGGGGTGCAGGGCCCAAGCAGCTGGGCCATCCTCCACTGCACTCCGGGCCACAGCAGAGA
Organism: Sylvilagus floridanus; assembly: GCA_949820135.1. Taxonomy (NCBI): domain Eukaryota; kingdom Metazoa; phylum Chordata; class Mammalia; order Lagomorpha; family Leporidae; genus Sylvilagus; species Sylvilagus floridanus. The sequence goes on along the minus strand of OX463239.1, from coordinate 17,583,353 downwards.
GCTAGCCTGGAAGAGGGGCAACCGGGACAGAATCGGTGCCCCGACCGGGACTAGAACCCGGTGTGCCGGCGCCGCAAGGCGGAGGATTAGCCTGTTGAGCCACGGCGCCGGCCATGGAATTATTTTTTTAAATTATTTGAGAGGCAAGGAGACAGAGTTCTCATTTGCTGATTCACCTCCCAGAGGCCTGGGGAACAGAAGATAGGAACCAGGAATTCAGTCTAGGTTCCCTTCAGGAGTGGCAGGACCCCAGTGACCTGAGTCATCACCACTGCCTCCCGCGTTCATGTTAGCAGGAAGCAGCAGCTAGAGCACGGATGTGTGATGCAGATGCCCTAGTTGGAGTTAGAGCTGCGAGCCCAAGTCTTCCCTGCCCTGAAGTTTTTCGTTCTAGCTGCCAAGATCTGTGGTTAATCACAGATGGTTACATGAATAATATGAGGGTACTTCAACAAGTTCATGGAAAAATGAATTAAAAGATAAATTTATTTTGGTACAAAATAAACTTTTGAAACCCATGCGTAGTTTTCTGATAATATATATTTTTCATGAACTTTTTGAAGACCTAGTGTTTGTGTAGACCTGTGGGTTTAAATATATAAGGAATTAAATGACAAACAACTTGATTAAAAGATGGGCCAAGATGAGTCTCTCCTGTCACAGCATTTCTTGTCAAGTGATCTGTACTCTTAATTACTATATAGTAGAAATAAAATTCTTTACCATTTAAATAATGGGCAAAGGCACTGAATACTGTACGTTTCTAAAAAGAAGATAGACAAATGGCCGGCAGCTGCAAGCACATGCTACGTAACTTGTTTCTGTTAATGACAGACCACGTATCCAGCGGCAGTCCCATGGGATGACAATGGAACCAAAAATTGCTGTTGGCGAGTGACACCCTAGGCATTATAATGGTGTAGCGCAGTGCGTTACTCACATGCTTGTGGGGATGGTGGGGTAAACACACCTGTGGTGGTAGTGGTGTAAAAGTAGAGCACATACCAGTTCTGTAGAGTGCAGTGGCAGACCAGTGCTGAGAACAGGTGACTGTTGCCAGTCACCATATTTAACAGTGCTATACTTTTTATCATGTTGTGTACTCCTTCTACTTCTGAACAGAAGATAACAGTCAAACAGCCTCAGGCAGGTCCTTAAGAAGGTGTCCAGAGGAAGGCCTAGTGTTATTGTCCCTGAAGACTTTGTAGTAAAGATGTCGATGACAGTGATATTGATGATCTGATCCTGATAGCCTAGGCTACTATGTACGTTCATGTTTTTGTTTACAGTGGAACAGTAAAATAAAACTAAAAAAAAAAAAGAAAAGAAAAAGCTGATTGATTAAGGATATAGGGGAAAATATTTATGTATAACTGTACTACATATTTGTGTTTTAAGCTTAGTGTCAAAGGTCAATGTTAAAAATATTAAAAGCTTTATAAAGTAAAAAGGTATAGTAAGCTATTAATTAATGATTGGCAAAATGGAAATTTTTATTGTAAATTTAGTGTAGTGTAAGGGTAGCGAGTAGAAAGTCTGCAGTGGTAGGTAGTAATGCCCTACGCCCTCACAGTCACTCACCACTCGGTCAGCCACTTAGAGGGAACTTGCAGTCAGGCAAGCTGCACATGCATATGGTAAGTGCCCCCCCTATCCAGGTGCTATTGTGTGTGTGTGTCTTTTAATTTTTAGTTATTTAAATTTTTCTTTTTAGGATATGTTTATTTTATTTGAAAGTCAGAATTACAGAGAGAAGGAAAGAGAGAAAGAGAGAGAGATTGAGATTGATTACATCTGCTGGTTCACTCCCCACATGGCTGCTACAGCCAGAGCTGGGCCAGGCTGAAGCCAGGAGCTTCATTCATGTGGATGCAAGAGCCCAAGGACTTGGGCCAGCTTTTGCTACTTTCACAGGTGCATTAGCAGGGAGCTGGATCAGAAATAGAGTATCCAGGACTCAAAACAGTACACATATGGGATGCCAGCATCACAGGGGGCAGTCTAACCCATTATACCACAATGCAGGCCCCTTAGAGACAGAAAGAAAGGCAGGCAGACAGGAAGAACTGCCATATGTTGGTTGTGTCCCCAGATGCCCACCTAGGCCAGAGCTGAGACCTGGAAGGCAATCCAGGTCTCCACAAGGGTGGCAGAGAACCAACTCTATTAGCTGTCATCATCTGCTGATTTCCAGGGTCCTCAGAAGCTGCAACCACAAGAGGAGAAAGAACTCGAACCCAGGCCCTTTGACAAGGGTTCCTGGTGCCCCAACCCCTGGCTGACCCCTGGACCAAATACTCACCTCTATTTAAAAAAAGATTTTATACTGAATTTTTACTGTGCCTTTTTATATTTAGTTATGGCTGTATACACAGATAGTGTTGTTACAATTGCCCACAATATCCTGTACAGGAACATGCTGTACGTCTTTGTAGCCTCACTGCAATAAGCTATGCCATACATCTCCGGTGTGTCACATGCTCTGCCATCGAGGTTTGTGTATACTCTGTGATGTGTGCACAGTGATGAAATTGCCCAGTGATGCGGTTTTCAAAATCTGTCCTCACACATGACTGTACGTGAAAAAATGCTCGGCATCACTAATCATCATGCAAATGCAAATTAAAACCACAATGTGACATCATCTCACACTTGATAGACTGACTATTATCAAAAAGACAAAAGATAATACTCCACAGGATATGGAGTAAAGGGAACCCTTGCGGCTGTTGTCGGTGGGAATGTTAATTAGTGTAGCCATTGTGGGAAGCAGTATGCAATGTCCAGAAAATTAAAAACAGAACTTTACATCATCCAGCTACCCTACTGCTGGGTATGTAAGAGTTTTCAAAAAGTTAATGGAAAATTCATATTATGAAAAAGCATACATAGATTACATTTTTTGCACCAAAATAAATTTATTATCTAAGTTCTTGTTTTTTTCACAGTCTCTTTGAAGTATCCTCACATATCCAAAGAAAATGAAATCAGTATTTCAGAGAGAATAACTATGCTCCCCTGTTCATTGCAGCATTATTTACAATAGTCAAGATATGAGATCACCCTACATGTTCATCAACAGATGAATACATAAAGAAAATGTGGTACATTCACAATAAAATACTATTCAGTCTCCTTAAAAAAAAAAAAAAAGGAAATCCTATTATTTGCATCAACATGAATGAACCTGGAGGATATGATATTAAATGAGATAAGCCAGGAACAGAAAGACAAATATGGAGTGATCCCACTTAAAGTCAGACTCATAGGACAGGGTTGCCTGGAGTGAGAGACTGGGAGATGTTGATCCAAAGATACATAATGTCAAGAAGACTTTCAAGAAGTCTTTGTTCATAGTGGTGGCTGTTGCTAATAACAACACATTGTACACTGTAACAGTGTTAAGAGAATAACTTCTAAGTATTCTCCTTCCCCCTTTCCCAACATGAAATGGTAGGTATGTTAGGTGATGTGTGTGTTAATTAGCTGATTTAGCTAATCTACAATGTATAAATACTGTTTCAAAGTATCTTATATGCTGTAAACATGAGTATGTACTATTTTTATCAGTTAAATCTTTTTTTAAAAAGATTTATTTATTTTGTTTGAAAGGCAGAGTTGCAGAGAGAGAGAGACAAAGGTCTTCCATCTGCTTCTAAATAGCCACAATAGCCAGAGATGGGCCGGGCGGAGGCCAGCAGGCCGGGGCTTTATCCAGTTCCCCCATGTGGGTGAAGGAGCCCAAGTAGTCCAGCCATCTGCTGCTTGCCCAGACACACTAGCAGGGAGCTGGATCAGAAGTGGAGGAGGGGCCGGCACCATGGTGTTGTAGGTTAAGCTTGGGAGGGAGGTAGAGGATGGCCTAATTGGCCATCCCTGCTCCCTGCACCCGTGTAGGAGACCCGGAGGAGGCTCCTGACTCCTGGCTTTGGATAGTCAAAGCTGCACCCATTGCAGCCAATTAGGGAGTGAACCAGCAGATGGAAGACCTCTCTGTCTCTGTCTCTGTCTCTGCCTCTCCTCCCCTCTCTATGTAACTCTGACTTTCAAATAAATAAATAAATCTTTAAAAAAAATAAAGTATAGGAGCTGGGACTTGAACTTGAGCCATGTGGGCACCCTTGGTGGTGGCTTAACCTGCTGTGCTACAGTGCTGGTCCCTAAATTATTATTTTTAAACTTGGTTCTACCTAGTTCATATATATATATATGTATACATATATATATATGAACTATTTTGTTAATCATAACTACTGGACCTAGGTACAGAATATTTATATTTCCTAAGTCAGAATTCTTGACTTCATCCTGCAGGTTCGTTTTCTACTTCCTCGTACCTGTTTATTCTGTCCTTTGGCCCCCTTAGCTAAACTGCAGTTCATTGGTTAACCTGAGTCTCAATTTCTTTAGCTATAAAAGGAGGATAATGATCTTTACCCTACAGAGACTTATTGTGAGGATTAGGACATGTAGAAACTTAAGTACTAACAAATTAAATCTTTGGATAGATAAAGTTAATTGACTCATTATTTTACCGTCCTCCAGTACGTAGATGATAACAGACCTTTTATATTCAGTAAGTCTTCAGGTAGAGGGATCCCTGTTGGTTTTTGTTTCTTTGATTTCTAACAGATCAGGGTTTGTATTTGCATTATTTTATGCCTGTTGTTTAGTGTGAGGAAGTAGTGTGTTACCAGGAGTCTCAGCTTTGTCATTTTCCTCTAAATACTATTGAATGTTTCTATCTAATATTATTATATCAGAGGTACTACTTTTGGCTGTACACATGTTCTGTGATTCTCAATGAATGATCTTGATTCAAGTGCTGATTTGGGAAGTACAAGACATTTCATAGAATTACTAAATCCTTGTAATCTGATTTTTTTTTCCCTTGACATGGTCTAATATAAATTTGAACTTTTAAAACTATCTAAAATTACTGTAGGCAGCAGTTAACTGTTTTATCAGAAAACTAGAGTGTCTTCAATCCCTGCAAATTCTGTGTTCTTTAAATGATCCTTCTAACATGGAAATTACTGATGGAGCTTCTTTGTGGTTTCAGGCATCAGGTGTCATGGTCAGTAAATCCAGGGAGCGAATGTTTAGTCCAGTGATTAAGGTGCCTGTGTCCCACATCAGAGTGCCGGGGTTCAACTCTCGGCCCTGGCTCCTGACGTCATCCTTCCGATACCGAACTATGAGGTGCCAGTTATATTACCGGGTGCTTATTAATAAATTCACAATATCAATAAGTTTTGTGGGTTCTTGCCTAATATTCAGAAAAATATTCTGAATACTGGCATATATGAGGCAGCATGATACGTCAAGCTTTTTATTCAGTGAGAGAAATGCATAGGAGAGTGAGGCCCTATTGAAGAGAGGGAAATCTGGAAGAGGAGAGATGCCAATATTTGTGATATTGTAGAATTTTCCATTTTTATTCTTTATAAAATTTTACACTTCTGGGCATTCATACTAACATGAATTTTTACATCTGTTTACTATTTTGAATTTTTAAAACAACAGTTTACTATACTTGATGACACTATATGCCTCAATTTTGATGTAAATATTTAGGACATTGTTGACTGAGTGCCGATCAGTGAGTGATGTGATTGTTGAAGAATGTTGTGTTTTATGCTGCCATTGTGTCTCCAAGTATCATCAGTTTTTGAATTGTTCGGAGTGTATAGCATAGCTGCTTTTGTGGGATTGAGACTCTTCCAGTATGTGTGTCAGGAGCTTTTAATTTTTCACTGCATTTTTTTCCTGCATGTAATATAAAGTGTTTCTTAATGAAATGAACTCTTTTAAAAAATAAACTTCAGTATTATAGATAATCAGTTAGAGGATTCCAAGCTAGTGTTAAATCAAAGTGACATACAATTTCCCTTTATTAATAGTAATCATTTCTGTTAGAATGGAAAGGCATCTAGAATTAGGAAAAGTAGGATTCTATCAATAACCACTTTGGTGTGTATATACACACATATATAAGCTTTATTGTAAATATGTGCAGTTCATAAGATGTACAGACATTGTTGAATTGATAGACTTTTTAAGTATATCATCTGTGCATATCATCTATATATACTTAAAGTATATATGATATATTTTTTAAGTATCTGAGGTAAGGATTCTGTCTTTTTTTCTGTTTTATTTCTTAATAATCCTGGCAATCAGGTGTCTTCTTAGAAGATTTCCTTTTTAATAATCTTTATAAATCTTGGATAATAAAAGCAGACTACGTTCTAAAAAATTAACCTTTACATGTGAAGTTACCAAAATAATGTAGATAATTAATCAAGAATATTCATGATAAATATTCATTTCCCTACTGTGTTCCTGGAACATTGAAACATGGTCAACTAGTATGATTCTTTTAAATAGGTAGTAAAGTCAAGGCTCTTAAGAAGCTTTCTGTGTTCTTATGACTTCTCTTTAGGATTTCTTTTTAATTTATTTTGTTTTTAGATGTATTTACTTATTTGAGAGTCAGAGTTACAGAGAGAGAGAGTCCTGTATGCTGGTTCACTCCCCATATGGCTGCAATGTCCAGAGCTGGGCCAAACCAAGGAAGAACCAGGAGGTTCTCCTAGGCCTCCCACATGTGTGCAGGGACTCAAGTGCTTGAGCCATCTACTGCTTTCCCAGATCATTAGCAGGAAGCTGGATCAGAAGTGGAGAAGCCAGGACTTGAACAGGTGCCCATATGGGTTGCCGGCAACACAGGTGGAAACTTAACCTACTGTGCCACAGCATGAACCCCTAGAATTTCTTTTTAAAAAGACTTAGTGCCTTTCTTATGTTTCCTTGTTTTTTTTTTTTTTTAATTTTTTTTTTTTTTTTGACAGGCAGAGTGGACAGTGAGAGAGAGAGAGAGAAAGGTCTTCCTTTTGCCATTGGTTCACCCTCCAATGGCAGCCGTGGCTGGCGCACCGCGTTCATCCAATGGCAGGAGCCAGGTGCTAGGTGCTTTTTCCTGGTCTCCCATGGGGTGCAGGGCCCAAGCACTTGGGCCATCCTCCACTGCACTCCCGGGCCACAGCAGAGAGCTGGCCTGGAAGAGGGGCAACTGGGACAGAATCCAGTGCCCCAGCTGGGACTAGAACCCGGTATGCCGGCGCCGCAAGGCGGAGGATTAGCCTGTTGAGCCACGGCGCCAGCCTGTTTCCTTGTTTTAACCTTTATTATTTATTTATTTAAAGATTTTTTGAAATTTATTTGAAAGGCAGAGTTGGAGAGACAGGTCTTCCATCTGCTGATTCAGTCCCCAAATGGCTGCAACAGCTGGGGCTGGGCCAGTCTGAAGCCCCCAGCCAGGAGCTTCATCTGAGCCTCTCACAAGAGTGCAGGAGCTCAAGGACTTGGGCATCCTCTGCCGCTTTCTCAGGCACCTTAGCAGGGAACTGAATCAGAAGTGAACTTGAACTGGCACTGATATGGGACTTGAACTGGCACTGATATGGGACGCCGGCTCCACAGGCGGTTGTTCAATCCATTATGCCACAGCGCTGGTCCCTCAGCCTTTATTCTTACATACTTATATCCTTTTCCAGACAAAGAGAACACTTGAATCTACGACTTCAGAATGTGTCCACCAGTACTAGCAGTATAGTAGGGTATCGTGCAAATACATAGAAGCAATGGAATAATTCAACAACGTTACTGGAGTCAAATAGTTTCCGGAAGTTAGGGATACGCCCTTGGGAATGGTTGCTGAAAGACGTAATGCTACTTTTGAAACCAAGTGTTTGCCCATCCCTGTAAGATTGAGAGTACTTAATATTTTGCTTTGCTTAGTTTCCTGATACATTAAGGTGATTTAGTAGTGATGGTAACTGAAAAGTCAAATGGAGATACTTAAGCAGTTGAGAGCAGATTTGACCTGTGTGTGTTAGTTTCTAAAAAATGAAAAGGGGGCTGGTGCCGTGGTTCACTTGGTTAATCCTCTGCCTACGGCGCCAGCATCCCATTTGGGCGTTGAATTCTAGTCCCGGTTATTCCTATTCTAGTCCAGCTCTCTGCTGTGGCCCAGGAAGGCAGTGGAGCATGGCCCAAGCGCTTGGGCCCCGGCACCCGCATGGGAGACCAGGAGGAAGCTCCTGGCTTCGGAACGGCGTAGCTCCGGCCGGAGTGACCATTTTTGGGGGTGAACGAACGGAAGGAAGACCTTTCTCTCTGTCTCTCTCTCTCTCTCTCACTATCTGTTAAAAAAAAAAAAGAGGAATGAAAAGTCTGGTATATTTTAAAAAGATTTTGAAAAGTAGCTGACAAATACTGGTTCTTAGAAATATTAAGCTGTAAATAAATAGCAGTAGTGGCATTCTGCACAGTTAAATTTTTCTTGAATTAGTGTGCATAAATTCTCTGGTATCTTTTGCTGTTATAGTGTTTGATGATGGTGATGAGAGAACCCTGAGACGCACCTCGCTGTGTCTGAAAGGAGAACGACATTTTGCAGAGAGTGAGGTGAGGTGATAGGGATGGACTTCTTGGGTTGAACAGCAACTGGTGACCAAGAAGCAAGTTGTGATTTAAATAATCTTTTTCTTTGTCTTATGTAGACACTTGACCAGCTCCCACTGACAAATCCAGAGCATTTCGGAACTCCAGTAATCGCAAAAAAGACAAACAGAGGAAGGAGGTCTTCTCTTCCTGTGTGAGTTTTTTCTTGTATAGTGTCATGACAATTACAGATGCTGCAGCGTTATACAGGAGGTTCCTCTGAGCTAGGTCACCTTTCCGTAGCATCCTGTATCCTTACGTTAGACGTTTCACCCTGATTAGACCTTGTCTTTAAGTACCTCAATTACTTTTCCCAAGAATTATTATAGTTCCATTTACTAAAAGGCTGCTTTTGTTCTAAGTTTCTGTGCCAAAATCTGTCATGGGTACAATTTTCCTGTTTTAAGTGAGTATTTGTCCTTTTTAAACTTTTTTATTTCAAAAGCATTTCAAGCCGAAAAACTGCAAAAATAATACAATGAACTTCCATATATCCTTCATCTAGATTCACTAACTGGTAACACTTTTTGGCATATATACTTTATCATTCTCTATCTGTATCTACTATCTCTGTCTCTCTGTATGTCTACACACACACATACATGTAATTATTTTAAACATTGTAATAATTTTAGTTTTCTGAAACATTTGAGAGGAAGTAGCAAATACCGTGACCCTCAACCAGGATGTGGATACCAAATTGAGAAAATTGACTTTGATAGAATACTACCATCTGAGAGCATAGAATTATATTTCAAATTCTGTTAGTTACTCCATTGATAGCCTTTATGGCATCTCCTTTTCTGCCTAATTCCCAGATGCAGTCCAAGATCACACATTGCATTTATTTTTTTTAGTATTTTTTTAAAGATTTATTTATTTGACTTGAAAGTCTGAGTTACACAGAGAGAGAAGGAGAGGCAGAGAGAGAAGTCCTCCATCTGCTGGTTCACTCCCTAGTTGTCCACAATGGCCAGAACTGGGCTGATCTGAAGCCAGGAACCAGGAGCCTCTTCCAGGTCTCCCACACAGATGCAGGGGCCCAAGGACTTGGGCCATTTTCAGCTGCTTTCCCAGGCCATAGCAGAGAGCTGGATCAGAATTGGAGCAGCTGGGCCGGCGCCGTGGCTCAACAGGCTAATCCTCCACCTTGCGGCGCCAGCACACCGGGTTCTAGTCCTGGTCGGGGCTCCGGATTCTGTCCCAGTTGCCCCTCTTCCAGGCCAGCCCTCTGCTGTGGCCCAGGAGTGCATTGGAGGATGGCCCACGTGCTTGGGCCCTGCACCCCATGGGAGACCAGGAAAAAGCACCTAGCACCTGGCTCCTGCCATCGGATGAGCGTGGTGCACCGGCCGCAGCGCGCCGACCGCGGCAGCCATTGGAGGGTGAACCAACGGCAAAGGAAGACCTTTCTCTCTGTCTCTCTCTCTCACTGTCCACTCTGCCTGTCAAAAAAAAAAAAAAAAAAGAATTGGAGCAGCTGGAACTTGAACCGGGTCCATATGGAATGCTGGTACTGCAGGCTGTGGCTTTACCCGCCACAGTTCTGGCCCCAGTTTTTTAAAATATTTTTTTAAGTCTCTCTTAATTTGTGGAAGTTCTTTTGTCTTTTCTGGTTTCCATACATTGAAATTTTTCTAGAGCCTGGGTCAGTTGTTTGTAGACCGTTGCTTGATATAGGTGTGTGTAATTGTTTTCTCATTATTAGATTCAGGTTATGCATTTTTTATGGTATGTAAGTGATATTGTGAGCTTCTCAGTGCAAGTGGATCAATATGTGCATGTTACCAGTTTGTCCCATAATTGATGATGTTAATTTTGACCAACTGGTTAAAGTGGTGTCTGCTAAATTTCTTTTCTTTAGTTACCATTTTTCTCTTTGTAATTTATAAATAAAGGCTATTTCAATATCCTATTCTTTAACAGACCTTCATTCAGTAGTTTCTAATCTACTGGGAATTTTTGCCAAAATCAATTAGTATTATGATAGCTAAATGGTAATTTTCTGATTTTGTCATTCGTATTGCATTTATTAGTTGCTGTTTAGCGATAGTGAAAATCTTTTCTTTGTCTTTCCTGTGGACTCAAAGGTTCTAATTTTAGCTAAAGGGTGCAACTCATTGTTCAAAAATTCATTTTGGTGCTCAAGTTGCCCCAGATTTAGCCAGTGGGAGCTTCTCAGGCTGGCCCCTTTGCTCTCTGGGTATGTCCGCACCATTTCTTTCTTTTTTTCTTTTTTCATTTTTATTTGAATGACGGGGAGACAGGTTTTCTGTCTGCTGGTTCACTCCCCAAATGCCATCAACAGCCACGACTGGGCCAGGCTGAAGCCTGGAGCCCAGATCTCAATCTAGGTCTTCCAAGTGAGTGGTAGGGACCAAAATTCTTTCTTTCTTTTTTTTTTTTTACGATTTGTTTATTTATTTGAAAGAGTTACACAGACAGAGAAGGAGAGGCAGAGAGAGAGAGAGCTCTTGCATCTGCTGGTTCACTCCCAAATTGGCTGCAATGGCCGAAGCTGTACCTACCCGGAGCCAGGAGCCTCTTCTGGGTCTCCCACATGGGTGCAGGGGCCCAAGGACTTGGGCCATCTTCTGCTTGTGCAGGCCATAGCGGAGAGCTGGATCGGAAGTGGAGCAGCTGAGACTCGAACCAGCGCTCATATGGGACACTGGCACAGCAGGTGGCGGCTTTACCCGCTATGCCACAGTGCAGGCCCCAGGATCAAAGTTCTTAAGCCATCATCTGCTGCCTCCCAGGATTTGCAGTATTAAAAAGATAGGTGAGAAGTAGAGCCATTACTCAAACACAGGCACTGTGATACGGGACGCAGGTGTCTGAGCAACATCCTAATCACTGTGCCAAACACCCTCCCCCATCTTCACCATTTTCTGGACATTCTGTCACTTTCAGGTATGATAGGGTATCCTAGGCTCGTGTTACTTTCCTTCTGCCCCAACTTTGGGATTGGCCTCTTTTCTAGAGAACCCTCATTCTTTAGTGGGAAATAATATTTAGGCATCAAGATCTATGTATTAGATGTTTCCGTTGCTGCTGGACGGTATGTAAGGAAGGTTTGGAAAGGTAGAGTAATGCAATACCTAAGCTATGAACCAGAATGTAGTGAAAAACCTCTGAGAACCCTAGGTGGAAGTCCCAATTCAGCCTCTTCGGAGTAATTAGGAAAACTATCTAGCCTCCTTGAAGTGAAGTGCATTTACATGTGTTAATTCTAATCTTCATAAAAACATGCAAGATGTTATTTCCAGTTTAGAGCTATGGAAAATGAAAATGATAATCTCTTGCCAGTTTTGTGAGGATCAAATAATGTGGGTCAGTCAGTGTGTGTGAAGTACTCAGTGCATGATATGTTTAGTAAATCATTAATACCCAGGTATTTTATTCATAAGTTAGCTCTGTAGACTTTTTCTGAAAGGCTATTTATATTTATTTTATCCATAATTTTTAACAAGTTAAATCATCTGTCTTCTCAGATTTGAAGAAACCAATCTAGAGGAAAAAAGATGAGAGGACAGGAAAGATTAGTCAATTCCAACAATGGTTAAACAATGTGGAGCTTAACAGCTGACAAGCCTATGAGAGGAAAAGAATAAACCTTCAATAGATAAGGAGCTAGATGATTTTGAGCCAAGTAGTACAGTTAATAGCTCTGAATAGTTTAATTCATGCCAGTGGTATCAGTGCCTTGCAAGATGTCTTCAAGATGTCAAGTAATTCAATATAAATTCATTAAAAATCAAATGGGAGTATGCACACATTGTCATTTTAAAAATTATATGCTTAAAATTAATACATATTGTTGACATCAAAGGGTAAACTGTAGCTCCCTAGGTAAGTTACCTGCGTAAACCCTCATGTGCATTTTAATGATGTATTTTCATAGACTGTTAGAAAATTAAAGTTACTTTTACTGGCACCTGGCTAAGGGAAGATCTTTTTAAGAAAAAAATGTATTGGTATTGTGGAAAATCTTTTTAAGAAAAAAATGCACCTGCATTGTGGTGCAGCAGGTAAGACACCAGCATCCCTATTGGATGCCAGTTCAAATCCCAGCTGCTCCACTTCCAACCCAGGTTCCTGCTAATGCACCTGAAAAAGCAGTGGTTAATGGCCTCAGTACTCCCACCCATGAGGGATATCAGGATGGAGTTCTGGGCTGCTGGCTTTAGGCTGGCCCAGCCCCAGCTCCTGTAGTCATTAGAGGAGTGAACCAGCAGATAGAAAATCTTTCTCTGTGTCTCCCTCTCTCTCTGTTACTCTGCCTTTCAAAGAAAGCAGTAAATAAATCTTGAAAAAACTGTATTTGGCAAAGTAAATACTTCAGGTTGGTGTGATTTGGCTTTTCTGTTCTAGTTCGTGGTGGGCCAAAGTATCTAAGTTCAAGAACACATTGATTAGTGATATGTACTCATATTTGGCACAGACAGCTCAAGCTACTGCTGTGAGGCAGCAAGAATAGAGGCATAATTGAAAATGAATCATGATGGAGAATGGGATGGGAGAGGGAGCGAGAAATGGGATGGTTGCGGGTGGGAGGGAGGTTGTGGGGGGAAAAGCTGCTATAATTCAAAAGTTGTACTTTGGAAATTTATATTTATTAAATAAAAGTTGAAAAGAAAAAAAAAACAAAGAGGCTACTGCTGCAAGGTTATGCACTAAGAATTCAATAGAACTTGTTAAATTCATGCCATCTGATTGTTTTGGATAATGATATAAGGATAATAATCCAATTATTCCGACTTTTAGTACTGAAGATGAAAAGGAAGAAGAAAGTAGTGAAGAGGAAGATGAAGACAAACGCCGTCTCAATGATGAATTATTAGGAAAAGTTGTAAGTGTGATATCTACAGCTGAGAGGACTGACTGGTATCCCGCTTTGGTAAGTAAGATGTCTTTGCAAAGTAAATCACCCATGTAAATATTTGTTTAAAGTGGATTTTTAAAAACGTTTGACGTATTTTGGAATTACTACATACATTTAATTTGAACTTTACTAAAGGCTTAAAAGTTGAGTAGTGATAGGTCCAGAATACTTGATGGTCTCCTCTTGCTATTCCCTTTCTCTGTCTGCACCCTTTTATCGAGAGCCTTCTTACTGTTGATTCAGTCATGATAGCTACATTTTCAAGGATAAGCTTTCACTGAGTCTGCCTGAGCGATTTTACGTTCATTACACAATTGTTTGAGTCCATCCGTTGCTCTTAGTTTGTTTTCTGTTTTCATTGTAAACTCTACTCAGGTTCTTCCTTAAGTACCTCATATGTCAGCTACTTCACTCCTCTAAGCCTTAACCCTAACTCCAAATTAATTAGTATTTACTGAGGATCTGCAGTGAATTCAGCTTTGTTCTGAGTCCCTTAGAAGAGACACATGTGAGACTTGGAACACGTCAGCCTTGGGAAATGACTGTATGCGTCCAAGAGATTACATAATTAATAAAGATTGCGTGGTAAATTTTAATGCAATGCAGGGAGTATTGGAAAGGAAGGAGTCACCTAGATTTTTTTGACAGCTTTAGAGATGGCGAGTCTGAAGTGGGCTGGTAGAGAAAGCTAATCTTTACTTACACAGAGAGGGAGTGAGAAGAAGAGATGGAAGAGAGTTATTTCATGAGGGGAATCCAAAATACTTGGTAATACCTGTCTGTCTCTACTGGAAATCCATTTTGGCCGATTATTAGATCTAAGTAGGGCAGTAATAGGCACTGTGACTGGAAAGATATTTACATCTGGGGCAGAAGGGTCTTTAAAAGACCATCTGTGGGATTTGGGCATAATTCCACAGAGAATTTTGGAGAGGAATGCCATTTGAGCTGCATGTTCAGGAATGTTAATGAGGCAGTGGTTTGTTGAGTTGACTGTCATTGCAAAGCCTGGAGTGGCAGCAATCGGAGGCCATTAGAGCAGTTCACTGGTGAGGTAATTAGACCCTGGGCTGTGCCTACACTTCCTGTAAGGCTTGCCTGAAGCCTTTGGTGCCACATGTTTCCGATACCAGCCTGGGTTAAATCTTCCTCCTAGGTATTTTTCTGTTACCGTATGCCTGGCGGCATCACTGTATTCGTCCCTCATTGTGGGCTGTTTTGTGAGTGTATCTTTTTATGCTTGTCCTTCCATTAGCTTGTTACCTATTCAAGGAAGGCACACATATAATATCAGTCTAATAAGTATCAGCATCTAGTAAACAAACAAAATAATGCTGCCTTCCAGCTGGTGTTAAGACAGCTGATGCGACTACCAAGAATACTCAAAAATCTAGATACATGCTTTTCAGTACTGTAGCCATGAATCATGTGGTTATTTACTTTTAAATGTAGCTTACTTAAAGGAAATAAAATTAAAGCTTCAGTCTGGGGATTGTACCAGTCACATTTCACGTGTTTAGGCCCATGGGTTTGCTGCTGTTTGGGGCAGTGCAGCTGTGGAAACATCAGGGAAGCTGCTAGGAGGTGAAGAGCAGGTACAAGTCAGGAATTCAGTACGGAACTTTAGTTTTTTATTTTAAATATGAAATTCTATAAAGAATATACAGCTTACTTACTAACAATACTGTTAAGGCATTTGTTATTTTCAAAAATTAAGAAATTATAAAAAGTCCTTAGTTCAGATTTTCTTTGATTTGCTTTAATTACTACAAATTATACATGTTCTGCTAAGAAAGGCAATGTACGTGAATATTTTTTAGCAAATAAACATTTCAAAATTATATCTTGTAAAATATAATTGATTTGAGAAATTAGGGGATCTAGGATTGTTCTTTTTAAAAATACATACTTTTGATTTCCTGCTTGCTGTGACTCTTTGGTTCAGGATCTGGAAGCCATGAAGACCTTTGATGTGCTGGGAGGGCGCCTCCTGCTTCTTGTGTCTGCTCATGGTTTATAAGGCTTGTTTGTAGCCTGTGTGGAGTTCGGGCTCCAGGTCTAAGTTAGACGGGCACTTTTTGTACATCAACTGCAACCACAGGCTTCTGAGCTCATGAGCTGTATCTTGGAACTGGCTGTTCTGTAAGCAGAGTGCTGCCCAGTTACTTTGAGTTCGTCTGTCTGCTTACTCCTTGTGGTATCAGGAAATACGAATGCTCATGTGGTATTGTTATTGAGAGTTCAGTTTCATATGAACCAGTATTTCTAAATGTCAGAGGTCACGTCCCAATATCATGCTCTGTCCAAAGAAAGTCTTCATTTACTTTCACATCAAAAGAAGTAGAAAATGATGGTAATGCATCTGGAGAAACATCTCGAGGGCCAGTGGAAAAGAAAAATTCAACGTGTCAAGTAGAAAATTTGGGGGCTCATCCAAGGCCATCATTTGGGAACTGTGTCTCCCTTGGAGGGTTCTGACTTTTCCTTGGTCTTTTTTTTTAAAAATATTTATTTATTTTACTTGAAAGTCAGAGTTACACAGAGAGAGAAGGAGAGGCAGAGAGAGAGAGAGAGAGAGAGAGAGAGAGGTCTTCATCCGCTGGTTCGCTCCCCAGTTGGCTGTAACAGCCAGAGCTGCACCAATCCAAAGCCAGGAGCCAGGAGCTTCTTCCAGGTCTCCCACATGGGTGCAAGGGCCCAAGGGCTTGGGCCATCTTCTACTGCTTTCACAAGCCATAGCAGAGAGCTGGATAGGAAGTGGAGCAGCTGGGACTTGAACCTGTGCCCATATGGAACGCTAGCACTGCAGGATGCGGCTTTACCCGCTACGCCACGGTGCCGGCCCCTGCTTGGTCTTAAGTGGAAGAATTAAGCTATAAGTTCTGGTGGTTAAGTCAACCTTACCAACATCAGGACTCCTACTATCTAAGGATTGCACTGCTTCTTAGAAGTTGGACTAATGTCAGCATATACCATATTCTTCATTTTTAATAATGTTCTTTTAAAATGAATTTGTGCTGCCGCATATCATTATGAATGCTTGGGGTGGAGGGCAAAGGAGCTTTCTGAGACTTTTACAATAAAGGCGATTTTTTAAAAATAAAAAATATATATACTTTTTCCTAAACAAAGGAAATATGAATCAATCTGTTCTTATTTTATATTTTAGGTAGTATCTCCCAGCTGTAATGATGACATCACAGTGAAAAAGGATCAATGTTTAGTTCGGTCATTTATTGATTCTAAATTGTGAGTAATCACTTAATGTTTCTTGAGAGAGGAAAAAAAATGGAATTACAGTGTAGTCCCCTCCACTCAGACTTTTGTTTTTTTTAAGATGTATTTATTCGAAGGGCAGAGTTACAAAGAGAGGAAGAGACAGAGACAGAGTGAGAGATCTTCCATCTGCTGGTGCATTCCTCCAACGGCCTTAATGGCCGGGGTTGGGCCAGGCCAAAGCCAAGAGCCTAGAACTCCATCCTGATCTCCCACATGAGTACAGGAGCCCAAGCGCTTGGACCATCTTCTGCTGCTTTTCACAGGCCATTAACAGGGAACTGGAGTGGAAGTGGAGCAGCTGGGACACAAACCAGTGTCCATGTGGGATGCCGGCATTGCAGCTGACGCTTAACTCACTACGCCATGATGCTGGTCCCAGACTTTTTTTAAAAGTGTAATTATTCATGAACTTCCTTGACTTCTTTTATAATATCAGGTATTTTTTAATGATAAACTTTATAAACTACAAATAAAATGTGAAAACAATATTAAAAGGTTTTTTTAATGAAGCATATTGATTTTCCCTTAATTGTAAAAATCTTTTATAGTGTTTCATATTGTGAGCATTTAAACTTTTTTTAAAATTGTATTTATTTGTAACTTGAAAGAGTTACAAAGAGGGAGAGGCAGAGAGAGAGAGAGATTGAGAAAGTCTTCCATTGCTGGTTCACTCTCCAAATGGCTGCAATAGCCAGAGCTGGGCCAGATCTAACCAGGAGCCAGGAGTTTCTTCTGGGTTTCCTACTTGGGTGCAGGGGCCCAAAGACCTGAGCCATCCTTCACTGCTTTCCCAGGTGCATTAGCAGGTAGCTGGATCAGAAGTGGAAAAGCCGGGACTTGAACTGGCACCCACCCATAATGGATGCCAGCACTATAGGTGGTGGCTTTACCTGCTATACCACAGCCCTGCCCCCTAAAACTTATTTTTTAATAGAACCAAATTACTAGGATAATAATTTTAATTTTTTTTTTCTGATTAAGAACTAAACTTTTGGCAGCTTTTCCTTAACCTCATCTCTGCTTTGTTTCCCCAAAAATGTAAAATTAGAATGCATGTATTTATTGGGTTATGATTCTCTGTAAAAAAGATTATTACCATAACTTATCTTGCAATGATAAGAATATTTTAATATCACCTTCAAGTAAATGATTTTTTTTACTAAAATGATGATAAATTTAAGAAATAGTAAATAGACATGATTGCCTACAAATGTTGAAAACATCATGTTGATATAAATTATCCCATGTTTTCCATAGGAGGGTTGGACAGATACAAATTTGAGGCTCTCAAATTAGTATATGTATGTATGTAAAATGTTTTTAAGATACCAGCTTTTCCAATCTCACTTCTTACTTTTATTAAGGATTAGAATAAACATGATCTTGGGCTTCTAAAATATTTTATAGGCAAAATAATTATGATTTTAAGACGTTTTTCCATGTCTTATTATGGACTATTTTAATGATAATTTTTATTTAATAAATGGTTTTCCTCTCCTTAATTCTTCTCTATAGTTACTCTATAGCAAGAAAGGATATTAAGGAAGTAGATATTCTCAATCTTCCGGAATCTGAGCTCTCCTCTAAACCAGGTAAAATAAGAATGAAAAATCCATTAGTTCATTATGTGTGGCTCTCTGTGGAATATGTGAATAAAGCAAGAATATTCTCTGCTGGTATTTTTACTGTTAGAGTTGATACCCAATCTTACTTGATGATTATTTTTTAAAATCTCAATAAAATATTTGAGTTGTAGTTTTTCTCAAGTTTTAACATTAAGATTTGTCTTTTTATGTTAAAGTTTTAAAACTTTATTTGAAAGAGAGAGAAAAGATATCAAGATCTTTCTGCACTAGTCTATCCCCCAGTCCAGGAGCCAGGAACTCAGTCCAGGTCTCCCACAGGGGTGGCAGGGCCCCCAGGACTTCCGCTCCCTCCCAGGACCTGCAATAGCAGGAGGGGGATTCCACAGTAGGGCCAGGACTCAAACCTAGACGCTCCAGTATGCGACGCAGCATCCCTAGCTGCACCAGATACCTGTGCCTACTTTTCAGATTTCTAACAGAATATTTTCCAGAGTGGTAACAAATATTTATATAGTAGTTTCTGAAATATGTTCAAGCTTACTAAGTCGTTTTATAACTGAGAGCTGAATTCGAATTCAGGTCTTCTGACTCTGAATGTCACGCCTTGTCTATCATTCTGTGCTGTTAATTTCATAGCAACTGCTGAAGTACATTTTCGCTCTTAGGGCTGCAGAGAGCAAGCATCTTCCTAAGAACTAGAGTTGTTCCTGATAATTGGAAAATGGATATAAGTGAAATCCTCGAGTCATCCAGTAGTGATGATGAAGATGGCCCAGCTGAAGAAAATGATGAAGAGAGGGAAAAGGAAGCCAGAAAGGAAGAGGAAGAGGTGGTAAGTATAATTCCATGTTTACAGCAAACTGAAGCATTTTAATGCCCAGTAGTAAAAATGCCACCTTCGTATATTTCCCCTCTCTTTACATTCTCTGTCTTCTGTTTCTGTCCTTGTCTAGTTCTAATGAACTTGGGTGTTGTGGAAGCAGCTTAGTGTGTGTAAATCAGAACTGATTTTCAATCAGAAGTCACAAAGACGTACTTTTTCTAGTTAAGTAACAGTTGCACACTGGTTATCTTAAGGGTCTTTTCCACATAGTCAAGTGGAAAGAAATGTATATTTTAGGTATTTTATCTGTTAACTCATTTAAGCTGTTACCGTAGGAAGTAACTGTTAACTACCCTGCCTTAAAGATGAAGAAACTGAGATTGAGACAGGTCTTGTGACTTTCTGAAGGAGGCAAAACTCAAATGTGGAGAATGGGGATTTGAACCCAGATCTGGGTTGTCAGCTTCAGAACCTCGCCACTTTTGGACATTTCACAGTATCTCAAGGATAACTGGAGTAAAAAATTCCTGTCCAAACCCAAAGGACATTTTATTTGTCACTTTGATAAATTGTATAGAAGATGGACATTGTATCTTGCCAGTGCCGATGGTTTTCTTATAACATTGCCATGTCATTGCAACTGCAGGAGATTATCCATAGAGTACTGCATAATTGCTTTAACGAATGTCGTCCTCTGTTACCTTAGCAGTGTTTTGTTAAACGGAATAAATTGTTTGGTGTATTTTTGGTTGTTATGGGGTGAAGAGGCTTAGGGGCAAGACAAAGAATTTGCTGGAAAAGAGCACCTATTTGAGCTGAAAAATATTTGCCTGGCAATATGTAGGTTCTTCGTGTTTTACATATACAGATATGGATTTATGAAATACCTTGAGTATACTGGTGTATGATGGAGGGTACATGCTATTTCTTTTCTTTTACTTCCCCTGCAGTATTTGGTGTTTGACACTCTGAAATCAGAATGGCGGTTCATGCTTACAGGCTGCCTACAGAGTTGCCATAGTAACATGCTGTTGGTTTTAAGTGAGCATGCTCGGAAAGACAGGAAGGTTCAGCAGAGGCTTGGCAGGTTGCCAATGGAGGTTTGCCAGATGCTTTGAAATGGGCTGTCTTTCTTTTCCTTTCATGTAATGTCTGATTTTTATGTGGAAGAGAATGTAAGTAGTGCTGTATAACCCTGCGGATGCTATGCCCTAAGAGGGAAAGCAAATATTTGCAAGTCAGACTGAGAAATGACCAGACCCTGTACTGATTAAGTAGAAGGGGAATCTAACCATTTTGCATTTGAAAGAAAATGCAGCATATAGGTAAGATATGTTCTTTTTTTGTATGTTTAGTTACCACTTTGGTTGCCAAAAATAGGGTTAAATAAGAATTTTAGGTATTGATGATGTGATAGGACTCATAATCAAGCGTAATTCTTTCTTGTAAAAAGACAGTGGGAGTCTATTTTTAGAAAATCCTAGGATGAAGTCTATTTTTCTGAAACATAAGATAGATTTTGGAATGAAAATGATCATGAGACGGTTTAGTAAAATTCAGGGTTTGAAGTCTGAATATTAAATGTGGGCTTTGTATTTTATCTGTATTTATTTATAGACTATATGTTTTCAGGGTAAATAGGCCACATTTTCAGGGTGTGAACTGTTGCAGTCTGTGGTTTAGCTTTTGTTTTTTTAATTAACATTAGTTAGGCTCTCATCTTGCCAAATACTGAAAGAAGATTAGTTTCTTTATTTTTGCTAATACTTTTAATTGGTGTCCCTTCCAGAATGCATTTTCTCTGTCCCCCCCACCCCCCAGAAAAAAACCTTGAAAATTTAAACAAAGAGGGTAAAAGAGCTTTGTAGGAAGTTGCAGAGGGTGGCCATAAAATAGTAAATATTGCTTCATTACTATGATTAATTTTTTAAATATTGTCATGTTTTATTTAAGTTGTGAGTAAATGTAGAAAAAAACGAGCAGAGGCAAAGCTCTGTTACCTATTGTTTGCAGGTAATAGTAAAGAAATTTTGAAAAATAAGTATGCTTATAAGGATAGCATCTTCTTACAATGTGTTTCTTAAATGATGAACTTGTTAAAATTAAGTGAACCAGGATGCTTTTCATCTACTGAA
Organism: Sylvilagus floridanus; assembly: GCA_949820135.1. Classification (NCBI taxonomy): domain Eukaryota; kingdom Metazoa; phylum Chordata; class Mammalia; order Lagomorpha; family Leporidae; genus Sylvilagus; species Sylvilagus floridanus. The sequence continues at coordinate 17,562,137 of OX463239.1, read as the reverse complement.
AAATAATGTCAAAATTGTAAAATTCAGACACTGATGTATAGGATTATCATTTTACCTTATTTTTCAGATGGTCAGTGTGCTACCATATGCTTCATTGATTTACTTGATGTAAACTAATTCCTCTTTGGTCATACAAGTAGATTTCCTTGAGTGAGATTTTTTTGCCTGAGAAAAAATTCAGCTGAATTTCTTGCTCCTGGATTGAAGATGTAGTTGCTGAATCATTCTAACTTGTCTTCAACAGTAATTTTCAAAACTTCAATATATTAATACACTAAAACACTTTAATCTACATACAGCAGGGGAGGAAAATGAGCATGGAATAAAATGAGTAAAAATAAGATAAGCCGGGGCCTACCTGGCTTAGTCATTATGGGCCTTTACCACTGAGTGCAGCTAAGCTGCTGTGTTACTCAGACGTTGCAGATCATAGTCTCCCCAAATTGTAATATTATGATTTTCATCTAGATTTAATGTCAGTTTACAGTGATCAAAAAGATCTTTTATAATATCCTGTAAAACATTATCACAATGTCATAGTCTGTCATCTGATATTTGCAGTATAGCAAGCAAATTTTATGCAGTAGAATCATACAAGTGTTAGACACTTCTGCAGTGGTAATGACCTGTGTACATTATTTTCATATTTGGTGCTTTGGGTACTCTACCGTACTCTGTGACTTTATCGTGCAGAAGCACCTGTTTTGTTTAATCTTATTTTGAATTCCTAAGCATTGGTAGTTCTGGATTCGAGTGTAAGAAGTATGTCTCATACTGTCACTGTGTGGAAAGACACTTGAAAATCTGGCAGAAAGTAGGTCCTTATCAATGTTGGTGACTTCAGATTTCAACTCATTGGTAATTTTATTGAAAAGAGCCCTGGAGAATATTTTTGTTGGTATGATTTAAATGTCTTTTGTTAACAAAATTGCATATTAGAAAACATATTACTGAATTTTATTTTGAGCTTTGAAATTGATTGAAAAGTTCATGTAAACATAAGTAATGGTATTAATTATTCATTTACTCTTGACTTGTATTTACTTTGGATAAATATAAAAGAGATTTTTTTTTTAAGGGGAACATAAATGGGTAGTTGCTTGGACACCTAAATATCAAGGGGAATTTGACTAGTCTTAGTTTTTTTGTTTTTTTTTTTTTTCTTTATTTTTAAAGATTTATTTGAAAGGCAGAGTGGCACGAGAGATATTTGATTTGCTGGCTCACTCTTCCAATGGCCAGCGTGACCGGAAGTGAGCCAGGCCAAAGCCAGGAGTCTGGAACTCCATCTGAGTTTCCCATGTGTGTGGCAGGGGCCCAAATACTTAGGCCACCTTCTCCTTTTTGCCAGGCACATTTTCTGGGAGCTGGATCAGAAGCGGAGCAGCAAGGACTTGAACCGGCACTCGGATGTGGGGTGCCACTATGCTATCCCCCTACTCCTAGCTTTTTAGTCCTTTGGGTTTGTTGTAAGTTGGCTTATATGTTGGCCGTTTTGACAGAACTCTCTCTTCTAATTTAATATTTAATAATGAAAATTAGAATTCAGTGGGTTTTTATAAGAAGTGCTCTTTTTATTTAGAAGTATTCACACATATTTTTCTAATCTTCTGGATTTTCTAGTCATCACTGTTATATTTAAAACCTAAGATTATATTCCACTATTATAAAAATTGTGTCTGAATTTTTTATACATGGCAGCATGAATACTATTTTGATGTTTAAATCAACTGTTGTTTGTGTCTGGTAATTTGTGCCTTTTGTAGATTGACTTTTAAAGACATTTGTTATTGAGTCACTCACGATTACTCTAGGTATAAACCTTCAGTAAATGCTTTGTAACTCAGGAAAAACATGCTAAGTCAGGGAAGTTTACATATTTTAAATGTAAGTATTTTAAACCTAATAGCTTCAGCTGCCAATCAAGTGCTTCTAAGCAAATCCTAAAAAGCCACTTTTAATGAGTAATTGAGACTTTAGCTTGTATTCAGATATGACACTTGCTTTTAAAGTCTTTAAGTTTAATCTATTAAACAAGCAAACAAAAAAAATGCTTTAATGTGTTTAGCAAAATCTTTCTTCACAGTCAAAGCATAGGACTCTAGCCAAGCCAGGACCATCTATCTAATCACATTAACAAGGATTGCACATTTTACAAACAAATCAGGTACTTTCTTACGTGTTCTAAAAACACTTCTCCTGTTAATCTGTTAATATATTTTTTTAAAGATTTATTTATGTATTTGAAAGAGTTACAGAGAGAGATAGAGACAGAGACAGGGAGAGAGGTCTTCCATCTGATGGTTCCTCCCCAGATGGCCGCAACTGCCAGAGCTGGGTCTATCTGAAGCCAGGAGCCAGGAGCTTCTTCCCAGCCTCCCACGTGGGGTGCAGGGACCCAAGCACTTGGGCCATCTTCTAATGCTTTCCCAGGCCCTAGCAGAGAGCTGGATTGGAAGAGGAGCAGCCGGGACTAGAACTGGCGCCCATACAGGATGCCGGCACTGCAGGCCAGGGCTTTAACCTGCGCCACAGCGCCGGCCCTCCTGTTAATATATTTTAGAGTCACAGTCATATGAGAGGGTTTACTGATACCAAAATCTTGGGATTTGATACTATCTAAACCCCACATCTCATTGTTTAGAACATGGTTACTTTTTGAAATGGGGAAAGTAATTCCTAGGCTGAGTTAATCATAATGTAGTACAAGAGTCATATAATCATTATTTTAGGCAGGCGGTTGTTGAAGCAGAAAACACTGTTGTATCACGAATACACCAGTACCACATCTTAGGAGAGCCCTGAAGTTTTCTCCAAGTGTTTAACAGGAAATAATAGTACCACTCTAAACTCTGTGATTACTGAATTTCACAAGGCTCTCAGCACTACTGGTTGACTCTCAATTTCTGTTATCAAACCAGTGTCTCCCCCATTCAACCCACAACCCTGTTCCACTCCAACTTCAGAAGGAGAGCAGGAGTTTCAGGCAGGGGCAGGGCAGGCTCTCAGCACTGCCTCTGTGCTGTCCTTCCCTCCGAGTTTGAGCTGCCACTCTGCTGTGCGAGGAAAGACACGCCTGCAGTGTATGTTCTGGATCCCATTCTCAAATGTGCTGCTTTCAGGAAGTCTTGGGCTGTCAACTCTTTGTCTTTCAAACGTGTTTATTGCTTTCCGTGGTAACTGTCTCATCTAGGCCTCCACGTTCCCTGCACCGACTTCTGACGGCCTCTCCACTTTCCTCTCCAGACGCTGTACTCTTTTTTTTTTTTTTTGGTAGATTTATTTATTTGAGAGGCAGAGGCAGAGGGAGAGAGGTCTGCCATGCTCTGGGTCACTCCCCAAATGGCCACAACAGCCGGAGCTGGGCTGATCCGAAGCCAAGACCTTCTGGGTCTCCCAGGAGGGTGCAGGGGTCCAATGGCTTAGGCCATCTTCCAGTGCTTTCCCAGGCCCATAGCAGAGCTGGCTCGGAAGTGGAGCAGCCAGGACTCGAACTGGTGCCCATATGGGACACTGGCACTGGAGACCGTGGTTTTCCGTGCAGCAGTGGTCCCCAGATACTGCACTCTTGGCTCACTATCATGGCCAGATTGCTCAGTTTATACTGTTCCTGACCTCCCTATCTTAATTCACTGTTGCATGTCCTGTCTTCACACCACAACCAGAACAACTTTACTGAGATCACCAGTGACGTCCAACATCCAACAACTTTTTTTTTTTTTTTATGACAGGCAGAGTGGGCAGTGAGAGAGAGACAGAGAGAAAGGTCTTCCTTTGCCATTGGTTCACCCTCCAATGGCCGCCACGGCCGGCGTACCGCGCTGATCCGAAGGCAGGAGTCAGGTGCTTCTCCTGGTCTCCCATGGGGTGTAGGGCCCAAGCATTTGGGCCATCCTCCACTGCCTCCCTGGCCACAGCAGAGAGCTGGACTGGAAGAGGGGCAAGCGGGACAGAATCCGGTGCCCCTACCGGGACTAGAACCCGGTGTGCTGGCACCGCAAGGCGGAGGATTAGCCTAGTGAGCTGCAGCGCCAGCCCAACAAACTTTTGATGAAATCAAACAAATCTTTGTCATATCATTTAACTGTTTAGTAGCATTTCTCCTCTCCACAAAGCTAGCTTTTTAAAATTTACATATATATATATATATATATTTTCTTATTTGAGAGGTAGAGTTACAGAGAGAGAGGTCTTCCATCCAGGGGTTCACTCCCCAGATGGCCACAATGGCCAGAGCTGCGCTGATCCGAAGCCAGGAGCCAGGTGCTTCCTCTCAGTCTCCCACACGGGTACAGGGTTTCAAGGACTTGGGCCATCGTCCACAGCTTTCCCAGGCCATAGCACAGAGCTGGATCAGAAGAGAAACAGCCAGGACTAGAACTGGCTCCTATATGGGATGCTGGCACTGCAGTTGGTGGCTTTATCCACTGAGCCACAGTGCCAGCCCTACAGCTAGCTTTTTAAAACATTTGACGTTCTTGATGTTGTGATTTTTTGTTTGTTTGTTTGCTTGTTTACGTTATAACTCCAAATCTTTATGGATCAATGATGTGTCTTCTTAGTACCAGACGTCATATCAACTTTCAGTGAAGATTTCTGCTTGTCCTGTGAGCACTCAGGTTCAGTGTGAGCAAGACAGCGCTAGTCTACCCTTGCCCTGATTCATTGTCTTAGAAGCTCTGTCCGTTCAGTTACACAACCCAGATACATGGAAATCACCTTGAGTAACCCTCGCAGCTTTCCCCATGCACTCGGAGCCCCAACCATTTCCCTTTGAGCTACTTGAATAGCTCTCACATTTGCCCATTTCTTCAGTGTCCACTGTTGGCCAGCCTTCTCCAACCTGCACTACTGCAGTAGCAGCCTCTGTGTCCTTGTCCATACTCACCTTTCTCCAGTCTGTTCTCTGAATGAGATCGACAAGTATGATTTCTTTGTTTGTTTTTAAGATTTATTTTATTTATAAGTCAGAGTTACAGGGAGGCAGAGAGGGGGAGAGAGAGAGAGAGAGAGAGAGAGAGAGAGAGAGAAAGGTCTTCCATCTACTGGTTTACTACTCCAATGGCTGCAACGCTGGAACTGCGCCAATCCAAAGCCAGGAGCCAGGAACTTCCTCTCAATCTCCCACATGGGTGCAGGGGCCCAAGGACTTGGGCCATCTGCTACTGCTTTCCCAGGCCATAGCAGAGAGCTGGATTGGAAGAGGGGCAGCCGAGACTCAAACCGGCACTCATATGGGATGCCTGCATGCAGGCGGTGATTTTATCTGCTATGCCATACCACTGGATCCTCTGTTCTCATTTTTTGAGCTGAAAGTACTCATGTGCCTCCCAAACTTCATGGAAAAATGGAATTAAAAGATTATTTTGGTGCAAAAAAATTGAAATCCATTCATAGTTTTCTCATAATACATGTTTTCCATGAACTTTTTATTTAAAAGGTGTATTTATTTATTTGAAAGTCAGAGTTCTAGAGAGACAGAGAGCAGGAGATCTATCATCCATCTGCTGCTTCTCCCCAGACGACTGCAACAGTCAAGGCTAGGCTAGATTGAAACCAGGAGCCGCTTCCAGGTCTCCCACAAGGTTTCAGGGGCTCAAGCACTTGGGCCATCTTCTGCTTTCCCAAGCCTTAGCAGAGAGCTGGATCGGAAGTGGAGCAGCCGCGACTAGAACCGGCGCCTGTATGGGATGCCAGCTTCACAGGTTGCAGCATTATCTGCTAAAGCACAGTGCCATCCCCTCTGTGACGTGTTTGAACACTCATCATATATGTGGTTTTTCTAGGAATAAAATAATTTCTGGGCACAAAAAAGGTGGTTTTTATTCTTCATGTTTGAGGTATTTCTAAAACATGTTACATTAAGCCCTCCCTTTCTAAAAGTAGCATTTAATTATTGTGTTCTTAATACAAAGCTGTCCTGCCTCGTAACCACTTACACTAGTATTGTCAACTGAGGTTTTTTGCTGTTGTTTTCTTTTTCAGATTATTTATTTATTTACTTGAAAGAGTTGCAGAGAGAGGGGGAGAGAGAAAGGGATCCTCCATCTGCTGGTTTACTTCCCAGATGGCCACAATGTCCAGGGCTGGGCCAGGCCAACACCAGGAGCCAGGAGCCCCATTCGTTTCTTCCAAATCCTTGAGCCATCTTCCACTACTCTTCCCAGGCTGTTAGCAGGGAACTGTATTGGAAGCGGAGCAGCCAGAGCTCCAACCAGGGCCTATGTGGGATGCTGTGTCACAGGCAGCAGCGTGACCCACTACGGCACAGCACCGGTCCTGCCTCTCTGTTCTTTTTTTTTTTTTTTTTTTGACAGGCAGAGTGGACAGTGAGAGAGACAGAGAGAAAGGTCTTCCTTTTCTCTTGGTTCACCCTCCAATGGCCACTGCAGCTGTCGCACCGCGCTGATCCGATGGCAGGAGTCAGGTGCTTCTCCTGGTCTCCCATGGGGTGCAGGGCCCAAGCACTTGGGTCATCCTCCACTGCACTCCCTGGCCACAGCAGAGAGCTGGCCTGGAAGAGGGGCAACCAGGACAGAATCCGGTGCCCCTACCGGGACTAGAACCCAGTGTGCCAACGCCGCAAGGCGGAGGATTATTAGCCTAGTGAGCCGTGGCGCCGGTCCGCCTCTGCGTTCTTACATTGGACAGCTCTGCAGACAATTCTTCAAGATTCTGTGTGGGACTGAGCTCACAATAGATTAGGAAGTCCTTTTGACCTACGAATCACCTGATTTATCAGACTGAATGCTGCGGCTGATGGTTTTTTCATTTGAAGTTAAAATTTTCTTTTCCTTTTCAATTTGTCTTTATTTTCTGTTTTTTTCTGAGGTGTATGACACTGTTAAAATATTTGGCTTTTGTAGAAGCCATAAACAAGTAAAAATGACCACATTAAGTATATTTCTAAATTTATTATTTATTTTGAGAGATGGTGGCTTTTAAAGTAAGGCTTTTGTTTTTAATCTTTACAGCTGTGAAGGTATGTGTATATGTGTGTACATGTCTTTGTACACACGTGTACCTTACCATGGATACATGTGTGTGATTACCTACAGAATCCGTTGCTTGAGAAAAGAGATGTTGTGATGGGAAGATACTTACGCCATGGTCTTCCCCGAGTGAGCTTTCTAGAACCTGACAGCAAATCTTCCAGCACTTTCCCCACTTTTTTAATAAATGAAGGAACTAAGCGTTGGCGAGGGCACAGAAAGTCTCACAAGCTATTGCGGAGATTTTCTCTCCTCTGGGTGGTAAGGTCTGCGAAAGCAGAGGACGGCAGGGCTTTTCTGTTCCTCTTCTCCCACCGTGTATGTACCTACCACAGAGCACTGCACCACCTTAGACAGCTACTGAATAAATGAGTTAGTGAATGTCAGCCATGCAGTTATCCTGGTGAACTGCCATATGAAACAAGGGGTGGAGAGGGAAGGTTCTAGAAAATGAACTTGAGGAGGAACCATCAAAGAAGGTGTCCAGCTTCCTTTCATGACAACTCAGTGCACTCTGTAGGGAATCTCATTCTTACTTAATGTTGTGAATCTATACATGAATTTTATTATTTTTCATTTATTTGACACGTAGAGTTATAGACAGTGAGAGAGAGAGACAGAGAGAAAGGTCTTCCATTGGTTCACCCCCCAAATGGAATCCACGGCCGGCGCTGTGCCGATCCGAAGCCAGGAGCCAGGTGCTTCTCCTGGTCTCCCATGCGGGTTTAGGGCCCGAGGACTTGGGCCATCCTCCACTGCACTCCCTGGCTACAGTAGAGAGCTGGCCTGGAAGAGGAGCAGCTGGGACTAGAATCCAGTGCCCATATGGGATGCCGGCGCCGCAAGTGGAGGATTAACCAAGTTACTGGTTTGAGAGACACAGAAGCCGGCAATGACTGGGACAAGGCTGGGCTGAAACTGGGAAGCAGCCAGTCAGTCTGACATGGGTAGCAGGGACCCGACCCCGTGAGATCAGTGCTGCTTTCCAGGATCAGCAGTTGCAGGGAGCTAGGGTCTGGGGCTGGAGCCAAGCATTCAACCCTGGCATTCCAGTGTCAGATACAGGCATCTAACTGCTGGACCCAGAGCTGGTGCTCAGCCCTCTAAAGGAGTTCATGTTGGCTTCAGCCAGGTTGGGGTAGTTTTCAATCAGTTGACAGAGGAGTCATGACTAACAATACTCCGCCTTGTATTTCACCCCTCTCATTTCACATGTCTTCTTTCTGGTCTTTCATTGTCATTTTTCCCCTCCGGTTCTTTCTTTGTAAACAGCTTTGGCTTTCAGCACAAGATGAAGCATAGATTTCTTTATTCCAGGACTTGGGAGGGCTGCACCTTCACGGTTTGACCCACACTCACCTTTTTACTCCCCTACTCACTGTTCTTCAGCAATATAGAACTTCATAGCTCCCTCACTGCCGCTTAGACCTTGTTCAGAAACTGCCTGTTAAGTTGTCAGGTATATTGCATTATCACCTTTTTGTTGCCTATTCCCTTTATCAGTATCACAGCCGGTGCTGTGGTGTAGCTGGTAAAGCCACCACTTGCAGCGCCGGCATCCCATATGGGCGCCGGTTTGAGTCTCAGCTGCTCCATTTCCAATTCATTTCTCTGCTATGGTCACGGAAAGCAGTAGAAGATGGGAAGAAGCTCCTTGCTTCGGAACGCTGAAGCTCTGGCCATTGCAACCATCTGGGAAGTGAACTAGCAGATAGAGGACCAACTTTTCTCTCTCTCTCTCTCTCTCTGCCTTTGTGTCTGTCTCTACCTCTCTTTAACTCTGACTTTCAAATAAAATAAATCTTTTAAAAATATATATAATGGGGGAAATAGAAATTTTAAAAATTCAGATAAACATGACAGAGATTTAAAGAATCAGACTGTATTTGAGAACAAAGAGGGATCTACTTGAATTAAAATGATTGATGTGGCTTACAGATGTTCTCTGCAATTTTTTTAGTGAGTTTTTTTTTAATTATTATTTTTTTGACAGGCATAGTTAGAAAGAGAGAGACAGAGAGAAAAGTCTTCCTTCCGTTGGTTCACTCCCTAAATGACTGCTACAGCCAGAGCGCTGTGCCAGTCTGAAGCCAGAAGCCAGGTGCTTCCTCCTGGTCTCCCACGCAGGTGCAGGGCCCCAGCACCTGGGCCATCTTCCACTGCCTTCCTGGGCCACAGCAGAATTGGACTGGAAGAGAAGCAACCGGGACAGAATCCAGAGCCCCAACCGGGACTGGAACCCAGGGTGCCAGTGCCGCAGGTGGAGGATTAGCCTAGTGAGCCACGACGCCGACCTGAGTTGTTCTGATATATTTTACATTCTTAAAAGATTCGTGAGGCCGGTTCTGGCATTGTGGTATAGCGGGTGATGCTACCGCTGCATTGTTGGCATCCCATATGGGCACCAGTTTGATTCTTGGCTGTTTGACTTCCGGTTCAACTTCTTGCTAATGAGCCTGGGAAGGAAGCAAAAGATGGCCCAGTGCTTGAGCTCTACCACACACATGGGATACATGAGTGGAGTTCCTGGCTCCTGGTTTCGGCCTGGTCCAGCTGTGGCTGTTGCAGCCATCTGGAGAGTGAACCAGTGGGTGGAAGATTGATCTCTCTCTCTCTCTTTTTTTTTTTTTGAAAGAGTTACAGAGAGAGAGAGAGAGAGAGGTCTTCCACCCAATGGTTCGTTCCCCAATTGGCTGCAATAGCCGGAGTTGCGCCAATCTGAAACCAGGAGCCAGGAGCTTCTTCTAGGTCTCCACATGGGTACAGGGGCCCAAAGACTTGATCCATCTTCTTCTGCTTTCCCAGACCATAGCAGAGAGCTAGATTGGAAGAGCGGGAGTCGGGACTAGAACCGACGCCCATGTGGGATGCATCTCAGGTCAGGGTGTCAGCGCCACATCGCCGGCCCCTAGACAACATTTAGAAAGCAGAATGAAGCTGTGTGTGTCCAAATTAGCATTTCACCAAAAAATTAGTATTTTGTTATTGATAAATAAGCATGATATACTGCAGTAAAAAACAAATAAGCCATGAGGGATGTCTTATAAATCATTAAAACTTCTGAAGAAACCTTTAGGGATTTTTGAAAGCTGAGATGGCCCATGCGTAAATGATAGATACCTTCTTATACCATCCACAAAGAACAAGTTTTCTCACATCTCTCTGTACTCTTAAATTTCAGTTTTTTGCAGTACCAGTCTCTTTGCTCCTAAGGAGCCATCCCAGCCTATGCAATGGAGCTATGTACATGTTACGTGAGTGTGAGGGGCTTTGTGAATACTGATGTATTTTGACAATTTTAATATCTTCCTAATTTGTACTCTGGAAAGTAGAGTTGCCAGCTAGGAAAGTATTAGCTCAGCAAAAGCAGGGGACATACTATCTTATTTTAAAAGCTTGCATTCGTTCCCCATTCCAATAAGATGGTACAAAGTACGTTCTTTTGTAGAATGTATGCCATTTCTGAGTTAGTAATTACTCATTTTCAGATTAATGTATTTGGGAATGAAACAGATGGATGCCAGCAAGTGATTGTGTGATAACAAGCTTTATCCTAAGAACATCCTCATCTATTCTTATTTCTCTCTTTTCTCTGCATCCTGTTGCATTTATATTAATTATCACTAACGTTCACCCACAGACTCAATGAATGGGAAACAATGAAGAAAATTACATCCTCAGCTCATTTTCTCAGATGTCATTCTTGTTCATGTATTAAGAGTCTTAAGTAAAAATTGTGAGCAAAATTGGCACGTCCCTAACCTCATAACTTACTGAGCATTTACATGTGTTGGAATTCCTAGAACTATGAGCATGAATAAGAATGAAACTAAAAACAAAAATCTCAGCATCACTCCTTCCCCCGACCCCTGTCACCTTTAAGGGAAGGGCAATCTCTTGTTACCAAGTGGGAAGCCTTTTTCAGATATTCACTTCCTCCCTGTGGCCTGTTATTTTGGCTGCTTTTTCCCTTCCAATCCATCAAACTCATCGTTGAGATCTTTTAAAAACACAAATAGGATCTAATTCTGTTTTGCATATCATTATAAAGCCGTGATCTGTTAATCACGGCCTGTTTTTGCTGTTTGTGCACCTCCGGGACTGTGTACTATTTATATTTTGAGGCTTTCCCTAACGTTACTCCAGCCAGTACTGGCACACCTCCTGGGCGCTGGTTTGAGTCCCTGCTATTTTCCTTCCAATCCAGCTCTCATAACACACCTGGGAAAAGCAGCAGAAGATGGCCCAAGTCTTTGGGCATCTGTACCCACATTAGAGACCCGGAAGAAGCTTCTGGCGCCTGGCTTCAGCCTGGCCCAACCCTGGCAGTAGTAGTCATTTGGGAAGTGAACCAGGAGATGGAAGGAGATCTCTCTGTCTCTCTGACTCTGACTCTGAGTTTCAAATAAATCTATATATTTTTAAAAAGATTAAAATATGAACAAAGTTACTAACTTAAATTAATTAAATTCATCAAAAAAATTTTTTTTTGACAGGCAGAGTGGACAGTGAGAGACAGACAGGGAGAAAGGTCTTCCTTTACCGTTGGTTCACCCTCCAGTGGCTGCTGTGGCTGGCACGCTGCGGCCGGCTCACTGCGCTGATCCGATGGCAGGAGCCAGGTGCTTCTCCTGGTCTCCCATGGGGTGCAGGGCCCAAGCACTTGGGCCATCCTCCACTGCACTCCCAGGCCACAGCAGAGAGCTGGCCTGGAAGAGGAGCAACCGGGACAGAATCCGGCACCCCAACTGGGACTAGAAACTGGTGTGCCGGCACCGCAGGCAGAGGATTAGCCTAATGAGCCGTGGCGCCGGCCCATCAAAATTTTTTGCTTACTTATTTGAAAGGCAGAGTTAGAGAGGCATAGAGAGAGGGAGGGAGGGAGGCCTTCCATCCGCTGGTTTACTCCCTAAATGTCCGCACCGGCCAGAGCTGAGTTGATCTAAAACCAGGAGCTTCTTCCGGGTCTCCCATGCAGGTACAGGCGCTCAAAGACTTGGGCCATCTTCCACTGCTTTCCCAGGCCATAGTAGAGAGCTGGATCAGAAGTGGAGCAGCTGGGACTCGAACTGGTGCCCATGTAGGATGCCAGCACTCCAAGAGGCAGCTTTACCCACTATGCCACAGTGCCGGCCCCTTATCAGATGATTGACACAACCTTAATATTTGCCTAATTGCACTCAGGGTTTGATTTTTTTTTTAATTTTTAAAATTTTTATTTTACTAATTTTTTTATTTGACAGAGTTAGACAGTGAGAGAGAGACAGAGAAAGGTCTTCCTTCCATTGGTTCATGCCCCAAATGGCGGCCACAGTCAGCGCTGCGCCGATCTGAAACCAGGAGCCAGGTGCTTCCTCCTGGTGCAGGGGCCCAAGCACTTGGGCCATCCTTCATTGCCCTCCTGGGCCACAGCAGAGAACTGGACTGGAAGAGGAGCAACCGGGATTAGAACCCGGCACCCATATGGGATGCCGGTGCCACGGGCAGAAGATTAACCAAGTGAGCCACAGCACCGGCCCTGAGGGGTTGATTTTTTTTTTAATTTTAGGAAGCAATTTTGCTTTTAAATAGATATCTTCTATAAACCTGATTATTTGGTTTCCATTCATTCTCTAGAGACACATTAAAAAAAGAAGATGGAAACTTTATGTGAAAAATCTTTGCTTCCAAACTCTTATTTTCTCTAAGTCTGTGTATCTGATAGAGTGATATCTACAGTTCCAAATAGAACATTAACAAAGTTATCATCCATTTTCTATCGTGTTTGTATCTGAAGCTCTATGTGTATAAAAGTACAGACTGTCTATGATATAAGGCCTTACAGAACAAAATAAATCACTATCTTTATAAACATTTTCCTTTATAGTGTATATAGCAGTCTGTCAGATCATAAATGCTAGAACGAGGTCTTGTCTGGGCAAGACTGTGGTGTCCACAGGACGCAGGTAAAACATAGTCAGCCTGGCACAGTGTAGTTCCCCCAGCTTCCCCCAAGAACTCCTTAAAATTAATCTGTGGAACGACTCTTGGACTGTTGGATTCCTTTTTTTTTTTTTTCTTAAGTCACTGGCAGTTAATAAATTCGTATGTGGAAAAAGGTGCTCTCTTTTGATTTGAACATTAAGTAATAATCTCTCTTAATAGTGATTTTCCACTTTATCAGTTCCTGATTTGAGGGACTTTAGTATGTTGACTTGAATTGCCTTACATGTGGTAAGATTGTATTTCAGTTCTGAATGAAGGTATTACAAGGAAAAGAAGAAAGCATGTATAATGAGCTTACTGTCTTTCCCTTGATTACTTCTTTGGGTTTTTAAAAATGCTTTCTAAATTTATCTTCCTGTACTTGAAAGCTGGGGCTGGGGTGAGGGGTGGAGGAGAGGGAGGCAGAGGGATCTTCCATTTGCTGGGTCACTCCCCAGTACTCAGAGCAGCTGGGGCTGCTGCCAAAGCGAGGAGCCTGGAACTCCTGCAGGTCTCCTTCCTGGGAGGCAGGGACCCAAGCACTTGAGGTGCAGCAGCAGCAAGTGGGGTGCTGGTACTCGAACCAGCTCCAGTGTGGGATGTGGGTATCACAACGCTCGCCTCCTTTGTTTCTTATGAAATCTTTTAGTTGACTGCTTGTTCATTGGTCCTGACTGGATTATTAGCTATTCTTAAAGCATATCATATTGTTAAAGTGTCTGTTGCCCTCTTGACACAGAACATAATCTTTATTGCCTGACAGTTGCCTTTGCTTTTATTATGGCTTTGAAAAGACAACTGGAATTCTTCTAGAACCTAGAAAAGTAATAAAATTAAGTTATGGTTATGTATATGCAGGAAAATGTCAGTGTTTTCTTTGTTTCTCCATAGTATTGCTAGACTATATATAAGAATTTCTCCAGGTATGAATTTATAAGTAGTCTATCAAGAAAGAGAATATGTTATTAAAATCCATAGCCTATTTGTTTCACAAGAGCCAGGATCATGACAGTATAGAAAGAGATCATTGTGTTTGTAGAATTAGTAAAAAGTAAAACTTAAAAAAGTATAGTTTTAGGAATAATAATTTTTTAAAGATTTATTTATTTGAAAGAGTTACAAAGAGAGGAGAGACAGAGAGAGGTCTTCCATCCGATGGTTCACCCCCAGTTGGCTGCAACAGTTGGAGCTGTGCCTATCTGAAGCCAGGAGCTTCCTCTGGGTCTCCCACGCAGGTGCAAGGGTCCAAGGACTTGGGCCGTCTTCCACTCTTTTTCCAGACCATAGCAGAGAGCTGGATTGGAAGTGGAGCAGCCAGATCTTGAACTGGTGCCCATATGGAATGCCAGTGCTTCAGGCCAGGGCATTAACCCGCTGTGCTGCAGTGCCGGCCTCGGACCAATTATTTTTACAGGAATGTTTCTATTAGCTTTTATAAAATAAAGTAGTAATCATGTGTTTAATTTCTTCCTCTAAGAAATAATTCTCATTTACTTATTTTTAGGGGTTGTAAAATCAACTGTGGAAGCCATAAAAAAAGGCAAATGAGAAAAACAGGCTGGCTTGAGGGAATTGGTAATGGAGTCTGGGGGAAAAGAATTTATATGACTCACTCAAATATATTTAAATTTTTTATCTTTTAAGATTTTACTTATTTGAGAGGTAGAATTACAGACAGTGAGAGGGAGAGACAGAGAGAGGTCTTCCGTCCTCTGGTTCACTGCCTGACTAGCTGCAATGGGCTTCTTCCAGGCCTCCCACGTAGGCATAGGGACCCAAGTGGTCCGGTCGTCATCTGCTGCTTTCCCAGGCCATAACAGAGAGCTGGATCTGAAGAGGAGCAGCCTGGACTAGAACCCTCACCCATATGGGATGCTGGCACCACAGGTGGAGGATTAACCTACTGTGCCACAGCGCCTGCCCCTTAAATTTCTTTAAAACATTGTAGCATCCTTGGGGTGGGCACTGTGGTGTAGCAGGTAGAGCCACCACCTGCAGTGTGGTTTCGCTGCTCCATTTCAGGTCTAGCTCTCTGCTGTGGCCTTGGAAAACAAAAGATGGCCCAAATCCTTGGGCCCCTGCACTCATGTGGGAGACCCGGAAAATGCTCCTGACTCCGGAAAATGCTTCAGATTGGCACAGCTCAGGCCCTTGCGGCCAACTGGGGAGTGAACCAACAGATGGAATTTCTTTCTGCCTCTCCTCTCTCTCTGTATAATAATTCTGGCTTTCAAATAAATAAATCTTTAAAAAAAAATCGTAGCATCCAAATAAAAAACTTTCCCTGCTCTGACTATGCAAAGCCTTGTTTATATTCAAAACAAAACTGTTAGTAAAATGGAGCTGTCTTATCTATTGTGTGATCTAGGCCCTAGACACCATCCTAGACGCCAGCCCCCACCGCCAGGTGACCCCATGGCCCAACCACCCGTGTCAGCCCCACCCCCATCCTAATGGGATTCACTGCTCCTACTTCCTTGCCCACCCCCTGTTTTTGAACACATGGTTCTCTCTCCCCCTCTCTCCCTCTCCCCCTCCCCCTCCCCCCCTCTCCCTCTCCTTCTCCCTCTCCCTCTTCCTCTCCCTCTCTCTCTCCCTCCCCCTGCCATGTTGTATTTTGATGGTTTTCATTAAAAAAAAAAAAAAAAAACACTACGGTGAAACCTTCACATTCTCAGTCCATCCTGGAATCTTTTCCTTTTGGCCAATCTGAGATACTCACAGGTAGGATCAGTCAGAGTGCTGAGGGTATTGATTCTACATACTAACAATTGCATCAAATCAGTTGGATCAAAATATCACTCATGATCTGGCACTGTCAGGTTTTGAGAAAATCCAAATTTTCTAGCTTCATGAACATTTATATGCCCTTCACTTGGGGCTTACCGCACCAAAAAACATGAGAAGGCAGCCTTGTGTCTCTTCCTACTCAGTGTGCTAAACTTTGTGTATTTACCTTTGTAGCCTGAGGAAGAGCTTGATCCTGAAGAGAGGGACAACTTCCTCCAACAGCTTTATAAGTTTATGGAAGACAGAGGTATTTTCATTCATTATTTAAATGTAGTCATTTGTGATACAATTTTATATTCTAGTTGTATGCAGTGTTTTTGTTAGTATTGTGGGTTGGATGGATTTGAATTTTCAATAAAGCCTTAGAATCAGTTACACCTGTTGCAGTAAAATATTTAGAGTAAAAATAAGCTTTCGCTAACCTATTTGAGTACAGACATACAGGAAGGGAGTTTTGATAGAAATAAATTTAGTGGCCCTTTAACTTTTTTTTAAGAGAGAGTTATTTATTTATTTATTTGAACTGCAGAGCTGCAGAGAGGCAGAGGCAGAGAGAGAGGTCTTCCTTCCGCTGGTTCACTCCTCCAATGGCCGCACCGGCTGGAGCTGGGCTGATCTGAAGCCAGGAAACTGGAGCCTCTTCCTGGTCTCCCACATGGGTGCAGGGGCACAAGGACTTGGGCCATCTTCTACTGATTTTCCAGGCCATAGCAGAGAGTTAGGTTGGAAGTAGAGCAGTCAGGACTTGAACCGGCACCTGTATGGGATGCCAGCACTGCAGGTGGCAGCTTTTACCCAGTTTGCCACAGTACCAGCCCTGGCCCTCTAACTTCTAAATGTAAAGATAATTATATTTCAAGAGTAGAAAATGGCCAGACATAATGTTAGTCTGCATGGCCATTAATTACTAATGCTGCATTTTAGGCAAGTAAACTAGCCTGATTTTTGATGTCAACAAATTAAACATAATAGATCAGTCTTTATCTGAACAGGATAGGATTTCTATTAGAACTGCAACAAATAAAACATAAATTAGCATGCTCCTTAACATTTGCTAGTTCTAGAAAATACATGGAGAGATTGCTCCTAAACATTCTGTGGCCTTTAGAAATTTTCCTTCCAGTTACTACTAACAGTCTTAACATTTATGGCAAAGCATTGAAAATGGAAACAGCCTAAAATTCACCTTTTCCCCTGAGTCTCTGTGTGTCTGAGCTTCTCAAACCAGCAACACCACTGGCCACCCCTTGAAGTTCCAAGGTTTAATTTAGTTTTACTCAGTTTGTTGACAGAGAGGTGACTTTGTTCCATAATTTAATATTCTTTAAATATATGCCTCTAATGAATGAATGACATTTAGGATAATAGAAGCTGATAACTTTGTTTTCAAGTTTGTATTTTTCATTTCAATAAATGTTTTATTTTTACCTTCTGATGTAAAAAAAGGTACTCCAATCAATAAACCACCTGTCTTGGGCTATAAAGATCTCAATCTCTTCAAACTCTTCAGACTGGTTTATCATCAGGGTGGATGTGACAATGTAAGCATTAACGTTGCTCCTTGAAATATATAATTGTCTACTAAAAGATTCAATCCTCTGATGTTGCATTGTTAATTGTACTTCAGATAATTAAAACATTTTCCTAGTGAATATAGAATATTAGTTTATGTAAAGATTATTTCCCTTTGCAAATGTTAATAAACCAAAACTTAATTTTCCAGATTGATAGTGGTGCTGTATGGAAGCAAATTTATATGGACCTTGGCATTCCTATTTTGAATTCAGCTGCTTCCTACAATGTAAAAACTGCTTATAGAAAGTAAGTAGTACAGTTCATTCACCAAAGAACACATGCTTCCAGGAAATAGTTTCCATTTAATTTATTAACCTTTAAACAAGATTGCATCAATCCAGGAACATTATAGTTAGAGAAAGTGTCTATAAAGCTTTAGGTTCATAGATATTTGTGACTAGAAGTTATTTCAGAACATCGAGGCTGCTTTACTCTATATAAGTTATCCTGCTTTCCTTCTGAAAATCATAAATGCACATGGTAGTTATAGTCTGAACTTAGGATACAGGATACAGAGCTATGTCTCTTGTGGTGACAGCTGTGCTAAGCTATCTCAGGCTCAGATTTGTTAGGTCTTTTATAAACAGTGTTTCTGTGTATAAGCCTATCTAAAACACCAAGAAATTAGCAGCTAGGAAAAGCACTTCTTAAAAAATGACTTGAGTTGTACTTTATGAAAATAGTGTGTGTTTAATGACAGTATTCAAGTTAAATGCAAAGCCTGTGAGATTTCTTAAAATGAAACATTATTTGTTTAGGTATCTCTATGGTTTTGAGGAATACTGCCGTTCCGCAAATATTCAATTTAGAACCATTCACCACCATGAACCGAAAGTAAAACAGGAAAAAAAGGACTTGGAAGAATCAATGGAAGAGATTCTAAAAGCAGATCAAGAAATGCCTTTGGTGGAGGTGAAGAGTGAACCTGAGGAAAACATCGATTCAAACAGTGAAAGCGAAAGAGAAGACGTGGAATTAAAATCTCCCAGGGTGAGTACTCATTGTAGATTTCTCTGTCTTATTTTAAGAATTCTTTTCAATTTTTTATTATGGACATTTTCAGCCATTCACAGAAGTACTACAGTACTTAGTTTTTCTAGGACATGGTTGGGTTTTTCCAGCCCAGCCTTGCTACTTTGTTTTCATCTATCTGAAGAACCCTTGCTCCTATGGTTTTCGGTTTATATCTGCTCAAGTCATTCTCACCTGGGATCAGTCTCAAATGCGTCTCTTCAAGTCTTGCTGAAATGCCACCTCACCGAGGCCCATCCTGGGCTCCTTATGTAAAATCATAACTTCTCTTTTTGGTGTTCTTCTAATAGTGCACATATCTATAATTTACTTATTTATTCTGTATTATCTTCCTGGCCCTATTTTGCACTACAATCACACTTGGTTGACAAGTCCTAGGCTCCTAGACTATCCTGGACACAGAGAGCCTTTCTAAATAGTGTTGAATGGATGAAGATCCTCTTTGCAATACCTGTGCTCCCAAACAGACGGTGCCTGTGTCTGTAACTCCATCAACAGAATGTACAGCCCTGGTCATGCGTATCCTGGTTTTATCCAGTCTGCCTTCTCCATATATATGTTCTGTGCAGGAATCCTCATCCATCATTGTATTCTGATCATTGTCCAATGATGACTGCAGGGCAGAATTTATCAGATTTGTCTGGAGGGGTCAGTGAGTGTTCAACCCTGAAGCTAAGTTGCTGTTTAAGAGTACCTGGTTCAAGTCCCAGTTCCTCCTCTTCCAGCTCAGCTTCCTGCTGGGCCACTTCCTGGCCTATAGCAGGTGTTGGCTAAAGTCCTTGGGTCTCTGCCTCCCGCGTGGTAGACATGGATAGAGCTTCTAGCTCCAGGCTCCTGGCTTGGCCCAGCCCTGGCTATTGCAGACATTTGCCGAGTAAAATTGAAGGTGGGAGATCTCTATCCGCCTCTGCCCTTCAAATAAAATGAAAATTTAAAAGAAAGAAATTTTAAAATTTTAAGACAAAGGAATTTACACTTGTCACAGAAGTTCAGTTACTTGATTATGTCTTATTTTTCAGTGAACTAATATTTTTTGAAAGAGGAGATAAAATTGCCTTCTCTTATTTTTCAGAAACCATATTTAAACTTTCTGTTTTCTAGTAAGTAGAATCTTCTAGTGAATTGGTTTTTTTCAATTTTAATTTAATTTTTGAAATTATGATAAAATACACATAACATACAATTTACCCTTGTAACCTTTTTTTTTTTTTGCCAGGCATAGTTACACAGAGAGAAAGTTATAGACAGTGAGAGAGACAGAGAGAAAGGTCTTCCTTCTGTTGGTTCACCCCCAAAGTGGCCACTATGGCCGGCGTGCTGCGCTGATCCGAAGTCAGGAGCCAGGTGCTTCTCCTGGTCTCCCATGCGGGTGCAGGGCCCAAGCACTTGGGCCATCCTCCACTGCCCTCCCAGGCCACAGCAGAGAGCTGAACTAGAAGAGGAGCAACCGGGACAGAATCCGGCACCCCGACCAGGACTAGAACCTGGGGTGCCAGCACCGCAGGCGAAGGATTAGCCTAGTGAGCCGCGGCACCGGCACCCTTGTAACCATTTTTAAGTGCACAGTTCATTGGCTTTAAGTGCATTCACATTGTTATAAAACCATCACCACTCTCCAGATCAAGAATTATTTTACTTTGCGAAACAAATTCTGTTTCTGACTCCTTGGTTGTCCCTTTTTCAGCCTCTACCAACCACCTTTTTCTTTCTGTATGTTTGCATTAATACACTGGGTATCTTTTTTTTTGACAGGCAGAGTGGACAGTGAGAGAGAGAGAGACAGAGAGAAAGGTCTTCCTTTGCCGTTGGTTCACCCTCTAATGGCCACCGCGGTCGGCGCGCTGCGGCCGGCGCACCGCGCTCATCCGATGGCAGGAGCCAGGAGCCAGGTGCTTTTCCTGGTCTCCCCATGGGGTGCAGGGCCCAAGCACCTGGGCCATCCTCCACTGCACTCCTGGGCCACAGCAGAGAGCTGGCCTGGAAGAGGGGCAACCGGGACAGAATCCGGCACCCCGACCGGGACTAGAACCCGGTGTGCCGGTGCCACAAGGCGGAGGATTAGCCTGTTGAGCCACGGCGCGGGCCGTACACTGGGTATCTTACATAAGTGGAATTTTATATATATATATACTATATATATATATATATATATATATACACACACACATACACAATATATATTGTATTTGTGCTTGGTGACTGGCTTAATTAGCTCAATATAATAATATCTTTAAGGTTCATGCATGTTGGAGCATGTGTCAGAATTTCTTTTTAAAGGTGAACAGCATTTCGTTGTATGTTGTGGACAGGGTTTTGTATTTGCTACAGACCTTCCTTGTCCTATGTAAAACCATCTGTAGTGGACGGTGAACTGTAAATGTATGTCCTCAGGATTTTCTCCCAATTTTGTATTATTACAAAAAATGTTGTGATATATATACTTGCAATGTCTTTCACATTATATATATATATATATATATATATATATATATATATTATGCTAAACTTTTAACAAGTGAGATTTCTGAGACAAAGGTATGCAGACCTACGATCTGATAGGTAGTGGCTATTTTCGCTCATTTACATGTAGATCTTTACAGAGCACCTGCTATGTGCTGGGCACCATCTAGATCTGAAGTACATAGTACCAGGCCTCTGCCGTTATGGAGCTTACATTCTAGTGCTAAGTAAGAGAAATAAATGTCATCGTTTTCTCCCTTTGAAGTATGAATTCCATGTAGGAACGAGGGAAAACATTCTTTTGACTTAGCTATGAATTGTATAGTATTCTAAGGACTAAGTTGCTGGCTCATGTTTCATTCCAAGAAGCGAGGCAATGTGCTGGTGTGTCAGGGTCAGCGTGGAAGAGAACTTAGGAGACAGGGAGGTGGCTCCCCTGCTTCATGGCTCGTCAACTGTGCAAGAGGCTAGGTAGGGGCTGCTGGGGTAGAATACTCAGTGCTGGCCCTGTGAGTTCTCCAGGAATCTGCTCACTTTTTAATTTATTTATTTATTTTTTGCCATTGATGTGATTCATCCCTTTTAAAATGTACTCACACACAAATATAATGATAATGTAAATTTTATTTTGATAGAATGAGAAACCACAGAGTTTTTAAAGAAGGTATAATGTAGGGAGTTGATGTGTTACTGTTAACTTTCATCATTGACATTTAGATAATTCATTTAAAAGTAGTTTTATAGTCAAGAAATATTAAATGTTGGATGAATGTAGTGAATGAAACAGAATCATATTATTTCTTATACAGTATATAGCCAAAGATTATAGTAGACCAGAACATCATTAAGTACAGCCATGTATCTCCTAATACAGGCACACATTCTGAGAATTGCATCACAGAGTGTACATAGACAAATCTAGATGGTATAGCCTACTACACTCCTGGGCTTGTGTATGGTATAGCCTGTTGTTCCTAGGCTACAAATCTGAATGGTATGTTCTTGTATTCAATACTGTAGGCAACTGTAACATGAAGGGCAAGAATTTTTATTTCTAAACACAGAAAAGGTACAGTAAAAATACTAAGTGATAGGAATTTTTTCAGTTCCATTACAGTCTCACAAGCCACCATTGTTCTTTGTCCATCATTGACCAAATTGTAAGTGTGGTGTATGACTGTAATATGTATTATTTATTCTTTTGCTTCCAAGAGGAAAGCAAAAATACATGTGACGTAATTGGTTCTTGGGCTCATGGCAGACTAGTGATTGCTGTGAAGTTATAAGGAAAATCCATCTTTTCAAGGGGCTGGCACTGTGCCATAGAAGATTAAGCTGCTGCCTGCCATTCCAGTGTTCCAAATGGGTGCTTGTTCAAGTCCCAGCTTCTCCCTTCCAATCCAGCTCTCTGCTATGGCCTGGGAAAGCAGTGGAAGATGGCCCAAGTGCTATGGCCCCTGCTACCCACGTAGGAGACATGGAAGAAGCTCCTGTCTCCTGGCTTTGGCCTGGCCCAACCCTGGCCTTTGGCACACCGTTTGAAGAGTGAACCAGCAGATAGAAAATAGATTCTCTCTCTCTCTCTCTCTCTTCCCCTCTCTCTCCCTCCCTCCCTCTTTTCTCTTCTTCTTGCTCTGTATCTCTGTGTTTCAAATAAATAAAATATATCTTTTCTGCGTTTTCCCCCATGTGGGGATAGCTATTTTAAAGCTTTTATCTCCTCTACCAGGGCCGAAGGAGAATTGCTCGAGATGTAAATTCTATCAAAAAGGAAATTGAAGAAGAGAAAACAGAAGACAAATTAAAAGACAATGATACAGAAAACAAGGATGTGGATGATGACTATGACACTGCAGAGAAAAGAGAAACCGAGCAGCTACTTGGAAGAAAAACTACACCAAAGCAAAAGGAGAAGAAAATTAAAAAGCAGGAAGATTCCGACAAGGACTCAGATGAAGAGGAAGAGAAAAACCAAGAGAGGTACATTGTCTTGTGTTTGTTCTCCAAGAAGCTCCTGTCTGGGGTGCAGCAGTGCCTTGCTCCTGCCTAGAGATTCAGGTTTGAGGGAATGTTTTCTTCTTGGGACTTCCATTCCTCTTGTCTAATGAAGGTGAGACACATTGTGAAGATGATGTGTGTCGCCTTTCGGAATTGGAGACTATACTGGTCGCACCATTTTAATAGCACTTGTGCCCCAAACAGTGGCCTCACAGAAGGCTGCGCCACCCAGTCAAAAGAAAGGTCCTGCATTGGCAGCAGGGAAGGGAGCTGGAGGAAAATGGAGGAAGTGGACGAGAGGAAGCAGCGACAGCAAAAAGTCCATTTTACAAAAGGTACAATGTGGGAAAGCTGGCAGACACATGGGCGCACAGTGCTAGTAGGTGTTTCTGTGTGTTAGCTGTAAGACTTCATTTCCCCCAAGTTCATGTATTAGCGTAAGTGGCATGCACCCCTGATTCTAGCTTAGAAAATATATTCTCGCCCCACATCACACCGATAAAGTTCAGCTTTTTAATGTCCATTCTGTTTGTTGTTGAGTAAAAATTGCATTTTTATCTAGGCCCTAGACATGTAGGGACTGAACTAACTTAAAAATAGCTGAGGATTGAGTAGTCCAGGTAACGTCTGACCATGCTATTTAGTTGTCCATTGCTTTAAGTGTTGTGAAATGGATTTATTAATTCAATGTGTTTATTTTTAAAGATTCATTTATTAATTTTAAAGAGTTAGAGAAGAGGGAGAGACAAAGGGAGAGGGAGAGAGAGAGATCTCACATCCACTGGTTCCCATCCCAGATGGCTGAAGCCAGGAGCTTCATCTGAGTCTCCCACAAGGACCATCTTCCTCTGCTTTCCCAGGCACATTAGCAAGGAGCTGGATCAGAGTGGAGGCCGGCGCTGCAGACAGCGGCTTAACCTGCTACACCACAGCACCAGTCCCTGGATTTACTAATTTTAGATATTTCTTAAATGCATTGTAAATAAATGATAGCACTTGCAATAGAAGCTGTCTTCCAGAGTTTTTAAATTGTTATGTGATGCTACATTTTCCAGAAATCTGAATTGTTAAGGCAGTTTGGGAAAAGTAGCCTGCCACATCCAGCTAGTGGCTGACACCTTTATGAAAATTAACCTTTATTAGGATCAATATTTGTAAAAATAGGAATGTTTGAAAATAATATGACTCAATACAAATACATACAGGAACCATCACAATTACATCTGAACTTGGTTAGAGAATAAAAGAAAGTTCTATACTAGAATATAATTGGGATTAGAAGTAGGATGAATGTAATGATATGAATTGTAGTATTTTAAATATTTAGGCAAAAAAAAAGCAAAGATTAACTGCTTAAAAAGTAGGGCCTAATTATAGTTTGACATTTTGTGAAAAACAAGCACCAAAACATATATATTATAAAGTATATATAATCCGTAATACATCTGTATATATACATAACGTGGTTTAAAGAGACTTAAAATTGAGTATGCAGACACCCAAAAGTCTGTATTCTCTTTCGATAGCACGAGTCATGGCCTGGGGGCACTTATCTGAAGATTCCCATTTTAAGTCATTTTTCTCAGTGATTTGAGATTATCTTGGGCTGTTATTGGAAGATGTCCAAGAGAGAAAACATTCCCACTGCAAACTGGTGGTCAGCACTTCATGTGTAGTCCCTGGGGCCACTCAAATGATGCCCTTATAATTATTATGGCCACAGTGCTTCCTCTTTAGCCTTTAAAGCTCTCATGACACTAGAATTATCTTTGATGCAGTTCTGTTCTGAATCCTTGCAGGCTCAGTACAGAATGCCTTACCATGAAGATATTAACAACATCATTGGCGTTCCCTGTGTGAATCTTCCTTATTCATGGGTATCAGAACAAAGACAAGCTGATGCAAGATGAGCAAACAGGAGCAGTCGACACACCATTTGCAAAGCTTTATTCTCGCTCTGCTATCCTATAGTTTTGGCATGTGAAACAAACAGCTAATTGTGTCTTTGTTAGGGTAGGGAACCCTTTGAATACAGCTAGCGTAAGGGAAATGATAGCCATTTTGCCCACTCAAAAAGCTGGTCCTGCTAAGATTTGTTCTGAGTCGAGTGGCAACGAACAGTAAAAAGATTAGACTCAGAGTAACTGAGTTGCAGAAAGTTACAAAATCTCTTCAGATCATTTTCATTTTCAAGGATGTGTGAATCCTGAAGACTTTTTCAGAGTATATTGTTCTTATTTTTGTTTTACCAAAAGTGACTTATTTGATTCCACATAGTTACTAATTGTGATCATTGATCAACTTTAAAAAGTGCAGGTTGACTTCTCTGCAGTGCACCATATTATAGCAAGTCCCATAAAATTCTTCTCCTTCTCCTCCTCCTTCTCCTCCTCCACTGACATGTTATCAAGGAAACACTTAGGCTGTGACTGTTCTACACCTTGGATTTATTTATTTTTTTTTTTTAGCAAATATAATTTTGTTCTCCATTAAG
The DNA here is from genome assembly GCA_949820135.1 of Sylvilagus floridanus. Taxonomy (NCBI): domain Eukaryota; kingdom Metazoa; phylum Chordata; class Mammalia; order Lagomorpha; family Leporidae; genus Sylvilagus; species Sylvilagus floridanus. The sequence continues at coordinate 17,536,832 of OX463239.1, read as the reverse complement.
TTCCTTGTGGCGTTGTTATCAATATTATAACTTACTGCAGGGAAGACACTGAAAGCAAGTGTGACTCTGAAGGGGAAGAAGGTGAGGAAGACATGGAGCCCTGTCTAACGGGAACCAAAGTGAAAGTGAAATACGGACGAGGCAAGACTCAGAAAATCTATGAAGCCAGTATTAAAAGCACTGAAATCGATGATGGGGAAGTTTTATACTTGGTACATTACTATGGATGGAATGTCAGGTAAGCAAAGAATTATTTTCTTATTATCAAATTTTTTTCAGTGGTTCAAAAAGGTCACTATAATGTCTTACAGGACTAAAATAAATGTGTGTGTATCCTAGATGTGTGCTCGGTTGTGATTCAGCTCCCTTACCTCTATATTAGGGAAAATGAGGTACTATTTTATAGTGACACTGTACAATAGCAGTAATACCTGTTTTAATGTGCCGGAGTGCTTCGTGCTATCCTGGCATTGATCGAGTGCTCAATGCATGGTAACGGTTTTCGTCTGTGAGGGAACATTTGGCTTCTTTCATCTCATCTTTAAAGGGTATGGATTTAATGGCTAGCACATACAGCTTTGAAATTTCTTTTCTGTTTACCATGGACTATTGAATTCAGGAGGAAAAAGACTGTGTTTGCCAACTCTTAGTCACTATATGAGAGTACTTTAAAATGTTCATAAAAGTGGAATTGAGGGGCTGGCGCTGTTGGCATAGTGGGTAAAGCCACCATCTACGGTACTGGCATCCCATATAGGCACTGATTCAAGTCCTGGCTGCTCTACTTCCAATCCAGCATTCTGCTAACGTGCCTGGGAAAGCAGTGGAAGGTGGACCAAGTGCTTGGGTTCCTGCATCCACATGGGAGACCCAGAAAAAGTTCCAAGCTCTTGGCTTTGTATCGGCCCAGCTCCAGCCATTGCAGCCATTTGGGGAGTAAGCCAGCAGATGGAAAACCTCTGTCTCCCCCCACTCTGCCTCTACCTCTCTGTAAATCTGCCTTTCAAATAAATAAATACATCCTTTTTAAAACATGGAATAGAAAGATAAGTTTGTTTTGGTACACAAAGTTTTGAAATCCATGCATATAAGGGATCTTCAAAACGTTCATGAAATGCATCTTATGAAAAAAACTACAGTCTGGCGCCGCGGCTCACTAGGCTAATCCTCCGCCTTGCGGCGCTGGCACACCAGGTTCTAGGCCCGGTCGGAGCGCCGGATTCTGTCCTGGTTGCCCCTCTTCCAGGCCAGCTCTCTGCTGTGGCCCGGGAGTGCAGTGGAGGATGGCCCAAGTGCTTGGGCCCTGCACCCCATGGGAGACCAGGAGAAGCACCTGGCTCCTGCCATCGGATCAGTGCAGTGCGCCGGCTGCAGCGCGCTGGCCGCGGCGGCCGTTGGAAGGTGAACCAACAGCAAAGGAAGACCTTTCTCTCTGTCTCTCTCTCTCACTGTCCACTCTGCCTGTCAAAAAGAAAAAAAAAAGAAAGAAAAATACTACATAGACTTCAAAAATGGTTTTATAGTGAGTGAAAAAATATGTTTTCAGTTTTATTTTATGGGTCTGGCACTGTGGCGTAGTGCGTAAAGCCACCACCTGCAGTACCAGCATCCCATATGAGTGCCAGTTCGAGTCCCAGCTACTCCACTTCCGATCCAGCTCTCTGCTATGGCCTGGGAAATCAGTAGAAGATGGCCCAAGTCCTTGTGCCCCTGCACTCATGTGGGAGACCCACAAGAAGCTCCTGGCTCCTGGGTTCAAATTGGTCCAACTCCCACCATTGTGGCCATCTGGGAAGTGAACCAGCGGATGGAAGATACCCCCCACCTCTATGTCTCTTTAACTAATAAATTTGTTTGATAGGCATAGTTAAAGGAAGAGATAGAGATCTTCCATCCACTGGCTCGCTCCCCAAAAGGCCACAGTGTCCAGGGCTGGACCAAACTGAAGCCAGAAGCCAGGAGCCCGGAGCGTCTTCTGGGTCTTCCACATGGGTACAGCAGCCTAAGCACTTAGGCCATCTTCTGCTGCTTTCCCAGGTGCATTAGCAGGGAGCTGGATGGGAAGTGGAGCAGCTGGGACTTAACACATTTCCTATATGGGATCCTGCATTGCAAGAAGCCCCTTTACCCACTGTGCCACAGTGCTGGCCCTAAAGTTAATTTTCAATTCTATTTTTCCACCAGCTTTTTCAGGTACCCTCATTTTTGATTTTTGTATTTGTAGTACCTTAAAGCCTTCCTTTCCCCTCAGATCTTTTGAGTTTACAACCACCCACTCTTAGGTACCATCTGCCTGTGTTTCTATTCTGCTCTCTAGAATTTCCCCTTCCTCTCATGCTTCTTGCTGCTCTTTCTTAAAAAATTGCTGTTGTTGCTGTTTTTATATTTATTCGAAAGTCTGAGAGACAGGTAGAGTGAGCCATCCGTTAGTTTACTCCCTAGAGTACCACAACAGCCAGAGTAGGGCTGGGCCAGGCCAGAATTGGGAACCTGGAACTCAGCTGAGTCTCCTGCACGGGTGACAGGGACTCAGATCCCTCAGCCATCACACTTCTTCCTGGGGTGTGCATTAGGAAGCTGGAAGTAGGAATGGAGCTGAGACTCAAACCCAGGTACCCTGATATGGGAAACAGGTGTCCCGAGTGGTGTCTTAACTCCCGTGTCAAATGCCTACGCCCTTGCTCATCGTGTTAGTGTTTACTTTGTGACTTTTCTCAGTAGTCATTTACTATATGCTCAGATCCCTAACTGGTTATCTTGTTAGGACCGTGGTCTTTGTTAGCCTTCTAAATTCCTAAAACTGGTGCAATTACAACCTCTTCATTGAGATAGAACCACTGCAGTTCTTTATAAATTTAGTCGGATTTCTAACACAAGAGCGAGTGCAAGGGTGATGGGGCGGGGTGGGGAGGCCTGGCCTCTAATTAGGAAATCTGGGACTACCCTTGATTGACAGGCTTAGTGCCAGAAGTACCTATGTGTGGCACCACTTTGTCGGGTATACTCTAGACCACACCTTTGCTTCTGGCTTCTCTCTGATGGTGCCTATGGAATTCTGGGGATTGGGAGTTAACTTCTTTCTTCCTTGGCCCTGGGTAAAGTATATAATTCTAATGCACGTACTAGGCTGTGCTTAATTTTGCTTTGTGTCTGTGTTTCATACCAGTCTGTGAGTCGCATGAGAGAAGGGGCCTTTCTTTCTTTATTATCCTCTGCATACTTCCTGATGCACTAGTGGACACTCAGCAAATATCCAAATGAATGAATATTTAATTTTTTTTTCATGATACTATTTTGGTTGAAGGTGATTTTTATATTTTTCTTAAAGATTGATTGATTGATTTGAGAGGCAGAGTTACAGAAAGAGAGTGAGCGACAGTGAGGTCTTCCATCTGCTAATTTCCTCTCCAGATGGGTGCAACAGCCGGAATTGGGCTGTTCTGAAGCCAGGAGCCAGGAGCTTCTTCTGGGTCTCCCACATGGGTGCAGGGGCCCCCGCGCTTGGGCCATCTTCCACTGTTTTCCCAGGCTGTTAGCAGGTAGCTTGATTGGAAGTGGTGGCTCTTGAACTGGCTCCCATATGGGATGCTGGCACCACATAGTAGGCTTAACCTACTATGCCACTTTGCCACCCACCCCATGAATGAATATTTCTAAATAAAGTAATAAAGTACAGATACTTAAAAGCATGGTACAATATCTTTAGCCAGTTTTGTTTGACAAGCTTTAGATCTTGAGTTAATCGAGCAGCAGATAGCTTTCAGACTCTAATATAGGTAATCCTGATACTGTTTCAACTGAAACTTCTGCCTGTTGGAGCCTTATCCCTACTTTGCATATCTCCACGATAACTGGTCTCCATAGCAAGATTATGACTTCCGTATGGTTTCCATTAACATGGTATATTCTGAAATAAGGACTATGGTTTTCTCACTTACATGTTCAGGTTTGAGATTTTGATTGGAGTCTACAGATTCCTGTTTATTTACATAATGTAAGAACTGTTATTCAGTTCTAGAAAGGTTAGTTTCTTACTTCTGATTAGTAACTTGGACTGACTATTGAAATCCAAAAGTGATGTCAGTCAATCGTTTAAATAAGGGTAAAAGGGAAATGAAGGGTTTACTTTTTCTTTTTTAAAGATTTATTTATTTATTTGAAAGTCAGAGTTACACAGAGAGAAGGAGAGGCAGTGAGAGAGAGATATATTCCATCCACTGGTTCACTCTCCAATTGGCCACAATGGCCAGAGCTGAGCCGATCCGAATCCAGGAGCCAGGAGCTTCTTCCGGGTCTCCCACGCGGGTGTAGGGGCCCAAGGACTTGGACCATGTACTGCTTTTCCAGGATCGAAAGTGGACCAGCCGGGATATGAACTAGTGCCCATATGGGATGCCGGCGCCGCAGGGGCAGTTTTACCCGCTACACCACAGTGCCAGCCCCAGATATGAAGGATTTTCAACTTGAGCTACATAGAATAAACTTAGGTAAAAGAAAGGAAATATAAATATCTAAAAAATTACAGTCTTAAAGGTGACATAGTGCAAAATAAAATTTTATTAGAAATACTAGGAGCTAGAGAGAGTTCTGGGGAGGAGAAGAAAATTGAAAAGAACTTGATGAGGTAATCATATTATACTCCACCTGATTTATTTTTGTAGTATTCACTCAATAGAATGAAATGTAGTCCAGAATATACTTACAAGCCGAGATCTGTGGGAGTTGCAGAAAGCAAAGCAGATCAAACAACCTTAGATCTATGTAGAGTTTGTTTACCCAGACCTCCCTCTAAACCTGCTAACTCTAAAAAATTCTCTTGCCTTTCCCCGTTGGTGGTAGGTGTACACTCAGATGCTGGCCCGTGTGATCAGAAAACCAGCACCCATGCCCTTCACTTTTCTGCCTCCAGTGGGAGCAGGTTCTTTGGTCTGTCTCTCTGTTGTTTGTGTTTGGTGAATGCATTGCAAATAGAGCATCATTTTGACATTTTTATATATTTCCTTTAAGGTATGATGAATGGGTGAAGGCTGACAGGATAATCTGGCCTTTGGATAAAGGTGGACCAAAGAAAAAACAGAAGAAGAAAGCTAAAGTATGTTTATAGACTCATATCCTTTATGATAGGTACAAGAAACAGTCGAATTGTATCGTGTGTATTTTTTTAAAGACATTTGTTAGAACAGTTTTAATTCAGTCACAGCAGAATTAAAGGGAAAGTATGGAGATCTCCCATTTACAGTGCCCCACACCTGCACAGACCACCCTCCCCCCCAGCCCAGAGTGGGGCTTTTTTAAAATTTTCTTACAATTGATGAACCTACACTGATGTATCACCACCGAGTCCACAGTTTACGTTAGAGTTCACTCTTGGTGTTGTATAGTCCAAGGGTTTGGACACACGTCTAGGATCATGTATACACCAATATTGTATCTCACAAAGTAGTTTCATTGCCCTAAAAATCCTCTGAGCTCTGCCTGTTCTCCTCTCTGCCACCCTCACCCAACCCTTGGCATAGCATTGCTTTATTTTTTTTAAATTGTCTCCCTAGTTTTCCCTTTTCCAGAGTATCACATCGTTGGACTCATACAATATATAACATTTTGGGATTGGCTTCTTTCAGTTAGTAATCTGCATTTAAGGCATTTTGGTTTTCTTTAAGTCTTGTTTTCTCACTGAAATAATCATCTTGGGTCTCTTGAGATAATTGTGATTTTTCTCTATTGTAGTCCAGGAACTAAAAATGTAAAAATCTAAAACATTATCCCCATTGTTTGCAGAAAGGTAAAAACCAAACCCCCAGAGCATGGGACTCAAAGTCAGACGCCTCTTTGGGCTTGATGGGAAGGAGGAAAAAAGGATGGGTGGTGACAGACAGGAGGACATAGCTGTCTTCTGGAGTCTGCTGTGGGAATGCAGACCCAGGTTTCCCAGATTTTAGAACTTACTTAAGACTGTTCTCTGTATATGTATGTATATGTATGTGTTTATATATTTACATATGAATATTAAATTTATTTATTATATATTTAATGTGAAGTCTGATTTGCAAATACTGGAAGCTGATTTTTCAGATGCGTATCTGCTGGCCAGTTGCACCCTCACCCTGGCTTCCCAGCCTTTGCAGTGGAGCTTTGCCCTGTGTTTTGTCTGAGGCTGACCTCTTTCCTTCCCGCAGGGGACAGTGAGGAGCAAGTGGGAATGCCGAGTAGCGGCCTGGTTTCCCGATCCACTGACTTTGACCTCCCCAAAGTAACCGCAGTGTTACAAATCATAGAACAGCCGATTCCTGCGAATACAGAACAGGTTACAGAGCTTGTTGGTTCTCCCTTAAGAACAGGTTGGGAGTGGACATGTAAATAGCTAACCTTCTTTGAGTCGTCGTTTTCCTTGGATAAGTGAATGCTTCTCCAAAGACGCTGACCGTTCTCATGCATTTCGGTATTCTTTACCCAGAATAAAGAAGAAAGTGAGAGAGACGAGGAGAGGCAGAAATCCAAACGGGGACGGCCGCCATTAAAATCCGCTCTGTCGTCAAGCATGCCGTATGGCTTATCTAAGACAGTGAACAGTGAAGGAAAATCAGGTACCAGAAATGCTCGCAGCAGTGTGCCAAGCAGATTCCCTCTGGCAAATACACGGGAAGGAGGATCCCCGATCTTAGAAAAATCCATGATAGAATTGCAGCCATGCGTCGCCTCCTAACAGGGATGCGCTCTGAGCAGCACAGTAGGCCAGTCTGTTCTGGTGCAAGCAGTAGTGTGCACGAGCACAACTGAGACAGCTAGAGGGTCACTAGGGGCCTAACCTGAGGGACCACGTCGTGTGTGTGTTCTGTCATTGACTGAGATGCTGTCGTGCGGTGCGTGACTGTAGTACAACTACCGGTAATTCAGGGACTCATAGTCGTCCAGGTTTCTGATCTCTTGTTATTGAAACTGCCAAATTTGAAGAGAATGCTCAGTTGGCTATATATTTTTATTTGTGATTTAGTGACACTGTCATTTAGGATTTTTTAAAATTTATTTATTTATTTATGTATTTGACAGGCAGAGTAGACAGTGAGAGAGAGAGAGAGAAAGGCCTTCCTTTTCGTTGGTTCATCCCCCAATGGCCGCTGTGGCCTGTGCACCGTGCCGACCCGAAGCCAGGAGCCAGGTGCTTCCTCCTGGTCTCCCATGCGGGTGCAGGGCCCAAGCACTTGGACCATCCTCCATTGCACTCCCGGGCCACAGCAGAGAGCTGGCCTGGAAGAAGAGCAACCGGGACAGAATCCAACGCCCTGACTGGAACTAGAACCCAGTGTGCCTGCGCCACAGGTGGAGGATTAGCCTATTGAGCCGTAGCGCCGGCCAGGATTTTTTTTTTAAGCTTTATTTATTTATTTGAAAGTCAGAGTTATGCAGAGGAGAGGCAGAGAGAGAGAGAGAGGGGGGTCTTCCACCCAGTGGTTCACTCCCCAATTGGCCGCAACAGCTGGAGCTGTGCTGATCCGAAGCCAGGAGCCAGGAGTTTCCTCAAGGTCTCCCATGTGGATGCAGGGGTCTAAGCACTTGGGGCATCTTCTACTGCTTTCCCAGGCAACAGCAGAGAGCTGGATAGAAGTAGAGCAACCAGGTCTCAAACCGGCGCCCATATAGGATGTGGGCATTTCAGGACAGGGTGTTAACCCACAGTGCTGGCCCCAAGGAATATCTTTTTTTATAAATATCTTTAAAATATTCTATTTTAATTAAGGAGCAATTGACAATCCATGCATTCTGCTGTGTGCTACACTTTGCTTCAAAGCATACACTTTGGTCTCCTGTAAATCTTTGGTCTCCTGTAAATTCAGTGCTTTTCACCCAAGATCTTTTTTTTTTTTTTTTTTTGGACAGGCAGAATTAGACAGTGAGAGAAAGAGACAGAGAAAGGTCTTCCTTTTCCGTTGGTTCACCCCCCAAATGGCTGCTACGGCTGGTGTGCTGCACCGATCCAAAACCAGGAGCCAGGTGCTTCCTCCTGATCTCCCATGCGGGTGCAGAGTCCAAGCACTTGGGTCATCCTCCACTGCCCTCCCGGGCCACAGCAGAGAGCTGGACTGGAAGAGGAGCAACCGGCACAGAATCCGGCGCTCCAACCAGAACTAGAACCTGGGGTGCCAGCACCGCAGGCAGAGGTTTAGCCTAGTGAGCAGCAGCAACGGCCCACCCAAGATCTTTCAATACAGCTGAGATGTTGCTGTTTAAAGGGAGCACAGACTGTTGTATTGTGGCGAGCATGGGTGAACATTTTGTGTTCTGCTGTTCCTTGGTCCGCTTCCCCTCCCTTGAAGAAGAGAGCCATCCTGAACCACAGACCTGCCGTTAGCCCACGTGGTGCTCGTGTGCAGATTGGTGATGAGGCATCCTTCCTTCACTGCCATCTACTGGAAAGTTGTCAGGGTACACAAATGCTTCATGTCCCAGGCATGCCTGTGTCCAGTGTATAACCTACAGAGCTGTCCGTCCCAGCCTTGCTAAACCACCACAGACAACGTGTTCCAAAACATGAGAAATATGAACTCCACATTTTACTCATGTTAAAATTACAAAACTTTTTCTAACTTGTTACTTAAAAAAAAATCATTCAGTGTTGGCCTTTTTGAACTTCTTTAGTATATGAGTACCATATGGGCAGAATTTTATATTTCGGTCTTAGAATTCTGTTTTTTAAATATTCCCTGATTTAAATGGGATCACTTCTTTTTCAAGGAAATGATTTGCCTGTACTTCCTTCTCTATTCATGAAAAGGATGTTTAAAGTTTTGGAAATTCACATTGCTCATTTTAACATCTATTCTTCCCAGAATTCTTTTAAGTGGAATGTCATGTTCCTTTCTTAGTACACAAAATAACCACGACGTGTATTAACCAGCGTCTACATTCTTAAGTCAAAACAGTTCACATGTTAATGGATTATCTTGGTACCAGTGCTTTGATTTTCTTTAAATGTAGTCTAATTGTGATTCTAGCAGATATTACAAAATAGCTCTTGCAGACGTAGGCTGTAATAATGTGTTTTCACCTAGAGTTTATTTGAAATCCCCTTCCCAATTTTTAACACAAATATTATGATTTATATCTGTAGGACAGTATTCAGAGGTATATGATTCAGGGTTTTGTTTTTATATTGGGTAGGATTTTTATTATGAAATTACATTGGTAATTAAGATGAAAACCTGCATAATAATGTTCCTTTTCCAGACTCTGGTTCTTCAGATAGTGAAGCAGAGGACCCAGTAGAAAAGAATTTGATAAATGAAGAACTTTCTCCTGATAGTAAAGAAGAGCTGGACAAAAATGAACACTTAAGTGATGATAAACTAGAGGAAGAAAACCCAAAGAATGCTGCACATAGCTTAAAAGAAAACGATAGGACTCAGATGCAGCCAATGGAAACCTTGAAGTTAGAAGTTGGAGAGAGTGAACAAATAGTACCGCTTTTTGGAAACAAAGTAGACCAAGTAGAAGAAATTAAGAAAGAAGCAGAAAAATCCCCCAAAGGAAAGGGACGACGAAGCAAGACAAAAGACCTGTCTTTAGAAATGATCAAGATTTCATCATTGAGCCAGGATGAAGCCGGGAGTGAGCCCCATCCAGAAGCCCACAATCTTGAATTTTCCTCACTGGACAGTAAAAACTTCTCTTCTGCCGCCGAGGATGACACTGACCCGTGTGGAAAGGAAAAAAAGTTGAAACGGAAAATACTAGGACAGTCATCACCAGAGAAAAAAAACAGAGTCGAGAATGGGATGGAAGTGGCAAACAGCGTAGCTCAAGAAAGGACCAGTGATTGTATTGGATCTGAAGGAATGAAAACCTTAAAATTTGAGCAGCACTTTGAAACCGAAAATGAAGGAATGCCGTCATTGACGGCAGAATCGAACCCGTGCGTGCAGGAACTGGGCAGTGAGAAATCGCAGCGTGCGGCCGAGGAAAGCCTGCCGGCTCCGCTGAAGGAGGAGGAGGAGGCGATGCCTCTGATCGGGCCCGAGACCTTGGTGTGCCATGAAGTCGATCTGGATGATCTGGATGAGAAGGATAAGCCCAGTGTCGAGGACACAGTCGTCGAGAGCTCTGAGTCTCTCTCCCTGGTCTCTGGTCCACCGGGCCTGCCTCCTGCCACACAGCCCAACTTCTCGGTGGCCTCACCGCTGACGCTCAGCCAAGACGAGTCCCGCAGTGTGAAAAGTGAGAGCGACATGACGATCGAGGTGGACAGCATCGCGGAAGAATCTCAAGAAGGTCTCTGTGACAGGGAGTCAGCAAATGGGTTTGAAGCCAGCGGTGCCTCTGGTCCCTGTGGTATAATCGTTCAAGAGAGAGAGAGCAGAGAGAAAGGTAAGGTTTGCTCAGAAAAAAAATGTACCCTCATATAGGAAGCAAAACTTATTGTTAAGGGTTTCAGGTACTGTTGTTCGTTCTTTTGTCTTTGTATATATATATAGAAATAATGTAGGCAAATGAATAATGAATAAATTATACTTGCTCTTGTTTTGTTTTTAAATTCTCTCTTTCCTCGTATTTCAGGCCAGAAGAGACCAAGTGATGGAAACAGTGGGTTACTGGCAAAAAAGCAGAAGCGCACCCCAAAGCGAACAAATGCTGTAGCCAAAAATGAAAAGAATGGAGCAGGTGAGTGCTTTCCACACTAGCTTTTATTCAGGGTTAGTATTTTCAGCAGTGTGTTGGCTTGATCATTTGTGTCAGTTTAAAAGTGTGTTCCTTTTATTATATTCTGAAAAAGCCATATTCCCCTTAACTTTTAATCTGAAAGTGCATGTCGGTTTTACTTAAAACTGGGATGGTTGTGATGTTTTTATGCTTTGTGTTTCTTATGAAAGCGATGTAAGTATCCGAAGCAGTTTACAGGAACGGATCTGGGACGCTTGAAAAGCGAGTGGTCTCTTTCTGTTGAGAACTAGATCAAAGGTTGCATTTCTGAAGGTGCTATTTCCTGGAATCATGAAGAGCTGATTTATGGATAGGACAGTAATTTTAAAACACGGAGCGGGTGGCATTAGCCTAGCAGATACGATGCTTGTGACCCACGTAAAAGTACCTGGGGTCAATACCTGGTTCTGGCTCCTGACTCCAACTTCCTGCCAGTGCAGATCCTGGGAGTTCAGCTGTGATGGTTCAAGTAATTGGGTTCCTGCTACCCATGTCCGGCCATTTCAGGATTTGGGGAGTGAACCAAAGATGGGAGCCTGTTTGCTTCTCTCTCTTTTTTTCTTTTCTTTTTTTTTTTTTTTTTTAAGATGTATTTATTTATTTGAAAGAGTTACAGAAATAGGGGGAGAGACAGAGAAAGAGAGATACCTTCTATCCACTGGTTTAATTCCCCAGATGGTCACAATGGCCAGACTGTGCCAGGCCTAAGTCAGGAGTCAGGAGCTGCTTCTGCTCTCCCACCTGGGTGGCATGAGCCCAAATGCTTGTGCCACCTTCTGCCACTTTTGCCGGCCATTAGCATGGAGCTGGATCGGAAGTGGAGCAGCTGGGACTTGAACCAGCATCCCTATGGGAAAGTTTTGGGAAAAAAAAAAAAAAGCCAGCAAGCGCTGGCTTTTCCCACTTGCCACAATGCCAGCCCACTTGTGTGCTTCTCAAAAACAACAAAAACCATTTTAAAAGAACCTGGAGAAATAAGGGCAGTTCTTACTGAAACAAGAAATTTATGAATAGAATAGATTACATGGAAGGCCACCTTTTATGATAAAGAATAAATAGTAGAATATAGTCAAAAAGAAATATGATTGATTTGTTTTAAAAGATTTATTTATTTGAAAGTCAGTTACACAGAGAGAGGAGAGGCAGATAGAGAGAGAGGTCTTCCATCTGGTGGTTCACTCCCCAATTGGCTACAATGGCTAGAGCTGAGCCAATCAGGAGCCAGGAGCTTTTTCCAGGTCTCCCACGTGGGTGCAGGGGCCCAAGGACTTGAGTCATCTTCCACAGCTTTCCCAGGCCATAGCAGAGAGCTGGATTGGAAGTGATTTGAACCGGCGCCTGTACGGGATGCCGGCACTGCAGGCGGTGGCTTTACCTGCTATGCCACAGCATCAGCCCCGATATGATTGATCTTGACAAATTAAAGGTTTTCCTTCCAAACATGCCTTCACAGAAGTCTGAAAGGGAAATTCTTGGTTACATTAGACACATATTCCAAGGAAAGGAGTATATAATTCATATAAAATAAAAGGCATTTCAAAGGAAAATCTTTGAGACACAGTTCAGGTTCTCAGCCCCAGGAGGCTAGCAGCTGCATAGTGCAGGACTAGAGACATAGTAATAGGAGATGAAACTAGAAAAGTAGCTGGAATCACAAAGGGATGTGAGTAACTATTGTGCATAAGCCTCGTAGACATCACCTGAGTCAGGGGGCGAAAGTGAACCCTGCCGGTTATGGGACAAACAGAAATTATGTACAATGGGACAGGATGTAACAACAGCTGCTGTTCCTATCAAGGATGCATGACACAGATTGAGTCAGGAGTCAACCAAGAATTTCAAGCCATAGGATGGTGGAGGATGGCCCAAGTGCTTGGGCCCTGCACCCCATGGGAGACCAGGAAGAAGCACCTGGCTCCTGCCTTCGGATCAGCGCAGTGTGCCAGCCGCAGCATGCTGACCGCGGCAGCCATTGGAGGGTGAACCAACAGCAAAGGAAGACCTTTCTCTCTGTCTCTCTCACTGTCCACTCTGCCTGTCCAAAAAAAAAAAAAAAAAAAACTAGCGTATACTTTTCAAAACTGTCAAGGTATGATCATCAAGTAAACAGGAAATGTTCTATATTGATGGAGACTTAAGACACGTGACATCTAAATATAGAACATAATTCTCACGTGGATCCCATTTCTATATAGGGCATTGTTGGTTCAAATGGAGAAATTTGTACTAGATCTGAACAGTAAGATGGTAATATATATCTGTGTTAATTTCCTGATATTCATGATTGTATTTGGTTCAGTAGTGGTAGTTTTAAGAACGTAATACACAAATTCATTGTTCCTTTTCCCTTCAAGAGACAAAGCCTAATTTCGTTCCCCTAGAGTTTGGGCTGAACTTCGCGATTCACTTGTAACAGGTAAAGTGGAAGTGATGGTTGACATCTTTGGAGAATAGGTCATAAAAGGCACTGCAAGTTCCATCTTGCCCTCCATTGGATCACTTGCTCTGGGCAAGTTGTCTGCCATATTGTGGGGACATTTAAGCTCTCAGTTGAGTGGCCCTTGGGGTAAGAAACAGAACAGCCAGCAAGGAACCGAGGCGTCCGCCGATAGCCATGTGAGTGAGCCACCTGGACACTGATCCTCCAGCCTCTGTCAAGTCGTCAGAGACACAGGCCCAGCTAAAAGTTCTGAGTGCAACCTCACAGGATTCCTGAGCCAAACCATACAGTCAAGCTGCTCCCAGATTCCGACCCTCAGAAACCATGTGAGAGATTAAACATGTGTAGTTTTAAAGTGTAAGTTTGGGCTAATTTGTAATGCAGCAGCATATAAATAACACATGGAGAATGTTGCTTGTAAGAAGTTCACATGAAAGCAACCAAGTGTATTGACACAAAAGGAGAAAAAAATGTGGGTGTTGTGCATAGAACTTTTTTGAAAGTTTGAAGATTGTTTCAAGAAAAAGTTTAAAAAATTGAAACAGAGAGAGAAGGAAATGGTCGGTTTTATTTTTTGGAAGCAATCTTTTGCTTAACTAAGGCAGTGAAGGAATGAACTACATTAGGGGGAGTAAACTGACTGGAATCAGCTGTGATCAGCTGTGCATGAGGAGTTAGCTGAATGAAATATGGACTAGTGAAGGAGCAGCAGCTTGTGGGAAGAGTACCTTGGGAAACGTTGAGGTCGTGGTACTGGGAATCAGGAAAACACGGTTGTTTTAGATCTCAGAAGAAAGTCTGTTTTTACAAAATAGTTTTCAAAGGATTGCAAGAGGATGAGATTGCTATGGGAAGTTGTAAAAGGAGAAGAAAAGGGACCAAAAAATAGAATTATGTGGGGAAATTGCTTATATATTGTTTGAGTAAGAAAAAAGGTTTCAAATGATACAGAATACTCAAGTGGGTTTTGTTGTTTTCTAATCATTGTGTTTGACCGGTGGTAAGTGTTTAAGACCCTAACAAGAGCACAGGGGTGTGGCTGGAAGGTGTAGCAGTCAAGGGAACAAAGACCTCTCTTTCCAGAAGTTTGACCCTAAGAGAAGAGGTGCCAGATAAAGGAAGGCGTTTTCTGTTCTGGGCATGTTGGTAGATGTGGTAGGAAGGATTTGAAAAAGAAAGAAGATAGACAGGGGCTAGTGCTGTGGTGCAGATTAAACTGCACCTGCGACAGTGGCATCCCCTGTGAGTACTGGTTGAGTCCCAGCTGCTCTACATCCAATCAGTTCCCTGCTACTGCACCAGGGAAGGCAGCAGAAGGTGGCCCGAATGCTTGGACCCCTGCCGCTGCATGAGAGGAAGTGCTTGGCTTTGGCCTGGCCTTTGTGGCCATTTAGGGAGTGAACCAGCAGATGGAGGACTCTCTCTGCCTCTCCCTATTCCTTACTCCTCTCCCTTTTGCTCTGTAACTTTGCTTTGTAAATAAATCATTCTTACAAGAGAGGAAATTGACACAGGATACTCCTCAGGAGCTGATTTTAAGAACATGGCTAGGGGCCTGCGCGGTGGTGCAGCGGGTTGACGCCCTGGCTGGAAGCGGCGACATCCCAGATGGCTGCTGGTTCAAGACCTGACTGCTCCTCTTCCGATCCAGCTCTCTGCTATGGCCCGGGATAGCAGTAGAAGATGGCCCCCAAGACCTTGGGCCCCCGCACCCGCATGGGAGACCCAGAAGAAGCTCCTGATTCCTGGCTTTGGATCAGTGCAGCTCTGGCCGTTGTGGTTATCTGGGGAGTGAACCAGCAGATAGAAGACCTCTCTCTCTGTTTCTACCTCTCTCTGTAACTTTGTCTTTAAAATAAATAAAATAAATCATGTTATTAAAAAATATCCTTAAAAAAAAGAACATGGCTAGAGATCAGTTTGTCCAGAAGCAGAGTTTTCTCTTCTTGAGACTTAAAAAATTCTTTTAAAATACAATAAAGAGGGGGCTGCACTGTGGTACATAGGTTAAGCCACAAGCACCACGTCCCATATGGGCATCAGTTCAAATAGGCATCTGTTTGTGTCCCAGCTGCTCCATGTCCAGTGCAGCTCCCTGCTAACGCACCTGGGAAAACAGCAGAGGATGGTCCAAGTCCCTGGGCCCCTGCACCCACATGGGAGACCCTGAAGAAACTCTTGGCTTTGGTCTGGCCCAGCCCCGGTCTTTAAGGCCATTTGGGGAATGAACCAATAGATGGAATATCACCCTCCCCTCTCTCTCCCTTTGTTACTGTAACTCTGACTCTCAAATGAATAGATGAATCTTAATTTTTTTTTTTTTTTTTGTGACAGGCAGAGTGGACAGTGAGAGAGAGACAGACAGAGAGAAAGGTCTTCCTTTGCCATTGGTTCACCCTCCAATGGCTGCCGCGGATGGTGCGCTGCGGCCGGCGCACCACGCTCATCCGATGGCAGGAGCCAGGTGCCAGGTGCTTTTCCTGGTCTCCCATGGGGTGCAGGGCCCAAGCACTTGGGCCATCCTCCACTGCAATCCCGGGCCACAGCAGAGGGCTGGCCTGGAAGAGGGGCAACCGGGACAGAATCCGGCGCCCCGACCGGGACTAGAACCCGGTGTGCCGGCGCCGCAAGGTGGAGGATTAGCCTGTTGAGCCACGGCGCCGGCTGAATCTTAATTTTAAAAAGGCGGGTCAGTCAGGATGGAGACAGGAAGGACAGGGACTGGGAAACTGAGTGATCTCCTTTGGCTTGGTCTTTTCAGTAGAAGGCAGGTTTGAATTTTCAGAGTAAAGAAGGTGCAGGCAGGTAAAAGGGAAATAAAATAGAAAATTTTGTTGTTACAAGAAAACCAAAAGCACTTGTACCCCCAAATCAGTATCTTCTCATACTTTATTATAACTGTTAAAAATTGTGCTTATAAGGCCGGCGCCGTGGCTCACTAGGCTAATCCTCCGCCTGCAGTGCCGGCACCCCATGTTCTAGTCCCGGTTGCTCCTCTTACAGTCCAACTCTGTGCTGTTGCCTGGGAGTGCAGTGGAGGATGGGCCCAGGTCCTTGGGCCCTCACCCGTATGGGAGACCAGGAGAAGCACCTGGCTCCTGGCTTCGGATCAGCACAGCATGCCGGCCACAGCAGTCATTGTGGGGTAAACCAACAGAAAAGGAAGACCTTTCTCTCTGTCTCTCACTGTCCACTCTGCCTGTCAAAAAAAAAAAAAAAAGAAAGAAAAAAAAATTGTGCTTATAGAAATCAAGATATCTCTGTGTGTGTACTTGTTCACATATAAAGTTTGACTTGGTTCTTTTTTGGGTTGTTATGTTTTGTTTTAAACATAAATGGGGCAATTTTTTATTGTTTTATAACTACTTTTTTATTTTAACAATATAGGGTACATTTCCATCTTTTTCTTTGAAATGCTCCGGCTCATTATTCTTAACAACATTAGCAAAGTGTTCAGTGGTATTTGTAAACAAAGATTTGTTTATTTATTGGAAAGGCAGAGTTACAGAGAAGCAGAAAGAGCGGTCTTCCATCCACTGGTTCACTCTCCAAATGGCTACAACAACCAGAACTGGGCCAATCCAGAGGTGAAGCCAGGAGCTTCTTCCAGGTCTCCCATGTGTGTATAGAAGCCTACGCAGTTGAGCCATCTTCTTCTGCTTTGCCAAGCCATAACAGAAAGCTGAATTGGAAGTGGAGCAGCCAGGATTCTAACTGGCACCCATACGGGATGCCGGCACTGCAGGCACTAGCTTTACCCACTGTGCCACAGCGCTGGCCTCAATGTATTTAATTTTTAATATTTTGCTTATTGGTGCTCCTTTACTTTGTTTCATTTTTATTTTAATTGCTGATATAAACTTCTGCAATTGGGGAACTATTTCTGTAAGTTACCAAGAAGTTTCATTGTTGAGTCTGTTGCATTTTTTTTTTTTTAAGATTTTATTTATTTATTTATCTGAGAGGTAGAGCTATAAACAGAGAGACGAAGATAGAGAGAGATCTTCCATCTGCTGGGTCACTCCCCAAATGGCTGCAACAGCCAGGGCTGGGCTGATCTGAAGCCAGGAACCTGGAGTTTTTTTTCAGGTCTCCCACATGGGTGCAGGGGACCAAGTCCTTGGGCCATCTCCCACTGCTTTACAAGCCACAGGCAGATAACTCGATCAGAAAAGGAGCAGCTGGGACATGAACTGGCACGCATATGGGATGCTGCCACAGAGGCGGAGGCTTAGCCTACTACACCACAGCGCCAGCCCCAGGTCTGTTGCATTTTGATATTTGAGATTTTTATCACTGATAACCCGAGTCGTTTTTCTTGTTATTACAGGACAAAGCAGTGATAGTGAAGATCTTTCTGTCCTGGACAGCTCAAGTAAATGTACACCAGTGAAGCCTCTGGGTGTGTCCAAGCCACAGAAGCTCGCTCGATCTCCTGCAAGAATATCCCCTCACGTCAAAGACGGAGAGAAAGATAAACACAAAGAAAAACATCCAAACTCATCCCCTCGGACATACAAGTGGAGCTTTCAACTCAGTAAGCTTATAGAAAACCAGATATGTATTATAGAGTGGAATGTATCTTAAAATGTCAAGTTGAATTAATCTCAACAACATAAGGAAAAGTGATAAATTTATTTAGGTATTCCAAATTAATAATTTCTACTTGGAAATCTTACATACGAATCTGTAGCTTTTCATAATGCTAACTAGATAATTACTGCCTGGAGGAAGAGATCCAGTTAAGAAATGAGATATATATGTTTTACATATAATTGATTAAACTGAAGTGGCCTTTGTAGTACCAACAATTAGAATAACTGATAATCACAATTATAAGTCAAGGTTATCTTGTGTTGACGTTTCTGATGTTTTTCTGATCACGTAAGCAACAACATGTTCAGAAAATAACTTGTATAGGAAATCTGGGTTATCAAAACTTTTAGTCATGAACTTAATTCATGTTTTTCTTATTTTTAGAGCTTCGTTTAGCTTACCATGATTGATTTTAAGAAACTAAAGCTTTTGGTAGATTTTTGATGAAACCATCACTTTTTTCCTCAAAGAATCATTTCAAAACCCACATTAACTTTTTTTCTTCTTTCAGATGAATTAGATAATATGAACAGTACAGAGAGAATCTCTTTTCTCCAAGAAAAACTACAGGAAATCAGAAAATATTACATGTCTCTGAAGTCTGAAGTTGCCACCATAGACAGGAGAAGAAAAAGATTAAAAAAGAAAGACAGAGAAGGTAATTTTATTACTTTCAAGAATACATTCTATTATTTTAGATTACTTAAGTTAGTCACCCTTTGAACACTGTGCACGTTCATTAATTCCTATTTTTATATTACTTGTGTGTGTTGTTTCAAGATTTATGTACTTATTTGAAAGGCAAAGTTATGGAGGGAGAGGGAGAGGCAGAGAGAGAGAGCTCTTCTATCTACTGGTTCACTTTCCAGATGGCTACAACAGTCAGGGCTGGGCCAGGCCAGAGCTAGGAGCTTCATCCTGTGTCCCATGTGAGTGTTCTTGGGAGTCCAAGCACTTGGGCTGTCTTCTACTGCCTTACCAGGCCATTAGTGGGGAGCTGGACCGGAAATGGAGCAGCCAGCACTCCAACCGGCGCCCATAAGGGATGCTGGTGTGTAAGGCAGCGGGGTAACCCACTGTATCACAGCGCCAGCTCCAAATTACTTGTTTTCTTCTCCTTTGCTGTTGAAATAAGTGAGTCAACAACTGAATTAATCAGAATGAGACGCTCTAAAGGGCATTTGGGGGCCAGCATTGTGGCGTAATAGGTTAAGCCACCACCTGTGACACCAACATCTGTGACACTGGTTTGAGTCTTGGCTTCTCCACTTCCTATCCAACTCCCTGCTGATGTGCCTGAGAAGGCAGTGGAAGATGACTCAAGTGCTTGGGCTTCTGCCACGCATTTGGGAAACCTGGAAGACATTCCTGGCTCCTGGCTTTGGCCCGGCCCAGCCCCAGCTGTTGTGGCTATTTGGAGTGTGAACGAGCAGATGGAAGACCTCTCACTCTATCTCCCTCTCTCTGTAACTCTGACTTTCAAATAAACCAATACATCTTTAAATAAGGGGGGGGGGGGGGAGGAGGAGCTGGCATTGTGGTATAGCAGGTTAGCCTCCAGCATCCCTGATGAGTGCTAGTGCAAGTCTCTGCTGCTCCACTTCAGTTCCTGCTCCTTGCTAATGCATCTGGGGAAGTAGCAGATGGCCCTGGCACCCACGTGGGAAACCCAGAAGAAGCTCCTGGCTCTTGTCTTTGGCTTGGCCCAGCCCCAACCATTGTGGCCATTTAGGAAGTGAACCAGCAGATGGATGATATCTTTTGTCTCTCTGTCTCTCCTCCTCTCTGTAACTACGCCTTTCAAATTAAAAAAAAAAAAGAAAAGAAAAAAGAAAAAGGGCCTATGTCCCTTTTAACAAAGTATATAATTTACTAAATGTGGTAGATTCTCAAAAAGAGCTTATTCCCTCTCCAGATTCATTCTTTGCTCAACAAACATTGGCTGCCTCTCAACAGGTATTATTTGTTGCTGTGGAGTTCACCAAAAGGAATGAGGCGTAAGACTTCTACTCAAGGAGATGATCTTTTTAGAATCCCAAGTCACCTCCTACGCAACTGCAGTCTAAGTTAGTGCAGCTCAGCATTAATGAGTACTTCACATTTGTGAGAATGGGTGCTCTAAGAGGGAGATTCGCAAGTGCAGAAGGTGGTGGAAGGAGAGATCACTTTGGGGCAATCCTGGAGACGAGGAGTACTGCCCAAGCTATACTTGACAAAGTTACAGGATTGGCTTCATGCCAAACATGGACATGTTCATACCTCTTCTTTCCCCAGCCCTACTAAAATAATAGTACAAGAAATTAAAAGCACCAGGACAAGAGAGTGAGACAGGTGACTACGCTAGCAGACAAGAGAATGCTAAAACCCAAGCTTGCTTGTCTTCACAGTGTGACGAAACAAGAAGCAAAATCAGTTCATACCGCCGGATCCCAATAAGGCAGGAGCATGCTGTGAGGCTGAGAAATGGCGGCTGGTTGAAAAAGGGAGGAGAAATGGTTCTGTTCATGCTATCCTATGAAGAAAGGCCTCCTTTCCCTTCAGTTCCAGCAGAAGATAGGAGATTAGTGAGAGAAGGGTGGGAGGGAACAGTAGGCTTACAGACTCAGGAAGCGCAGCCATAGCTGAAGGCGGGGCTAAGTGCTGATCAGAGATGACAGGGTGAGTGGCAGTGCGCCTGCCAAATGACAAGCCTTACCACGCTTCCCACCCCGTATCTAACCCTCTTGTCTCCCTTTCAACTGTCAGCTAAGCTTATACTCCTCCTAGAAGGACATTGGAACATTTTTCTGAAGGAATTGACTACCCCAAGGAAAATGGCCTCCCGTCAACCGTAACATTTGAACATTTCTATACCAGAAAGCAGGATCTTTGCCAGTCGCTGCATGTGCATTGCTCATATTGAAAAACCCTCGTGCTCACACGCAGCTGCCTGTTGGCTTTTTCAGGGGCCCCTTAAATATGGAAGCCACATGACTCGATACATGAGGAAAGCCTCTGCGTAAAGACAAAAACCAAATAAACAAAGGGGCGGGGGGGGGGGTGGACTTGGGAAAAACCATGTACAGCAGAACACTGAAGTTACTATTAATAACCAGAGGGGGAGAAAGAGAAACTGTAACCGTAAGACAAAAAAGATGATACCGTTTAACTTCAGAGAACAAGAAGGATCCCTAAAAAATATAGCAGGGATTTAAAATATATATAAGGGGCAGTAAAACTGAATAAATCCCAGTAGAAAGTCAAAAAGATAGGAGAGAATAAATGCAACTTCGGAATCATAGGATTTCTAGAAAGAGAGCACTGAGCAAACATGGCAGGAGGTTGTCAACAAAGAAATATTATTTTTAAAAAAAATTGCAGAGCCGAAGGACATGAGTTAGAGGACTAGAGTGACTCGCTGTGCTCTTTAGGGAGACTGGTGGAGGAGGAGGGGTCCCAGCAGAGTACGTTTTGAAATTTCAGAACCCTGCAGGTGAACAGCAGCCTCGAGAAGTTTACCACATCAAGGTGCAAATATGAGAGGAAATTTCTTTGAAGATTTATTTATTGGAAAGACAGGTTACAGAGAAAGAGAAGGGAGGACAGGGAGAGAAGGAGAGAGATCCTCCATCTGCTGGTTCATCCCCCAAGTGGCCTTAATGGCCAGGGCCGAACCAGGACAGAGCCAGAAGCCTGGAAGTCCTCCCTGGTCTCTCACCTCGGGGGCAGGGGCTCAAGAACTCCAGTAACTTCTGCTTTTGTCCCAGGCACAATCCCAGGGAGCTGGATTGGAAGTGGAGCCCCAGGGACTCCAACAGGCAGGCAGATGGGATGCCAGCCCTGCAGATGGCGGCGCCACCTGCTGGCCCAAAAGAAACAAGGAAAAAAATTTCTTTTTTTTTTTTTTTCTTTTTTTTAATTTTTGACAGGCAGAGTGGACAGTGAGAGAGAGAGAGACAGACAGAAAGGTCTTCCTTTGCCGTTGGTTCACCCTCCAATGGCCGCCGCGGACGGCGCGCTGCAGCCGGCGCACCGCGCTCATCCGATGGCAGGAGCCAGGAGCCAGGTGCTTTTCCTGGTCTCCCCATGGGGTGCAGGGCCCAGGCACCTGGGCCATCCTCCACTGCACTCCCGGGCCACAGCAGAGGGCTGGCCTGGAAGAGGGGCAACCGGGACAGAATCTGGCACCCCGACCGGGACTAGAACCTGGTGTGCCGGCACCGCAAGGCGGAGGATTAGCCTGTTGAGCCACGGCGCCGGCCCGGAAAAAAATTTCTATGTCAGATTTTTCAGTACTGGTGCTAGGAACTTGGAGGCAACATGGATCCAGCAAGCAAGGAAGATAATGAAGGGGACTCTCAGATGATGGTTAATAAAAGCTGTAGGGTAGCACTTGCGTGGCAGGCATAGAAAGCAGGAATGGAGAGAAACAGGACAGGAGGGCTCCAGGAAGGCTGTCTCTGAAAAAAATGGAAGGGCCCTGGCCATTGTGGCCATCTGGGGAGTGAACCAACAAATGGAAGGCCTCTCTCCCTGTCTCCCCCCACCCCCTATCTCAAAATCTTTTTAGAAAGATGATGACAGGGCTGGTGGGCATTTGGGCTAGCTGTTGAATGTGGTTAGAGTACCTGCATCCCATATAGGATGCTGCGTTTGACCCCTAGTACCAGCTGCTGTTTCCAGCTTCCTACTGACGTAGACCCTGGGAAGCAGCCGTGATAACTCAAGTGGTTTGGTTCCTGCCACCCCCCTGGGAGACCTGGATTGAATTCCCAAATGGCAGCTTGGGCTTCCCAGCCCTGGCCATTGTGGGCATTTGGGGAATGTGGGGAATGATCCAACAGACGGGAGCTGGAACACGTGCGCCTGTGCTCGCTCTCACTCTCTCTCTCTGATAGATAAAAGGTAAATTGTTTGATAGGCCTAACCAGGCGTATTTCGGGGAGGAGTTACTGATAGAATGACATGTATCAGATGTGGTCCTCAATCATTCTACTACACATCCAGCGGTCTTTATTTAATAGCAAGACATAGGATGGAGCAGATATAAAATGATCAGGCGTCCCATGTTTGTCTTTTACAAATTTTGTTTGTTTTTTTTTAAATAACCAGAAGTCTTCCTAGGACTTTTAAACACAAAAAAAGAAGAAAAGAGCAAATTAACAAATTGAGATTTCTTCAGAGAACCCTCAACTGCTTTGGGGTTTATTTCCTAAAAGTTTTAGACAACAAACAGAGTTCTTCTCATAGGCTTCGTCTTTTGGTTTCCTTTTTGTAGTGGATGTTACACTGAAAGAGTTCCAGCATACGTGTAGGAATTTGTCTTCTTGGAAGCAACACCCACAGATATGCATAAACAAAATTAAAACTTTACATAACTGGGAATGTTTGAGTAAAGATTGACAAGAGACAGGAGTGTGTTTTGAGGAAAGACAAGATAAGGGGTGGTTCTGTGGCATAGTAGGCTAAGCCTCCACCTGCAGTGCCAGCATCCCATATGGGCACCGGTTCTGCTCCCAGCTGCTCGTATTCCAAACCAGCTCTTTGCTGTGGCCTGGGAAGGCAGTGCAAGATGGCCCAAGTAATTGGGCCCCTGCACCAGCGTGGGAGACCCAGAAGAAGCTCCTGGCTCCTGGCTTCGGATCAGCCCAGCTCCAGCTGTTGCAGCCATTTGTGGAGTGAACTAGAGGATAGAAGACTTTTCTCTCTGTCTCTCTCTCTTTCTTGTCTATAACTCTGCCTGTCAAATAAAATCTTTAAAAAAAAAAATAAAATAAAAGCAGAAACTACAAAATGACAAAGTCCACAACACATAAACCCTTAGCCGTGTTACATCTTCCTGGGGAGTTACGTTAGACTTTTAAGGACTTTTTTCCTAGCCACACACATGCACCTCCATCCTGACCACCATGGTTCTGATTCCTGACAGCAGAGGGGTTTGTCTGGGTGCAGTGAGCACTCTTGGGGCCTGTGACCTTGAGATTGTCAGACATTCCCTGTCGTGAGAATCTATCTCAGCTTGACCTTGTTTTGCGAGCCAGGTTCCTCTCTGGGATTTTCCAAGTTGGGATTTCAGAGTTTATTGCTCTTTAAGCTTCACATTTTACAGTGTTTTTTTGTTTGTTTGTTTAACTTTTAAGTTAACGGACCAAAGATGAATTGCATGCTACTAAGCTAATCAAAATGTTTGCTGAAAATTTGCTTATTTCTCATGCAACGTTTAGGGGGCCCATGATTGAAATGAATGTTAAGAATTTTGTTTCTTAGTTGCTCTTGGTTAGGCATCTTGGTGTCATGGATTTTGAATCTAACACGGTTGTTTTGCTTCCACAGTGTCTCATACAGGAGCTTCCATGTCATCTGCTTCATCAGACACTGGAATGAGTCCCTCATCCTCATCACCCCCACAAAATGTACTTGCTGTAGAATGCAGGTGATAAACGTTTCCTCTGCCTTCCAAGCAGTTTGCTGCCATGGACATAAATCCCCAGACCCTGAGACACAACCACAGAAAGCACTCAACTGGTTTGACATTGCTAAGTATCTCCTCTATATTCTTCCAGGCTGGATCGTACCTATTCCCTTCTTACTTCCTTTTTTCTTGTTGAAAAACAAATAAGCAGATGAATAATCGAAGGTGAGGCAGCCTGCCATATTTGTCATAACTTTTCCTCTTTCTTTTTTTTTTTTTCTTTTTTTGTGATAGAGAAAAAAGGGCACTTAGCAAATTCGAATTTGTATAATAAAGCTTTCAGGTGTTATAGAAATCATAGACAAGCAAGTGCACATGATAAACATCAAAATATTATCCAGCTGAGTAGTTGCTGTTGCACTTTCACTGAGATGTGTTTGAACACTTGGTGAGTAGGGGGTTTATGTTGTGTTTTTTTGTTGTTGTTTTTATTTTTGTGGAAGCACTTGCTATTTAGAACTGCCAAAGTATATGTTCAGCAGTGTGCCCAGGTTTAAAGATGTAAATGGGACAAAATAAATTGTGAAAGGAAGTGTAGTTGACTGAAAACTACAGTTGTAATAAGTCTTCCACTTTTTATAGGATTTTTGAGCACACAATTATGCAAATATTTTAATGTTTATTAATGTTTACAGTGGAATTGTGAATAAGTTTTCAGTGGACTATCTTATCCCTTGACAAAAATATTTTGTCTTTTTTCTATGTAATTTCAGAGTTTTTATTTTGTTACAAAAAGACAAAAATGAAATATATAACAACAATGAAGTTATTTAACAAGATTTCTAAAGCTGAAAATTTTGTGTAAAATAAGGTATTATCTTGCAACTTGTTAAATATATTTATTCAGACATTG
The DNA here is from genome assembly GCA_949820135.1 of Sylvilagus floridanus. Classification (NCBI taxonomy): domain Eukaryota; kingdom Metazoa; phylum Chordata; class Mammalia; order Lagomorpha; family Leporidae; genus Sylvilagus; species Sylvilagus floridanus. The sequence goes on along the minus strand of OX463239.1, from coordinate 17,511,800 downwards.
GATGTTGTATTTTTATGTATTTTTTAAAATATTAATAAAATTGAAAAAAAGAAAATTCTAGGTTAATTCACTCTTTGGATGGCAGTAGCTCGCAGCTGTCCCTGGCCTGGTTGAAGGGAGTCTTCTCAGTCCTTCAAGCAGTAGAGAACTATGAATGGGCATCTGGATCAGTAACGCATGTCCTTGTTTAGAGACTTTGGCAGTCCTAGTATTTAAACTGTTTGAGGATCAAATTTTTGGTTGCCCTTAAGATACTTTGTCACAGTTTTTATGTTTGCTGTACTGCCGAATAAATTTATATCTCCCAAAGTTGAGATGCAACAACTAAGTAAAGCAACTATGTATGCTTCGTCTGTGAATTGTCCCACAGACTGATACATTTTGTAAATAATTCTTCCAAAATCATGTATTTAAGCAGTTTTGCATATATCTTATGTAAAAAAAAGTGATTTTTTAAAAGCGATTTTTAAATTCATGTTTGTACATTGAAGGGGTTTTTTTTTAAACCTCCTTTTCTGTGTTTAATATGCTGTAGAGTAATAATCTAGATGCTCTAGACTGTATATCAGGATCTGATTTACAAGAACAAAGTCAGAGCTAAACACTAGTGATGACATAGCATTACTGAAATCATTGTTTCTTAATTTCATTTTACCACATTGTGAATTTGTGACTCAGATTCCTTCCATTTTCTCAGAGAATTAAAAACAAAAAAGTACTCTTGTAAAATGCACTTTTCTGTCTTTTCTTTGCAAAGCAGAAGTATTTCAATGTAAAATAAAAAATGGAGCTCAGCGGGCAGTATTAATAAAGGCCATGTTTTAAACATAGGCTTTATATTTTTAGTTTTCATTTAAGTGATTGCTTTTGTTCCTAAGTGCCAATGACTTAAAATTGGAAAATCAGATTTTTCAAAACAAAGCATTTCAATAGTTACAATAAAGTATTTCTTGTACTTAACTATAAAAAGAAAAAATATGTATGTTATTCAATTGGAACTAGGAGACAACCTTACGTTTATATGTTTAATATTTTAATGATGTCCCTCAGTAGCAGTTCAATAAATCTGAGATAGCTAAGTTATCAGATTCAGTATTGTCCCTTCTAATTTATCTAAATGTGGTAATGAAGTATTAGGACGTTGCTACAGAGAACAAAACTATATATTCACTGAATAGGTACACAGTCACTGTTAAAATCATTTTATTTGGGGGCTGGAGAGAATTACGAAATTGAATGAATACTGTCTTCATTTAAATTCATGACAGATCAATTATTGGCATATTTTGAGGTTAGCTAAACTTTGGATAGCTCTTATGGCTAAAAAACAAAGTATAAAGACATTTAATATCTAAAATGGAAAATTGTTTATATAATGTAGTTAATTAAATATTATGGCACTTCATATTTTAGTATTCCATTGTAGGTTTTTATTGTTTTGTGCTAAATTTCTGATTTTCCTTTCACTAAGAAAGATGGTTTTATTTATTAGGCCCCTCCTTTTTTATAAAGATGTATGTATTTATTATTTAAAAGTCAGAGCCACAGAAAGAGGGAGAGAGGTTTTTTTTTTTTTTTTTTTTTTTTTTTTACAGGCAGAGTGGACAGTGAGAGAGAGAGACAGAGAGAAAGGTCTTCCTTTTGCCGTTGGTTCACCCTCCAATGGCCGCCGCGGCCGGCGCGCTGCGACCGGCGCACTGCGCTCATCCGATGGCAGGAGCCAGGAGCCAGGTGCTTTTCCTGGTCTCCCATGGGGTGCAGGGCCCAAGCACCTGGGCCATCCTCCACTGCACTCCCGGGCCACAGCAGAGGGCTGGCCTGGAAGAGGGGCAACCGGGACAGAATCCGGCTCCCCAACCGGGACTAGAACCCGGTGTGCCGGCGCCGCAAGGCGGAGGATTAGCCTGTTGAGCCACGGCGCCGGCCATGGAGAGAGTTCTTCCACTTGCTGGTTCACTCCCCAGATGGCTGCAATGGCCAGGGCTGGGCTGGCATAAAACCAGGACCGTGGAACTCCATCCAGGTCTCCCATGTGGGTGGCGGGGGCCCAAGCACTTGGGCCATCTTCCACTTCTTTCCCCAGGTCATTAGCAGGGCTCTGGATTTGAGTGGAAGGGCAAGAAAATAAACCAGAGCCCATAGGGGATGCCAGCGTTGTAGGCACTGGCTCTGCCTGCTATGCCACAATGCTGCCCCTTTGAGAACCTTGACTATTACATACTATGTAACCTTTAGAATGGCTTTTTAAATTACGGAAATGTATATAGATTAGCTGTTAATTTGTTCACATGCCTTTCTTACAAGCCCTGTAATTTACTGTGGCTATCATAATTGTGAAAACACTTGGAGCCATATTCAACCACGCATAACACCTATTGCCAGAATTCATTCATCAACAATTTATTATGTATCTTCTGTGTGCCAGGCATTGTGTGAGGGCACAGGAGCCACAACAGTGAACAAGACTGGAAAAGGTCTGTCTTGGCAATGTAGAATCAAGTGTGATAGATGTTAAACAGCTAACTGGTGCAGTTTTCAACTGCGGGTGCAGTAAGCATGTGAAGGCAGGCTGTGCCTTTAGAAGGTGCAGAGTGCAAACAGTTTGAAGGCAGTGGTGGTCTGGGAAAGCAACAGTAAAACTGAGCCCCAGTGAGGATGATGAATTGGTTGGGAAATGGGTGTCCCAAGCACATGAGGAGCGATTGAGAGCTAGGCCTCTTCCAGAACAAGGCGACCCTTCCTCTGCCCACCTCTGCCTTTTACTTGTTTCATTGCCTCTATCACTCTCAACCCTACTTGTCCCAAGGTTGGCTTCCATGAGGTTTTGGCTGACTTCTCACCACCACCATATTATCCTGTTTTATTCTGATAGCCTTTCAATCTGTGTTACTCTGCCTAACAGTTCACCTTGCGTCGTGTTTCCTGGGGGATATGCTTCTTTCCTATAGATTGGTTCCTGAAGTGCTCCTGAATATAGGTGTATCCCATAAGTGCCTCGTCCAGCATCTAACACGCAATAACTGATCAAAACTGTTTAATTAAATGGAGAAAAAATACTTAGATTTTTTTCTGTTTTCCCTTACTGATCCTTATATATGAAGCCAGACATATAAGAGAGTTCTTCTCACAAAATGATAATGCCACAATACGTTTGAAGACTGTAGTGACTTATTGAACAGTCTAACTTATTCTGAAACGGATGAGTTATTTTTCCCTTCTCTGCACTTGTTCTTGCCTCTCCTGTTAACTTTCCTGTGGTTACACACAGACTAGCCCTTTGCAGGAAGAAAGAGTACACAGTATGGGATGGCGTTCGTCATTCCTGAAGGTGGAACACCTGCTGCTGTGGAGTTTGCACTAATGAGAACGTTCTAACAAGGACATGCTAGTGTTTTGGGAGCAGAAACTCCTTAGTCCTTTATATTTTTCATTACAATTTTGCATGATGTTTTCCATATTATTGACCAGCACAGTAAACCTTTTTTTGCTCATAGAGACCAATGATGTGATCTTTTTAAACAACCAGAAAGGCAGTGTTTATGACTTTGGTATTCATACTTGGCCTGTGTTTTCTGAAGCCGTCCTCACTTGGTCATCTGTATCATGCAGAAACCATCTTTGAAAAATTCTCGTGTGAAGAGATTAAGGAACTTCTATGTAAATATAATAAATGCACTTCTGCACAGGTAATTGGATTTTTTCTCAAGGCCAAATTAAACAAGATAATCTGATTCAAGAGGCTCACCAGGTGAGCAAACACTGATGCAGGTAGAACCGAATGCTCTATCAGTGAACCGGCGCCCGTTCATGCTGTCTCAGCCCTGTGCAGGAAGCATTACGGTACCCATTTTGTTTTCACACATGAGAAGACGGATTGCAGATGGTCAAGAGTGTAGTGAGTGGTGGAACTGGGACTCAGCCTGTTGCTTCTAGTTCTCCAGTCCAGCGCTTGTTCCGTCACAGCACTACTGTCCGAAGAAGCTTCCGCTCCCACAAGCAACAGCTGCGTCCTTCCAAAGACTGAGTTTCTGTGCAGCCCCCTTTTGTACATCAGAACTTCCTAATTTTGAGGAGCAGGAGAAATTGCTCGTTTTCTTTTAACTTCCCATTTCTTAGTTCTCATTTCAAAATCTGTCACAGGATTAAATCTGGTGATACCAGATCTGTTCATTGGCACAGCTGTTGTGACCCAGTGGGTTAAGCCACTGCTTGGAATGCCTGTATCTCTTACCAGAATGCTGGTTTGAGTGCAGGCTGTTCTGCTTCTGATCCAGTTTCCTGCTAATGTGTCCTGGGAAGCAACAGATGATGGCTCAAGTGCTTAGGCCTCTGGCACCAGTGTGGGAGACCTGGAAGAAGCTCCTGGCTCCTGACTTCAGCCTGGCCCAGCCCTCGCTGTTGTGGCCAAGAAGGAAACATCCTATCTGCAGGCTCACTCGAATGCTTGGGATGGGCAACTCAGCCTGGGTCTCCTACATGCTTGATAGGGACCCAACCATTTGAGCAGCAGCTGACAAATAGTTGGGTCCATGCCACTTATGTGAGAGATGTGGGTTGAGTTCACAGCTCTGAGCTCCAACCCTAGATGTTTGTGGGCATTCGGGAAGTGAACCAGCAGATGGGAGCTGTCTATATCTGCCCCTTGAATAAAAGTAAATATATTTAGATGCATGTTTGTAAAATATCAAACTTCATATATAGTAACATTATAAATAGTAACATTAAAAAAAGAATGTACCTTGTTGTACCTGGTTATAAAGCTGTTTTTTTTATTTGACAATATAGTTTGTGATAGTTTTCACATTAATGAATTATTTTTTTATAACGCTTTTATTTAAAGAATATAAATTTCCAAAATACAGCTTATAGATTACAATGGCTTCCCCCCCATAACTTCCCCCCCACCCGCAACCCTCTCCTTTCCCACTCCCTCTCCCCTTGCTTCACATCAAGATTCATTTTCAATTCTCCTTATATACAGAAGATCAGTTTACTGTATATTAAGTAAAGATTTCAACAGTTTGCCCTCACATAGCAACACAAAGTGAAAAATACTGTTGGAGTACTAGTTATAGTATTAATTCACAATGTATAGCACATTAAGGGCAGAGATCCTACATGATATATTTTTTTAAAAAAATTGATTAATTTTCTAGGCAATTTCCAATTTAACACCAAGATTTTTTTTCATTTTTAATTATCTATATACAGAAGATTGATTCAGTATATACTAAGTAAAGATTTCATCAGTTTGCACCCACACAGAAACACAAAGTGTAAAATACTGTTTCAGTGCTAGTTATAGTATTACTTCACATTGGACAACACATTAAGGACAGATCCCACATGAGATGTAAGTACACAGTGACTCCTGAAGTTGATTTAACAATTTGACACTCTTGTTTATGGCCTCAGTAATCTCCCTAGGCTCTAGTCATGAGTTGCCAAGGCTATGGAAGCCTTTAGGGTTTGCTGACTTCAATCTTATTCTGACAGGGTCATAGTCAAAGTGGAGGTTCTCTCCTCCCTTCAGAGAAAGGTACCTCCTTCTTTGATGGCCCCATTCGTTCCACTGGGATCTCACTCACAGAGATCTTTCATTTAGGTCTTCTTTTTTTTCCAGAGTGTCTTGGCTTTCCATGCCTAGAATATTCTCATGGGCTCTTGAGCCAGATCTGAATGCTTTAAGGGCTGATTCTGAGGCCAGAGTGCTATTTAGGACATCTGCCATTCTATGAGTCTGCTGTGTATCTCGCTTCCCATGTTGGATCATTCTCTCCCTTTTTGATTCTATCAGTTAGTATTAGCAGACACTAGTCTTGTTTGTGTGATCCCTTTGACTCTTAGACCTATCAGTGTGATCAATTGTGAACTGAAATTGATCACTTGGACTAGTGAGATGGCCTTGGTACATGCCACCTTGATGGGATTGTATTGGAATTCCCTGGCCTGTTTCTAACTCCATCATTTGGGGCAGTTCCGATTGAGCATGTCCCAAATTGTACATCTCCTCCCTCTCTTATTCCCACTCTTATATTTCACAGGGATCACTTTTCAGTTAAAATTTAAACACCTAAGAATAATTGTTTGTTAATTACAGAGTTCAACCAATAGTACTAGAATAAAAAAATTACTAAAATGGATAAAGTATTACATTGTGCAACAACAGTCAGCACAAGAGATGATCAAGTTACTGTTTCTCATAATATCCATTTCACTTCAATAGTTTTTCCCTTTGGTGCTCAATTAGTTGTCACCGATCAGGGAGAACATATGATATGTGTCCCTTTTGGACTGGCTTAATTCACACAGAATGATGTTTTCCAGATTCCTCCATCTTATTGCAAATGACCGGATTTCATTGTTTTTGACTGCTGTATAGTATTCTATAGAGTACATGTCCCATAATTTCTTTATCCAAATGTATGCTTTGAATTCCCTGTGATCTTTTGCTGTGAGGTTCCCTTCGTTTATCTTCTTTCATGTTGATGGCCGTGTTTCTGTGTTTCTGTGTGTAACACATCTTTAAGTATCTTGCAGGGCTGGACGAGTGGCAACAAATTCTTTCAATTTTTGTTTGTTATGAAAGGTCTTTATTTCACCTTCATTCACAAATGAGAGCTTGGCAGGATATAATATTCTGGGCTGGCAGTTTTTCTCTCTAAGTACCTGGGCTATGTCTCGCCATTCCCTTCTAGCTTGTAGGCTACTGAACTGTAGCGTCTCTGGAGAGTACTCACATGAATTCGTGATTCCCGTGAGTTCTCTCCCCCACCGTCTCTTTTTTCACAGTCTCAGTTCATTAGCACCACACATTCATTAGGTTCTAATCTCCTGTTATTTCACCCCTCCCACCCAGAGTCAGGTTTTTCTGCTAGGCTTGGGGCCGGTGCCGACCCGAGGTCGCCCTGCTTCTGACGTATTCCAAAATGGCGCCTGCTCTTTGTCTTGCTCACCTTTGAGAGGTGAGCGGAGAGAGAGAAGCTCGTGTCCGTATGGGTCACTTTTTTTTTTTTCCCTCTCTCTCTCTCTCTTCTAGTTAGCCTGGTGAACTTTTCCCTGCAGGGTTTCAAGCCTTGTTCGCTCTAGGCTCCCTTTTCCGCTTCCCTCCTTGTATCTTGGGCTATTGAGGTTCTGCTCACCTCGCGTTCCAGCGCTGCTGGTGTCCCAAACTGCGGGCTCCCACGCTCTCCTCGAAGGTCCACTGTGAATCTCCAGTTCCGGAAGGGTTTTCTCTGCTGTATCTTCCCCTACTCTTCCTTGAACCTGCAGTATCTCCACTTTTATTAAACTGTCTCTCCCCAGACTATCGGTGTGCTCCCTTCCTATTCCGCCATCTTGCCGCGAGCATCTAATGAATTATTTCTTAAAGATTTGTTTTTTGGGGGCCGGCGCTGCAGCTCACTAGGCTAATCCTCTGTCTGCGGCGCCTGCACACCAGGTTCTAGTCCTGGTCGGGGCGCTGGATTCTGTCCCAATTGCTCCTCTTCCAGTCCAGCTGTCTGCTGTGGCCCGGAAGTGCAGTGGAGGGTGGCCCAAGTACTTGGGCCTTGCACCCACTTGGAGACCAGCGAGAAGCGCCTGGCTCCTGGCTTTGGATCAGCATGGTGCGCCGGCTGCAGCATGCCGGCTGCAGCGGCCATTGGAGGGTGAACCAATGGAAAAGGAAGACCTTTCTCTCTCTCTCTCTCTCTCTCTCTCTGTCACTGTCCACTCCCCAAGTGGCTGCAGCAGCCGAGCTGGGCCAGGCAGAAGCCAGGAGCTTCTTCCAGGTCACCCACATGGGTACAGGGGCCCAAGCACTTGGCCCATCCTCCCCTGCTTTTCCAGGCACATTAACAGGGAGCTGGAATGGAAGTGTAGCAGCTGGGAGTCGAACCAGCCTCTATATGCGATGCTGGCCCTGCAAGCTGTGGCTTTAACCCACCACACCATAGTGCCAGCCTTGGTTTCCAACTCTCAGCTGTTCAACCATCCATCCTCTAGCGTTTTGTATCATAAATTCATATAGGTGGGATTACTAGGTCAATGAACATGCAAAATTCTAAGTGGCATTTTCTGAAAGTTCAGTGCTGATAGGAATATAAATTTAGGGTACCTTTGTGCAGGGTATTGTGTCACTGTCTATTGAGATTAAAAATGTATTTATACTTTGATCCAGTAATTCGGCTTCTAGGAATTTGCCCTGTCAGTACTCTCACTCATGTCTGAAATAAAACATGTACAAGGCTGCTGGTTGCAACACTGCTTTTAGTAAAAATTAAAACTAATCAAAATGGCCATTGCTATGGAACTAGCTAAATAAAATATAGTGAGTAGAGTGCTATGTTGCCCTGAAAAGCACAGGGAAGCAAATAACATCCATGGAAGGGCAATCGCTAACGCTGGTTGCCTTTGGGAAGGGGGAGTTATAACCAAGAGACAGGAGGGAGTGTTTTCATCGAAGTCTTTTGTGTTCTTTGTATTTGGTACCATGTTGAGTGTACTCCCTGTTAAAAAATATACTTAAAACTTGGTAAATGTCCCTGACACTAAAACAATCATTAAAATAATGTTAGAATCTAAACTGATCACTTTATAGATTAAAAAATAGACACAGGGATCAATTACTTGCCCATGTTCAAATAGTCAAAATCATGACTGCTGTTATAAATCATATTGAAGAGAATGTGAGATGCCATAAATTCTCTTTGACCATTCCAAGTATGGAGAACAATGTGGAGCAACTGCTGGAACTCTGATACCCTGCTAGTGAGAATGTAACGTGATGCAACCACTTAGGAAAATTTGACAGTTCCTTTACAAGTTAAATGTAGGACCAGCCATTCCACTGCTATATACTTATTCAAGGGAATTGAGAGCACACACAGGTCCACACAGAGCAGCCTTTTTAATCATAGCAAAAATTTGAAATAACCCCTATATCCGACAATAACCAGTTGAATGGATAAATTGTTACCTGTTCATGTACAGTGAATAGAACACAATGGAGTATAGCGCTGCTATAAAAAGGAACAAGCTGACGACAATGGGAACAAGAGGACTCAAAATAGCTCTGAGTGAGCCAAACTGTGACTTATGATTCGTTTATATAAAATACTAGGAAACAGAAATCGTATGGATGGAAGACAAGCCAGCAGTTCCCTGGAAACCTTGTGGGGAGCGTGTGGAAGCTGGGACAGGAGGAAGACGTTACAGAGCGCCTGAGGACACTTCAGAAGTGATGGAAGTATTTGTTCACTGTGTTGGTCATGGTGAGTTTTCAAGGTCAATATGTATGTGGAAATTAAGAAGCATTTACTTTAAATGTTTACAGTTTGAACATTTAAAAACCTTCCAAACCAAGATACAGAGGATCACAGGGGGCCTACAAGCCAAGGCCACTGTGGTTAGCCACTACTGTAGGTTTGGAGTCTGGAACTGGATGGAGTTTAATGAAGCTGGTGATTCTATACCCTGGTGGATGCAATGAGGGATTTCTGCTTTCACCTGCTAGTTGTGTGTCACGGACTCTTCCTGCTGCCAGGGTATTATTTGGGGGATTGTATATAAATAGAAATCCTAGTCCTAATTTACCTGCTAACCTGTGTACCTCTTCTCCTTTAATATCAGCAGTTCTAAAATACCTTCTATTTTTGTCAAATTACCTTTTCGAAACACTGATACTGAGTTCAAAAAATTTTTTATTTAAGATTATGTATTTATCTATTTAAAGGCAGAATTAGAGGAAGGGACAGGGAAATCTTCCATCCACTGATTCACGCCCCAGATGGTCCCAACCACCAGGGATGGGCCGTAGCTATTACCTAGGAGCCAGGAGCTTCATCTGGATCTCCCACGTAGGGACAGAGGCCCTCCTCTGCTTTCCCAGGTGCATTAGCAGGGAGCAGCCAAGACTGGAGCTGGTGCCCATATGGGATACTGGTGTTGCAGCTGGTGGCTTTACCTGCTATGCCACAATACTGGCCCCTGAAAATTTTACTGTGGAGACCAGCATTGTGGTGCAGTGGGTTAACCCACTGCCTTCAATGCTGGCATCCCATAAGGGTGCCAGTTCAAGTCCCAGCTGATGCCCCTGGGGAAGCATCAGAGGAAGGCTCAGATCCTTGGGCCCCTGCACTCATGCAGGAGACCCAGATGGAGTTCCCAGATGTTGGCTTCAGGCTGGCCCAGCCATGGCTGTTGATGGCCATTTGGGTAGTGAACAGGCAAATGGAAGCTCACTCCCTCTCTCTTTAAGTTCTGCCTTTCATTGTAAACTTGGCCCTTGAAGAATCTGCTGGGTTTTATCATTGGTTCTAAAGTACAGACATAGAGAGAAACTGTTGATGTCTAAAACAGATCGATAGTAGTAATAAAAGAACATTACATGGAGAAATCAGTAGGTTTTTATTTTCTGGTTTTTGTTTTTTCCCAATTACTGGTTCAGTCAAGATTCAGTATTTTCTGTTTATTATGGACTGCTCTGGCAAAGGAGGATTTTAGAACACGACTCAATGTTAAGTAATAGAAGTCAAGAATAAACAGCAGCCATGGGCATTTAGTGAAGTGAGGAGAATGCCCGTATCCCATATTGGAGTACCTGGGCTCAAATCCTGCCTCTGGCCCCTGATCCAGCTTTCTGCTAATGTAGACCTTGGAAGGCAGCAGTGATGGTTCACGTAATTGGGCTCCTGCCACCCACAGGAGAGACCTGGATTGAGTTCCTGGCTCCTGGCTTCAGCCCCAGTCTAGCCCTGGCCATTGTGGGCAGTTGGGGAGTGAACCAGTGGACAGGAGTTCACTCTCTTCCCTCTCTTTGTCTACATCTCAAGTAAATTGAAAAAAAGAGTTAATTTTAAAAAAGCTAAATAGTTCTTTAAGAGGATCGATAGAAGTGATAACTCCAGCCAGACTGATCAGGAAATAAAGACACAAATCAGCAATATCAGGAATGAAGGCGGTGGCATCACTACAGACTGGATCTTCAGCTATTAAAATGGAAATAAGGGAATGTCAGGAATATCTTTATGCCAATGAATGTGACAGCTTGGCTGAAACAACAACAAATTCCACGAAAGCTACAGATTACCCAAGTTCATTCAAGAAGAAATATATAACCTGAACAGGCCTACAAGGGATCAAAGTTAGAAACCTCACAGAAAAAGTAACAGGTCCAGCTGGCTTCCCTGGTGAAGTCTGGCAAACATTTCAGGAAAATACAATATTGATTTTACTAAATTCTTCCAAGAGAGTTGTAGAGGAGGGAATGCTTCCAACTCATTCTACAAAGCCAGCATCACCGGTGCTGAAATGAGAAAAGGATTTTGCAAGAAAACTAAAGACCAGTATCCTTCATGAACATACATGCACTAATTCTAGACAAAATTGTAAAAAATAAAATTTGGCATATTAAAAAGTACAACATGGGCCAAGAGGGTTTTACTCCATAATACAGGATTAGTTTAGTATTACTTTTTTCTTTTTCTTTTTCTTTTTTTTTTTTTTTTTTGACAGGCAGAGTGGACAGTGAGAGAGAGAGACAGAGAGAAAGGTCTTCCTTTGCCGTTGGTTCACCCTCCAATGGCTGCCGCGGACGGTGCGCTGCGGCCGGCGCACCGCGCTCATCCGTTTTCAGGAGCCAGGTGCTAGGTGCTTTTTCCTGGTCTCCCATGGGGTGCAGGGCCCAAGCACTTGGGCCATCCTCCACTGCACTCCCGGGCCACAGCAGAGAGCTGGCCTGGAAGAGGGGCAACCGGGACAGAATCCGGCGCCCCGACCGGGACTAGAACCCGGTGTGCCGGTGCCGCAAGGCGGAGGATTAGCCTGTTGAGCCACGGCGCCGGCCTAGTATTACTTTTTTCTTAAAGATTTATTTATTTATTTGAAAGAGAAGCAGAGAGAGAGAGAGAGAGATCTTCCATCTGTTGATTTCCTCCCCAAATGGCCACAACGGCCAGAGCTGGGCCCATCCGAAGCCAGGAGCCAGGAGCTTCTTCCAGGTCTCCCACACAGGTGCAGGGGTCCAAGGACTTGGGCCATCTTCCACTGCTTTCCCAGGCCACAGCAGAGAGCTGGATCAGAAGTGGAGCAGCCAGGACACAAACCAGCGTCCATGTGGGATACCAACACTGAAGGCAGCTGCTCTACCTGTTAGGCCACAGTGCCAGCCCCAGTTCAGTATTTTCAAAAAAAAAAAAAAAAAAAAAACACCATGTGAAGGCATTTAGCTTAGCGGTTAAGATGGCCACATCCCTCTTTGTAGGACTTGAGTTCAAGTCCTAATCAGGCTCCTGTCTCCATCTTCCTGCTAATGCAGACCTGTGGAGACAGCAGTGATGGCTCAAGTCACCGGGTTCCTCCCACCCACATGGGAGACCTGGCTTGTGTTTCTATCTTCCGGCTCTGGTCCTGCCCACAGCTGTGTGGGTATCTGGGGAGTGAACCAGTGTATCAATTGATCCAGCTTTCTTTCTCCCCTTCTCCTTCAAATAAATGAATAATTTTTAAAATCAATGTAATTCACCACTTTAACAAATTAAGAACAAAACAAAACAAAAATGTTGTAGAAAAGCCATTTGACAAGATCCAACATCTGTTCCTGTTATAAACTCTCAGCAGAGTGGGACAAGAAAGGACCTTCTGAGGGGCCACTGTGGCCCCTCAGGTTGGGCTGCCGCCTGCAGCACCAGCATCCTCTATGGGGCCAGTTCAATTCCTGCCCGCTCCACTTCCAATCCGGCTCCCTGCTAATGTGCCTGGGAAAGCAGTAGAATGTGGCCCAAGTGCTTGGACTCCTGCAAACTGCTTGAGAGACCCAGATGGAGGTCCAGACTCCTGGCTTCAGCTTAGTGCATCCCAGGGGAATGAAAGGTCAAATGGAAGATCTCTTTCTGTCTCTCCCTCTCTGTAAAGTCTGCCCTTTTTTTTGACAGGTAGAGTTAGTGAGAAACAGAGAGAAAGGTCTTCCTTCCATTGGTTCACCCTCCAAGTGGCCACCATGGCCCAAGCTACGCCGATCCAAAGGCAGGAGCCAGGTGTTTCTCCTGGTCTCCCATGGGGTGCAGGGCCCAAGCACTTGGGCCATCCTCCACTGCACTCTCAGGCCACAGCAGAGAGCTGGACTGGAAGAGGAGCAACTGGGACAGAATCTGGCACCCTAACCAGGACTAGAACCTGGGGTGCTGGCACCGCAGGCAGAGGGTTAGCCTAGTGAGCCGCAGCGCCGGCCAACTCCGCCTTTGAAATTCATAACTACATTAAATAAATAATCATTTTTTAAAAAGGAAGATGGCTCACTTTGTAAATCTTTCAAATTCATAAATCTTTTTTAAAAAAAAAAAAAAGGAAGATGGCTCAAGTACTTCCCTAACTCTTTCTTTTTCTTTAAGATGTATTTATTTGTTTGAAAGAGTTACACAGAGAGGAGAGGGAGAGGGAGAGGGAGAGGGAATGGAAGAGGGATAGGGAGAGGTCTTCCATCTGCTGGTCCAATCTCCAGTTGGCCGCAATGGCCAGAGCTGCGCTGACCTGAAGCCAGTAACCAGGAGCTTCTCCCGGGTCTCCCACACAGGTACAGGGGCCCAAGGACTTGGGCCATCTTCTACTGATGTCCCAGGCTATAGCAGAGAGCTGGATCGGAAGAGGAGCAGCCAGGACTAGAACCGGGGCCCATATGGGATGCCGGTGCTTCAGGCCAGGGCATTAACCTGCCGCTCCACAGCACCAGCCCCATCTAACTCTGTCTTTCGAATAAATAAAATAAAAGACCTTCCTCAACATGATAAGGGATGTCTATGAAAAACCAGCAACTAATATCATAGTTAATGATGAAAGACTGGTTTCTCCTACCTCAGGTTCTAGGCAGGACATTCAGATAAGAAAAAAAAAATCACAATTATCCAGATTGGTGAGTTAACAAAATTGTATAATGCAAGATTAATATACAAAACTGACTGCATGCTCTAACAATAAGTAGTCAGCAATTGAAATTGTTAAAATATAATTTACAATAGCACAACAATTTGATATGTCGGGATAAATCTCACAAAGGATGGGACAGACCTCTCTACTTAAAACTGTGAAATATTGCTGAGACAAAGCCAATCTAAGTAAACAAGATATACCTTATTCATAGAACATCAACTTTAGCATTTTGAGATTTTCTTTGCTTCTTAAATTCAGTGCAATCCCAATTATAATCCTAGCAGGGAATTTTGTAGAAATTAGCAAGCTAATTATAAGAATAGCCTAATCTATTAGCTTAGAACTATTAACTTAGTATTAACGAGCACTACCTAATTGCAAGAGTTATAAAGCCACCATAATCAAAATAGGGTGTTTCTGGAATAAGATTCACAGAAGAGGGCACAGAATTGAGCTGATGTATATACGGACAAGTGACTTTTAGTCCAAGGCACAGAGATAGTATTTGAACGGTGAGAGAGAGAGAGAGAGGTGCCATCTGCCGGTTAAGTCCCCAAATGCCAGGAGCTGAGTGTTCAATCCATGTCTTCCACAGAGAGGCAGGAACCCCCTTACATGACACATTCCCAGTGCCTCCCAGGGTCTGAATTAGCAGAACACAGGTACTTTGACAGGTAGAGTTTGACAGAGGATGAAGGCATCTTAATCAAAATCTTCACTAGGCCAGACACCCATGCTTAAAACCCAATGCTTTTGAAAACGACCTGCTTGAAGCTGGCGTAGTGTAGATTAAACCTTCATCCGCAGTGCTGGCATCCCATATGGACGCCTGTTCAAATCCCAGCCGCTCCACTTCTGATCCAGCTCCCTGCCTCTGCTCTTGGGAAAGCAGTGGAATATGGCACAAGTCCTTGGGCCCCTGCACCCACATGGAAAACCCAGAAGACGCTCCTGGCTCCTGGCTTCCGCCTGGCCCTGCTCTGGCTTTGGGCCATCTTCTGCTGTTTTCCAGGTGCATTAGCAGGAGTTGGATTAGAAGGGAAACAGCCAGACCTGAAACGGTGTCCATATGGGATGCTGGTGTCACAGGTGGCTGCTTAACCCACTACGCCATGCCAACTTTGAAATTTTTCACTGATATTATAGTGGTGCATACATGTCATTATACATTTTCCCAAACCATTATACATCTGTGCAACACCAAGGGTGAATCCAATGCAAACTATGGACTTTAGGTGACAATATTGCTAGCTTCATCAGTTCAAACACATATACCCCTCTGTGGGGAATGCTGGTAATGGCGAGGGGCATATAAGCACTTTCTGTACTTTCTACTCCATTTTGCTGTGAACCCAAAACTGCTGTAAACAATCAAGTTTATTCAAGAAAAAGCCATTCAATATAATTAGGCATTAGAGAAATGCAAGATAAATCTATTACATATCTATTATAATGATTAAAATGAAAACAGTTAATCATACCAAGTGCTGATATGATACAGACAGACTGGAACTCTGATACA
This sequence comes from Sylvilagus floridanus, assembly GCA_949820135.1. Classification (NCBI taxonomy): domain Eukaryota; kingdom Metazoa; phylum Chordata; class Mammalia; order Lagomorpha; family Leporidae; genus Sylvilagus; species Sylvilagus floridanus. The sequence continues at coordinate 17,496,373 of OX463239.1, read as the reverse complement.
ATACATTGTTGGCAATGCGAAATGGTAACCTTTTTAGAAACATGTTTGGCATTTTCTTTTTTTGTTAAGGTTTATTTATTAATTTGAAAGAGAAAGTGAGCAAGGTAGCTTACGTCCACTGGTTGACTCCCTGAATGGCTGCATCTATTGCCTCTGGGACACACAGGAGCCAGGAGCCAGGAACTCCATCATGGTTTACTGCATGGGTGGCAGGGAGCCAAGAATTTGGGCCATCTTCTGCTGCCTTCCCAAGCACATCAGCAGAAAGCTGAGATCACAAATGGAGTTGCAGGGGATCAAACCATGATTTGGATATGAGATGCTGATGGGGCAAGGAGCAGCCTAACTTGCTGTAGCATAGAAGTTAAGCCTCCTCCTGCAGTGCTGGGATCCCATACGGGTGCCAATTTGTGTCCCAGCTGCTCCACTTCCCGTCCAGCTCCCTGTTAATGTACTTGGGCAAGCTGTGGAAGACGACCCAAGTACCTGGGCTCCTGCACCAAACGTGGGAGACCTGGAAGAAGCTCCAGGCTCCCGGCTCGGCCTGGCCCAGTCCCAGCCATTGTGGCCATTTGGGAAGTAAACCAACATTGGAAGCACTCTCTTTCTCCCTCCTCTCTATTTCTGCCTTTCAAATAAATGAATAAATCTTAAAAAAAAAAAAAACAAACAAGAGAGAGACATGCCCTTACTAGGTGATCTAGGTATTTACCCAAGAGAACAGGAAACATCTGCATAAAGACCTGTATATAAATGCTGATAGCAGCTTTATTTGTAGTTAAAAAAAAAAAAAAGAAAGAAACCCATGGAAATAATTCAAATGTCCATCAATAGATGAATAAACGTTGGCATAGCCATAAGATGGAATACTACTTACCAATAAAAATGAGCCACTGGTACAATAATATTCGTGAATCTCAAAGTAATTATGTTGAATAAAGAAACCAGATAATAAAAGAGTACATACTAAATGACTCCATTCACACAGTAATCTAGAAAATGCAAATTAACCAGTAGTGAGAGAAAAAAACCTATAGGGGATCACTGGGGCGTGAGCAGGAAAGTATTACAGCTGCCGGAAGAAACCAGGGGATGATGACTAGGATACTGCCTTGATGTTGGTGATGATTCCATGACATATGTCGATATCTACCAACCCGTATGCTCCAAACGTGTCATTTATTATATTACACCTCGCCATGCACTGGGGACTACCACTAATGCTCTCCCTACTGGGACATCTTCAAAGCTTAATGGGAATTCTCTGTCACCAATGAGTGAGAGTGGTGTCTGAATTTGCAAAGACACCCGCCTCTCCCTTTCACACTTGCATGGGAACTTTTTGGTTTTCCTCGCGCTTCTGAGGCAACGTCCGCCTTGGTAATGTTTCCTTCCAGCGGCTGTGACACTTCTATCCGTACAAGGGAATCAGAACGTGGATCCAGATGGCCGGTAAGGCTTACTGATCCTGTCCTTTTCCTGTGTTTGCCGTCAGGGTTTGGCAAGGACCAAGTCCTCAGCTGGAAGCTGGAGTAACCTAGGAGAAGCACGCGGTCCCTGAGGAAGCAGTGAGGCCCCTGGGGCCATCGGCCTGCAGAGCAGGGGTGAGCCCCTGGCAATGCACACACCCCTGCAGGCAGTGAAGAGCAGAGAGAGCTGACCAACCTAATAAAGTAGATGCCACGTAGCTCTTCAGGCCCTTACCCCACTTACGCCTTCTCTCTCTATAGAATTCCCAGGGCCAGCATTTGGGTGTTGGGCATGAGTACGGCGAGTACTGGAAAGAGATGAGCAGCCTGGGTCTTTTGCTCTGGGGCCCCTGGCTCTCAGCCCCAGCACAGCAGGTTACATTTTATTCTAGGCTGAGCATTATTGCTTCAAAATTCCTTCCTGGCGGTGCCGTGGCGTAGCGGGGAATGCAGCTGGCATCCCACATGGGCACCAGGTGGAGTCCCTGCTGCTCCACTTTGGCTCCAGCTCGCTGCTAATGCTCCTGGGAAAGCAGTGGAAGATGAACCAAGTGCTAGGGCCCCTGCACCTGCGTGGGAGACCAGGATGAAGCTGCTGGCCCCCTGGCTTTGGTCTGGCCCAGCCCGGGTACTTGTGACCATCTGGGGAGTGAACCAGTAGATGGAAGATCTCTCTGGATCTCCCTCTGTCTCTGTATCGTTGACTTAATAATAATAATAACAATAATAATATTCCTTCCTCTTCCGGCTCCTGATGTCAGGGGGTTGGAGACATCTGCAGACTGGATCCTTTCAGGTGATAAAGGCCAGGCCGGGAGGACGGGCCAGCGGGAGGCTCAGTGCATCAGGGGGTACCCAAAGCTGACCCCTGAATTCCGCAGGTGTGGGAAGGGGACGAAGGGAGACTCAAGCGCCCAGCTGGACAGATCCCCGGGCAGGCACTCAGCTCGGCCTGGATGGGTGCCGGAGGCGTTCAGGGCAGTGAATCTGGAGTGCTGGTTCGGACAGCCTCTGCTACCTGGCGGCTGTGGACCCTCGACCTCTCAGTCCGCACGCCTCGCGGCCGCGTGGGAGCCCAAGGCCGCGCCGCTGGCCGCCCCTGCCGAGCGCAGGCCCGCGCCTAACGCTCGGCCCCTGGGACGCCGGAGGCCGGATGTCCTGCGTCCGCCCGCTGCTGGGCCTCCTGGCTACCCTGGCGGCCTTCGGCGCCGTCGCCTTCCTCGGCTACTGCGTTTACTTCGACCGGAAGCGGCGTGGCGACCCCGCGTTCAGGCGCCGCCTGCGGGACAGTGAGTGCGGCGGCGGCGGAGGCGCGGCCGGGCGGCGCCGGGCACAGGAACCGCGGGGCGGGCGGCGGGGAGCGCTCTGCCCGGGGCCTGCAGCCGGTGCGTTGTGTTTGCAGAAAGAAGAGCCGGACAGCGGAGGGCCGAGGCGCGGGGCGCGCAGGTGAGCTTGACCCACACCCGGGTAGCTTCGTAGGCGCAGGTGCCGGCCTCGCCCAGCGCAGGGTCTGCCTTTGACTGGGTTTTTGCTCGCTCCTTTTACCAAAGGAAACACAGGAGGAACAAGTCGGGACTGGGATAGGGCAGCCATAAAGTTAACGAAGTGGGAGCAGGTGCGCTGCCCACACAGCCTGTGTGCACCCTCACTGTCTGCCCAGACACGGTTGGAGGCGTCGTGTTTAGAGGACAGTGTAGTTATCTTGGCGACTGACCCAGCTTAACTAACTCAGTGCTGCAGATGCCTGGGTTCTTCTCTGAAATGGCAGGAGCAGTTAAATCCTAACCCGCTCTCAGTGGGCAGGCGGCGCCAGTTTGGAAGCCTCCTAGGCAGAGATGAGCAATAGATTGTAGGAGAAACCCCACAGGAAGTCTCCCAGGAATCTGAGAAAGCTAGATCCTTCTCAGGGCAGGATTATTACCCGGGGTGTTCCTTTTGTCTGTTGTCTTTACATCTTAAAATCTACTTTGCTCCAGACTTTGCAAGCAATTTGAGCAGGGCGTGGTGGGGATTGCTTGCTGGGCTCCAGGCAAGGCTTTCTATCCCCTGGAAGCTAACTCCCTTACAGTTGGGAGTAAAGAGTGGGCTGGGCTCCCAGGGGCAAGCAAACATATAGTTATATATGTGTGTTTTATTTCACAATTACCTTTTACTCAAAGGATTACGTTTTAGCCAGCGATTGCAATAGTTTCCTGACTTATCTCCCTGCCTCTATTCTTGTGCTACATCAAATCCCTTCTAAACTGCAGCTCTGAATGAGAGGTCTTTAAATAGTTAATGGAAAATGGGTATTACAAAAAACTATGCATGGTTAAAAAAAATTTTTTTTTGCACTACAATAAGCCTACCTTTTAATTCTATTTTCCACGAAGTTTTGGAGTGTGTATGTAACTCCTCAGGGTAGCTTCCTGCTCTGCAGATTAAAGACCATTTTGGCAACACGGCCTTCTACCATGGGTGCCTTCTACACTGGCTGACTGGTTTTCCTAAGGATGGGAAATCATCTATGTAAAGCTCCTAGTCCATAGCTGACCTTCAGTGACTGTAATTGTTACTGCTGCCACATTCACCCTGTCACAGGCCGTGTAAATAGTTTAGATCTCTTGATGATTTGGCATTGAAATGTGGCCTTGCTTATACTTGCTCCATCAAACGTACATCTCAAGTGCTGTCTTTCTCTGAGAAACCTCCCTGGTTCTCCAACCAAATGTGATGTCCCTGTGCTGTGAGCTCCCAAGGACTGGCCTTCATGACAGACTTCTGTGTCACTGACCCTTGGGGATAGGCACAGTGGTCTGTCTCTTAGCCTTCCCAGTTCTTCCAGTGTCCTGCCCTAGCTCGTGCTATGAATCTATGGAATGAAACCTGTGGTTGTTCCTGATTATTAGCATACTTGCTGGTAAAAGCCTGAAAGGTTGACTGGGAAACCATCCCCAAACCTCCAAGCTCATCCTATTTTAAAACAAGAATTCTAGGGAAGACAGAAAGTCTTCAGATATAAGACTGAAGTGACCGGAAGTGAAGTTGTTATTCTGGGTTAGTACTTGCCCATTCTACCTTCTACCAGCCGGAGGCATACTATCAATGATGGTGCCATCTTTTGGCCATGGTCATCTTCGTGATCTGGGCCACAGCAAACGAAGCATCCTCTCAACACTCACCAACTGCTCTGCCAGGCTCCTTCCTCATCCTCTGCCCCTTTCTTTGTAAGAAGCCTTAGCAGGACTGCTGTCATGCACAGATGTCATAACCAACTGACTCTGTAGGCTAGGAAGTCATTGCAACCAGGTCAACAAGCACTGTTAATACTGCAGGCAAGAAAACACAGCCTCCTTTGTTCTGTTAATTACAGCAGGATTTCTGATATGTGTGCTTAGTAAGCCGGGTAAAATACATGGGAATGAGAGCTACTACAAGCATCTCAACCTAACTTGAGTAGACCAGGTATTTTTTTTAAATCATCCATATTAGGAAATTTGTTTAAATATTATAAAGAACAAGGGCATTTGTCATACTTTGGATTGATTTAGAGACTGGGTTCAAGATGTGCTTTTCAAATAAAAGCCATATAATTTTGATCAGTAGCCATATACCTTACATTCATTACTCATTGTTAGCTATTTTAATTATTTTACGAATCTTTCAGTTGTGGGATACAGCAAAGAATGAAAAATTACAGGAACTTTTTTTGCAAGAGGTACAGATGGGAGAACTTTGGTTATCTAGAGGTAAGAATGTAAATATTCTTTACTAAATTATGGTCATTTACGTTCAATAAATATTTGCTGATTAGTATGTATATGTCAAGTAAGTTAGCAGTGTTAACTAGCATGCTCAGACAGAAACTGTCCTGGCATTTTCACTCATCCCTGCCTGAGTTAGTACACGAGTCTATGTTGCATGCAGTTCTGGAAGCAAGCAGATGGGGAGGCAAACCCAGTAAGAGAACATCTCATTATTGCCATTTAAAGTCTAGTGCATTTTTCAGATGATTGTTAATCAAAACTTTAAAAAAATTTAACTGCTTTTAAAATTTTTTTCTCTTTTTGGATACTTTAAAAAAAGCATTATTTTAGAAAAAGATTTTTTTTTTATTGATAAGTCAGAGTTACAGAGAAAGAAACAGAGAGACAAAGGTGTTCCATCAGCTGGTTCACTCTCCCAGAGAGCTGCATCAGCCAGTGCTGGGCCAGGCCAAAGCCAGCAGCCAGGAGCGTGGTCTCCCTCATGGGTAGCAGGGGCACAAACAGTTGGGCCACCTTTTACTGCTCTTCTCAGGCCATTAGCAGGGAGCTGAATCTGAAGCGGAGCAACCAGGACAAGCTGCCAGTGTTACAGGCAGTGGGCTTTACCCACAATGCCACAACACTAGCCTCTCTTCCCAACAGCATTCTTAATAAAATACTTTTGATAAAATCATTACAAATGCCCATATACTGCATTTAATACAGTGATGCCTGTAGGGGCTATCTTAATACAATGGCTATGAACTATACTTGGATTTGAGTTATTCCGGATGGATTTGAAAGTATTTCACAGCCGGCGCTGCAGCTCACTAGGCTAATCCTCTGCCTGCGTCGCTGGCACACCGGGTTCTAGTCCCAGTCGGGGCGCCGGATTCTGTCCCGGTTGCCCCTCTTCCAGGCCAGCCCTCTGCTGTGGCCAGGGAGTGCAGTGGAGGATGGCCCAGGTGCTTGGGCCCTGCACCCCATGGGAGACCAGGAAAAGCACCTAGCACCTGGCTCCTGCCATTGGATGAGCGCGGTGCGCCGGCTGTAGCATGCCGGCCACAGCGGCCATTGGAGGGTGAACCAATGGTAAAGGAAGACCTTTCTCTGTGTCTCTTTCTCTTATCGTCCAACTCTGCCTGTCAAAAAAAAACAAAAAAAAAACAAAAAAAAAAAACAAAAAAAAACAAGTATAGGTATCTAGACAGACACAAAACCTTAAGTCTTGAAACCCGCACAGCACTGAGAAGGCTTCCTGAGTGTCTAAGGCAGGTCACAGCCTCATGGTTTTCCAGTTTAAGTTTAGTACAAGTCTCTGGAGAGTAGTCCTCCCCCCCCCCCCCATGTCCACTTCTCTTGATGTAATCATGTGTTTCAACCAACAAATGGAAAAATATGTTCGTTAATAAGACTCTAATATTATATTTAGTTGTAGTAAATTAATTTTCATTTCTGGCCTAGTTATATTAAGTGTGTCAAAGTTCACCTACCACGTTAATGTAAGACCTGAAGACAGGTGTACACTCTAGTCTAACGCTGGCATTAATCACCCTTGAAACCTTAAATCACTTCACTGATCTCTGCCCCAGATTCCTAAAAGTAAAGTAAGGAAGTGAAACTAAGTCACTCCATTCTCACTCAGTCAGAAACCCTGAGTAATTTCCACTCCTAACTAATTTTCATTCTTTTTTACTGTACAGCCAGTCATCCTAAAAATCATCTTAAAATCTTACTTAGAAATTGAGGGGCCAGGCCGGCGCCGTGGCTCAACAGGCTAATCCTCCGCCTTGCTGCGCCGGCACACCGGATTCTGTCCCGGTAGCTCCTCTTCCAGTCCAGTGCTCTGCTGTGGCCCGGGAGTGCAGTGGAGGATGGCCCAAGTGCTTGGGCCCTGCACCCCATGGGAGACCAGGAGAAGCACCTAGTACCTGGCTCCTGCCATCGGAGGAGCGCGGTGCGCCGGCCGCAGCGTGCCGACCGCGGCAGCCATTGGAGGGTGAACCAACGGCAAAAGGAAGACCTTTCTCTCTGTCTCTCTCTCTCACTGTCCACTCTGCCTGTCAAAAAAAAAAAGAAAGAAATTGAGGGGCCAGTGTTGTGGCATCTTAAGCTGCTGCAGCCTGCAGTGCCAGCATCCCACATGGGTGCCAGTTGGAATCCTGGCTGCTCCACTTATGATCTTAGCTCCCTGCTAACGCTCCTGGGAAAGCAGCTAGGATGGCTTGGGCCTGTGCACTCATATGGAAGATTTGGACGAAGCTGCTGGCTCCTGGCTTTGGCCTGGCCCAACCCTGGCTGTTGCAGCTATTTGGGTAGTGAACCAGCAGATGGAAGATCTAACTCTGCCTTTCAAATAAATAAATCAAATCCTGAAAAAAAATTGAATTTCATTAAGTGTATTTTTTCCTATGGATATGTAATTCATGTTACACTAAATCTTTTTTCAACTCTTTGATAATGGAATTTATTTTTAAGAAGTTTACTGTAGCCAGAACATCAAACATTTCATCTATATTTCACCAACTGCACACACAAACTCTCTTAAATTACTAAAATCAGACCACATTAGAAAACCCCTCAGGACCCTTCCCCAATGTACTAACTGCAGGGACAACCACTGGCAGTGCAAGAGTGCACTTCTACACGCACTGTGGCATTCAGACTGCAGCTTCACCCTGCTGACGCTCAGCAGCCTTCCCCATTAGTGCTCTACACCCCTCATGAGACTCGTCTACATGGTCTTCTTTGATGTGGTTTTCAGCATCTTATTTTTAATGCTTGTTGCTTTCCTGGTAATTTATAGAATCCGTACTTTAAAGAACTTTAAAATTGTGCTTAAAACCTACCAATTTGTTTCAGGAGAGCATAGAATGGGAGTTGAACATCTCAGCAATGCCCTCTTACTGTGTGGGCAACCCCGGGAACTCCTGAAGGTTTTCAAATACACGCTCCCTCCCAAGGTATTTGAGATGCTGTTGCACAGAGTTCCCCTTATTTGCCAGGTAAGCACATATTTAATCACCTTCGCAAACTGTGCACAGTAAATGACTATGGGGCTTAATTATATAGAAGTAGCAAAGGATGTGTGTCAGTTGCCCAAACTTTTGAGGAAAATCTCTGAATTTTTGGTGCTCTTCTTGCTTTAAGTGAAGCACATCTATTTCTCACGTTTCTTTGACTATGATGATTGTATGGTTTGTTAAATACTGTACATGCTTCAACATTTCAACTTCATGCAGATTGATAACTACTTTCCATTAATGTGATAAAACAAAAAGTACTTTGGTAAATTCAAATATAGGCTAATTACTGTTCTGTTAAAACAAGTTTCTATTGGCATCCAATGAAGTCCATGTGTAAGTCAATTCATTATTAGCTTATTCATTTATGTTTATCAGACTGCTTGCTACACTTCATGCATCAATTAGAATTTCCTACAAATGCTTGGATTTCTTTTTCTTTCAGAATTTATTAGCCATAAGATAGTACTTTAGCTTTGGTTCACTTTGTGGTCACATGTTATGGCTGAGACTGAACTGTAAACTGTTGGTCATACTTGGACTCATTCATGTTAGATTTTCAGCCTTTGAACCAAACACAACAGCACAGGTGCTACTAGAGCGTAATGGTCAATTATTGGACATTCCAAAGCTAGTGTTAAATGGGACATGTCCTGAAGATATAAAACCTAAGTAGATGAGAATGTGTAACGTCCACCCTGACTCAAGAGGGCAGCAAGAAAAGGATTGTAAATTGAAATGATCAACAAGTTAACTGTTTTGTGTATTTACCAGCAATTTGAGGCAGACATGAATGAACAGGAATACTTGGAGGATGTTCGTGATTGAAAAACATTCACCGTATCCACAGTCCAGTCAGAATACCATGTACTCTTATAGCATAAACAACTGCTCAGTGGTATTTCCATTTATTTTACTTTTAGCAATAAATTTTTTTGTATCTTTTACATGATTGAACACATATTTTACTTTAAAATTAACAGTCACAATTGAAGAAACAATGGTTTATTTTCTAGTCAAGTGACCAAGCTGCTGAATTGTAAGGCCTCAGCAAAATGTTGCATCTTGTTATTTTCACTGAACAATAAGACCTTCTATTTCGGTTACTCCTGGTGAACAGCAATCTTTGTTTCTCCAGTGGTTTTCATCTGCCAGACAGCCATGACGGATGGTTTGTCACGGTTCCTACTGCGTTCAGGGATTCTATCGGCTGAATCCCTGTTCTCAGGGCAACACCTGCTGGCCATCTTTCATCGGCAAGTCCATCCTCCGGGACTTCCCTATCGTGGTTGCCCAAGGAGTCCTGCTTTGGCTGCCAGTGCTTCATTCTGCTGAATATGATATTCCTGAAATCTCATGGATATTCTCTGTGTCATTTTTAAATATTTCTGTAAACAATGTTCTGAACAGGTAGTCTAAAGTAAAAAGGAAAAATCCAAAAGGCAACATAAAAATGTAGTTTTTAAAAATTCACATATTCTAAAAGAGCATAGGTGCTTTGCCTTTTTTTTTTTGAAGTATATCTGAGAATTAAATCAGTTGTAAGTGACCACTGCTTTCATTTGCTGATAATTTCATCAACTGAAAAGAATCGATACTGAATGCTGTCAGTTTTTAGGCACTTAGCATCTTTCCTAAACTTTGTCAATTATCTAACAAGTACTTACTGATTATTGGCTATATGTTACTGATTATTGGTTATATGTTAAGTTTTTGGTATTAATATTTATCAACATCTTTATGGAAGAATTTTATATCATTTTGAGTAAAATTGGGTGAGAACATTTAAAGACTGCTAATAGGACTGTGTTTTCAGAGTCCAGTTACACAACACAAGCCACCAAATTCACGTTCTGCTTTTTTCAAAGTCAACCCAAGTGTTCTGGGCCACACACAGAAAGGCTGTGTCAAGTTTCTCTGACGAGGCCATCACGACTGGAAGTTATTAAGAATGTTCGCCATGAAACAGTGACCCAGAACCCCAGGCATCTTCTCTAAAAATGTCTACCTCGGTACAATGGAACTGTCAGATCTGGCACTGTTAAACTCAGTCATTTCGGCTGTCAAGCACTGGAACTTAAAAGGTAGCCACATTCCTGTAGTAAGTAGGAATCTGTGACACACTCAGGGATATCCTATTGTTTAGGACAAGTTTAGCAAGTTTTTAGTGAGCAACACTTTTCATACCTCTTCCGGCTTTACTTCTCTGGTTGTGAAATCTTTAACACAGTCCAAAAAGCAGGTTTCTGTAAGTTTATTGTAGGTTCCAAGAAATTCTTTAAACTACAAAGAAACCAGAAGGTTTTTCTGACATTTGGTTCTTAAAACAAAAATGGTTTGAAACTTAAATTACTGATGTTTTATAGTAAGACAAAATATCCTATAATGACAAATTATTTTACTAACAAATACAACCTATAAAATATAGTCTTCTAGTTGAATATTTTTTCCTGATTATTAGCCAAATGAAAAATACATATGCTTCATATCACTTAATGTCCACTTTTTGGAAATGGAATATAAACATTTAATGAACATTTATTATCCAAGATCACCAGCTGACATGGCTGCATTTAGAAGTGTGTACCTTTTTTTTTGATCAACCCTCCCCTTTATTTTAACACCTTACCTGTTTTATCTGATCAGATTCTGGTATCTGTCCAGCCATAGTCTTTTCGTATGTTTTTTAATCACCTGATTAAAAAAAAAGTTTGTCAATTTGTGTATGTTTACAGGCTACCTGAAGAGTGAGATACTCATTGTTCATATTTATACATCTCTAACTGTAATTACAGGCCATCCCAACCTCAGGGATCAGTGACAACAGGACCTTATCATCTAGAATTAGATTTTCTAGCAGGAGACTCAAGGCCCTACCTATCGCCCCGTTTCCAGGCAGCTTGCTCTGCTGTCTTACAGACACCTGCTAAAGCCCCACTCCTGGTAAGGCTGGGAGAGAATCCAGACAATCTCTGGTGTCCTCCTAAATAAGTCCAGCTGATTAGGCTGCTACGAATAATTCTTTTACATTTTAAATGACTTCTAAGTAAATGCAAAGGTTCTACTCATTGTTAACAGCATTCACTTACAAGTCAACAACCTTATGAAAGACACTTAAGAGTTCTAAAAAACTCCAAAAAGTCTTTCTGGATTACTGAGATTCTTACATATCTTAAACGTAGGACTTGGATGCAGTTAATCTAGACATATGGATTATCACATATATGATAATCTCATTGTTTACACTACCCTAGTCCTAAAAAAGATTGAACACCTCATATAAAAAACATTTTATAGATAAAGCTCCTTCAAATGGAAATGAAACAGCATGTAAAGGAAACAGTAATCAGGGACATGTAGGCTGACATATATGTTATGCTTCATAGTTAGTTGTGAGTTCCCTGATAACACAAGATCAACTGAGTGTGCATTCATTTCGTACTTAAAGAGGCTGTGAAAAGCATGAAGTTTTTATGAAGCTTACAGGGAGTTGAAAATAAGTAGGAAATTTGAGTTTAGGCCCAAATGTATGTCACAGAAAACATTTTAAACAGTAGCTACTGTTCTGGTAAACACCACAGGGAAAAAAAATGGTGGCCTTTATCCCTGTCCACACCACCAGCTTAGTCCAAGTGGTGAACCCAGATCTCCATCCTCAGAGGTCTGTAACAAGGTGTCCAACACACCCAGCAGCGTGGTGTCGGAGGAGGCCAGAGAGGGAGCAGGAGATGGTCGTCCCTGTCAGGCAGCCGCCAGAACCCCTCGCCAGAACTCGCCAGAACGAGGAGCGTCTCCCCCCTTTCCTCCCAGCACCGAAGGAGGCCTGGCTGAGACTCAGAAGCTGCGCCGCCCTCCTGAGGGGTTTAGGGAAGCCATGTGAAAGCAGTGAGCCACGCAGCCCCTCCCAGCCGGCGAGTTATCAGTGGAGGTCTGCCGAGGAGCCAAAGCTCCCACCCGTGTTCAGATAGCAAGGAGCTTCCTGCCGCCTGTCCAGCGTCACAGTGTAGAGCCTGGGCTACCTCCGCCAGGCAGAGGTGAGGCGCCACTCTACACCCCTGCCCCCACCACCTTCTGATGGAGTCAGCTAGAAGAGAAGGTTTAAATAAACTCTAGAACCTTATAATCTCCTAACAAGATACACAACACGTCCAGGTTACAAATAAAAAAACACTCATACCCTGAACTAGGAAGATTTCAAACTGAATGAAAAAAAAAGGCGATCAGTAGGTACACAACACTGGGCCCTAAGTGTGAGAACGCTCTGACAAAGGATTAAACGGCTCAGTGAGTTCATCGTGAACACAGCTGAAACAACGAAATAGTCTCAGGAAAGAAATACAAGACATTAAGAACTAAATGGAAATTTTAAGAAGTAAAAAAATATAATAACCAAAGTATACTCAATGGATAAAACAGCAGAGTGGAGAGGACTAAGGAATTAGTGAACTGGAAGACTGGAAACAGGATTATCTAAATTGAGTAAGAGGGAAAAATGGAATGAAAAAAAATTAACAGGACTACGTAGACTGTAACGAGCTAATATTTGTGTTACTGGAGTCCTGGAAAAAGAGGGAAAGTAATCTGGAAATAAATCAGATATTCTTCAGTGGGCAAATGGTTTAACAAACCAGCATATTTGCTTTTACCATGGACTACTAATCAGCAAAAATAAGGATGAGTTATGGGTACACGCAACAGCCTGAAAAATGATGAACGAAAAAAGCTTGCATACTGTATGATCCCACTTACTGTTTTTAAAATGACAGAATTACAGAACTGGAGAACATATTTGTGGTTGCCAGGGGTTAGGATGAGGTCGGGGTAGAAGGGAATAAAAAGGCAACGAGAGATCGTGTACTTGAAGTGTTCTGATATTAACTATACCAATATCTTGTATGTGACGTTGCACTCTAGCTTTGTAAGAATTTTCCATAGTGGAAAACTGGGTAAAGGGCACAAGGGGTCTGTTATGAATTTTTTATAATTGTATGTGAATTTTTAATCTCAAAAAAGGTTAATTAAAAAAATGAGGTTGTATAGTTTTTTCATCCTTGCCAAGAATGAGATGCAAGGGCCAGCACCAGCATTGTGGCACAGTTGGTTAGGCTGCTGTCTGCAGGGCCAGCATCCCATATCGGTGCTGGTTAAGAGTCCCAGCTGCTCCACTTCCAATCCAGCTCCCTGTTAATGTGCCTGGGAAAGCAGCAAAGGATGGCCCCATGCTTGGGCCCCTGCACCCATGTAGGAGACCAGAAAGAAGCTCCTGGCTCCTGGTTTCAGACAGGCCCAGCTCCAGCCGTTGCGGCCATCTGGGGAGTGAACCAGCATGTGGAAGATCCATCTCTCCCTCCCCCTGCCTCTCCTCTCCTCTCTGTAATTCTGATTTATAAATAAATAAGTCTTTAAAAAAAAAAAAAAAGATGCAGCAGCTGGCATTGCGACATAGCAGTATCTGCTGCTTACAGGGCTGGCCTCCCACCCGGGAGTGCCGGTTCACGTCCCAGCGGCTCCACCTGTGATCCAGCTTCTTGCTAATGTGCCTGTGAAGGCAGAAACTGTCCACCTGCTTGGGACCCTGCCATCCATGTGGCAGACCGGGATGGACTTCTGGCTCCTGTGGCAGCCTTCCGGGGAGTGCATCAAAGGATGAAGACCTTTTTCTCTCTCTGGAGTTCTTTTGGATTCCACTCAAAAAACATTCTGAAAAGATCTAGTAAATGGTATGAAAAATTTTATGGAAGTATTAGATGAAACTATTGTTCTGTAGGAACTTAAAAAAAAGGCAGTAAAATAGGCAAGAAACCAGGTTTACCAAGAGGCTTTTACCTGAAAGTACAAGAGGTCATCCACTAGACCCTGAACTTTCTGAATTGCTGAACCAGGACAGAACACTCACTGCACTTCAGGAAAAAACAACAAACTATACTTTTGTCTCACACCGAAAATGAAAACACATCCAACTTCCTTATAGTAAAGAAGATCTTATCAGTCGTTAAGCTCCAACCTTTTCTGATGCATAAGTTTCCTCTCTGTTCTGGAAAAGCAGCTGTCCAACCTGTTTGAACGTCTCCAGAGGCCCGATCTCGTGCCTGAAAACGAGAGTGTGGAAATAATATGACCAAAGCCCTATCAGTTTCTAATAGTCTTTTATTCATTTATTAAGATTTATTTTATTTATTTGAAAGGCAGAGTTACAGAGCAGATAGCTTGCATCCGCTGGTTCACTCCCCAGATGACTGCATTGGCCAGGGCTGAGTCAGGCTGGAGCCAAGAGCCAGGAGCTCATCCTGGTCTCCCACGTGGGCGCTGGGGCCTAAGCACTTGGCCGGCCTCCACTGCTTTCCCAGGCACATTAGCAGGGAGCTGGATCAGATGGAGCAACCAGGACTCAAACTAGCACCCCATGGGATGCCGGAGTCACAGGCAGCAGCTTTACCCACTATGCCACAGTGCTGGCCTCTCTAATATTATTTTTGATGAAACCCAAACTTCTGTTGACTAAATCATTAAAAGCCCTTTGAGGTTACAATTCTTTAGCATTTTTTAAAAATTTACTATTATGCTATCCTTAATTTTCTGTATAAGTATATATAACACTTCTGATTCCTCTACTAATCCAGGGAAGATGGCTCAGAAATATTAAGAAACATGTTAATTTGAGTTCACTTACACAGGCGGTAAATGGGACAACTGGGGCTTAACTAAGATGTTCAATTTCAAAATCCAGTACTCTCCCTATCTCACCCTAAGATCTATAACATGCTCCTAATAAGCTATTGAGAGGAATAGCATCTACATAAAAATAACACATGAGCTTGTTTGACCTTTTTCCCATCAAACCCAACACTCTCTTGTTTTTGCTCTCTATTTTTATTTATTTATTTTTTTATTTTTTGACAGGCAGAGTGGACAGAGAGAGACAGAGACAGAGACAGAGAGAAAGGTCTTCCTTTTTCCATTGGTTCACTCTCCAATGGCCGCTGCGGCCAGTGTACCACACTGATCTGAAGCCAGGAGCCGGGTGCAGGGCCCAAGGAGTTGGGCCATCCTCCACTGCACTCCCGGGCCACAGCAGATCCTCACATTAATGATGTCTCTCTTCTTCAATGCACCTGGTTCCTTCCCTAAATTAATTTTCTTCTCAGATTGGAAATTCAGTTACTAGAAGAGCAGAAGAGCAAACTAATTAGGCTCCTGAAGAAAATTAATTCACAGGGCCGGCACTGTGGCAGCATAAGTTAAGCCGCTGCCTGCGCTGCCAGCATCCCAGTTGAGCACCAGTTCCAGTGTCAGCTGCTCTACTTCCAAGCAGCTCCCCACTCAACTGTCTGGAAAAACAGTGGAAGATGGCTCAAGTGCTTGGGCACCTGCACCCACATGTGAGACCTGGATTAAGTTACAAGCTCCTGCTTAGGTCTGGCCAAGCCCCATTCAGTGTGGACATTTGGGAACCAGTGGATGGAAGATCTCCCTCTCTCTGTAACTCTGCCTTTCAAAATAAATCAGAAAGAAAGAAGGAAAGGAAGGAAGGAAGGGAGGGAGGGAGAGAGGGAGGGAGGGAGGGAGGGAGGGAGAAAGGAAGAGAAAACTAATTCAGGTGGACATCATCAGAAAGAAAATTTCCAGAAGTTGGAAAAAATAAACAAGGACACAGTGGGAGCCACCCTCCATTGTGTTTTAGAATCACACGCAGATTTGGACCAACTCTGAAGCCAGATGCTAATTCTGCTCACACATGTCTACAATCTGTGATTGTTCTAGCATCCTGACACCATTACTCTAAGTTCTCCTGGTCCCTCAGCACTGGCAATGTGTGATGCAAGCAAAGATGAAGACGTGACTGAGTGATGGATTAACTGCTGGGGAACAGGTTTATGGTCTCAAAGCATCATACCACAGAAGGAAAATTGTCCCTTTACATCAGAAAGGTCTGACAGTCACTATCTTAGCATCACCAACACCGGGTCCCCACATGAGGTGTATCCTGGTGGGGCACAGTAAGACACACAGCATCACCCAAGTGGTATTCTGGCCAAAAATGTTTGATTTGACTCTGATCATAAGGGAGTAGTCAGGATAATCAACAAAGTGGGACAATTTGTAATCCCTTTAAAAATGTCAGTTACAAAGTAAAGAGGTTGAGGGCTGATCTGGACTAAGAAACTAAACAGTTACAACTGGATCCTGAACCAAAATAGGGATATTTCGGGAGAAAATGCTTTTGGGATAACTGGGAAATGTGAATATGGTGTCTTAAGCATGGTTAACCTTATCCAGGCCATATAACAGAATTAAGAACGTACATGCTGGAGCCAGTGTTGTGGCACAACAGTTAAGCCTCCACCTGTGAGGCCAGCATCCCTTATAGGTGCTGGTGCAGCCCTCTGCTAAGGTGCCTGGGGAAGCGGCAGAAGATGGCCCAAGTGCTTGGGCCCCCGCACCCACGTAGGAGACCCGGGAAAAGCCCCTGGCTTCCTCTTGGCCAGCCCCAGCAGCTGCAGCCATCTGGAGAGTGAACCAGCAGAAGGTAGATCTCTCTCTCTAACTCTGCCTTGCAGACCAACCAACAAACACATAAGGAGCTGGCGTTGTGTTGCCGTGGGTTAGGCTGCGGTCTGCAACACTGGCATCCCCTGTGGGTAACTGGTTGGAGTCCTGGCTGATCCACTTCTGATCCAGCTCCCTGCTAATGGCCAGGGAAAAACCGTGGAGGACGGTCCAAGTGTTTGGGCCCCTGCACCCACGTGGCAGACCCAGATGAAGCTTCCGGCCCCTGGCTTCAGCCTGGCCCAACCCTGGCCATTTTGGTCATCTGGGGAGTGAACCAGCAGACGGAAGCTCTCTCTGTCTCTCCTTCTCTGCAGCTCTTTCAAACAGATCAATCGTCAAGAAAAAAAAAAAAAAAAAAAGGACATGAAGAATTAGGGTTAAAGTGAAAGCTCATGATGACTCCAACTTACTTGCAAAAAGTTCAGCAGAAAACGTGTATGTATATGTAGAAAGTGGAAAAGAGAAAGAAAGTACAGCTTAAAAAATGTTAACAATGTGGGATCAGTGTAGCTTAACAGGACTCTCCCACAGGGCCCTTCACGGGAGCTCATCTGCAGCAGGAGTAGGAGTCATGTCCGATGGCCAGAGCAAAACGTACTGTGGGAAGACTACAGCCGGCTGCTCTCCGACTGAAGGGCTGAGCCCAGGAGCACGGGGCCGGGAGCTCCACGACTCTACTTGAGTCTGACAACACAGGGCGACGAGATCCAAACGATGTCTCCAAGTCGGTACCTACACTCGGACTTTAGCTGCTAGAGGGGAAAGGTCGCGTTCCTGCCACATCTGTCTCATCTCTAAGGTTTCCTGCAGCCGGGGCACTGTCGTCCTATGTAACTATTCATTTAGGGCCAGCGCTTGGCACAGTGGTTAAAGCCCCGGCCTGCAGCGCCCGCATCCTCTATGGGCTCCGGTTCCCATCCAGCTCCCTGCGGGTGCACCTGCATCCGGGTGGGAGACCGGGAAGAAGCTCCGGGCTTCGGATCGGCGCAGCTCCGGCCGTTGTGGCCAAGTGGGGAGTGAGCCAGCGGACGGAGGACCCCTCTCTCTCTCTTTCAAATAAATAGAATAAACCTTTAAACAATAAACACTCACATAAAAAGCTGAGACAATCTGAGTCCCGTGGCAATGGAGAAGAGGTTACTGAAATTAAAAAAATGACTAATTGTGAGAAAAACCAAGACACAGAAAATCAGGAGTCTTCCAGGTTGGGCCCCCGAGGTCCCTGCTAACGTCATTTCTCTTTGTGTTTCGATTCAGCCGTACTGCTCTACAGGGAAGGGTCTGCGCAGCCCCTACAGGAGAGCGGGCGGGTCCCAGCGCGGGTACCCGGGTCCGATCTGTTCCGTCCCAAGCCCACGCCCGGACGCCCCCAGCCCGCGAGCCGAGGGCGGAGGGGTCCCGGGCCTCCGGTTCCTCCCCTGGTCGCAGGGACAGGGACCCCGCCCCGGGAGACCCCGCAACCTCGCCGCCCCGCCGCCCGCCCCGGGGGACCCCCGCCGCCCGCCCCGGGAGACCCCCGCAACCTCGCCGCCGCCACTCGCCGCGGGAGACCCCGCAGCCCGCCCCGGGAGACCCCCGCCGCCCCGCCGCCCGCCCCGGGGGACCCCGCCACCCCGCCGCCCGCCCCGGGGGACCCCGCCGCCCCGCCGCCCGCCCCGGGGGACCCCGCCGCCCGCCCCGGGGACCCCGCCACCCCGCCGCCCGCCCCGGGGGACCCCGCCGCCCGCCCCGGGGGACCCCGCCACCCCGCCGCCCCGCCGCCCGCCCCGGGGGACCCCCGCTACCCCGCCGCCCGCCCCGGGAGACCCCCGCAACCTCGCCGCCCGCCCCGGGGGACCCCGCCACCCCACCGCCCGCCCCGGGGGACCCCCGCCGCCCGCCCCGGGGGACCCCGCCACCCCACCGCCCGCCCCGGGGGACCCCGCCGCCCCGCCGCCCGCCCCGGGGGACCCCCGCCGCCCGCCCCGGGGGACCCCGCCACCCCACCGCCCGCCCCGGGGGACCCCGCCGCCCCGCCGCCCGCCCCGGGGGACCCCCGCTACCCCGCCGCCCGCCCCGGGAGACCCCCGCAACCTCGCCGCCCGCCCCGGGGGACCCCGCCACCCCACCGCCCGCCCCGGGGGACCCCCGCCGCCCGCCCCGGGGGACCCCGCCACCCCACCGCCCGCCCCGGGGGACCCCGCCGCCCCGCCGCCCGCCCCGGGGGACCCCGCCGCCCGCCCCGGGAGACCCCCGCCGCCCCGCCGCCCGCCCCGGGAGACCCCCGCAACCTCGCCGCCGCCACTCGCCGCGGGAGACCCCGCCGCCCGCCCCGGGAGACCCCCGCCGCCCCGCCGCCCGCCCCGGGGGACCCCCGCCGCCCAGGATTCTCAGGGCAGAGAAACGAGACCATACTTAAGCACGAGCTCTCGCAGCCGGCACCAGCACGAGGATGGGGGGACTGCGCCGCCAGCCGAGTCTGGGGGCTGAGGGTCGGGGTCAGGGCGGGCGCCGCGGCCGCTGGATAGCAGAGAACACGTGGGAGCGGTGATGCCAAACAGTTCTTACACGCTTAGACGCCGATTCGTGGTAACGAGGGGAAGCCAGAGAAAAAAGCCAGTACCATCGGCGAAGTCTAAAAATCCGTAAATATTAATTTAGAGATTGTCTGTTGACGCAACTCTATGTATCCCTGAATTCTTCTGTGATAACGACCCGAATCTGTCGAAACTCTTTGAGCGCCTGATTTACTCAAGCCCACGGCCCTAACGGTCTCAGGAGCCGCACTATAAACAGTCCCTAGTAAATGCGAGTAGTACTGCCAGTTAGGGCGGAAACTCCTCAGGCCTTTGATGAGTCCCTCGGGTTTATCGACTGTTTTAAGAACTGTGGGACAATGTGCTACTGTAAGAAAAAAAGAAAACAGAAAAAAAAAAATTCACCGCCCTTTTGAACCTTTCGCGTCGGGCGTTTGTTTCTACCCGGAGAGCGAAGGAAGCGCACCGGGGAGCGTTCGGCTTGCTGGTTGGATGTTTTGGGAACGGTCCCCCGGCGCGCATGCGTGTTGCGGCTCTAGGGCGGGCTTACAGGGAAGTGGGCGGGGCCCGCGGGCGGCTGCAGCGGTTGTCCGGCGCGAGTCGGCGCCTGCGGACGCGGCGCGGAGCGGGACGGCGTGTGCGGGGCGACCTGGCTTCGTCCGCGGGACCCGCCCGGCGGCGCTCGAGGGGCTCTGGGGCCTGGCGTGCCGGGCGCTGGGAGCAGACCGGTTCCTCCACACCCGAGAACTTCCCGCGGGCCCGCAGGAGCGCGCGCGGGCGCTCAGGCCTCCGGGGAAGCGGGCGCCGAGGAGAGCGGGGAGATGCCGGCCCGGAGCCTGCGGGGAGAAGGCCGGGCGCCAGCCGGTACGTGCCGCCGCGGTCCCCGGGTCCCGCCGCGCGCGCTCGGCCGCCGTCTGCCCGTCCCGGCTCGCGTCCCAGGTGCACCTGCCTGTGGACGCGCCTCGTGCCTGATGCTTCGGCTGCGGCGTGGAGCGGGGCGCGCAGCTCCCGGGTGCTGGCGCTCGGAGATGGTTCGTATCTGCTCCGCCGGTAACTGTAGCGGCCTTTCAGATGAGGGTTTTCCTGTTTAACCGCAGCGCTGGTCCTCCAGCAGGCCCGCAGGTGTGCACATCACACACGGACTTTATTGCTGGCCGACGATTCCATCCGTCCTTCATCCACACCCAGCAGCGCCCTACCTCGTTGTAAAGCATCCGTCCTTCCTATCTCAGCAGCTTGTCAATACCTCCCTACTTTCCCGCTCGTCAACTATGCAAACCATCGTCTAAGTACATTTTTTGCATGTAAAGTGTCTCGTGTTAATGTCCAGGTTCTAGTTCTTGAATCACGCCCACCACTCACCTAAAGATAGGGTTCTGGTTAGAATTCACTAAAATGGATGACTTTTTGTCCTCAGGTGCATCAGACTTAGCCGCTGCTGGAAACTCTCACCAGCCTCCACTAGCAAGTCCCACTGTGTCAGAAAGTGTAAGCATAAGGATTCTTGATTGTGCTCATGTTAAAATGCCCCCTGTCATCAAACAACGTGTCCCTAAGTTACGTTTGACTTACATTGTGCTTTTTTTTTTTTTTTTTAAGATTTATTTATTGGGGCCAGCCCTGTGGCGTAGCGGGGAAAGCCACGACCTGCAGTGCTGGCATCCCATATGGGCACCAGTTCAAGCCCCATCTGCTCCACTGCTGATCCAGCTCTCTGTCCTGGGAAAGCAGTAGAAGATGGCCCCAGTCCTTGGGCTCCTGCACCCGTGTGGGAGACCTGGAAGAAGCTCCTGGCTCCTGGCTCCGGATCGGCGCAGCTGTGACCTTGCAGCCAATTGGGGAGCGAACCAGTGGATGGAAGATCTCTCTCTCTCTGTCTCTGCCTCTCCTTCCCTTTCTGTGTAACTCTTTCAACTAGATAAATACATATTAAAAAAAATATTTATTTGAAAGAGTTACAGAAAGAGGGAGAGACAGAGAGAAATCTTCACTCCCCAGATAGCTGCAGTGCCGGGTGGGCCAGGCTGAAGCCAGGAGCTTCTTCCAGGTCTCCCACGTGGGTACAAGGGCCCGAGCACTTGGGCCCTCTGCTGCTGCTTTCCCAAGTGCATGAGCAAGGAGCGGGACTGAACGTGGAGCAGCCGGGACACGACAGGCACCATATGGGATCACAGCGTGGCAGGCAGTGGCTTTACCTGCTGCGCACCACAATGCTGCCCCAAGAGAATACTTACCAGAAATGTTGCGTGTACAGTTGTGACTTGATTAGTATTTGATATGTTATACAAAAAAACCTTCCCTAGAATGGAAAATACCCATTGGTAAGATAGTGACCACTGAGGGAAGTACTGTCACTGAGAAGAAACTCTGCTACTATTTAGAGAAAAGGTTTTGTTGACCAGAGAAAAAGAGAGGAAAAGAAACTAACCATACACATACATGCCCCTCCCCAGCCACATATACACAGGTTCAGGTTCAACTTACGTACCATTCAAATTGTTGTGAAGTCTTCTTCTTTTTTTTTTTTTTTGAGGGGAGGTTCTTTATCTGAACTTTTGAACCTTTTTATTAGAATGCTGAAAATATTTGACAATAAATGTTTTGTTAATGAGATCTAATTAGACTGACCACTAATCATAATGTTGACCTATGTATTGCTGATGTAACAAGTCTATAACAAGAGTTTCATAACTTGATATTTTGAATCCAGTAAAGTAAGAATTAAAATGAAACTTTTTATTTTTACTCAGCAATTTTTTGTCAAAAGGTCACAATAAAATGTACAATTATGGGGTATTGTTGTGTTGAGTAAATGCCTACCTCTCAGGCTGGTGGTTTCTCTTCATTTTTTTGCTTAAGATTGATTTATTTATTTGAGAGGCAGAGTTATATATAGAGAGAGACGGAGAGACAGAGTGAGGTCTTCCGTCTGCTGGCTCACTTGCCAGATGGCTACAGCAGCAGGACTTGGGCTAGGTTAAAGCCAGAAGACTCCACCTGTGTCTCCCATGTTGCTTGCAGGGCTCCAGGTACTTGGGCTGTCTTTAGCTGCTTTCCCAGGTGAATTACCAGGGAGCTGGATTGGAAGTGGAGCAGACGGGACTCAAAGCAGCTCCCAGATGGGATGCAGGTGTTTTTTGTTTCTAGTTTTGAAAGGCAGAGTGACAGAAAAACTTCCATCAGTGGCTTCACAACCCACATGGTCACAATGGCTGGGGCTGATTCAGGCCAAAGCAAGAGCCCACAAATCCATGAATCTCCACATGGGTGGCAGGGGCCCACGAACTTGGGTGGCCATCTGCTGCTTTCCCAGACACATTAGCAGGGCGCTGGATCGACGCAGAGCAGCCAGGACTTGATCCAGTGCCCTGATACAGGATGCTTTTGTTGCAGGCAGTGGCTCCGTTCACTGTAGCACAACACCGCCCCTGAGCAGGTCTTATTTCATGACTGATACTAGATATAGTTCATGATTACATAATTTCCCCAATTTATGGGTACACTGTTACTGTATAATTGAGGAGACCTGGGTGATCTTTGTCATGAGGATCATCAAGTAGGATTCTGTTAGATTTGATATGGGTTCACAGGTTGCTTTTGATAGATTTACCTATTGTAAAATATGCCCAAAGCAAACTTAATTCAGTTTTGTTTTACTAAGAATGCAAAGTGCAATTAGAATTTTTTAAAAAAAATTTTTAATTAAAAAATGGAGTGAACGGGAGAGGGAGAGGGTGCAGTCCCATCTGCTGGTTCACTCGCCAGGAGCTTGCCACAGCTGGGACTGGGTAGGGCTAGGAGCTCCATCCAGGTCTCCGGCTTGGTTGACAGGAACCCCACTGGCCCTGCCTCCCAGGGTCTTCACTGGCTGGAAGCTGGAGTCAGGAGTCTGAACTCACACCCAGACACACTGGCTTGGAACATGGGCAGCCTAACTGGGCAGCCTAACTGTTGGACAGCTTGCCCATCTTCTTGTTGTGTCCGGGTTTTATTACATGAGGTTACAGTGCCTACTGAGTGGACTGTGTTATTTTAATGAAGAAGCTGCAGGAATTGTGCCTGATATGCTCATTTATTTATAAATTCATTTATATCTGCTCTTATTCATACCCATTTCTTCTTACTACCGAAGAGGAGATATGGCTTCTTCTATTTGAGGTATATGTCCTTCCACATATGTGAACTAGAACGAAACGTTTAAAGAAATTATTTTAGAAAATACAAAGAGGGGCTGGCGCTGTGGGCCTAGCGGGTAAAGCTACTGCCTGAAGCACCGGCATCCCATATGGGCAGCAGTTCGAGTCCTGACTACTCCACTTCTGATTCGATTCTTTGTTATGGCCTGGGAAAGCAGTAGAAGATGGCCCAAGTATTGGGCCCCTGCACCTACACAGAAGACGTGGAAGAAGCTCCTGGCTGCTGGCTTTGGAATGGCGCAGCCAACTGGGGAGTGAACCAGCGGATGGAAGATCTCTCTCTCTCTCTGCCTCTTCTTCTTTTGCTGTGTAACTCTGCCTTTCAAATAAATAAATCAGTCTTAGAACTTTCTTTCTTTTTTTTTAAGAAAAAAAATTCCACAATTAAAAACAATAACTCTTAACTCTTTGAGTTTTTTGGTACATTTGTATGTTTCATTAAACAGTACCATACTGTTTTATGGCTAGATGATATTAAAGATCTTTGCATGTCATCAATTTTTTTTCCTAAAAGTGTTTAATGGGGTCAGAGGATCTCAGTGTATATGATTATCATAGTTTATTTCTTCATATGCATGAAGGACTTTTTCCCTGCCATTTTTGGTAATATAAGCATGCACATTGTGAACATCTTGGCACATATCTCAGACTATTCCTTTAGGATTAATGAAGTCATAGAAGGTATACACAGTTTGTGAAATGTTTCTACATTGCCTCTTGAAAGACTGTCAGTATATTCTCTCCAGCAAGGTCATGAGTGGAATGCATTTCTTCCATCTTTACCAGTAAGCTCATTTGGATAGATTATAAAATAGACATTCTATTGTGTTTCTTAGTAGTAAGGGAGGTTTTTTTTAATGTAGATGGCCATTTGTATTCATTTTTTTAAAGGTTTATTTATTCGAAAGTCAGAGTTACACAGAGAGGAGAGGCAGAGAGAGATCCATCTGCTGGTTCACTCCCCAATTGGCTGCAACGGCCAGAGCTGCGCTGATCCGAAGCCAGGAGCCAGGAGCTCCTTCCAGGTCTCCCACGTAGGTGCAGGGGCCCAAGGACCTGGGCCATTTTCAGCTGCTTTCCCAGGCCACAGCAGAGAGCTGGATCTGAAGTGGAGCAGCCGGATCTTGGAGTCGATCTTGGAATGGCGTTGCCTTAGGCTAGGGCGTGGAGCCACGGAGCCACAGTGCCAGCCCCTGTATATCAATATTTTTCTTTGAAAGGTAGAGAAAGAGCTCTCCCATGCACCTGTTCACTCCTCAATGCACACAACAGCTGGGGTTGGACCAGGCATAAGCTAGGAGCCTGTAACTTTTTCTGGATCTCTAACATGAGTGACAAGAACCCAGTCATTTGAGGTCTGCTTCCTCCCATGGTGTGCACTGGCAGGAAACTGGATGGGAAGCAGAGCCAGGACTTGAACCCAGGGACTTTAATATGGGAAACAGGCATCCCAAGCAGTGTTTTAACTACTGTGCCGGACACCTGCCCCATATTTATTTTTTTGTGAAATATATATTGGATTCATGAAAGATGAAAGAGAATTACGTCATTTTCATACTAGTTTGTAGGAAACATTGTATGGTATTGTTAATTTGGCTTTAATTTGGAGATAGCCTTGATTGGTTATCTTTTATGATGTTTTCCTGTTCCCTTTTCTGATGTACTGGGAAATGAAAGCTGAAGAGCAACATTAGAAGTCCTGGTGTTGTCGCTGAATAGACCCTGAGAGGCGAAGTCCAGGATCGCACATGTAAGCAGAAAGCTGTTTGCCAGTAGGTGTCACCCATGTAAGGGAGCCTTCTGTGACTACACAGAGCTCAGTGACACATTGCTATGATTGATCTGTGACGTCCCATGTGTGAGGATCCCTGTCTATTCCATTCAGTTCACAGCAGGCAGGTTTTCATGCTTAACTGAGATGCCAAGTTACTTTCTTTGCCAGAAGTGCCAAATCAGGGTTTAAGTCTGTATCTCAGTGCCGCATTTGCTTGTTTGTACATTTATAATTCATCTAATTACTAATCCATCACATTACTCAGTCAATAAATCTTCAGGGTACCTAAGCATGGGGCAGTGCTTGAAATGAAGTTATAAAACGCATAGTCCTGGGCCGACACTGGGGGGCAGCAGGTTAAGCCACTGTCTGCAGCACTGGCATCCCGTACGGGCTCTGGTTTGAGTCTCGGCTGCTCCACTTCCAATCCAGCCCTCTGCTAACGTGCCTGGGAAAGCAGTGGAGGATGGCCCAAGTGCTTGGGCCGCTGCACCTACTTGAGAGACCCAAATGAATCTCCTGGTTCCTGGCTTTGGCCTGGCCCAGCCCTGGTCATTATGGCCATTTATGGAGTGAGGCAGCGGATGGAAGATCTCCCTCTTCTCTCTCTGTCTCTCCTCTTGCTGTAACTCTGGCTTTCAAGTAAATAAAATTCTCGAAAAAACCCACAATCCTGCCTTCCCAGACCACAGTTGTCACATAGCTAGTGATACGTAATAAATCACAAAGCTGATTTAACTCCTCACCTTCTCCTTTCATATCCCAAAGGATTTTTCTAAAGATGTTGCAGTGCAAGGGTTCCCTTTGGATAACACAGAAGAGAGCAACAGACAAAAAGGTAAAATAATTTTTTTAATTGTGATGAAATATACATTACATAAAAGTTACCATTTTTGAATGTACAGGTCTATGCTATTAATTGCATTCACTTTGTTATGCAGCCATCATCGCCATTTCCAGAACTTTGTCATCGCCCTCAAGTGGACTCTGTATCCATCAGACACTAACTCCCCAGTCTTCCTCCCCTCAGCTGCTGGCAGCCACCTTCTTGCTTTCTGTCTCTGTAAATCTGATGTGCTAGAGACCTCATTAGTGGAATCATTACAGTATTTGACCTTGTGTGTCTGGCTCATTTCACGTAGCAAGCATTATTTCCATTTTTAATTTTCCTCCCAAATTAAACTGTTAATAATACCATCCGAAAGTTTTTTTTATTATTACTAACTTACTACATCTGTTTATAAGTTATGAATTCAAGTTTTGAATAGTCTTTGGAAAGGCAACAGATTAAACATGTCTTTTGAAAAGTTTTATTTTTAAAATTTTTTTAAAGATTTATTTATTTTTATCTGAAAGAGTTACAGAGAGAGAGAGAGAGGTCTTACGTCCGCTGGTTCATTCCCCAGATGGCTGCAACGGCCAGAGCTGCGCTAATCCGAAGCCAGGAGCCAGGAGCTTCTTCCAGGTCTCCCACGTAGGTGCAAGGGCCCAAGGACTTGGGCCATTTTCAGCTGCTTTCCCAGGCCGCTGCAGAGAGCTGGATTGGAATAGGAACAGCTGAGACTCGAACCAGCACCCATATGGGATGCCGGCGCTTCAGGCCAGGGCATTAACCTGCTGCGCCACAGCGCTGGCCCCTTGAAAAGTTTTATTATTTAATGACAATGTGTGAAGTAGTTTGTTTTGGTTTATACGAAGCAATTTTTAGGGTTTGAGCAAATGTTTCCAGTTTGGCCTCAGATTTTTCGCAATTTTTATGTAGAGTTTATGGTTATAACCGTTATATTATTAGTTAGTCTCTTAATTTGCTCCTTGCTTTTTTGTTGTTGAGAAATCCTGTTGTTGAATCCCTAAAAATTCTTTCAGTTTAGAAAGGTTTTTTTTTTTGAGTAAACAATTAAAATTACAAAATTTCCAGGAATCTGAAGTATATTTTCATGTCTTGATTTTGCAGCAAATGACATCTGTATTTCTCAGTTTGCCATGGGACAAAAAGATGCTCTAAGAACAGTTTTAAAGCAAAAGTAAGTTTCACTTAAAATGGCTGGAACACGTCTTGGGTAAAATGTGCTTCATTTGTACTTTGGACAGGACAAGCTTTCTTTTCCCCATATGAAATAGTATTGTGTGATGATACATATGAAAATTTTCTCATGCTTTTCTGGGTAGCCATGATATGGTCAGTGTGTGTTAGAAATCATTAGTACAGAGGAGGTACTGTTCTAAGCACTGTAGTTCATTGACTTGTTAATATTCATCAAACCCTGTGAAACAGATTCCATTGCCATCCTGATTTCACAAAACCTCCATTTAATAAGTGAGAAAATAGGCTTTCTGTGGGTCATTTAGCAAGGTGTTCCTGGGCTGGCATTTAAACCCAGGCATTTTGCCTTTGGGCCCACTCTCTTACAACTTTGCTATACTGCTTGTATCAGTGGTCAAGTAGTACCTTAGACATAATATGTATTATTATGTATTATTGATTTTTTTTTTTGACAAGCAGAGTTAGACAGTGAGAGAAAGAAACAGAGAGAAAGGTTTTCTTTCCATTGGTCTTCTTTCCATTCATACTGGGATTGAGTTCTTGTCTCCTGGCTTCAGCCTGACCCTGCCCCAGCTGTTGTGTGCATTTAGGGAGTGAACCAGTAAATAGGAACTCTCTCTTGGTGTATCTGCGTGTCTGCCTCTCTCTGTTATCTTGCTCAAATAAATAAATAAAAATTTTGGGCCGGTGCTGTGGCATAGCAAGTAGAGCTGCCACCTGTGATGCCCGCATCCCATATGGGCACTGGTTTGAGTCCTGGCAGTTCCACTTCTGATCCAGCTCTCTACTGTGGCCTGGGAAGGCAGTAGAAGATGGCCCAAGTCTTTGGGCCACTGCACCCATGTGGGAGACCCAGAGGAAGCTCCTGGCTTCTGGCTCTGGATTGACTCAGCCCTCCGGGGAGTGGACCAGCAGATGGAAGACCTCTTTCTCTGCCTTTCCCTCTCTGTAACTCTGCCTTTCAAATAAATACATAAATCTTTAAAATTTTTTTATATTTATCTAAGGATTTAAAAAAAATTGTTTGAAAGACAGAGTTACAGAGAGAGGGAGAAGCAGAGACAGAGAAGAAGAAATATCATTCATTTGCTGGTTCACACACCGAACAGCTGCAACGGCCAGGGCTGGTGCCAGTCTGAAGCCAGGAGCCTGGAACTCCATTCAGGTCTCCCTGTGTGTGCAGGGGCCCAAGAATTTGGGCCATCTTTGACTGTTTTCCCAGGCACATGAGGGGGGAACTGGATCAGAAGTGGCACAGCTGGGACTTGAACTGTCTCCTGTATAGGATGCTGGGATTGCACGCAGTGGTTTAACTGCAATGCCAGCTCCAAATAAAAATTTTCAAAAAGGATGAATGGACAGAATTTTTCAAAAAGTATGAATGACCTCTGAGAAATAATTGCAATGTAGAGAGTAGTAACTGAATCAGAAAAATAAAAATGCCTCAAGTCAAGAGGTAGTCTGTATCTTGAGAGATAAACCATTAAAATGAAACAGGCTGAAAATAAAACTACAACAGTGGAATTTTGAGGAGAAAGCAAATAAAAAAAATAGTATCAATATTAATATAGTTGAAGTAAAATTAAAGGTATATGTGTTAAATAGGTTTTTTTTTTAGAGGGGCAGGGTATGTACACATTTTTTTTAGTTTTTAAATATTTAATGAAGAGGTACATGATCTTAAAAAACCAAACAGTAGGCCGGTGCCATGGCTCACGTGGCTAGTCCTCCGCCTGTGGTGCTAGCACCCTGGGTTCTAGTCCCAGTTGGGGTGCCGGGTACTAGTTCTGGTTGCTCCTCTTCCAGTCCAGCTCTCTGCTGTGGCCCGGGAGGACAGTGGAGCATGGCCCAAGTGCTTGGACCCTGCACCCCACGGGAGACCAGGAGGAAGCACCTGGCTCCTGGCTTTGGATTGGCATAGTGCCGTCCGTAGTGGCTATTTGGGGAGTGAACCAATGGTAAAGGAAGACCTTTCTGTCTTTCTCTCACTGTCTATAACTCTCTCTCTGTCTCTCTCTCTCACTGTCTAACTCTGCCTGGCCAAAAAAAACCCAAAAAAACAAAACAAAAACAAAACAAAAAAACACCACACACACACACACACACACACACACACACACACACAAACCAAAGAGTATTAAAAGCTTGTATTGAAAACCACTAGCATATGTACTACTTCCTGGACCAACTCTGTCCTCCAAAGGCAACCAGTTTTAATTCTTTCACTCTTTCCTCTGAGAGAGAATTTCATAACTCAAAGTAATATACTTAAGGTACTATTTTAAAATATTTTTATCAACTCAGTTATGTGGCGTTGCAGTACATGTGTACAGTGTGTAATGATCAGATCAGTACAATTGGTACATCTATCACTTCCGACATTTGTCATTTCTTTGTGTTGGGGAATATTTTTTAAAATATTCAGTTAAATGTTATCAGTTGTAGTTATCCTACTATGCTATAGAATATTCTACAGTCTCCTAGTCAACTACACCCCAATGCCCTTAAGCACCCTTTCTCCATCTCCTCTCCCACACACTCTTCCCAAGCTCTGGTAACCACTATTCTCTGTTCATTTCAGAACTTGCCAGGGGTTGGCATTGTAGCACAGGGGGTCAAGCAGCCTGCAACTTCATCATCCCATGTTGGAGTTCCAGTTTGAATCCTGGCCCTTCCAAATCCAATGCAATTTCCTGCTAATGCTCCTGGGAAAGCAGCAGATAAGACCCAAGTGCTTGGGTCCTTGCCACCCATGTGAGAGACCAGGATGGAGTTCCTGGTTCCTGGTTTTGTCCTGGTCCAGCCCCAGCTATGGCATCCATTTGAGGAGTTAACCAGCAGGTAGATCTCTCTCTCTCTCTCTCTCTCTCTCTCTCTCTCCCTCTCTCTCTCTCTCTCTCCTTTCTCTGACACTATGCCTTTCAGATTAGTTAATGAATTACCGAACTCTGCCAACTGAAATCTCTGAGAGTCAAGAGGGAGAATGTGTTAGTAACCAAGTGGGCCCTGAGAGGTAATCGTCAACTCTACACCTCTTACCAGTTGACGGTATATCTCTCATCAGTCAAGGATGAGTGAGTATTTTAAAAAAAATTTTACTTTTAAAACATTTATTTTATTTATTTGAAAGGCATAGTTAGAGAGAAATCTTCCATCCACTCTTTCACTCCCCAAATGGCCGTAACGGCTGAGGCTGGGCCAGGCCAAAGCTAGGAGCCAAGAGCTTCTTCTGGGTTCCCCATGCAGATGCAGGGGCCCAAACACTTGGACCATCCTCTACTGCATTCTCAGGTGCATTAGCAGGGAGCTGAATTGGAAGTGGGGCAGCTGGCCTGGAACCAGGGCCCACATGGGATGCCAGCAGCAGCTTAACTCGTTACTACAGGACACTGGCCCTGAATGAGTACTTCTGAGATCAACTTCTTAGCTTCTTACATAATGAGAGCATATGATATTTGTCTTTCTGTGCCTGACTTACTTTACTTAACATACTGTCCTTCCGTTCTGTCATACTGCAAGATTACAAAATTTCATTCTTTTCTATGGTTGAATAATGTTGCTCTATCCGTATATGTGCATCATTTTTTTCATACTACCATGAATTTTTTAATATTTTAAAGATTTATTTTATTTATATGAAATGCATAGTTACAGAGAGGGAGAGACAGAGGCAGAGAAAGAAAGATGTACCATCTACTGGTTCACTCCCCAAATGGTCACAACAGCCAGAGCTGGGCCAGGCTGAAGTCAGGAGCTTCTTCCAAGTCTCCTATGTGGCTAGCAGAGGCCCAAGTACTTGAGCCATCTTTTGCTGCTTTCCCAGTCCACTAGCAGGGAGCTGGATTGGAAGTGGAGCAACCAGGACTTGAATCAGCACCCATGTGGGATGCCGTCACTGCCGGCAGTGGCTTAACCTGGTATTCTATGTGCTGGCCCTCCATAAACATTTTTTTTTGACAGGCAGAGTGGACAGTGAGAGACAGAGAGAAAGGTCTTCCATTGCCGTTGGTTCACCCTCCAATGGCCGCCGTGGCTGGCGCACTGCGACCCGCACACCGCACTGATCTGATGGCAGGAGCCAGGTGCTTTTCCTGGTCTCCCCATGGGGTGCAGGGCCCAAGCACTTGGGCCATCCTCCACTGCACTCCCTGGCCACAGCAGAGAGCTGGCCTGGAAGAGGGGCAACCGGGACAGAATCCGGCGCCCCGACCGGGACTAGAACCTGGTGTGCTGGTGCTGCAAGGCGGAGGATTAGCCTGTTGAGCCACGGCGCCGGCCCTCCATAAACTTTTAAAGACCTTTCTTGTATATAGATTTCAAAGCATTTTACACCAAAATAAACTTATCTTTTGTTTTTTAATTTGAAAGATAGAGTTAGACAGTGAGAGAGAGACAAAGAGAAAAGTCTTCCTTCCGTTGGTTCACCCCCCCAGATGGCTGCTACAGCCAGAGCTACGCCGATCCGAAGACTGGAGCCAGGTGCTTCTTCCTGGTCTCCCACTCGGGTGCAGGGCCCAAGCACCTGGGCCATCCTCCACTGCCTTCCCAGGCCACAACAGAGAGCTGGACTGGAAGAGGAGCAACTGGGACTAGAACCCAGCACCCATATGGGATGCTGGCACCACAGGCAGAGGATTAACCAAGTGAGCCATGGCGCCGGCCCTAAACTTACCTTTTAATTGTCTTTTTTTATTTTTTTAAAATTTTTGACAGGCAGAGTGGACAGTGAGAGAGAGAGACAGAGAGAAAGGTGTTTCTTTTTGCCGTTGGTTCACCCTCCAATGGCCGCCGTGGCCGGCGTGCTGCAGCCAGCGCACCGCGCTGATCTGATGGCAGGAGCCAGGTGCTTCTCCTGGTCTCCCATAGGGTGCAGGGCCCAAGGACTTGGGCCATCCTCCACTGCACTCCCTGGCCACAGCAGAGCTGGCCTGGAAGGGGGGCAACCAGGACTAGAACCCGGTGTGCCAGCGCCGCTAGGCGGAGGATTAGCCTGTTGAGCCACAGTGCCGGCCCTAAACTTACCTTTTAATTGTCTTTTGCACAAACTTTTTGAAGTAGCTCTTATATACATACATAGAGTTAAGAATTCATATACCTCAAATACATTTGAGAATAAGGTGATTCTTGAAAAATCAAAAATAAATACAGAATCATAAAATGCTTGCTCTACTTGATTTTTTATTTTTTATTTTTGACAGGTAGAGTTATAGACAGTGAGAGAGACAGAGAGAAAGGTCTTTTTTCTGTTGGTTCACTCCCCAAATGGCCGCTACAGCCAGCGCTGCACCGATCTGAAGCCAGGAGCCAGGTGCTTCCTCCCAGTCTCCCATGCGGGTGCAGGGACCTGGGCCATCCTCCACTGCCTTCCCAGGCCACAGCAGAGAGCTGGACTGGAAGAGGAGCAACCGGGACAGAATCCGGCATCCATATGGGATGCTGGTGCCACAGGCGGAGGATTAACCATGGTGCTGGCCCCTCTACTTGATTTTTTAAAAAAGATTTATTTATTTATTTGAAAGGCAGATTTATAGAGAGGCAGATATATAGAGAGAAAGGGGTCTTCTATCTGCTGGTTCATTCCCCAGATGGCCACAGTGGCTGGAGCTGCTCTGATCTGAAGGGAGGAGCCAGATTTCTTCTCTAAAATTGGAAAATTAGGATAGATGACCTCAAAGGTTCCTTCACCTCTATAATTCTATGGCATTCTTCATGCAATTGTGATGAAATAATTGACAACACTGGTGACTTAATTGAGTATGAGCCGGTGAGCTGAAAGAAAAGTCAGGGTGCTTCGAAATTTTGAGAATGAGCAGAAAATGAGTCTTAGTAGAAATGGAGGAGCATCAGGGAGGGGTAAGTTTTAAGAGTTTGTGCTATGTTTAAGAATCAAAGGACGGAGGGTTGGGGTGGGGAACAGTCCAGCAACTAAAGGTGGGGTGAATGTGTTCTCCTGATGTGGATTACACTTACCTGATTTTGACTCTGCATTTTTGTCAGGGATTCTGTTCATGGTTTTCTTTGAGGCCAGATACAGAGTAATATTGGTCAGCCTTTTTTTCTTTTCTGCTGTTTATTTTAGAGATTTATTTATTTATTTTAAAGTCAGAGTTACACAGAGAGAAAGAGAAGCAGAGAGAGAGGTCTTCCATCTGCTGGTTCACTCCCCAGTTGGCCCCAATGGCTGGAGCTGCATGCCAATCTGAAGCCAGGATACAGGAGCTTCCTCTGGGTCTCACATGCGGGTGCAGGGGCCCAAGGACTTGGGCCATCTTCCACTGCTTTCCCAGGCCATAGCAGAGAGCCATATTGGAAGAGGAGCAGCCAGGACTCGAACCAGTGCCCATATGGGATGCTGGCACTGCAGGCGGTGGCTTTACCCGCTATGCTGCAGTGCTGGCCTCTTTTCCGCTATTTAGTTCAATTCTTACTGCAAATACTTGTATGTATTTACTAGACTCATTTTTTAAAAGAAGATTTATTTATTTATTTGAAAGGCAGAGTTACAGATATGAGGGAGAGACAGAAAAGAGATCTTCCATCCTCTGGTTTACTCCCCAAATGGCTGTAATGGCCGGCTGAAGCCAGGAGCCTAGAGCTCCATCCAGGTCTCCCACATGGCAGCAGGGGCCCAAGGACTTGGGCCACCTTCCACTACTTTCCCAGGTACATTAGTAGGTAGCTTGATCCCAAGTGGAGCAGCCAGGACTCAGATTGGCACCTATGTGGGATGCCAGCACTATAAGCAGCAGTTTAAACTGCTGTGCCACAGTGCCGGCCCTAGACTAATTTTTGTTTAATTAATTTATTTGAGAAACAGAGTTACAGAGAGAGAGGGGGAGAGATAGAGATGTCTTTCATCTACTGGTTCACTCACCAAATGGCCGTAATGATGGGGCTGGGCCAGGCTGAACCAAGGAGTTTTTTCTGGGACTTTTATGTGAGTGCAGGGGCCCAAGGACTTGGGCCATCTTCCACTGCTTTTCCAGGCACATTGGCCAGGAGGTGGATCATAAGTGGTGCTGCTGGGACCTGAACTGGCACCCACATGGGATGATGGTGCTGCAGGCTGTGGCTTAACCCACTGTGCCACAGTGCCGGCCCCAATGTCATAATTCATTTAAAAGCTATTTGGAGAATAAAGTTATCATTGATTTTAACAACAATCCCTCTTGGTTGTCTGTCTTGGAAGTCAAACTTGAGACTTGAATTCTTAGAACTTTTGCTGCATGTTTGAAATTTGTACCTCTTTTATTTCATTGATTGATTGAATAATTGATTGAAAGGCAGTTACAGAGAAAGGGAAAAGACAGATCTTCTATCCACTAGTCACTCCCTAGATAGCCGCAGCATCCAGGGCTGGGCCAGGCTGGAGCCAGGAGGTTCGTCTGGGTCTCCCCTGTGGGTGGCAGCACTCCTCGTACTTGGGCCATCTGCTGCTGCTTTTCCCAGGCCATTAGCAGGGTGCTGGGTCAGAAATGGAGCGGCTGGATTGCACCCGATGACCATATGGGATGCCCATGTTTTAGATGGCAGCTTTAGCCATTACACCATGAGACCAGTCCTACATTTATACATCTTGACTATGTATCTTTATAATTGTACCCATTCCTTTTTCATTGTGTTTAAATCTTGTTTTCTGAAAATATCACTGCCCTCAAGAAGTTATCTTATTTTGTTAGTCTTTAGTGCCCTGAGCCTTAATAAGTCTTGTTAACCAAATGAGTTTGTATAATAGGTAATGTTTTGATTTATTTAGCTTTGAAAGATTTATTTATTTATTTAAAAGGCAGAGTTACAGAGACAGGGAGAGGAGGAGAGAGAGAGAGAGAGAGAGGGAGAGAGAGAGAGAGAGATCTTCCCATTTGAAGCTTTACTTCCCAAATGACTCAACAGCAGTGACTGGGCCAGGCCAAAGCCGGGAGCCTGGAACTCCATCTGGTTCCTCCATGTGGGCTGCAGGGCCCCAGGCTCTTCGGCTATGTCTGCTGACTTCCTAGCCACATTAACAAGGAGCTGGATTAGAAAATGCATTTACAGGTGCTGGTGTTACAGGCTGTGGATTAACCTGCTGTACCACAACAATGGCCCTGGCTGTTTGTTTTAAAAAAAATAAATAAATAAACAACCTTCAGATTATCACTTGTAGGTGTTTGTTGAGTTGGTTCTATATAGCTTCAATAATGTGTTTCTTTTTTTTTATTATTTCTTTTTTACTTGTAGAGCACAGAGCATGCCTGTTTTTAAGGAAGTGAAAGTTCATCTCTTAGAGGATGCAGGCACAGAGAAGGATGCTGTAGCGCCGGAGGCTAGAATTTCACCCAGTGGCATCGAGTCAGCGACAACCGTGGCTGTAGCAACTGCTGCTGCTATCGCGACAGCAGCCCCACTGCTAAAGGTCGATTTGTCTGCCCGGATATTTCCAGCTACTTTGTGAAATAAGATAAGAGCTGATCTGTAAATGCTTATATCCAACTGTAAACTCGGAGTATTCCAGTTTCTTTCCGTGTGAAAGAATTTTTTATTTGGGGTTGTACATTACTTCTCAGGGGATGTGAAAATTGCCCTCCTCACCCTGAAGGGGTAAATCCAGGGCTCTTACTTGTAGCACTGAAAATCTCACTTTGTGGGAAACCCCTTGGTCCTGGGCAACCTGCATGTGCCATCATCATTTGGAGGGAGATCAGTTGTGCCTAGCCTCTCAGTTTGTACTTGGGGAAACAGACAGTCTAGAACAAACAGGTGGTAGAGCCACAGCTAGAACTCAGTTCTACAGGCTAATCTCAGCCATATGTTAGTGAAGTATCAAAAGCTACTTTGTTTTGCAGTTCCCTTCTTTTAAATTTCCATTTGAGTATTCTATTGCTGACAGATTTGTCATTTTTTTCACAACAGGAAATAGTTACCTAAGGATAACTATCTTCTGCCTTTTATTTCTGTGACTTTTAAAAATAAAATCATCAAAGCACCAGTTTTAATGGGAAACAGTTCTTGTTGGATCCTTTTTCAGTGTCAGTTGCTTTACCTTTCTACTAATTGACTTACCTTTAGTGCCTTTCTGTAATGTGAAATATTACTATGGCATTTTTACTCTTTTAGGTGCAGAGTGATTTGGAAGCAAAAGTCAACTCTGTTACAGAATTACTTAATAAGTTACAGGAAACAGATAAACACCTACAGCGTGTTACAGAGCAGCAAACAAGCATTCAGAATAAACATGAACTACTGCATTGTCGTGATCATGAGAAGCAGATGAATGTGTTTATGGAGCAGCACATTAGGCATCTTGAAAAACTGCAGCAGCAACAGATAGATATCCAGGTAGTTATAACACTCAAGTATTCATAATAGAGCCAGTGTGCCACCCTGGTTTTATCAGTTGACTCTCTAAGTTAATGTTTAGTAAGAATTGCCATAGCTCACTGGATTCTCACAGTTCTGTTCTTAAATTGTGATTTGCTTGATCCTCATTCTTGTCTTCTGTATGGAGAACTCTGCGTATGTAGCTCAGATGTCACCAGTTCTGTGAGACCGCTCCCTGTGGTTGACTGTTTCTCCTTTGCAGTCTTTTGTTCGTAGCACTTTTTAAAGCCCTGTGTCATCGTTCAGTGGTTCATTTACTTTAGTGGTTCTTAGCCTAGGAATGTGCATCAAAATTGCTTGGAGGGTTTTATAAAAATACACATGCTTAGACGTCTCAGAGATTCTGAGGCTGTGGGTCTGAGCTGGTGCCTGGGGATCACTGGAAGCTCTCTAATGATTCTTTTTATTTATTTAAAAATTGTACTTCTTTTTTTTAAAAGATTTATTTTATTTATTTGAAAGCATTACAGAGAGAAGTTAGACAGAGAGAGAGGGAGGTATCTTCCATCCTCTGGTTTACTCCTCAAAAGGATACAATGGCTGGAGCTGAGCCTATCGGAAGCCAGGGGCCAGGAGCTTCTTCCAGGTCTCCCACGTGGGTGCAGGCCCAAGGACCTGGAGGCATCGTCTGCTTTCCCAGGCCATAGCGGAGAGCTGGATCTGAAGTGCAGCAGCCGGGATTCGGACTGTCGCCCATATGGGATGAGGGCACTACAGGCAGAGGCTATACCTGCTGCAGCACAGCACCAGTCCTATATTTTTTTAAAGATTTATTTATTTATTGGAAAGGAATAGTTACAGAGAGATAAAGAGAGACAGAGAGAGAGAGAGAGAGAGAGAGAGAGATCTTCCATCCACTGGTTCACTCCCCAAATGGCTGCAATGGCTGGAGCTGGGCCAGGCTGAAGCCAGAAGCCAGGAGCTT
The DNA here is from genome assembly GCA_949820135.1 of Sylvilagus floridanus. Classification (NCBI taxonomy): domain Eukaryota; kingdom Metazoa; phylum Chordata; class Mammalia; order Lagomorpha; family Leporidae; genus Sylvilagus; species Sylvilagus floridanus. The sequence continues at coordinate 17,458,791 of OX463239.1, read as the reverse complement.
CTCAAATACTTGGGCCGTCTTCCGCTAATTTCCCAAGCACGTTAACAGGGAACTGGACTGGAAGTGGAGCAGCAGGACTCCAGCTGGGACTGCACACTGAAACCAGAAGCCAGGACTCAGATGGAGTCCTTCATGTGGGTTGCAGGGACTCTTACTTGATCTGTCATCTGCCGCCTGCCCAGGTGCATTAGCAGGGAGTTGGTTTCCTGCTAATTAAACAGCACTGTCGCATGGGATGTGAGTGTCCCAAGTAGCAGCTGAGTCTCCTGCCCCTCGAATGAACATTTTTAGTGTCTTTTGAATGTGAGTCGCTGGGCTGTTGTAAAAAGAGTTCACTTCCCAAGGAGCTGATGATATATCTTCTTACCTGTTTTGGAATTTGCAAATCCTGTTACAGTACTCAGCACTCAAACTTTTTTTTTGATCAACACCGTAAATTCATTGATTTTGATTTATATTTTTCATAATTAAAGTATAATTTAAAAATTAAAATATAGCATTCAGTTATACTGAATGTGCTATACTCATAGATAATGAAAAGCACTCTGATTTCTCACGCAGAGGGTCCTACATAGTCTAATACCTGTCTAACATCCAGTCATTCTCTCATGACTAAATTCTTAATTGATTTGCTTTCTGATTTTGGAAAAATGGAAGCTTTGCTAATTCAGATGTCTTATTTTTAAAGCTTATAATTACAGAAAAAGTTGAAGTTTCAGTAACATAGTAGTTATATTACAGTTTTTAAATAAGTGTTTTATGAAGTGACAGTTGAGTCTTTCCCATCTGTTCTATGTGGAGGGATATTGTACTTTTATAATTCTATAGAATGATAAAATTTAGGGTTTTTTTTTAAGATTTATTTTTTATTTACTTGAAAGGCAGAGTTACGGAGAAAGGAGAGGCACACAGAAAGAGAGGTCCTCCATCTGCTGATTCACTCCCCAAATGAATGAAACAGTCAGGGCTGGGCCAGGCCACGGCCAGGAACCTAGAGCTTCCTCCGGGTCTCCTATGTGAGTGCAGGGCCCAAAGACCTGGGCCATCTTCCCCTGCTTTTCCAGGTGCACTAACAGAGTGGGATCAGTTTTGAAGTAGCTGGCTCATGAGCTGGCGCCCATATGGAACATGAGTGAAGCGGGCAGGAAGGCTAAACCCACTACACTATAACAGTGGGCTCCTTTTAGGTGTTTTTGCTCTGGCATAAAACTCTCCTTAAAAATTTTTTTTAATTCACTTGAAAAACAAAGAGATCTTCTGTCTGCTGATTGATTCCCCAAATGCCCACATTCCCCAAATGCCTCGGCCCAGAGACTGAAATCCATCTGGGTCTCCAGCATGGGTGTCAGGGACCTGTGTGCCTGAGCCATCATTTCCCACTTCCCAGGGTGCACATCAGCAAGAAGCTGCAGTAGGAAGCAGGGCAGGCCCTGAGCCCTGGTCCTCCAGGATGGGACGCTGGCATCTGAAGCAGTGCATTAACTGCTGTGCCAGATGCCCACCCCTAAAACTCTCTTTTGGAAGGCAGTCTGTGGGAGTGAGCTTGACGTTTTGAGAGGTGATGATTGTTTACAGCTATTCTAGACTGTTGAGGAACATTGTTTTTTCCTTATCCTATTTGTTGAACTCTTTACTTAGTAAAGAGTTGATCTTACGAGTATAAAGTTAACTGAGAATAGCTCTTTGGGCCGGCACCATGGCTCACTTGGCTAATCCTCTGCCTGCGGTGCTGGCACCCTGGGTACTAGTCCTGGTTGCCCCTCTTCCAGTCCAGCTCTCTGCTGTGGCCCGGGAGGGCAGTGGAGGATGGCCCAGGTGCTTGGGCCCTGCACCCACTTGGGAGACCAGGAGGAAGCACCTGTCTCCTGGCTTCGGATCGGCACAGCACACCAGCCGTAGCAGCCATTTGGGGGGGTGAACCAATGGAAGGAAGACCTCTCTCTCTCTCTCTCTCTCTCTCACTATCTAACTCTGCCTGTCAAAAAAAGAGAGAGTAGCTCTTTGTAAAAATTAGGAATGGGAATAGGAGAGGGAGGAGGAGGATGGATGGGAGCATGGACGGGAGGGAAGGTAGTGTGGAAAGTATCACTGTGTTCCTGAATCTGTAGGTAGGAAATACATGACATTTGTATACCTTAACAAAATTTAAAAAAAGAACTTGTTTTTCTTAGTTAAGTTACATACTTCAGAGATTTTCGATACAGTGCTGAAAACCGTTGTCATCATAGCTCCCATTCATGCAGAAATGTGTGCAGAATTATTGCTGCTAAGCATAGCTGTTATGTTCGAGTGTGTTCTGTCATTGGCTTTCAAACCATTACTTCAAACTAATCTTACCATCCAGGATATAAAAAATGAGATTTTTAAAAAATATTTATTTATTTGAGAGGTAGAGTTACAGATAGAGAGAAGGTGGGACAGAGAGAAAGGTCTTCTGTCCGCTGGTTCGCTCCCCAGATGGCTGCAATGGCCGGAGCTGCGCTGATCTGAAGACAGGAGCTAAGAGCTTCTTCCAGGTCTCCCACACAGATACAGAAGCCCAAGGATTTGGGCCATCTTGTACTGCTTTCCCAGGCCATAGCAGAGAGCTGGATTAGAAGAGGAGCAGCTGGAACTAGAACGGGACCCATATGGGATGCCGGCGCCTCAGGTGGAGGATTAACCTACTGAGATGCTTTGGTTTTAAGTTTTCTGATTGAAGTTTAAATTTTCAAAACTCAGAGCTAGGACCCCTCCTTCCTGTTCCTCTCTCCATCTGTTGTTGCAGCCCCTTTGCCATGTCTGGGGTTGGAAGGATGGTTTAGAATGGTTTAAGGAATGTGGTTAACTCACACAGCAGAGTCAGCTGAAGCCGGTTCTTTGTGTTACTACATCCTTCCAGTGGCAGCCCTGCTACTGCTAGTGCAGCGGATAGTTACGGTGTTACTCGGTTGGGGTTCTCAGCGCCTAGCTTCACCCTGGCCCAGCCCTGCTGTGGCAGCCATCTTGGGGAGTGCACCAGTGTGTGGAAAATCTTTCCGTTTCTCCCTCTATCACGTTGTCTTTCAAAAATAAATAAATGAATCTTTAAAAAGTTTTGAAATGTAGGCATTTTTTTCATAATACACATTTTCTTTGAACTTTTTGAAGACTCCCTCTTCTTTGCTTTCATTTCTTTTTTTATTGAATGTAGTAAATTGTTTTCAAGTCGCTAATAAATCTCTTTTATCATCTCTTTCAAATGGTACTTGAAATTAATAAAACAACTTTATGTCTTCTAGACTCATTTCATTAGTGCTGCACTCAGGACTAGCAATTTTCAGCCTGTTGACCTGCCCGTTTCCAGAGCAGTGGAAAAATGTTCTGTAAGAGCAGAGCGTCCTGACCTTGGGGGCCGGAGTCTGTCCTTACACAGCACATTTGCTTCCAAACAAGGTAAAAACCTGAATTTTACTATGGATAAAAATGTCAGCTGTGAATTGTTGTTGTGCTCTGTAAACTGAACACTTATTTACTAAGTGGTAGGAGCCTTTGTTTCCTAAAAATTTATAGTCTTAAAAATAAAATTAGTTGTTTTCTATAGGAAAAGTAATTTTTTTAGGTGTTTTGAAACTTTTTCAAATTAGAGACTATATCCCAATCTATTTTTTTTTTCAAATTTTTCAATCTATGTTTTTAATTAATAAATTATCAGGGATACTTACAAATTTAGGAAAAATATTATCTACCTAGTATTAGGAGTGCTTATGATGAATCAATTCTTCATTTGTCTAAAAAACTGGATATTTACTGTCTTTCATGATTTCTGTCAGGAGAAAAACCAGAGTACTATAATAAATTACAATAATTCCCATTTCTCTGCGGTTCATTTACCCATGGTCATCCATGGTTGTGAAGTATTCAATGGAAAATAAACAATTCATGAGTTTTGAGTTGTAACGTGACAAAACCTCGTGCCATCTTCCTCAGTCCTGCCCAGCGTGAGCCTCACCCGTCTGTGCTCGGCATCCCACGCTGTACTGTACATTGTACCTGAGCCATCACCTCCCACTTCCCAGGGTGCACATCAGCAAGAAGCTGCAGTAGGAAGCAGGGCAGGCCCTGAGCCCTGGTCCTCCAGGATGGGACGCTGGCATCTGAAGCAGTGCATTAACTGCTGTGCCAGATGCCCACCCCTAAAACTCTCTTTTGGAAGGCAGTCTGTGGGAGTGAGCTTGACGTTTTGAGAGGTGATGATTGTTTACAGTTTGTCTCATCTGTTGAGGAACAATGTTCATTTCCTCATATTATTTGCCGAACTCTACTTAGTACAGAGTTCATCTTATGAGTATAAAGTTAACTGAAAAGAGCTCTTTTTAAAATTAAGAATGGGAATAGGAGAGGGAGGAGGAAGAAGGATGGGAGCGTGGGTGGGAGGGAAGGTAGTGTGGGAAGTATCACTGTGTTCCTGAATCTGTGGAAAATGGGAATTAAAAGATGAGTTTATTTTGCTGCATAAAATTTAACCTCATGCATGGTTTTCTCATAATAGCAGTTTCCATGAACTTTTTTAATATCCTTGTCTATTTAGGGAAAAAACATAGTGTATGTAGGGTTTGGGGCTGTCTGTGGTTTTAGGCATCCCCAGGGGGCCTTGGGAAGTAGGCTCTGGAAAGAGGGGACCACTGTATTTTTGAATATTTTCAGAGTTCCTAATGCAACTCTGTGTATCTTAATAGAATTTAAAAACTATTTGTAATAAAAAATATATAGCTTCTTAAATAAATGCTTTCCAATTATTGATATTTGAATAATGAACTAAAAATCCATATAGAGCAATATTTGTAACATTTGATTTATAACATGGTTTTATTACAGTCATTAAAAACCCTTTTTAAAAATATTATTTATTTGAAAGGCAAAGAGAGAAAGGGATTAAGAGAGAGAAAAATCGATCTTTCATCTGCTGATTCAGTCCCCAGTGGCTGCAGCAGCTAGGGCTGGGCTAGACTGAAGCTGGGAGCCTGGGACTCCATCTGAATCTCCCACATGGCCATCCTCCACAGCTTTTTCAGGTGCATTAATAGGGAGTTGGACCAGTGCTTGAGCCAACATTGCAGTGTGGAATGTAAGTATCTCAGGTGGCAGCTTAGCATGCTGTACCTCAGTGCAGAACATGTGTAAGGTGCTTGACTTTCTGCAGTGAATAAGTGGTTCTTGCAAAAATGTTGTAAAGTAATCCAAGTCAGTTTTTTTTAAGTGTGAAAAGAGAGACAAAGCACAGTTTATCAGTTTCATTGTCATGAGGAGTCTGGCTCTGCCATTTTTACCACAACTTAAATAATACTTTTCTCATGTTGATGCATTACCAGCTGTAAATGTACAGTGTTTATAGTCTTCATTTCTTTATATTTCAAGTGAGGATGAACTTATTTCCATATATTTGTTAGTAATTTGTGTATCCTCTAATTTGGTTTCATTTTTTAAAGTATGAGGAAGCAGGATATCTACAATTAAAAAAAAACTTTAAATAAAATTTATTATTTTCTTTATTTGCCATGAAAGCACCTTTAAGAGAAGTTGAAGATTTGGATTTTGATAAACAGAAATCTCCTTTAGAGACCCCAGCACCTCGCAGGTTTGCTCCTGTACCTGTTTCAAGGAATGATGAAATTTCAAAGAGGGAAAATCCTATGGAAGAAAAAGAAAATATGGACATGTTGGGTCAAAGAAGTAAGAGAGAAATTTTTTTTTTTTTTTTTTTTTTTTTGTTCAGGCAGAGTGGATAGTGAGAGAGAGAGACAGAGAGAAAGGTCTTCCTTTGCCGTTGGTTCACCCTCCAATGGCCGCCGCGGTCGGCGCGCTGCGGCCGGCGCAGCGCGCTCATCCGATGGCAGGAGCCAGGAGCCAGGTGCTTTTCCTGGTCTCCCCATGGGGTGCAGGGCCCAAGCACCTGGGCCATCCTCCACTGCACTCCTGGGCCACAGCAGAGGGCTGGCCTGGAAGAGGGGCAACCGGGACAGAATCCGGTGCCCCGACCGGGACTAGAACCCGGTGTGCCGGCGCCGCAAGGCAGAGGATTAGCCTGTTGAGCCACGGCGCCGGCCATAAGAGAGAAATTCTAACTGCCCTCTACCTTTTACTAGACCTCTTGAATTAGTAAATTATTATGATATTTCTTTTCTCATAATTTCTAATTCTCTGTGTGTCTAATACTTACTGAAGTGGAATTCCTATTTTTAATGTTTTCTTTTGAGTGGTAGTTACTGGGCAAATCAAGCTTCTTTAGATTATTTGTAGAAGGAGTTGAAGGTATACCTTTATAATTATCCTGGCCATCTCCTATGGGTTGTTACTTAAACCTTTAATGTACAATTTTGTTATTAATAATTAAAAATAATGCTTTACTAAAAGTAAGGCTAATCATTTTTAGATCATGTTTCCTTGTATTGCTTTTAGGTATGAATTCAGTAATGAAACGCGGAAATTTCACATTTGTCACCATGTACAGTTATCAAGCATGTACACTTGCTAATATGTAGGAACTTTTTAATAGATAACAAGGACTTTCCTAAGTGACTTGAAATAATAATGTGCCACAAATCCTTAAACTGTAGCTGTTGTAGTCATAATAGCAGAAAATGAAACTATAGCCTTCTGATCTTGGAATCACTGAAATGCATTTAAGTTTTGTCTCAGGCACATTCAGAGAGTTCTGAGGAATTTATTAAATAATACAATCTTTAATAAAGAAATCAATCTCACAAAAAATGTTTACGTAGTCTCACTAAAAACAATGCTAAGGGGAAGGTGAGTTGCTGCTATGAAGAAGCAGGTCTCCTTTTCACTAATCACGCCAACAGTCCAGTCGCTGGGCTTTGTGATTCTGGAACCTCTCACTGAAATTCCTTCTGTCTGTGATGGAGATGAGTTCAGGCTTTATAATTTAAACTGTGACCTATATAATTTTTACGTGCTGTAAATATCTGATTTTATGTGGTGAGCATATTTATAGCTTAAATTGTTATCTTAGTCCGTTTTCTGTTGCTAGGACACAGTGCCACAAACTGGGTTATTTATAGAGAAAAGGGGTTTAACCCACTGCTCTGGAAGGTCAAGAGCACAGTGCAGACATCTGCTTGGCATCTGGTGAGGCCTTTTTTGCTGAGTCATCACACATGATGGAGGGCATCTCATGGCAAAGCCGAGCAAGCTAGCCTGAGAGCTCACTTAAAGAAAAAAAAAGATTTATTTATTTGAAAGTCAGAGTTACAGAGGAGAGAGATTTTACATGCATTGGTTCACTCCCCAAATTGCCACAACAGTGGGGGTTGGGTTGGGCCAAAGCCAGGAGCCAGGAACTTCCTCCAGCCTCGTGGTTGCAGGCTCCCAAGCATTTGGACATCTTTCTGCTGCCTTCTCAGGTGCATTAACAGGGAGCTGGATCAGAAGTGGAGCAGCCAAGACTCAAACTGGAGTCTGTATGGGGTTCTAGCACTGCAGACTGCAGAAGGTGGCTCATCATGATCTGCCACAGCGCTGGGCCAAGAGCTCACTTTTTTTTTTTTTTTTTAAACAGCAGAGTTGAGTCCTTTTTAAAATTTTTAAATTTATTTTTTATGTTTAAGATTTTATTTATTTAGTTGAGAGGTAGAGTTACAGACAGAGGGAGAGACAGAGAGAAAGGTCTTCCATCTGCTGATTCACTCCCCAAATGGCTACAATGGCCAGAGCTGGGCCAGGCCGAAGCCAGGAACCAGGAACTTCTTGGGGTCTCTGTTGAGGGTGCAGGATCCAAAGCATTTGAGCCATCTTCTACTGCTTTTCCAGACCATAGCAGAGAGCTGGATTGGAAGAGGAGCAGCTGAGATATGAACTGGTGCCCATGTGGGATGCCGACACCACAGGCTGAGCCTTAGCCTACTACACTACAGCGCCAACTGCTTTCACTATTACAACAAGGCCACTCCTTCAGTGACCCATTGATCCATGAGTTAACCCATTTGTGAGGGTCAAGCCTTCATGACCCAATCAACTCCCACAGGTTCTACCTCACCAGTACCATTAACATACGAGTTGGAGGACTGAGTTTCTAACACTTAAATTTGGGGGATGCATTCAAACCATAGCAATTGTACAGTGAGTTGAGTGTCATAAGAAACTAATTTAGACCAGTTTACAAATATATGTGAGATATTATATAAAAGAGAAATGAATTGGTATTTGATCCTGTATTTCTTTATTGTAGATAAAGTAAGACTCTTGGAACAAATTTTGAATAATAATGATTCTTTGACAAGAAAAAGTGAATCAGATTTAACATCACTAACTATGTCAAAAATGGGATGGAATCCTGAGAAAAACAGGTAAAAACAAGAGATTGTAGTGAAAGTTAAATTGAAAGGAACTTTGAAAATTTCTTCAAGATTTTAATAAATTACAGTGTTGCTTTTTAAAAAATTGTCAAAGATTTAGTAGATGAAACTAATACATCTTCTCATTTTTCTATAATATAGTCATGTAGTAAGTATCTAATTTTATCAGGGTACTGATGAAATAACTAGAATTTGCTTCTAAAATAATTTGATGCAGGGTGCGCAGAAGTAGGTTGGGAATATAGAAGAAAGGAGGATAGCCATTGGTTAATAATTGTTGTAATTAAATAATGGGTATATGGAGATTCATTGCTTTGTTTTCTTTACTTTTCTGTATGTTTGAACTCTTACATAAGCTTTTTTAGGTGCTCTTTATTTTTATTTCTTTGAAAGGGAGAGAGAGACAGAGAGAGATCGAGCGAGAGAGGGAGGGAGAGGGGAGGGGGGAGAAAGAGAGAGCTGTTGATCTCCCCTATTGGTTCCCTTCCAAAATAGCCACAACAGCAGGGACTGGGCCAGGTCAAAGCCAGGAACCAGGAACTCCACCCTGGTCTACCATGTGGGTGGAATGTATCCAATTACTTGGGCTATCATCTGCAGCCTCCAAGGTGCATTAGCAGGAAGCTGGATCAGAAGCAGAAGTGGGACTTGATCCCACTCCTTATGGAATGTGGACCTTACAAGGGATGGTGTAACCTGCTGCACGACGATGTCTGCCTACACAATAAAAACTTTTGGAAAAACCAAGTAAACCTGGCTGTAATAATCATACTTATCTTCAATATAATGAAAACTACAGTAATAAAAACTAAGAGCTACATTTTTAGTAATTTTATATGGAGAGATTGTACAATGTTATTTGCATTTAATATAACTACTAATGAGGTAGGATTTATCTCTGCCATTGTGCTATATGACTTCTTCTCCTCCTCCTCTTCCTCCTGCTCCTCCTCTCTTCCTCCTCCTCATTATTATTTTTTTTAATTTGACAGATAGAGTTAGACAGTGAGAGAGAGAAACAGAGAGAAAGGTCTTCTTCTGCTGGTTTACCCCCCAAATGGCTGCTACGGATGGAGCCACGCCGATCTGAAGCCAGGAGCCAGGTACTTCTTCCTGGTCTCCGACGCACGTGCAGGGGTCCAAGCATTTGGGCCATTCTCCACTGCCTTCCTGGGCCACAGCAGAGAGATAGACTGGAAGAGGAGCAACCGGGACTAGAACCCAGCGCCCATATGGAATGCCGGTGCTGCAGGTGGAGGATTAACCAAGTGAGCCACGGCACTGGCCCCAACCTCCCTCTCATTATTGGTCATTCTTTATTTGGCAAGACTTTGTTCTTAGACTTTCCTTTAAGTTTCTGAACTGATTTATTTGTTATCTTTTTCTTTTTTTATGAGACTTTGTTTTTAATGATTTATTTATTTGAAAGGCAGAGTTACAGAGAGAGAGAGAGAGAGAGAGAGAGAGAGAGAGGGAGAAAGAGAGAGCACGAGAGCACTTTTGTCTGCTGGTTCACTCCCCAAATGGCCACGATGGCCAGAGCTGGGCTGCTCCAAAGCCAGGACCCAGAGCTTTGTCTGGGTCTCCTGGGTGTAGAGTTCCAAGCTCTTGGGCCATCTTGTGCAGCTTTCCCAGGCACATCAGCATGGAGCTGGGTCAGCAGAGGAGCAGCCAGGCCTGTATGGGATGCCGGCGCCACAGGCAGCAGCTTTACCCCTGGCGCTGGGGCTGCAAGGCTCTTGGTTTTCAAAGCTACCACAGATCTAGGGAAAGGGCCTGAGGTCAGGGCAAATTGTAGTTGGATATTTTTCTTAAATAAATATGACTTGTTGCAAGCTTTTTTTTTAATTTTTAGAGTTCTGAAAAAATTTAATTATTTTGGTCATATTCTCACTTTTATGGCAGAATAGCTTTGTCCCACTGATTTGGAAATACTTCTGAATGTTAATGCTTTGAAGGAAAAACCTTTTTCTTTTTTCCCTTCTGTCCCTATACCTTTCTGTCAGTTTAATTTTGTCTTATGATTTTCTGTTTAGTATTTGATTACATAACTGCTTAATGGGATACCATTTAGTAATATATAACTACCTTTCAAATAGAATGTTTAAAAAATTTGTGGCCGGCGCCGCGGCTCAACAGGCTAATCCTCCGCCTTGCAGCGCTGGCACACCGGGTTCTAGTCCCTGTCAGGGCGCCGGATTCTGTCCCGGTTGCCCCTCTTCCAGGCCAGCTCTCTGCTGTGGCCCAGGAGTGCAGTGGAGGATGGCCCAAGTGCTTGGGCCCTGCACCCCTTGGGAGACCGGGAGGAAACACCTGGCTCCTGCCTTCAGATCAGTGCGGTGCGCTGGCTGCAGCACGCTGGCCGCGGCGGCCATTGGAGGGTGAACCAATGACAAAAGGAAGACCTTTCTCTCTATCTCTCTCTCTCACTGTCCACTCTGCCTGTCAAAAAAACAAAACAAACAAACAAAAAAATTTGTGTAGTCATATGCTTTTTAAATTTATGATAATAGAAAAAATTTTTTAATCTTCTATAGCTTTGAAACTCAGCCTTCTCAAAGATTTCCTTCCTATGAAGAGCTAGGAACAGCTGACGTGACTGCGCAGAAGTCTGGAGACGCTCTTCCTGATCTTGGCCAAAAGAAGAAAGAGACAGATGGCATGCTGCAGGTGAGGTGCCACAAATTGATGGTGTGTAAAGGTGAAAATTATGAAGGAATTAAGAAGTTATGAAGACAGACATCAAGAGGAAATGTGAAGATAAAGCAGTGAAAGAGACACTTCAGCCACGTTCTGAGAACCCTGCCCAGTGGCCTCTGTTTAGCACTGCTTGGCAGGGACTGAGTCACAGGGCCCTCTGTGGCTTCCAGCTGCTTCTGGAGAACAAGAAAGGGCAGAGGCCGTGAGCAGCCCCAGTGTGTCAGTGGTTCTTGTTTGTCTCATCTACAGGCTCTGCCCCACTTAGAGCCAGCTTTCTCTTACTTGACTTTAGCTTTCTCCAGCAGATCTTTCACTGGCCACTGGGTTATCTAGCAGTGCTATGGATCTCCTCTCTGTATTTTATTTAACACTCTTGTTAGTACTTCTGAATGCAGACAAACAAATCTATAATTGCCAAGTATTCTTTTGTCACTCTTCCGTCTGACAAATTGAGTTCTTGGAATATATTGACATAGAATAGGGCCCCAAGGATAGCAATAACAGTAATTGCTCTTGATTGGATTAAAATAATCAATGTCAATTTTGTGTGATAACTTTTTGCCTGTTTTTCTTTTAAGGCAAAAGAATCTCTGATGTTGAGGCTTGCTGATCTCCCACAGAATGCAGCTAAGCTTCAGACGGGCAGCACAGCAAGATCTGTTTTGAAGGATGCTGAGAAGATTTTGAGAGGAGTACAAAACAATAAAAAAGTGCTTGAAGAAAACCTGGAAGCTATTATCCGGGCAAAGGACGGAGCTGCCGTGTATTCCTTCATCAGTGCTTTGTCTGCAGACGGGTAAGCAGGATGGTGACCTCCCCACGTACTTGATGAAGCTCCCACTTTGCTTTAAACAAGTTTTTTTTACTAAATCTTTCACCTTACTTAAAGTGTTTCAGTATTTAGAAAATGTCATTTATTGGTTTTGAAAATGTGGAATTTATTATAAAGTTGGAATTTGGATATATATTTGGTGGTACCAGTTTTTCCAACGGAAATTTTCTTTTTAATTTTTTTTTCTCTTTTTGGTACACATCTTCTATGGTCTTTTAAAGGACTTATCTTTCATATAGTTGCTGAAAACTAATGACTTTGGTTTTTCCTTTTCAGATGAAGCATATTTTATAAATTCAAAACTAAATAAGAGTTAGAGCCAATCAAGACCCTGTTGTCAGGATATGAAATGCCAATTTAAGAATACTTTTTCTGTTTTGTAGGGAAATATCAGAGAAGATTAGGATTAAGAAGACAGTAGATGAGTGGATTAAAACTATTTCTGCAGAAATTCAGGTATGGCTTTGAAAAAACTGAAAATTAAGTGAGCTCTCAGATGATAGCATTGATTGCTCTTTATAAGTATCACCCTTGCTCTCCAAATATTCCTTATGTATAAGTCCACTTACAGTTCTTAATTTCACTCTGTCACTTTATATTTACTTATGATAAATTCGATTTTAATAAGTACTTTATCTGATAAATTATACTGTGGGTCTTATCTGGCAAGCTGTTGCATAATAGCTAAAATATGAGTAATTTGAAAGAAAACTCAGCCATAATATTTAGACAAGAAAAGAATTATAGTTGCCAAGATATTCCAAGATGGCAGATTTTGGGGGACCTGCATTATGGTATAGTGGATAACACCACTGCTTGAGATGCTGACGTCTCATATGGGCCATGGTTCATGTCCTGGCTGCTCCATTTCGATCCAGCTCCTTGCCTAGTGGTCTGGGAAAAGCAGCAAAAATGGTGCAAGTGTTTGGGCCCCTACCACCCACGTGAGAGACCCAGATAGGGCTCCTGGCTCCTGCTTTCAGCCTGACCCAGCCCTGGCCATTGCAGTCATCTGGGGAGTGAACCAGCAGATGTAATCTCTCTCTCTTGCTCTGTCTCTTCCTCTCTATGTAACTCTGACTTTCAAAATCAATAAATAAATCTTAAAAAGAAATAACCCAGCAGATGGAGAAGCCTTGGTTCATCAAAGTGAGAACACTAGTAACACTTATTTAAAGGGAAAACCCCTGCTAGATTACCATGGTACTGAATTTGCAGCCTCTTTCTCACATCCACAAAGGACATGGCATGTCTTTGGACACCAGTGGTACAAGATTCTGGGGCTCGTTTTTTCAAAGGTTTAGTAATTTAAAGGAAATTCTTAAAGGTTATATATTTGGGAGAGCAGAACTAGATAAATGGGTTTTTCTTCCCCCTGAACCTTAAAATGTGCTTGGGTGCTTTACTCAAGGTAAACATAGAAATATGTTTTCAAACTTTGCTACTTAAGAATATATCTCTAATGTAGTGATGAAGAATTTGTTTCCGTTGTTATGCACTGCACCAGAAACAAAGCTGTAGTAAGATGAAGTAGGAGTCAGAAGATTCAGAGTCTAGGTATGTCCTTCTATTACTCTGAATTCCATATGAAACCGTGTGTTTAAATCTTCAAATCATTTAATTTATAAATGTTTGCCTTTTTTGGGAAACTTATTTTTTCATTTATTTTTTTAATTAAACATTTTTTAAAAGTTTTATTTATTTGAGAGATAGAGTTACAGACAGTGAGAGGGAGAGACAGGGAGAAAGGTCCTCCATCTGCTCACTCCCAAAATGGCTGCAGTGGCCAGAGCTGCACCGATCTGAAGCCAGGAGTCAGAAGCCTCTTTAGGGTCTCACACATGGGTGCAGGGGCCCAAGGATTGGGCCGTCTTCCACTGCTTTCCCAGGCCATAGCAGAGAGCTGGATGGGAATTGGAGCAGCCGGAACTTGAACCGCCACTCATATGGAATGCCGGCACTGCTGGCGGAGGTTTAACCTACTGCGCCACATTGTCGGCCCCTCATTTATTTTTTAATGTAGTTACAAATTCACATGGTTCAAGCATCAACATTTATATTATAAAATGGTTTATCATTACAAGCAAATATGTACCCTCCTACCCCTGTTCCTCTTTTACCCTGATCCTTAAGATATCAGTCTTTTATTCTTCTAGAAAATTTTTATTCATATATAAGCCAGTAGTCTTTAAAGTCTTTAAAATTGCTAACTATGTTTATATAAGAGAAAAAATAAATTATAAGAGTTTGTGGTATGATAGCATTATTTTTTCATGGATTTTAAGTAGTTTTAATTTTATTTATGTTAAGGATGAGCTGACAAGAAAAGATTATGAACAAAAAAGATTTGACCAGAAGATTCAAAGGAACAAGAAAGCTCAGAATATGAGTAAAGATATTAAAGCCAACACACAAGACAAAACTGTAAACAAATCTGCAATTCCAAGAAAATATTCTCACAAACAAGTAGAGGAGCATTTTAGAACTCTACCAGAGAGGAACACCCCCGCCTCGAGTTTACAGAAAAAAGAGAGAAAAGAAGTAAGATCCTGATCTGGTTTTGTGACATAAAATTTGCACTGTAATTGATCATTTTCTTTAAGATATAAATGAAGATGCCTAAAAAATATGAAGGACTATACCAATGTCAACTATCTTTACACTACTGATATTTAGAGTTTGGCATCCAGACTATGCAAAGCACTACACAAAATCCATTGTTTCTTCCATCTGAGATCTCACAGTTAGAAACCTATTTTCATATTTACAGTAGGTTTATCTAGAGATCATCCAGTCTAAAAACTATATTTTCTAGTTCATGGTGCTCAAAAGTATGTTCCTTTTAAAATATATACATACATATCATACATACATGATCTTTGTCAGGTTAACAAATGCATGTTTATTGCCTAGTGAGTGCAAGGCATGGTACTGGATGCCATGAAGGGAATTTTTTTGACTGCTTTAGTTAAGCTAACTTTCTTAATTCCAAACACTGAGCAGATTAGTAAAGCATCTAATTCTGTACTTGGCCCTTAGTTGATGCTCAATAAAAGCTGCCTTTTGGTGGTATTTAGATTATGGTTTTCGGTGGGGTCAGGAATGTGTAAAGTCATATAAAGATTAGATTTATTGATTTTTATTTTACTTGAATATGAGAAATATATAAAATGTTTTTAAGCATTACCTTTTTAGTGTTGAATATGCTTAGTAATGCAAGACCCTTTGTGGTTCTAGGGTGGATGATTTTTATATTTAAATTTAATGAACTAATGTTTGAAGATTATATCCATAATTTAAAGACTGTATAAGACAGAGGATTTTTCTAACCTGGTAATTATCATTGTACTTAAGCTAGCAAAAGGAGGCTTTAGAAAAATTAGATAACTGTTTGATAACTTTAGAAAAATGAGATAAATATTTGGTGGTGAATTGAGTAACTTTGTGTATACAGGGGGTTTTGAAAGCAACTGCAGTGATACAAGATGAGGATTACATGTTACAAATTTATGGAAAACCAGTTTATCAGGGTCATCGCAGCACTCTTAAAAAAGGACCGTATCTCAGATTTAATTCTCCATCTCCTAAATCCAAGCCACAGAGACCAAGAGTAATAGAACGAGTTAAAGGTAAAGAACTTTATTTTGTGTTCAACCTCATTTTTTATGGTATCAGTTTCATATGAAAATTTCCTTTTGTTTGCTTTTTATTTATTAGTTAGAAAAACAGTTCAAATTATATAATGTTTAGAGATGGAAGAATGATTCCTTCTAGGGGAGGTAAGAAGAAATAGACCAGGGACAGTACTGTGGCACAGTGGGTTAATGCCGTAGCCTAAAGCACTGGTATCCCATATGGGCGCCGGCTTGAGACCCGGCTGCTCTCTTCCAGTCCAGCACTCTGCTGTGGCCTGGGAAAGCAGTAGAAGATGGCCCAAGTCCTTGGGGCCCCTATACCTGCATGGGAGATCAGGAAGAAGCTCCTGGCTCTTGGCTTCGGATCGGTGCAGCTCCAGCCATTGTGGCCATCTGGGGAGTGAACCACTGGATGGAAGACCTCTCTCTCTTTCTCTTTCTCTTTCTCTTTCTCTTTCTCTCTCTCTCTCTCTCTCTCTCTCTCTCTCTCTCTCTCTCTCTCTCTCTGCCTTTCCTCTCTTTGTGTAACTCTGACTTTTGAAGAAATAAATAAATCTTAAAAAAAGAAGAAATAGAGCAGAGTTTAGGGGCTAGTGTTGTGGCATAGTGGGTTAAGCCACTGTCCGTATCGTTACCATCCCATATGGGCACCAGTTTGATACCCATCTGCTCTACTTCTGATCCAGCTCCCTGCTATTGTGCCCAGGAAAGCAGCAGAGGATGAGCCAAGTCCTTGGGCCCCTGCACCCATGTGGGAGACCCAGAAGAGGCTCCTGGCTTTGGCTTAGTCCAGCCCCAGCCATTTAAGCCATTTGGGGAGTGAACCAGTAGATGGAAGATCTCTCTCTCTGTCTCTCCTTCTCTCTGTCTCACTAACTCTGCTTTTCAAATAAATAAATAAATCTTTAAAAAGACCATAATTTAAAGATTAATATACAAGATAGGAATAAGTTGGAAGTAATTTAGGATTAAATGTTATCTTCAGATAAAGCATCATAAAATTCTTATTTAGCAGATAATGAATCTTGATTAATCATAATTATTATCTAGGAAGAGTAGACATTTCCTTGAAGACTTTGGTCCATCATATTGTTAGGAACAGAAAGATCAGCTATATGCTATCTACTGTTGTAGCAGGGGAGGGGAGGTCTCTCCTGCCAGGGGCCATTTGTATATGTATTACATCATTCATGGGCTATACAAAATTATCAATTTAAAAATTACTGAATTTTGAGTCCTGCCCTGTAGTCACCTTGGCAGGGCCAGACCAAATAATTTTGTGGGCCTTATGTGGCACATAGGCCTGCCTGATGTCCCCCCCCCCCCCCCCCGCCCACTTGACTGTTTTGTCTTCAAAGAGCTTTTGATAGCAAAGATTAAAAAATGTACTTGGGTCATCTTCTACTGCTTTCCCAGGCACATTAGCAGGGAGCTGGATCAGAAGTAGAGCAGCTGGGACTTGAATGGGTGATCCAGTATGGGATGCTAGCATTCTAGGCAAAGCTCACCGTACCACAAAGGCTGGCCCCAAATTGAAGTTTTAAAATGCTTCCATTTGGGGCCGACGCTGTGGTGTATCAGGTAAAGCTGCCACCTGCAGCACCAGTGTCCCATATGGACTCTTGATTGAGTCCCTGCTGCTTCATTTCCAATCCAGCTCCCTGCTGATGTGCCTGAGAGAGCAGCAGAGGATGACCTAAATCCTTGGGACCCCACACCCATGTGGGAGACCCAGAAGAAGCTCCTGGTTTTAGCCTGGCCCAGCTCCTGACATTGTGGCCATATGGTGAAGGAATCAGTGGATGGAAGACCCCTTTCTCTCTGTAACTCTGTCTTTCAAATAAATAAATGAATCTGTTTTTTTTTAAGATTTATTTGTTCACTTGAAACTCAGAGTTACACAGAGAAGGAAGGCAAGGCAGAAAGAAAGAGAGGGGAGAGGGGAGAGAGGAAAGAGAGAGAATTTTATCCACTGGTTTACTCTCCAGTCAGCTGCAACAGTCGGAGGTTCGGAGCTGTGCTGATCCCAAGCCAGGAGCCAGGAGCTTCCTCCAGGTCTTCCCATGTGTGTGCAGGGGCCCAAGGACTTGGGCCATCCTCTGCTGCTTTCCCAAGCCATAGTAGAGAGCTGGGTAGGAAGAGGAGCAGCTGGGACTGGAACCAGCGCCCATATTGGATGCTGGCGCTGCAGGTGGCAGCTTTACCTGCTACGCCACAGTGTTGGCCACAATAAATAAATCTTTAAAAAAAAACTTCTGCTTTGGTGGCCATGATTGGGAGCCTGTGGATATATGCCCATGCTGGGACTTTGGGCTCTCTGTCTGGAGAACTCCTCCTTCAGACACTTGCAAATGTAGTAATGTCAAATTACTTCAAGGGGCCAGTGTTGTGGCATAATGGGTAAAGTCACCGCCTGCAGTGCTGGCATCCTATATGGGCGCTGGTTTGAGTCCTGGCTGCTCCTTTTCCAATCCAGCTCTCTGCTATGGCCTGGGAAAGCAGTGGAAGATGGCCCAAGTCCTTGGGCTCCTGCACCCACATGGGAAAACCTGGAAGAAGCTCCTGGCTTCAGATCGGCACAGCTCTGGCCGTTGTAGCCAATTGGGGAGTGAACCAGTGGATGGAAGACTCTGTCTCTGCCTTTCCTTCTCTTTCTGTATAACTCTGACTTTCAAAGAATTAAATCTTTAAAAACAAAAGAAACTACTTAAAAAATATTTTAGTCACTTTTCCTCTGTACTTTTTTCTTCACTTTTCTTAGATTCCATAGAAATTTGTCCTCTCCAAAGAGACAGATAACTCAATTTTTATCTTTTTTTTTAAATACCTATTTATTTAAAAGGCAGAGCTACAGAGAGGCAGAGGCAGAGAGAGAGAGAGAGAGAGAGAGAGGTCTTTTTCTGTGGATTCGTTCTGAGAGGAGGAGCGTGGTGTGGGCAAGAGGCACAGAGTCACCAGAGACCCCGGAAGCTGCGTGAAAGCAGGCCAGAGGTGAACAGCCTGCAGACTCATTTATTTCAGTTGGTACAGCAGCTTATACAGCCGAGGCAGCCAATCTGGTCAAGGGGTGGTTTATGCCCTAACCATTCACAGCCTGTTGCCAGGCAGGCTCTGTTGCCAGGTGGTTTCCAGGGGGTTTCCAAAGCCATTCCTGAGTAACTGACGCTGGCTTGCCAGTGGCCATCTTGGCATTCCACCACAATCTTCCATCTGCTGGTTCACTCCCCAAATGGCCACACCAGCCAGAGCTGAGCTAATCCGAAACCAGGAGCCAGGAGCCCCTTCCCATTCTCCCATGTGGGTTCAGGGTCCCCAGCACTTGAGCCATCTTCTGCTTTTCCAGGCCATAGCAGAGAGCTGGATTGGAAGTGGAACAGCTGTTGACTTGAGCTGGTGCCCATACGTGATGCTGGCGCTGCAGCCTGCAGCTTTACTCTCTACCCCATAGTGCCAGCCCCTCAATTTTTATCTTTTTAAGAATTTAGACTATATTGTCTATATAGGTCTACTTATTAGGAATAGAAAAAAGTGTATAGTGACTAACTTCTATAAGGTTTAAGTTGATATAAAATAAGATTATCTATACATTGCTTCAAAGGATAAACACTGGCTATTCAGAATTAAGTTATGATTAAAGGTGTAATGAGAAAAAAGTTGAAATGTAATTACAAATAATGTTCCTAAGGAAAAATAAATTGTGTTCAAACATTCTGTCTGAATATTCTTGAGAAGCTTTTTATTCAGCACTTTTTTCTAGTCATTATGTCTGCTCTGTTGTAGTGGTTTTACTAGTTGTGTACCTATTCAGAGGCTAGTGAATGTTGGCCTGAGCTCTCTAGTTCTGTAAATAATGTTCATATGAACTTAGCCATGGTCATTCGCTTATATGTTGTCCCTGGCTGCTCTCCTTGAGTAGTTGCAGCTGAGATCTGATGAACTACAAGACTGAAATTTTTACTGTCTGGCCATTTGAGAAAAAATTTACCAACCTCTGGTTTGTATGTTACTTCTTTTCTGGGGCCCTGTAACCTTAATGTAGAATGAACTCTTGAGCTCTCAGAATTACTCAGATCACATTTTGTAACTGCTGCTGTTGCTTTATACACACACACACATAAAATGGCATTTACAAAAGAAAAAAAATACAGAATAAACTCCTTCTGTAGAGAAGAGTTGCTGTATTTCTAGAGGGCTGGATGGTGGTAGATATACAAGCAATATTTTAAAATATCTACCATTGGTGATTATCACAGGTACTAAAGTCAAGTCAATAAGAACACAGACTGACTTTTATGCAACAAAGCCCATGAAGATGGATACTAAAATGCAACATTCCCTTGCTACATTACCTCGTGTGGATCAGCAGTATGTATTCAGTCCAAGCAGAGAAATGCCTACTTTTTCAGGTACACTGGAAGGTCATCTGATTCCCATGGCAATTCTTTTAGGTAAGAACCGACAAAACAGGTGAGGTGAGTTTTAAATTCTTAGCAGTAGTGGAACATAAAAAAATTGTACTGGTACAACAGTCTCTTTCTTTTCCTGCATGTGTTGTGTGTATTTGTGGGGAGGGCCCCAGAATGTATCTTATGCTGTGTAATATCTAGATCTCAAATGATGGGTTCTGTAAGCATTCTCTTGGTATTGCTATGGATGAAATGAAATCTAATGAAATGTTTTGACATGTGATGGATATTCGTAAGAATTCAGGAACTTTGATTGGCTTATTAATACTGTTATGACTTGGGAGAATTACTTTAAAGCACTTTTATGTACTTTTGAACTAGGCCATGCTAAGTAAAATTTGTGTGGTTGTATGTTCTAAGTCAATAATTGGTTATTGATTTATTTGAGGTCTCTCAGTCATCATGTTAAAAATTGAGCAAATAATTTTTGGCTTAGCACCAGCACTTCTCTTTCTTTTAGTGTCATTGCTATTCTTAATTTTTACAAATGATTTACATTGGAATAATTTTAATATAATTGTTAATTTTTTATTTGATGTGTTAATGGCATGTCAACTGGATAGTTAATTAATGTCTCCAAACATACTGTCTTAATATGCACCAGATACTATACTAAGCGCTCTGCATGTATTCACTCTATAAAGCATATGGCAATATTATCAGTCTTGTAGATAAAGAAACTGAGGTACAAAGTGTTTAAGTAATTTTTGAAAGGCCTCACAGCTAGAGTGGAGCCAAGGTTGAAACTCAGGTGGTCTGGCTTTAGAGAGTACTTTGGAAAATACATTGGACTGTTTCTCTTTACTTTGAAATGTAGAAGGCAAATGAAACTTAAAAATGAAAGCTAACAGATTTTTTTTTTAAAGATTTATTTATTTATTTGAAAGGCCTAGTTACAGAGACAGAGAGAGAGAGAGAGAGACATCTTCCATCCACTGGTTCACTCCCCAAATCGCTGCAATGGCTGGAGCTGAGCCTATCCAAAGCTAGGAGTCAGGAACTTTTTCCAGGTCTCACACACAGGTGCAGAGGCCCAATGACTTGGGCCATCTTCCATTGTTTTCCCAGGCGCATTAGCAGGGAGCTGGATCTGAAGTGGAGCAGTGGGGACTTGAACCAGTGCCCATATGGGATACTGGTGCCACAGGCAGCAGCTTTACCTGCTACACCACAGCACCAGCCCCTTAACAAACAAGTTTTGACTTTTTTTTTTTAATTTGACAGGTAGAGTTATAGATCTTGAGAGGGAGAGACAGAGAGAAAGGTCTTCCTTCGTTGGTTCACCCCCAAAATGGCCGCTACAGCCAGCGCTGCACTGATCCGAAGCCAGGAGCCAGGTGCTTCCAACTGGTCTCCCATGCGGGTGCAGGGGCCCAAGCACTTGGGCCATGCTCCACTGCCCTCCCAGGCCACAGCAGAGAGCTGGGCTGGAAGAAGAGCAACCAGGACTAGAACCTGGCGCCCATATAGGATACTGGTGCCGCAGGTGGAGGATTAACCAAGTGAGCCATGGTGCTGGCCCCTACATGTTTTAAAATGTGTGTAATATTAGTGTCTGACAGCCTTTATTGTAATTTTTTTTTTTTGACAGGCAGAGTGGACAGTGAGAGAGAGAGACAGAGAGAAAGGTCTTCCTTTGCCTTTGGTTCACCCTCCAATGGATGCCGCGGTCGGCGCGCTGTGGCCGGCGCACCGCGCTCATCCGATGGCAGGAGCCAGGTGCTAGGTGCTTTTTCCTGGTCTCCCATGGGGTGCAGGGCCCAAGCACTTGGGCTATCCTGCACTGCACTCCTGGGCCACAGCAGAGGGCTGGCCTGGAAGAGGGGCAACCGGGACAGAATCTGGCGCCCCGACCGGGACTAGAACCCTGTGTGCCGGCGCCGCAAGGTGGAAGATTAGCCTGTTGAGCCACAGTGCCGGCCTATTGTAATTATTAAATTAGTATATGTGAAGTGGTTGGTGTGTTCAAGTGCTTGACAGATGTTGATGCTGCTAAAAGGATTATACGATGAGTGTTGACAGAGGTCAAGGTGGAGGCAGAGGGGATTGTCAGGTTGGTTCTTTCCTTTCTTGTGAGCAAAAAAGCCACAAAGATCCAGGTAGGGTAGTAGATTTCTTTTTCCTTTGATTTCTGAAATGTTTGACTCAATTTCTCCTCTAAACTTCTTAGGACAAACTCAAAGTAATAGTGATTCCATTCCACCTGCTGGAGTAATTGTGAACAAGCCACACCCTGTAACTGTAATTACTTCTATTCCCCCATCATCTCAAAGAAAAGAAACGGGAGTGAAGAAGCCGAACATAGCAGTTGTAGAAATGAAATCAGAAAAAAAGGATCCTCCTCATCTTACTGTGCAGGTATGTGGGGTGCATGAGCAGTAAGCTTTAAGAGGAAAAAAAATTATTTGGCTTAACATTCATTCTTAATGTCCATTATATTGTTTTGTAAAGAGTTTTCTTTCATCATGGCTATGTTATTGTTCCAAACTGTGATATTAATTGGATATTTCTGTTCTTGTTCTATGTGATTTAAGCTATTCTTCTGGCCTATGACTCATACCCAGTTAACTTGATAGTGTTCTAAAGGGAACAGTTGAATAGTATATTATAATTAATGTAAAACAGTTAATATGTGTGATTTATATAAGCAATACTTCAGGCATTGTCCATACATATATGAAAAATGAAATTAAGTTTCCATGAACTTTTTGAATCCCCTAGTGTAAGAAGACTTGAAAAAAGGCAGCGAGAGCTAATACTAAATGCTCAAGTTGCTATGTCCTCCCAAATTAGAATATAACTTTAATGAAATTTAATTTTTAAACAATGACATGTTTTTTAGAAATTTGAACTTTAGGATAATTTTGATACAAAAAGAGTTTAGAAAAATAAAAGGGTGTGAGTACTGATGCAGTACACTGTATTTCAAAGGTAGCCATAGTGATTTAGAAAGAATGTAATATTGATTGAGACTTCATAAATCAATTGGTAATGGGAT
This sequence comes from Sylvilagus floridanus, assembly GCA_949820135.1. NCBI lineage: Eukaryota > Metazoa > Chordata > Mammalia > Lagomorpha > Leporidae > Sylvilagus > Sylvilagus floridanus. Next base: position 17,435,827 of record OX463239.1, on the reverse strand, counting down.
TGTTATAAATAAAATAATGTATGCTGTAATACATCAGTGGGAAATGGGATTCTTACAGATGAAATAATGTATGCTGTAATACATCAGTGGGAAATGGGATTCTTAATAGATGAAGTAATGTATGCTGTACTACATTAGTGGGAAATGGGATTCTTATACATGAAATAACATATGCTGTAATTCATTAGCAATGTGGAAAGCAAGATCAATTTTAGACTCCAAATTCCTGCTGTGTAGCAAACGTACCAAATGAGTAATAGACAAAGTATAACTACGAAATATAAAAAAGAAAAGTTAGAAGATAATCGTATAGAATTTTTCTTACCAAAACTGAAGCTAAGTGTATGTATGAGACAAAACTTAAATATGTAGGAAAAATAGATTTCAATCTATAAAATGTAAAGCTTACATATGTAAAACAGAAATCCTAAGTTAAAAGGCAAACAGCAGGATTTGGTGTGGCCCAGAGGTTAAGCGGCTCCCTGCAGTGCCGGCCTTCTGTGGTGAGTACCTGTTTGAGTCTGGATGCTCCACTTCTGATCCATCTCCCTGCTAATGTGCCTAGAAAAGCAGAAGAAGATGGCCTATGGCTTGGTCCGCTACCACCTACTTGGGGCCCCAAATGGAATTCCAGGCTCTTGGTTTTGGCCTGGCGCAGCCCTGCCTTTGTGGTCATTTGGGGAGAGAACCAGCAGATGGAAAATCTCTTTCTCTCTCTCTGAAATTCTTCCTTTAAATAAATGAATTAACTTTAAAAAAAGGGAAAATAACATAAAGTGAGGATATATGAAATGAAGATGCTAGTAAAGGATTTTTATTTCATTTTATTTATTTATTTGAGAAGTAGAGAGAGAAAGCTTCCATCCAGTGGTTTACTCTCCAGTTGTCTGTAAAGGCCAGTGCCAAGTCAGGTCAAAACCAGGAGCTGGAAACTCAGGCCAGTTCTGTGTGAGTGGTAGGATCCTAACTATTGGAACCATCACTAACTGCAGGACTGGTCTGCCTTAGCAGGAGACTGGACTCAGGAGCCAGAATTGTGTATTGAACCCAGGCACTTGGGATGAGGACTCTTAATCAATGACTTAAGCTCTAGGCCAAAAATCTGTCCCAGGTTAATTTTTAAATATAAAATCTTTATATAGGGGCTGGCGCTATGGCGCAATGGTAACGCCCTGGCCTGAAGCATCGGCATCCCATATGGGTGCCGGTTCAAGACCCAACTGCTCCACTTCAGATCCAGCTCTCTGCTGTGGCCTGGGAAAACAGTGGAAGATGGCCCAAGTCCTTGGGCCCCGCACCCGTGAAGGAGACTCGGAAGAAGCTCCTGGCTCCTGGCTCCTGTCTTCGGATCAGCGCAGCTCCGGCTGTTGCGGCCAATTGAGGAGTGAACCATCAGATGAAAGACCTCACTCTCTGCCTCTCCTCTCTCTGTGTAACTCTGACTTTCAAATAAATAAATAAATCTTTTTTTTTTTTTTAAAGAACCCTTTATAAAAAAGAAAACATAGAGGCCCAAATCTAAAAGTCTTCAAAGGACAGGAATAAAACTCTACAAAAGAAGAAATAGAATTTATCAGCAAGCAAACTGAATAATTTAAGTTTTGCTAGTAGCTAAGATAATGCAAATTAAAATAAATCTCCACTTACAAACTGCTGAAGCAGTCATATTATCTAATTTTAGTGTGAATTGGGTAAAACTTAGAATTAATTGTTTTTGATATTTTAACAAAGATTGTGTGGATTGTATTTTTTTTTTAAGATTTATTTATTTATTTGAAAGTCAGAGTTACACAGAGAGAGAAGAGGCAGAGAGAGAGGTCTTCCATCTGCTGGTTCACTCCCCATTTGGCTGCAACAGCTGGAGCTGAGACGATCCGAAGCCAGGAGCCAGGAGCTTCTGGTTATCCCACGTGGCTGCAGGGGCCCCAGCACTTGGGCCATCTTCTACTGCTTTCCCAGGCCACAGCAGAGAGCTGGATCGGAAGTGGAGCAGCTGGGACTCTAACTGGCACCCATATGGGATGGTGGCACTGCAGGCTGTGGCTTTACCTGCTATGCTGCAGCGCTGGCCTCTGGATTGTATTTCTTTTTTTTTTTTTTTTTTTTTACAGGCAGAGTGGACAGTGAGAGAGAGAGACAGAGAGAAAGGTCTTCCTTTGCCGTTGGTTCACCCTCCAATGGCCGCCGCGGTTGGCGCGCTGCGGCCGGCGCACCGCGCTTGTCCGATGCCAGGAGCCAGGTGCTTTTCCTGGTCTCCCCATGGGGTGCAGGGCCCAAGCACCTGGGCCATCCTCCACTGCACTCCTGGGCCACAGCAGAGGGCTGGCCTGGAAGAGGGGCAACCGGGACAGAATCCGGTGCCCCGACCGGGACTAGAACCCGGTGTGCCGGCGCCGCAAGGCGGAGGATTAGCCTGTTGAGCCATGGCGCCGGCCATGGATTGTATTTCAACAGTTATTAACAAGGATCTTAAATTTCATGCCCTGTGGCCCAAGAAATGAATCTAATATCTGTCTATCTATCTAGCATAATGAAGTCATTCAAAATTTGAGAAGGAAACTCTGTATATAAAGGTGTTTTTTTTGTGTGTGGTAATATGCCAAATGTTTACCAAGTACATAATTAATTAAGACCTTTATTTTGTAAGACCTTAATATGTTGAAATATTATCTAGTTGTTAAAAATAGCCTATACAGAAGCATAATTAGGTATTTATGACCTAATAACAATGAAAAATTAGAAAGGAAAACTATCTTAAATTTTTACCTACGTGTGAATAGACAGCAAAATTACAAAGGGAGTAGTGAATATGAATTGTTTTGAGATGATAGGGTTGTATGTGTTTCCCTTACAGTTTGTATAATATGCTTCCATAATGTAGTTAACCCATCAACTCCACAATAAAATCTTAAAGGACATGTTTTCTTATCTTTCTGTCTAAAGATTTGAGTCAAATGACAAACAGAAGGCTGGATGTTGTTTTCTGTTTTAGGTTTTACCCAATGTAGATATTGACAGCATCTCAGATGGCAGTGCTGAGGTCAGTCTCCCTCTGCCTAGTCCCAAAGAAGCATCTCCTCGGCAAACCTGGATGCAGGTATAGTTCAGAATTTTATCATATGTGTCATTTTGAGTCTTTTTTTTTTTTTTTTTTTTTTTTTTACAGGCAGAGTGGACAGTGAGAGAGACAGAGAGAAAGGTCTTCCTTTTGCCGTTGGTTCACCCTCCAATGGCCGCCGCGGCCAGCGCGCTGCGGCCGGCGCACCGCGCTCGTCCGATGGCAGGAGCCAGGAGCCAGGTGCTTTTCCTGGTCTCCCCATGGGGTGCAGGGCCCAAGCACCTGGGCCATCCTCCACTGCACTCCCGGGCCACAGCAGAGAGCTGGCCTGGAAGAGGGGCAACCGGGACAGAATCCGGTGCCCCGACCGGGACTAGAACCCGGTGTGCCGGCGCCGCAAGGCGGAGGATTAGCCTGTTGAGCCACGGCGCCGGCCCATTTTGAGTCTTGTTTGTCATTTCAACTCATGTTGTTCCATGTATAGCCTTTATCATAATCATGTTATATTTTTAAATGTTTATTTTACTTATTTGAAAGGCTGAGTTACAGAGAGAGGGAGAGACAGAGATCTTACATCCACTGGCTCACTCTTCAAATGGCCACAATGGCCAGGGCTGGGTCAGGACTGGGCCAGGCCAAAGCTAGGAGCCTGGAACTCTGTCTCGGTCTCCCATGTGGATGGTGGGGGTCTAAGTCTAAGAGCTAATCATAATCATGTCAGCCTGTTGATCAGTTGGTTTAAGTTGTATTGTTGATGGAGTCCTTGGCAGAAAAACTCATTTAATTAAAGTTTAAAATTTTTTATTTGATACATAGTAATTGTATGTATTTATGGTATACAGTATGATGTTTCAATACATGTTGGAATGTGTAATGATCATATCAAGGTTATGGACATTTCCATCACCTCAAACATTTATCATTTCTTTGTGTCCAGAACTTTCAAAGTTCTCTCTACTAGCTGCTTTTTTTTTAAAAAACTTTTATTTAATAAATTATAAATTTCCAAAAATATGGAACGCTTCACGAATTTGCGTGTCATCCTTGCGTAGGGGCCATACTAATATTCTCTGTATTGTTCCAATTTTATTATATGTGCTGCTGAAGCGAGCACTGCTTTTTATTTTTTTTTTTTTCAGATTATTTATTAATTTGAAAGGCAGAGTTACAGACAGAGAAGAGACAGAAAGAGAGAGATCTTTTATCTGCTGGTTTATTCCCCAATTGGCTGCAGTGGCAAGGGTCAGACCAGGCTGAAGCCAGGAGCTTCATCGGGGTCTCCTGCGAGGGTGCAGGCACCTGAGTCCTTAGGCCGTCTTCATCTGCTTTCCCAGGCACATTAGCAGGAAGCTAAATCAGAAGTGTAATAGGTAGAACTTGAACCAGAGCCCATATGGGATGACAGCATCTCAGGAAGCAGTTGAACTTGCTGCACCACTACACTGGCCCCTCTACTAGATATTCTGAAATACACAGTTAATTGTTGTCAGTCCTAAATATTTAATTTCTTATAGCTATTGGAAAGATGACCTAGTGACAGTGACTAGCTTAAATTTCATTCACTAATGAAATCAGTTCTTAGCAGGATATTTAAAATGGGTCCCTGTAGCTTATATTATAAGTGGAATTATGATAAATTATATATATTTAAAAAACATATATGTTTTTATATAATATAAAAAAACTTTTTGAAAATTCTTTTTTAGACTCCAGAATTAATTAAGGTAGATGAAGATGAGTTGAAGTTTCCAGGAACTAACTTTGATGAAGTAATTGATGTAATACAGGTAACAAACTTAGAAATCATGAGAAATTATTTTTATGCCAGTATTTTTCCAAATGATCAAGTATCATTTGACTATCAATATGACTATTATGTTACAGTGTTTTCAGAAATTTGATTTAACTTTTGAGTTAAATATACTTTTTTTTAAATGTAAACTTGTTATTCTGTAGGACAGTACTGTCTTCATTTCTATTCCTTGTTTTCATGAAACTTAATGACTATCTGCTGTTTCTCCCCTAGATCATATCTCTCCTGGCTCCTAGTTCCTACTTTCTTCTTTCTTTCCACTTTCTTTGGCTTCCCTCCTTCCAGTCTGTCTTAACTCTAACTTATTACATTTGTTTCTTTTGGTTTCTGGATTAGTGACAAGATCACCTGTTACATTGAGGAAAAAGTTGTAAGTGGTCTAAAATTCAAGGGACGGTTCCATGGGGGAGAAAGAGTTATAAGATTGATAGAAATAGTAAACTAGTGGGGAAAAAAGGAGGAAGTAAAATATGAAGGCTGAGAGAAAAGATCATAGAACATAAAACTACTTGAATACTAATATGTCAGTAGACTAGAGAAGACATTTATCTGTATTTCTTTGACTTTCAAAGCTGAGATCATTTTGATTAATCATAAAATGAAATCCTATTTTAGCATATGAAGAAGTTATGCAATATGTTAATGCTCACAGGTATGTCTTCTTATGTGGTGCCACTTGAATGTTTCGAAGTCAAGAACCTTATTTATCCTTATCCTCTTAATGCCTACTAAAAATATTTGGTAAAACTATTTATTCATCACACAAGTGGAAGTTATATAAGAAGGAGAGGGTTTAGAATTCAAAGACAAGTGTTCCTCCCTTATCTGCCACTTTTAGCTATGGCCTTCATTTTTTTGATAGGAAAATATTATTGGGCCGGCGCCGTGGCTCAACAGGCTAATCCTCCGCCTTGCGGCGCCGGCACACCGGGTTCTAGTCCCAGTCGGGGTGCCGGATTCTGTCCCGGTTGCCCCTCTTCCAGGCCAGCCCTCTGCTGTGGCCCGGGAGTGCAGTGCAGGATGGCCCAGGTGCTTGGGCCCTGCACCCCATGGGGAGACCAGGAAAAGCACCTGGCTCCTGGCTGCTGCCATCGGACAAGCGCGGTGCGCCGGCCGCAGCGCGCCGGCCGCGGCGGCCATTGGAGGGTGAACCAACGGCAAAGGAAGACCTTTCTCTCTGTCTCTCTCACTGTCCACTCTGCCTGTAAAAAAAAAAGAAAATATTATTGAATTATAATGTTTGAGATATTGAACTTTTTTGAGATATGTATTATATGGTGTGTTTATGATTTGCTTTAAAATGATATGCAAAAGGGAAAGTGGACTTGAGGGCTAAGCAGTCTAGGTGACACAGGGTTGATACTTGTTAAAACTAGGGAACAGGTAAATGTGATTCATGTGCAACAGATATAGTACATGGGTGCTACTTTCTTTAACTTTTAAATGTTATACCGTTTTTTGTAGTAAAAAGTTTTTGAATTCCATAAATAATTTTTGATCGTGATGTTATTACACAAATAACTGCATTTTTAATGTAAATTATAGGTCCTGTAAGAGCAATGATATTTGGAAGCAATCAATTTTTAATGGTAATAAGTTAATAAATTTCTAGAGGTAAATGTTAATAATGGTTTATGCAGGAATAACTAAGTTTTCTAGTTTGTTTTATGATTGTATAAAATAATATTGGATTTTGGCCGGCACCACAGCTCATTAGGCTAATCCTCTGCCTGTGGCACTGGCACCCTGGGTTCTAGTCCCGGTTGGGGCGCCGAATTCTGTCCCGGTTGCTCCTCTTCCAATCCAGCTCTCTTTTGTGGCACAGGAAAGCAGTAGAGGATGGCCCAAGTGCTTGGGCCCTGCACCCGCATGGGAGACCAGGAGAAGCATCTGGCTCCTGGCTTCGGATCAGCACAGCATGCTGGCTGCAACATGCCAACCGTGGTGGCCACTTGGGGGGTGAACCAACGGAAAAATGAAGACCTTTCTCTCTGTCTCTCTCTCTCTCACTGTCTAACTCTGCCTGTCAAAAAAAAAAAAAAAAAAGAAAGAAAAAGAAAATAATATTGGATTTAAAAAAGACAAAACAATTGTGTAATTAGTTTGTCTTCAGTGTGATATTTATGAGTATTGAGCATTTATAATGTAATACTATGTGACTAGAAATGCTGCTGGTTAATTTAAACCTGTGGTTAATTCACCAAGCTCAGATTCCTGACTACAGTTGTACTCCGTAGATGTTGACTGTGTAGTAACTCTGCTTTGACTGTTACTAGGAAGAGGAACACTGTGATGAAGTTCCAGAATACTCTGAACCAGTTCTCGAGTTTAACAGAAGTGTTCAAGTTGTTTCTGCAAAATATAATGGCCCTCCATTTCCTCCAGTTGCTTCCACTTTTCAGCCTACTACTGATATTCTGGATAAAGTAATTGAGAGAAAGGAAGCATTGGAAAATAGCTTAATTCAGTGGTGAGTTTACAGTGGTCTTGGTATGGATTGAATTATAGTAGCAAATGCAAGGTACTTCAAAAAGTTTATGGGAAGAAAGATTAGAAGTTTCTGTTGGTACAGAGTATTTTTGAAATCCATGCATTTGAGTTCATGGGAAATGTGTACTATTAAATATTATGCATGAGCTCAAAATATTCTGTATTAGAATAAACTTGTCTCTTAAATTCCATGATTCCACAGAGTTTTTGAGGCATCTACATTTAATACCTACCACTATGAAAAGGTACCGTTTCTATTTCTTTTATATTATTACATAATAAAATAAGTAACAAGTTATAATATATAATTTTTATAACTATGTAATAAACTTAGAAAATAATACTTTTTTTGTAGTGGTAGGTATTATATGTAGGTGCTTCAAAAAGTCTATGAACTTTATGAATATAACTTATGTAATATATATAACTTCTATTACATAAGAAATTTATTAACATATATATGTTACTTTATGGATTTATATATGACATGCATATGTTACATGTATAATTTATCAACATATATAACTTTATGGGTCTCAATATGTATATAACATATTGTGTTATATATAATTTATTGCTTATTATAACATTCTTACATATTACATATGATATGAAATGAACTCATCCCTATTTTTACTTTGAGAAGTCTTAATGCAGTTATGGAGTAAACTAAACAAGTAAATATAGTTGTTAAATTAGGTTTAGAAGAATATTTGATGATACTGAAGTATATTAAAAATGTACTAGTGTATAAATGAAGCAGGTTGCTAACAGTCAAGCCCCACTGTCCAGTACCTCACTGAAAAAAAGTATGTAGAACAAAAGTGAGAAAAACCCATCAAATTCCTAAACTGTTTATCCCTGAATTTATGAACATAAATGAGCCTTAAAAACCAGTCTATTAGGGGCTGGCGCAATGGTGCAGTAGGGTAATCCTGTGCCTGCAGTGCCGGCATCCCATATGGGCACCGGTTCTAGTCTCGACTGCCCCTCTTCCAATCTAGATCTCTGCTATGGCCTGGGAAAGCAGTAGAAGATGGCCCAAGTGCTTGGGCCCTTGGACCCGCGTGGGAGACCAGGAAGTATCCCCTGGCTCCTGGCTTCCGGTTGACACAACTCCTGTCATTGCGGCCATCTGGAGAGTGAACCAACGGAAGGAAGACCTTTCTCTCTGTCTCTCCCTTTCACTGTCTGTAACTCTACCTCTCAAATAAATAAATAAATAAAATCTTTTAAAAAGCTAGTCTATTATATATGTCCTGGATTTTCTACAGTAAACATAGATTATTTACATATAATAATTTTTAAAAGATTTTATTTATTTATTTGAGAGGCAGAGTTACAGACAGAGAGACAAAGAGTTCTTCCATTCACTGGTTCACTCCTCAAATGGCTGCACAGGCCTGAGCTTGGCCATTCCGAAGCCAAGAGCTAGGAGCTTTCTCTGGGTCTCCCACGTGGATGCAGGGGCCCATGGACTTGGGCCATCTTCTACTGCTTTCCCAGGCCATAGCAGAGAGCTGGATCAGAAGTGGAGCAGCCAGCTCTCGAACTGGTGCCCATATGGGATGCCGGCACTGCAGGAGGCGGCCTCACCCACTACACCAGAGCACTGGCCCCAGAAATAAGTGTTTAAGAGGAAAGCAAACCTGTATCACAGCCTGTGTATTTACTTCCTGGGAGAGAGGGCAGCTGGACTTCTTTTCCAGCTTCGATGTTACTTGGTTTCATATGTGTGATCTCAGAGTGGGGATCTAAGTGGGTACACAATATGGCCAACTCTTACTCTGACTGAGGGGTTTTGTGAAACTTTTCATTACATTTCAGATTGCTGAAAGATTTTTATTTGATTTTGTGAACTGTTTCCCACAAAAAAGTTCTGTTTCAGGGGGTTTATTTGCCTGGAGACATATTTTATTCTTTTCTTCTTTCTAGATTTCACTTGCAGAATGAATGCTTTCAAGTGTAAATGTTTGTGCATATCAGTAAAAGTGTTTGTTTTTTTTTTAAAGGAGCAATATGTCTAACATTTTATACATTTCAATCAAATTTAGGAATTCTTAACTTTTGTTCCTTCCTCCCCCAGGGTAGAACAAGAAATAATGTCAAGAATCATCTCTGGGCTCCTTCCAGTCCGACAGCAGGCCAGACCTGATGTCAGTGTCTCGGTCAGTGAGGCAAGTGAGCCTTTGTCCTCTGATGCTGGTAAGTGAAATGGAATTTTTTTTTCTTTTCTATTGAAAAACAAAACCTGGGGCCCTCGCTGTGATGCAGCGGGTTAACGCCCTGGCCTGAAGCACTGGCATCCCACATGGGCGCTGGTTCTAGCCCTGGCTCCTCCACTTCCAATCCAGCTCTGCTATGGCCTGGGAAAGCAGTAGAAGATGGCCCAAGTCCTTGGGCCCCTGCACCTGCATAGGAGACCCAGAAGAAGCTCCTGGCTCTGGATTGGTGCAGTTCCGGCCGTTGTGGCCAATTGGGTAGTGAACCATCAGGGAGTGAACCATCGGATGGAAGACCTCGCTCTCTCTCTCTCTCTCTGCCTCTCCTCTCTCTGTGTAACTCTGACTTACAAATTGAATAAATAAATCTTTCAAAAAAAAAAAAACAAAACTTTTAGTTCACTATGGATTTCTACATTCCAGGAGCAAGTCGGTCTCTGGCTGACAGAGGTAAGCGCTTGCTTCAAGGCTTGCTTCCCAGTGCTACTCTGTAGTGAAGTTACTTCTCCCTTGCTCCCTGATTTCATATTGCAGTTTTCAGATTATTCAGCCTCTCTCCATCCCTTCCACCCCAACACTTTCCACTGTTATCATGAGTATCAGATTACATATCAGACTCATTCAGGATTAAGGTTTACATATCTGACTCATTGAGTATTAAAGATATTTCTCCTTCAGTGCCTAACCCTTCTCAGTCTAGGTTAGATTCCTAGCTCTGGCTCCTGACTCCAGCTTCCTGTTAATGCAGAACCTGGGAGGCAATGGGGATGACGCAAGTAGTTGGATTCCTGCCACTCATGTGAAGACCTTAATTGAGTTCTTGGCTTCTAGCTTCCGGGGTCAGGCTCCAGCCTGTTGCAGGCATTTGAGGGAGTGAACCAATGATAGGAACTCTGTCTCTGTCTCTGCCCTTCCTTCTGCTCTCCCCAATCCTCACCTCTCAAACAAATAAAAATTTCAAAAGTTAAAGAATTCATTAAATGGTTAAATGAACTTTCTTTACAGAGCCATGTCCTTTTGATTCTTCTTTCCCTCTTCCTCCTTATCCTTTTCCTTCCCCTCTACTTTTCATCAGATTTTTAAAGATACAATGTACTGGGGCCGGCAGGGTGGTACAGCTGGTTAAAGACCTGGCCTGAGGTCCCAGCATCCTTTATGGGTGCCGGTTCTAGTCCCAGCTGCTCCTCTTCCGATCCAGCTCTTGTTGTGGCCTGGGATAGCAGTAGAAGATGGCCTGGGTCCCTGGGCCCCTGCACCCTCGTAGGATACCTGGAGGAGGCTCCTGGCTCCTGGCTTCTGGCTTCAGATCGGCACAGCTCCAGCCATTGCAGCCATCTGGAGAGTGAACCATCGGATGGAAAACCTCTCTCTGTCTCTGCCTCTCTCTGTAACTGTCTTTCAAATAAATAAAATAAATCTTTTAAAAAAAGATACAATATACTTTCCATAAAATTTACCAGTTTTAAGTGTACAGTTCAATACATTTTTATAAATACACACAGCTGTACATTAGCCACCCAATTGTGATACAGAAAAATGTTTCTGGGCAGGCATTGTAGACTACAATTTAAACCACCACTTGCAACTCTGGCATTTCTTATGAGCACCAGTTAAATCCTGGCTACTCCACTTTTGATCCAGCTCCCTAGTGATGTACCTGGGAAAGCAGTAGAAGACAGCCCAAGCCACCCACATGGGAGACCCAGATGGAGTCCCAGGCTTCTTGCTGTGGCCTGACTCAGCCCTTGCTATTGCTAACCATTTAGGGAGTGAACTAGCAAATGGAAGATCTCTCCTTCTCTCTGCCTCTCCTTCTATCTGTGTAACTTTTTTTTTTTTTGACAGGCAGAGTGGACAGTGAGAGAGAGAGACAGAGAGAAAGGTCTTCCTTTGCCGTTGGTTCACCCTCCAATGGCTGCCGCGGTCGGCGCGCTGCAGCCGGCGCACCGCGCACGTCCGATGGCAGGAGCCAGGAGCCAGGTGCTTTTCCTGGTCTCCCCATGGGGTGCAGGGCCCAAGCACCTGGGCCATCCTCCACTGCACTCCCGGGCCACAGCAGAGAGCTGGCCTGGAAGAGGGGCAACCAGGACAGAATCCGGCGCTCCAACTGGGACTAGAACCTGGTGTGCCGGCGCTGCCAGGCGGAGGATTAGCCTGTTGAGCCACGGCGCCAGCGGTGTAACTGTTTTACAATAAATGAATAAATCTTTAAAGAAAAGAAACAGAAGAACATTTCCATCTTTCCCAGAGGTTCCCTTTTTCCACTTTGTAGATAATTCCTGATCCCTGAAAGTGCTCACTGGCCCCTAACAAACATTGGCCTGCTTTCTGGCTGCTTTCTATCACTGTATTTTTTTTAAATTTTTTAGGATTTCATACATATATAATCATGTAATATTTAGTCTTTTGTTGACTGGTTTCTTTTTGTTTAGCATAAAGCTTTGACAATCAGGCTGTTGCATGTAGTGATATTAGACTATATGGAAATACTATAATTTATTAGTACATTTATCAGTTGATGGATAATTTGTCATATTTTGTTTTGGCTATTATGAATAAATCTATCAACATTTGCAACAATCTTTGCATAGACACATTTTTTTTTAAAGATTTGTTTATTTGTTTGAAAGTCAGAGTTACACAGAGAGAGGAGAGGCAGAGAGAGAGAGAGAGAGAGAGAGGGAGAGGTGTCTTCCATCCAATGGTTCTCTCCCCAGATGGCCACAAAGGCCAGAACTGCACAGGTCCGAAGCCAGGAGCCAGGAGCTTCTTCTGGGTCTCTCATGCGGGTGCAGGGGCCCAAGGAGCTGGGACTTCCTCTACTGCTTTCCCAGGCCATAGCAGAGAACTGGATTGGAAAAGGAGCAGCTGGGTCTTGAACTGGCGTCCATATGGGATGCCAGAGCTTCAAGCCAGGGCGTTAACCCGCTGTGCCACAGTGCCGGCCCCTGACACATCTTTTCATTTCTGTTGATCATATGAGAAGTAAATGCTTAACTTTGTAAGAAACTGCTAAATATTTTGCAAAGTAGATATACTATTTTTCATTCCAGCTAATGAATGAGAGTTCCATTTGCCCCACATCTTCACCAATACTTTGTGTTGTCAGTGTTTTTATTCTAGCCATATATACATATGTGGAGATCTCTCCTTGTTATTCTTATTTGCATTTCAGTTTCTACTAATGATTGAGTAATATAATTACCAATGATGACTAATTATATCGTAAAGCTTTTCATTGCTTGTTTACTAGGTTTATACTATTTTTTTTTTTTTTTTTACAGGCAGAGTGGACAGTGAGAGAGAGAGACAGAGAGAAAGGTCTTCCTTTGCCGTTGGTTCACCCTCCAATGGCTGCCGCGGTCGGCGCGCTGCAGCCGGCGCACCGCGCTCGTCCGATGGCAGGAGCCAGGAGCCAGGTGCTTTTCCTGGTCTCCCCATGGGGTGCAGGGCCCAAGCACCTGGGCCATCCTCCACTGCACTCCTGGGCCACAGCAGAGGGCTGGCCTGGAAGAGGGGCAACCGGGACAGAATCCGGCGCCCCGACCGGGACTAGAACCCGGTGTGCCGGCGCCGCAAGGCGGAGGATTAGCCTGTTGAGCCACGGCGCCGGCCTAGGTTTATACTATTTTGGTGAAATATCTTTTCAAATCTTTTTGCCCTTTTTCAAGTTGAGGTTTGTGGCCTCATTGAGTTACAACATTTTTTATTCTATATATAAATCCATTATTGGGTATATTTTTGTTTGTTTCAAGAGAATTTCCATTATTTGGGTTATTATCTTAGTTTGTTGTATAAGTTGACATGTTTCTATTTTCATTTTTAGTCTCTTGTCACCCCCACATAAACAGATATTGAATTTCAAAAATCTTAAGAATTAAGGTTTGGCTTGCAAGCATGTTTCTTGCTCACTTACTCTGGAATTCTTTCATGTTTTAGTGGAAAGAACAAGCAGTGGTGTCCTCCGGCTTTTTGTTGACGCTGGGGTTCCTGTGAACTCAGATGTGGTTAGCCATTTTGTGAATGAAGCGCTTGCTGAGACCATTGCTGTCATGCTGGGTGACAGAGAAGCAAAGAACCCACATCCTACTGCTTCGGTCGTTCCTGGTGATGTTTTAACCAATGAAACAGACTTGCCGGTAGGGATGTCTCTCCTTCCACCTAGAATTCTGGGGAATTTTGATATATTATTAATAGCAAAATGGAAAAGCTATAAAAAGCATAATATGCCATCATGCTGTGTGGTAGAATTTTATTCCTTGTTGCTGTGAATTAAAGTAACATTTTCCTAAGCATTTTATTTAAACTTTAAAAAAATCTGTATAAAGGTTGAAAGCATGAACACCTTCATGCCCTGCACCTTTATTTAGCAATTGATAGAGTGCTGACACCTTCTTCCAGTCTCTATATCTGCTGTATAATAAACTGGTTGAAAGTCGCAGACATCGTAACACCTCACTTTGAAAGCATCAGCAGTCTCTCCAAAGAACAAGATGTTCTCTGTAAACCAAAAAACCGTTGTCATACCACTGAATTTAACACTGATATGTTAATAATGTAGGGTATGGGACCATATTCAAATTCCTTGATTATTACAAAAATGTCCTTTGTAGCTTTATATTTTATTTTTAAAAATATTTATTTTATTTATTTGAAAGAGTTACAGAGAGAGGTAGAGACAGAGAGAGAGATCTTCTATCCACTGGTTCACTCATTCCCCAGAGGGCTGCAATGGCTAGAGCTGCGCCTATCCGAAGCCAGGAGCCAGGAGCTTCTTCCGGGTCTCCCACATGGGCACAGGGGCCCAACCAAGGACTTGGGCCACTTTCTACTGCTACCACAGGCTATAGCAGAGAGCTGGATCAGAAGAGGAGCAGCTGGGATTAGAACTCGCACCCATATAGGATGCCAGCACTTCAGGCCAGGGCTTTAACCCGCTGTGCCGCAGCACTGGCCCCAGCTTGTTTTTAACTTAAAATATATCCAAGGAGCACATGTTACTTTGGGTTATCATATAAACTGATTTTTTTAATCTTTGAAAAATATGTTTCAGATACTTTTATTATTGTTAGTTTAATTAGCCTTACTGTTGTTGGATTTTCTAACCTATTACAGCAGCATAGATTATACAGATCTAAAATTTATTCCACATTATCAGATGTGTAAAACTCCACAGTCGCCTCTGATGCTGTGTATATATCACAGAGAGATCATTTTATACAGGGAAATGTTTTAACTGATCCATTTGGTATCTAAAATTATATGTTTTTGACTTTTGTAGAGATTGGGAGTGTGATTAGAGTGCCAATGATTTAGTATGTAGTTTTTGTGTGTGTGTTTCAAAGATCTATTTATTTATTTGAAAGGCAGAGTGACAGGGAGACACACACATGCACACGTGCACACACAGATCTGTGTACTAGTTCACTCCCCAAATTTCTGTAACAGCTAGGTCTGGGCCAGGCCAAAGCCAGGAGCCAGGAACTCCATCCTGGTCTCCCACATGGGTGCTGGAGCACAACAGCTGGGACCGTGCTCTGCTGCTTCCCAGGCACATTAACTGGAAGCTGCATTAGAAGCAGGGTAGCTGGGACTCCAACTGGCACTCCAGTTTGGGGTGCTGGTGATACAAGCAGTGGCTCAAACCCACCACAGCAGTGGGCCTAGTAGATGGTTTTCAATCGTTTTTTGTTAGTGCATTGGTAACATGTGCAGTGCAGATGTGGTGGGGATTAATTGTTTTCTCTATGACAGGTAAATTGACTTGATTTCTGCCCATATACTGAATATACTTTTATGAGGGTAATTGAATATGAGGAAAAACAAAATAGTATGAATAAGCAATTTATGTATTGTTAAAATCATGAACTCTGTAGTTGGTAACACCTTAATTTGAAATCCCAGATCTTTTACGTTAGTTTTATCTGCATAATAGAGAATCCTTAAAAGTTTAAAAAAAACAAGCAGTTTATCAAAATCTCTTTACTGAATATCTAGGGGGTCAAGACTTCTCTCTTCTTTCGCTCTCTCCACTCCCCAGTTTATTAATCCTTATTTTCAGGATTGTCTTGGCTTTCCTTGACCTTTTGTTATATTTAATATGTTGGCCACAAACTTACGTATTTTAAAATTAGTTTTGGGGCTGGCACTGTGGCATAGCGGGTAAAGCTGCCGCCTGCAGTGCCAGCATCCCATATGGGCGCTGGTTCGCGTCCTGTCTGTTCCATTTCTGATCCAGCTCTCTGCTATGGCGGGAAAACAGTAGAAGATGGCCCAAGTCTTTGGGACCCTGCACCTGTGTAGGAGACCTGGAAGAAGCTCCTGGCTTCTGGCTTTGGATTGGCACAGCTCCAAATGTTGTGTTCAGTTGGGGAGTGAACTAGCGATGGAGGTCCTCTCTCTCTCTCTCTCTTTCTCTGCCTCTCCCCTGTGTAACTCTGACTTTCAAATAAATAAATAAATCTTTAAAAAATTTGTTTTTCAATTCCATAAAAATCATATTGGAATTTTCATGGGATTAATCTAATTTTGATGATGGTTTAATTTGGAAATAATCGACATATTTGTAATACTGCCTTTTCTTAGTTGTCACATAAAGTTTCGTGAAAAATTAAATGAGATGATTTATGAAAAGAGCTCATTATTCTGGTATCTGGAACTTGGTAAATACTCATAAGTAATAGTTCATCATCATTGTCCATTACCAACTCAAGGAGAATTTCAAATCATCCCATGATGATGAGCTGGCAGCATTATATTTGAAAACAGTGAATTTATACCATAAGTGTATGCAGTCAAGAAAAAAAGGCACAGTATATTTCCTTCATTTTAAAATGAAGGCTAAAATACACTAATTACTAAACAGTTCTATAGAATCTCTACCACACTTCATGGTTTTAAATTGAATATTGAATCACTACTCATTATACAGAATAAAGGCTAATCACCATAATACATGAAGATTTTCTAGAATGAGAGGAGAAAAAGCAGATTTTTAAAAATGGGTAAAGGTTATGATGAGCAAGTTCACACATACAAGAGAAAGACAAACTGTCCATATACATGTGAAAAAGATGGTCACCCTCAATACTTAATGTGAAAAACATTCACTGAAATTCCATTTGTGCCGATCAAGTTGGCAGAACTACTCGACCAGCTTATTAACACTGTTGTTTCAAAACCTTAGGGAAATGGGCCTCTGCGTACCTTCCAGCAGTCATGTAAAATACTATAATCCTATAGAAGGAATAGGCAAAATCTGTCCAAATTAACACTGCAATTAGCCCTTTAACCAATCAGCTCCACTTCTGGAAGTTTATTCCATAGATAAATCTTCATGCATCTGAAATGACTTAGTTAAGATTATTTGATAACTCTGAGGAAGGGAACTAAAGTAGAAAAGACACAGGTAGGAGAGGAGACTTAGTTATTGCTCTCATAGTTTTGTGCTTTTTGAATTTGGAACCATATGAATTGTTACTTCAACAAACCAATATTTATTTATTTATTTATTTTAAGATTTATTTATTTATTTGAAAATCAGAGTTACACAGAGAGAGGAGAGGCAGAGAGAGAGAGAGAGAGAGAGGTCTTCTATCCGATGGTTCACTCATTCCCCAGAGGGCTGCAATGGCTGGAGCTGTGCCGATCTGAAGCCAGGAGCCAGGAGCTTCTTCGGGTCCCCCATGTAGGTGCAGGGGCCCAAAGACTTGGACCATATTCTACTGCTTTCCCAGGCCATAGTAGAGAGCTGGATCAGAAGAGGAGCAGCCAGGACTAGAACCGACGCCCATTTGGGATGCCAGTGCTTTAGGCCTGGGCTTTAACCCACTGTGCCACAGCGCCGGCCCCAACAAACCAATATTTAAAATGTTCCCTCTTTCCCTCCCTAGATATTTCCATCTTCCCATTGTATTCATCTCTCTCCACCCACCCCCTAATTTTTCTTATCCTTCCATTATGTGCTCTATTCTTTTGTGCTAAAAGGCTTATTTTATACATAAATACATGTATGCGTAGATATAATACACACATGTGTGTATGTGTGTATCTATCTAAAATCTTGTCAAGCAGTTAAAATGCTTCCTTTCTGTTGCATGACCATCAAATTGCTAGTTGGGTTTAATCTTCACCTGTATCTGTTTAAACCTCCTGTGTGTTTAAAAAAAAAAAAAAGGATGCCTTAAGTTTCTTTGGGGCCTACATCAGAGGCAGACTTATTTCAATAGCCAGAGGGTTCCTTGAGGTCAATTTTAGCCTAACAGCCAACTGGTAAAGAGCCACGGTACTATGGCTACATCTCTCCCCATCTGTTTTAATTCTGTGTAGTCTATGAATGAGCTCATATTATTTCAAATGATTTTTATTTGAATGATTTAAGAATGATTTATCTTGTTTCATTAATGTGTATTAGGCAAGAGTGTGTACCCCAGTGGCCACCCCACAGCCTACTCCTCCTCGTTCGCCATCGCCTGCTAAGGAGCATGTGTTGATAGAAACCCCTGTTGCTTCTCCCTGTGATTCAGATCATGATGTGGCTCTCCCTGTGAAAGAAATCCTTGCTGAAAAAGGTATAAACCTTATTTTCTCTAAATCAGGTTTAGCAACTATTAAGTAAAATCTCATGATTTGTTTGATAAAATGTCTTGTAGATTAATACATACTTGTTACTAGGTTTTAGTACACCATTTTTTCTTGCAAGAAAATTAAGGAAATGATTGCCACTTCTTATAGTGTATAATCTATTAAGACACTCAGAGTATTTTATTTTATCCCATTTCTTATTTAAGATACAAATTTCATAAATACAACTTTAGAATGTAGTGATTCTTCCCACCATACCCACCCTGCTACTCCTCCTACTCCTCTCTCTCCCATTCCCAGTCCCATTCTCTATTAAGATTCATTTTCAATTAACTTTATACACTAAAGAGCATCTCTATACTAAGTAAAGATTTCAACAGTTTGCACACACACACACGCACACACACTTAAACACAAAACCATTTGAGAACAAGTTTTACGGTTAACTCTCAAAATACAATTCATCAAGGACTTAGGTCCTGCATGGGAAGTAAGTGCACAGTGACTCCTGTTAATTTAGCAATTAACGCTCTTATGTATGACATCAGTGATCACCTGAGGCTCTTGACATGAGCTGCCTAGGTTAAGGAAGCCTTCTGAATTCACAAACTCTATCAGTATTTAGACAAGGCCATAAGCAAAGTGGAAGTTCTCTTCCTCCCTTCATAGAAAAGTACATCCTTCTTTGATGGCCGCTTCTTCCCACTGGGGTGTGACTCACAGAGATCCTTCATGTAGAACATTTTTTGCCACAGTGTCTTGGATTTCCATGCCTAAATGCTCTTGTGGGCTTTTCAGCCAGACGAGGATTCCTTAAGGGCTGATTCTAAGGTCAGAATGCTGCTTAAAGTGATTGTCAGACTACTTTAAGTATATGATGGTGTTAAACGTGATGTCTTTTCAAGATTTTTTTGTACTTTGCTAAATTAATTCGGGAATTTTACCATTAATGACCACCATTATCATCATTATTTATTAATGGTTATTGCTATTACTTGTATGCTATATATTGAGGCATATCAGAAGCAAAATATCTTGGCTTCCAATGGAGTTATTTGCTGACTTTCATCTTTTTCTTTCTCTTTTAGAAAGATCTTTAGGAAATGATATGCCTGCCATCACCCTTATTAATACTCCAGCAGTCACTCCTGCTACAACACCTCCTCCAGCAGCAGCTATTACCCCAAGTTTGTCAGAGATTTCCATCGAGAAGTTGAAGATACCGAGCCCAGAGCTTCCTAAGCCATGGGCTGATGGAGACCTGCCTTTGGAAGAAGAGAATCCTAACTTTCTT